>OZ002732.1:26651536-27293468 GCA_963924305.1 Polygonum maritimum | reverse complement strand
AGTGGTATTATAAGAGCATCAGAGTTTCGCACATACCATACACCAGTAAATAAACAAGTAAGCTCCATCTGAGAAACTGAAAAATCTTTGACTTCTTCAGGGTTTGTAACATTAATGTTTAATGTTGCAATTGCTGTTTGACCGTTTCACCAGAGCGATTACGTGAATGCATTGCGTGCTGCACGGGAGTTCAGTGCTAGAGTTTCTGATTCCCTAAAGGTATACTCTGCTTAGCATATGCTCAGGTGTACAATTTCAAAATGTATTATTTTTATATATCGTTGTTTGATAGAATTTATGATTTAACATTGCAGATGGATATTTTTCCATATTCTGTTTTCTATATTTTCTTTGAGCAATATTTGGACATATGGAACACTGCTTTAGTCAACATTTCCATTGCACTTGGTAAGTTATTCCAGATCCATTTACCTTTAAAGGATGTCTGCATATCTTATTTCAGATGGCATTTCTTCTTGCTCCCTCATTTAGGGTTAATGATTTCTTGCTGTACGGTGTTTTTGTTCTGACTAATAGCATCTTGTATGTTGTTGTTACAGGTGCTGTGTTCATTGTATGCTTGTTTATTACCTCCAGGTTTCGATTCTACCCTAGATCATTTTTGTGATCATTATTTTGGTAAAATAATTTTCAAGCAACTATATGCAACCTCAAGTTGCCACAGTTTGAAATTTGACCCATGTGTTGAACGTGATGAATGCGCAGCTTATGCACCTCAGGAATCATTTTACTTGTCCTTGCAATGATCATTGTGGACATAATGGTATATCGTGGGCTTTCAATTAATAAGAATATATTTATTTTTGTTGTGATGGTAGATCTGAGCTTTAATATATGGAATTAGCTATGAACACTTACAATAGACATTGTATGGTGGGTTGATGCAGGGTGTAATGGCCATATTTGGTATCCAACTGAATGCTGTGTCTGTTGTAAATCTCATCATGTCGATCGGAATTGCTGTTGAGTTCTGTGTGCACATAATATACGTCTTTTCCGTAAGTACTGATGTGCAAGTATCATAGAACTGATGATCTTACATATGACCAGTAAATGATGTACATAGTGTTTGGAACTGATGAACTTACATACATCTTCTACTTTTGAAGTGGTTTGATGATGACTAGATCTTCTTTTGCAGGTGAGCTTAGGGGACAAAAATCAACGTGTAAGGTTGGCTCTTGAAACTATGGGGGCTTCTGTTTTTAGGTGAAGCGTCTTACCATTTTTTTTTCACATTTTTTTAGCAGTATAGTTGAAAATTACTCCTTCCAACCGTTGAAAATTACATGTAATTCACAATTCCGTTTCCCTTTTCTTAATAGTTTGGGGACTGATATTTTCCTGTTTCCATCACGTTTCATTTCCCTGTTTTGTTGTTAATTAGCCTGAAAATTATGTATAAAGGACCAGCTTTGTAGTAGCCACTATATGAAGTATGGCAAATTGACAAACATCGTGCTTATTAATCCTTTTTCCTTAAAATTCTTGTTATAACATTGTAAGTATTGCATCATAGTGTATCATTTCCCTTTCCTTTTCCTTGGCAGTGGAATCACACTTACGAAGCTGGTTGGTATTATTGTCCTCTCCTTTGCTAGGTCAGAGATTTTTGTGGTAAGTGATCTGATTTTCTCTTGCATCTATATGCTATCAAAGATCAATGCAAACATCTAAAGTGACGTATATTACAGGTTTACTACTTCCAGATGTACTTGGCATTGGTTATTATTGGGTTCCTTCACGGGCTAGTATTTTTACCGGTAAGCATTATCTGACTCGATTTTAGCCCTGAACCAATACATTTTAGCCCTAAGTTTAACCCTTTGTGCTCCATCCTGGAAAACCCATTGATTGGTTTTGCGAATGGGTACCTACATATAACAGGATACCATTCATAAGCAGGTGGCAAATTTGGCTTATAGCTTGTGTAGGGCATTCCTTTGGTTAAAAGTATCTATTTTTTTCCGCATTTTAAGCCAAGGTCTTTATATATGAAGCCCTTCTAAATAATGAAGCTGAAGGGAAGCAAACGCCTTGTTGTGAAAATTTGCAGGTCCTCTTGAGTTTGATTGGACCACCCTCAAAGCTGAGTACATCTGTGACCGCATCAGGGTCGAGCTAAATCCTCTGACAAGGCTTGTGTGATGTTAAACATAAAGCTACTGTATTTGACTATGAAACCATTATGATGTAGGATAGAAGCCTGTGCACTTTATTGTTTATTAGCATGTAAGACGAGTCACTTGTATAAACATGTTATGGCATCCGTAAGTAGCTATAGACACTGTTAAGTAAATTCTACATGTTGGGAGTTCTCATTGTTATTTGCACACCGAACCTAATGGATGGTTTTACAGAAATTAATTTCTCATTGTTAGTGTATACCGCAGCTGTAAAATTCAAGCTTGGGGGACATTTGGTATAATTTAATGGAAGAAGGTATGAGGTTGAATAGGTATGGGGTTGAAATCTCATACTTTTTTTTTTTTTTTTGATGAATGAAATCTCATACTTGAAATTGGGTGTTTGGTAAAAATTTGGGAATGAAATTATAATGTTGGGAAGGTAGAAGAGAAGTTCGGGGAATGAAATTATAATATTGAGAAGGTAGGAGAGAAAAATTGGGAATGAAATTATAATATTGAGAAGGTAGGAGAGAAAATTGGGAAGGTAGAAGAGTAGAGTGGATGAGTTTAATTAGAGAGTGAAATCCCTTACGTTAAGTAGGAGGTGGGTATGACAATTTCATTCCGAGTGGGTTTGGGGTATGGGTTTGAAAAATAAAAAATAACATACTCAACACTATGTTTGGAATTTTAAATCCCTAACTGCATACCTTCATCCCTAATATCCAACTACCATATGCCACCTATGTTAACTGTCGATCATCAATTAGTCGAAAAAGTCAATCATCATTTAGAGTAATTTTAGTACCTGGGGGCTAATTGTTCTCGAACTGAATAACATGTTTTAATTGCATAGGTTATTGACCCTCATGAATAGACCCATTCATCAATTAGATAATTATTGGCCTAAAAATATACAAACAATTAACTTGTTGATTTTGGTCATTTGTACACTTATCTTTGACACAGACCTATTGAACACTCCAACTTGACAAAACATAACTATTGAGCACCTCTTCCCTGACGTGGCATGCGCATGTGATGTACCTTTGATTTGGCAAGTGTTTTCATTAAAAGACATAATTTTTAAGCTTATGTGTACAAAGAAAGATAATAAATAAAAACAAAAGCCATTTGACATTCTTTCTTCCTCCTTCAATACATTCCATCTTCATCCCCCATTAAAAATTGAGCTCTCTCGTCCCACATCCAATATCGAGCTCCTTCCTCCCACATCCAAAATCTGCGTTCTTCAACCGTCATCCACAAAGCAAATTTCTTAGCTTGAGTTCAAAAATCCGAGGTTCGAGAACCCAAATGGCTACCTCATCTAGCATGTCCTCGAGGAAAGTGTATAACCAGAATTTGGAACTTCGATATGTATGTGAGGGAGTTAGCTTCTATGAAGCACTCATGCATAGGTAGAAATCTAGGGAAGCGATTTTTTGGTTGTCCAAACTATGGGGTAAGCTCGATTTCAGAAAATTTTGCTAGAACCCTAAAATTCGAAATTTGGGCGTTTTTCATTTCTTTAAGCTGATATGTGAATTGCTAAGATCTCTCTCAAAAAAGGACATAGTTTTGAAATTTGATTGCTAATGAGAGGCTATGCGCATTTAATTGAATTAGAATCATAAAATATAAAAACCCTAAGAATGTCGATTTGGGGATTTTTTTAATTTCTATAAAAACTCAAGTTAATTCGGTTAATTCTTCAATTATTGCTATCAATTCATTCATATTTGAAATCTTATTGCTAATATTAGGGTATTTGAGTTCAATTGAATGAGAATCACAAATTGGAAAAAAAAAAGACCTAAAATTGTAGATTTGGGGATTTCTAAGTTGAATAAGTTTCTTTGTGTTTTATAGAGAATTGGTGCTTGTGGATACCTTAGATGGATTGATCAACCAATCTTGAACATGCTGAGCACATAATTTCAGGTTTGCTAAGGAGATTGAAGGAGAATGAGGTTGAAAGGGACAAGGAAAGACGTCGATCAAAAGTGTTGTTAGTGGTTTTAGTGGACATTATGTAGGTTAATTTTGTGAACTTTTTTGCTCCTTAAACTGATGAAATCAGGTAATGAGGCTACAACCTCTTAATTGTTGCATTTGTAACCGTTGAACCTCTTCCTGAGGCTAGAACCTCTTAATGAATTTATTTGAGTAATTTTCAACAACAAATTTGTGCTTGTGGTATTGTTGATAGCAAATTTCTACAGCATGTCATGCACTAATTCTTGTTTTAGTCCAATTTCCTCACACCAATGTTATGACAACAAATAATGGTAACAATTTAACAACTAATGACAAGAATTTGACAGCACCTAGCTATTATTATGACATCAGCAAATGACAACAAGTTATGACAGCAAATAGCTAATGACACAAATGTTTACACAATTAGCAACAACACCTAGCTAATGACACATAGTTATGACAACACCTAGTTTTGACTTTATGTGCCTCATTAGGCTTCAACTTCAACCTAACACCCTTAGCAATTACATATTTTGCAAGTGTTTCCTTAAATTGTTGAACACTCTCAAATACCATGTCCAACTCCCACATCAGGCACTCACAATCAAGATTGTAATGTACATGCCTACTCTTCTTCCTTCTCACCTCTTTGTGAGTCGATTCATCCCCTTTAGACTCATCACTTTCAAGGCTGTAATCAGAATCACTTGCATAGTAAGGCACATTTCCTCCAAGCTTCCCATTGTAGTCCTTACTTACATTCCAATTCTCATATCCCTCATCAGACCCTACACCACTAAGTATGATCTCAATATTCACCAAATTCTCCCTGTTCTCATATCCCTTATCAGACCCTACACCAAATTCTCCCTCATCTGGTTTCTCGAGCTGTGCTTCTCATTTTTCTTAATTTCTCATCAACATTTGAACCATCACTCAAATCAACCCCTAAACTTCTAGTGTCATCATTGGATTGGCTACCAAAATCAGGATTGTAATCTGCGTCATCACTCTTAATTATCCGAGCCATCACACTCATTATCTATCGAACCCTCATCTACTAGCTCTTCTTGCACACTCACCTTAATAGCCTTATCTGTTTCTTCTCTTACATACTCAAGCATCAATGGAACATTAGCATCCTCAAGAACAACTTATTGTACTGGTTCATCTAGCACATGAATAACATCTTCTACAGTAAAGCCTGATTTTGGAGGAATTGCATCTCGCTTAGCATTTGAAAATTAAAGTTCCATCACGTACAAAATGGTTTATGTAAAACAACACTTTTATCACCATCCTTCAAAGTGCTTGCGAGCTGTGTAAGTAACCAATCATCAACTCCCAATAATGCAGATCCTTCACCCCTTTAAAGAAAATTCCATCCCATGATTTATAACCAATACTCTTCACATTTTGATATACTCTGTTTAGTATAGTTATCTTGTATTTTAGGACTATATTGGTGTTCTAGGTTAGTGTATTGTGCTTAATTGTAATATGAAGACCGAAGACACAAGGATTCAAGATACGAGAGTTTTCGAGACAAGATCCTGAAGTGAAGTTACATTATGCTGAAGAGCTGCGAGTCTCATACTCCTTGCTTGCTATACTAGTTTGTGAAATAGGGTTAATTATTTTTGATATTGGCATAATGATCTAGGCCGAGTCACATACCAATCTTATTCAGGGAGGATTATGACATTTGCATCAATGTGATTGCTTTATAAAGAAGGGAATCATCTACATAGGTTAGAGCTAGTGGGTACACACGAACCTACCCTCATGAGACAATGTCGATGAATGGTAATGTAAAAATACTACAACCAAATTAAAACAACAATGAATAGGCAAATTATAGCCCTCATTCCGCCACAAATCAAAGAGCAGATCAAATAACAGATTTCAATCATCAAATCTAAGCAACAATCAACAACAAAATTCTACAACCAAACCAAAGAAACAAATTTCATTCACAAACAATCAATAATCAAGCATCAAATTCTACAACAAATCAAGCAACAAGCAAGCATCAAATCATGCAACGAATCAACCAACAATCCACAATCCAGCAATATATTTCATTCATCAACAAACAACAATCAAGCATCAAATTATGCAGCAAATCAAGCAACAACCAACAAACAAGAGGTTGTTAGAATTAAAAAAAATGATTCTGTCAAAACTTCTCAAACTTATGCACAAAGATTAAATTAACCTAAAACACCTCAAAACCATTCCACAGATCTTCATAACCCTAAAACACTAAAATTTCAAACAGCAAATCGACTAAGCGATCCTTTAAAAACGAGTGTGAACCCTAACCATCGAATTTAAAAAATAAAAAACCAACAATTAGCAAAAGTTCAAGAAAAAACCAAAACCCTCAAATCTTGCATGTAATCGACTACCAACAAGCGAGCCAAGTTGATCGAATCTCACGACTAACCATGATGGTGATGAAAACCAAATTCCAGTATGTTCTTCTTGCTTGATTTCGCTCTTTGAGTGAGATTAGGGCTCCAGAGGTCCTTCATTCAACTTCTCGTTATCGGACTTTTTGTGAGATATTTGGAGTTAGAAATTTGCCTACCAATGTGGTATAGTGAAATGTGATATTCTCTATTTAGGATAGGTTAACTCTTGTATTTTAGGGTTATATTGAGTGTTCTAGGCTAGAGTTTGTGCGTAATTGTAATATCTAGGCCAAAGACATAAGGGTTCAAAATTCAAGAGTTTTCAAGACGTTTTAAGCCTTGTACCCGACACCTCTTGCTTTCAAGGGCTGGATCTCGAGCTATAGTGGTCGGATTGAGCTGGTTCTGGTGTCAATGGAAAGCTAACTCGACGAAATTCAATTCAGGTTTTTACACCAAAGTCAGATTCCAAGATGAAGAGGGTCAAAACAGCCTCCTAAGTGCTGACAGTGAACAGTACCCGTGAGCGCGGTTTCCAAAGCGCGAGCGCGGTTATGCAACATATCCGAACGGCGTGTTTCTGTCTTATTTAGTGGTCCTACTGGGATATCTTTTGGCTACTATAAATATAGGGGTTTGCCTTAGGTTTTTAGGACCTTCTACCTTCTACCTTAGATTCATTTCACATCATGTTAATTCTTTTCTTTTAGTTTAGTTTTCTTCTCTTATGGTGAGCTAGTCTCCAAGGTTTTGTTCAAAAGAGAAGCTGTGATGTATGAACTCATGAGGTTTTGGTAATTGATTTTTATCCTTTGATTAATATTAATTCTCTTGCGCTACATCTTATGAATGTTAATTGATTCTGCATGAGTAGCTAACTTGTTGAATTGATTGATTTTCTATTGTTGGATTGGGTTTGGACCGTGGACAAACCTGCTCTGTGAAAACAACTTAAATCTAGACCTATTGTCTATGCAACTAGGATTAAGAAGAGAATTGATTGTATGCTTTTACAATCAATTTAACAAGTTGCCTTTATTGAACTCTTGAGATCTCGTTCATTAGGCTTTGAGCACTGCCGAATTTTTTTATATAAAAATTACCAATAGGAATGTACCGTTTTGGAAGTAAGTAAGACAAGTGCCGATGCACATAATTAATGAAATAAGAAGGTTAGTTCAATTTGGAAAACCGTTCTTACTCCCGATTGACCAAGTCTTCCTTCAAATCTAAATTCGTACAACTTTTGTGTGGTGAGGTTGGTCTTACACCCAGTCAGATGACTATGGTGTTTTCATGTAAACCACTTTATACTCAATCATCAAATTAGTGTTTTTTTAGCAATATGTGTTTGTGGCAAAGCCTCAATATGAAGGATTAGCATTTTAAATGTTTTCTTTGTTTGGGGAGATTGAGTGGTTATGAAAGAGGAACATTCATCACAATCAGGGGAATTTCTAAATATAGTTCTATTGTATTGTCTTGAAGAAGCAAATGCATCACAAAATGTCACCAACATAATAGAGATGTGCTTTTGCTGTGGTAGGAGTTCGATCACAGTCAATTGGTGAAGAAAAATGTTGTAGTAGTCTATATATTATTTTAAATTTCATCCAAAGAATGTTCTGAAGCAAATTCAAGAGTTTTCATGGCTTATGTTTTCTTTTAATGTTTTCATACATGCCCATCTTCTCATGAACATGTCACGCCCAAAGGATACACTTCTTTATTCCAATGTTAGCTCAATTAATTCTACACATTAATTTCCATGACTATGTGGTTGATTATAGACGAGTATTGCTAGACATAATTTAAACTTACAAGAAATGTTGTTTTGTGAATCTCATTGCTTGACTAAGGGGATATAGATTCAATGTATTATTGGTCTTTATTGCTCTCTCAATCATGATTGTGATATGCAGTTTGTAACATGTTTAACAATCAAAATACACATGAATATTTATAAATATGGGGTTTTAAGTTTTAAACTATGTCATAAATATATCCTTTGTCGGAAAATCAATTATATACACCCAAAAAAGGTATAGGAGACCCGTAAAAGGCATGGTTAACCACACTAGTTTTATACATTAATCAAACTATAATACCGAATACGTAATTAATTTATTTATTTTTAAATCCAGTTATAGGTTCCAACTATACTTTCTTTTAGTTGTAACTCCAACTCCTTCTCCTCTCCCAACTTCAGCTCCAATTTCAACTCATTTTAGGGTGCGTTTGGTAAGACATTTCAACTAGTTTTTAACTAGTTTTAGGCTCTGTTCGGCTCTGACGTGATGGCTAGTGTGGCGCGTTTTCATCCGTGGGCGATACGCTTCGATGTGTATTCGGTTGGAAGATGAACGAGAAGTCGCTGACATGCTATGTCACCCAATTCAGCCCCCACCTCTACCCTCATCCCCCAAATGGCAGTGGCTCGAGGGAGCGAGCTACGTCCCCCTTTCACCCGATGCTTTCACCCTACCCTCGCCATTCCCTCATTCAATTTATTTTCAAAATCGATTGGAGCTCTCTTTTTTTCTCAACGGCATAAGAACATTCACCTGCCTAGGGTTTGTTTCCAAATCTGTAATCAATTGGAGCCCCCTCTTCGCAAACCAAATCGAATCGGTAAGGAGCCCTTCATTTACATGTTTAGTTTCGTCCGGTTGTTCTAACGTTGAACGATACTTTGGATTTAGGGTTTGTATTCCTAGGGCATTGCATCGGATCTGAGAAGGAGCAAGAGTTCGAGGGAGGGACACCGAACGACTGCGCAAGAACATCCACCGGCGCTTCCCTTCGCCAAATTGATTCGGTAAGTTCGATTTGTTCCCAGGTCTGTAATGGGCTCCATGTTCTTAAGTTTTGGTTGTTTTTGGGTTCTAGGGTTTGGATATGGGAGCTAGGAGACTGCACAAGCCACTTGCGCCTCCCTTCAAGTAGGTAAGAATAAAATTCTTGATCTTGATTCTCAATGTGTGTTCACAACTCCATTCTTGATATTGACATTATATGTTTGTTAATTAAGACAGAATAACTTCACGTAGTTGAACCTCCTTTAGGTCCTTTTAAAGGAGAGATCCTCCTCTAGATCAGATTTCTTCGAGCAGTTGATCCTCCCTTAATTTCGGGATTGTGCTGGGATTAATTTCGAAGTTGCATGTTGAATTCAAATGTCAGATTTCTATGACATTTGTGATTTCCAATTTGCATGTTTAGTGTTTAATTTAGAATTTGCACTTGACAACACTTGAAATTTTAGATTTTGAAGTTCAACATCAGATTTGAAATTTCAGATTGAGAGTACTATGACATGCACATCGATATGCCATTATAATGCTACAATTAGAATAGTTTCAGTTGATGTTGTACAATTGAAAGTTGTGTTGGTGTGTTTTGATATGTGGAATTGATCATACTTGCATCTTTTTCTGATTAGCATAGTTTCATAGTTATTGTATGAACATTTATTTTGGTTTCGTATCTTCTTATCCTAGTTATGCATATACTTTTCTACTCCAATCTAGACCAAGAGTAAGGAAGAGGTTTGTAACACAAGTAGGAAATGCCATTCCTATTCCATTTCTACTCAGAAGAAGTGTGTGCTAGTGGAAGTGGAATGAGACCACTAGCTTTCTAGTGGTAGCGAGTTTTAATTTAGCCTTTACAATTACAGGTCAAGACTACATCACCACAGAAGTGCGTTGTAAAACATATAGGTGTAATCAAGGCAAAAGGTGTAGCTAAATTCACATATATGCATGCAATATGGAGTCTTGACTTCTTATCTGTTTCATTGGCTATATAAGGTTTGATAATTTGTACAAGATCTGGCATAGTGATTAATAAGGAAGTAGACACTTGGAAAAATGGGGCTCAATACTGGCTAAGAGTATTAACTTTAGTGCAAATAAGTACCCCTTATGGTGTATCATGCGAGAATCAGGAAGCACCTGAGTGGCTAAGTTATTCACTTTTTATAGATGAGATGGGTATTGAGCTCAAGTATGAGCAATTGAAGTTTTGTTGTAGGTTCCTTACTAGTCTTTATGTGTCAAAATGATAAGATGACAATTAACTTCTATCTGAGTTAGCAAACTTTGAAACTTAAATTCTCACAAGTTAGGATGAATAGTTTCATATTAGTGGCTAAAATATATTATGCTAGATGGACTTTCAACATATCCTCTTTTAGACAAGGATTTCACGAGAAGTGATAGACAACTGAAGGCTTAAAAATAGAAACAAATTATTACATTTAAGCATCTAAAAGAAGGTTAGTATATGGACAACAAAGTGTAAATCAAGCTTACACGTGAACTTCAGTACAGTTGTGAGGCTTCATTTTGGTCATTCTTCATTCATCTAGTTTTTAGGTTTCTGATCATTCTCTCACTATACTTTTACATTGACCAACACTTTTTAAGCTTAATTCTATGAATTGATTTTTTGAAGGATCTCTCCACTTATATACTTGAATTTGGACTTGATTGTAGAATGTTGATTTCAAAATTGAAATTACCTTATTCAATTTTCCAAATGCAGAATGGTATCCTAAGATTCTTTGTGCAAGGACAATGATATCCTTCCCATATGACCCTTTTTAAATGGGGCAAATGGTGATCAAGAGAGGACACTAGAGGATTTTGGCTTTGAGACGTTTTCCTCTAAAGAGGTAATGTTGCCCATGTAATAAAATGTCACCATGCTTTACAGTTTAAATATGAACTAATTGTTGTGTGCCATACAAAGCGATTTATATGAAAACAGGGATGTATACTTTCCAAATTGCCCGGTGCGAATGTTGGAGGAGAAGCTTAAGACTGAGAGGGACATGAGGTGGATGTTGGACCAAATGTTCGACGAGCAGCTTGAGAATGAGAGGGCAAGGACCGCTGTGATGGAGCAGATGTCGGAGGAGTAAATTGACGTTGAGAGGGACAGAAGCGCTATGCTGGAGCAGTAATTGGTAGGGTGAGGGCAACTATGGAGATGTGGGAGGTACTGAACGAGGAAGATGCTAACACCATCGGTGAGCTATCAAGGTACAAGCACAACCTTATTTCTCTGCGAGATACAACTATAATAATGGCGTATCGATGGTATATATGCGTGTGTGTATTATGTGTGATCATATGAGTTTGTTTTCGTTAAAATATGTGATCTGTTTTGTTAAGTGATGTGTACTCTAATATAGACTTCAATATGGCATGTATGCGAGTGTGCTTGATTATAGTACAATGTGTGGCACTATATGACATTCCCTTACATGAATTAAGTTTGTGTGATGTTGATTGTGGTTGTTGACCAAGTTTGATATTTCCCTTCCATGAATTTTGTTTATTTGATTCTCATGTACAGTGCTAGTTGTTGCGTATTAGGATAGAAGCAAGAATTGTTTATATATACATTCATGTATTGGTGTAACAGAGTATTCCCCCATAACTGGTTAACTATATGAATTGGTGAATACTTTGTTTTATATTGTAGGTCCACATTGGGCACCTCATCCCTATAAGAACACATCAATTCAACCATTACCCCGACAACAATCTTCAGTTTCAATAGGTGATATAACAAAGATGGGTGTACTGCACCACCAGGTTAGTTTTATGGGCATCACATTTACATTTTCTCGATGCATCTACATGTTATACAAGGGAAGAAAAGTTAGTTGTGTTTGATTGTATTTTCTTATGTTCACCGTGTATAACCTAAAATTCTAATTAATAATGTATTTCATGGTTTTAATGGATGAAAGTTTGGATAGGTCCCTTGATTAATTTGTTTGTGGGGTAGGATAGGTTCTTTGCCTTGCATGTGAAGGTGGAATCAATAGTGTAAAGAAAAGAAAGGCAATTTATTTTAACCTTTTGAGTGGACTTCTCAATCTGTTTTTTGCATTGCATAGGCATGTCCATTGTCATACATGAACGAAGAAGTAACATGCCCCTTTACCCCTTCGATTGGACTTCTCAATCTGTTGAACATATAATTCAATTTATTACTCTTGGTAGGACCATATGCCTCTTTGCTTTTACTTTGTTTGTCATACACGGACAAAAAAGTAGCAATTGTGGAGATGTGGGAGGTCTTGTCATTTGGAATAATTGTGTATTGTCATTCAAACGACGTGTCTTTACTAACCATTTCAGTTTTTTCCCTAGCTTTTATTTTGTTTGGTGGGTTTTGCCCTATGTTTCAAAAAAGGTAACTTTCCATAAACTATTAATGCATTTGTATGGTTTTTTGCTGTTTTCTTTGACTAGTCAAGCATGTATTCATTTCTTCCTTTACCAAACCCCTTCCCTACTAAAGGGAAAAAAAAAACTCTCTCAATGCCTACCGGAGACACTTCTCTCAAGCCTGCCGGAGACTCTTCTCTCAAGCCGCCTCTTTGCTCGCTGGAAATGGAAGATTCCCGCTTAACCAAAAAGACTAATACTTTGAATGAGAATCAGTCTGGTCGCCAACTTGCTGATGTTGAATTCCCGTCTCTTATTGAGGCTAATAGGATTTCTGGAGGGGGAAAAACTGCTTTTTCGTGTAAGGACTCTGTGACTGGGAACCGGGCTGAAGGCATGCTGGTTGAATATTCCAATCCATTCTGGGAAGATGATGATTATGATGAGGATGTTCGGGATGATGTTAGACCAGAGACTGTTGATCCTAATTGCCCCGTGGTTCTCCTCTCTGCTGAAACGAAACGACGGATTAGGAGGCCGTGGAGGAACGCGATCATAATTAAGATTTTGGATCGAAGTGTAGGATACATGTATCTCCGAAATAGTCTCATTCAAAAATGGCGTCCTAAAGGAGAATTCTCCATGATTGACGTTGGTAATGACTACTATGTAATTCGGTTTAGCAATGTGACTGACTTGCATCATGTCATGACCAATGGCCCCTGGCTGATTGGAGAGAGTTACCTCACAATTCAGAGATGGAGACCCAATTTCATCGCTTCTGAGGAGCGTCTAAGGTTAGTGGCAGCTTGGATAAGAATCCCGGAGCTAGCGATGGAGTATTTTGACAAGGAAGTGCTAGAAGTTGTCGGTGCTGAGGTTGGCACAGTTTTAAAAATTGATAGGACGACGACTGCCGCTGACCGGGGTAAATACACTAGGTTGTGTGTCGAGCTTGATATTACAATTCCGTTGGTCTCGAAGTTCTGGATGACTGATCGTTTCCGGAAGGTCCAGTACGAAGGCTTACGGATGATTTGTTTCGAGTGCGGGAGGATTGGACACACCAAGGATCAATGTACGAGCTCTTCCCAAGTGCTTCATGGACAGAGTGAGCCGGTTCCTGTAGGTGAACCGTGTAAGCCGAGACCGGAGCTAAAGGAAAATTTTGGGGATTGGATGGTGGCTAAGCGCGTTAGCAGGAGAAGGCCGATGAAAGAAGGGCCACCTCTGAAGAAGGATACCCCGTCGGAACAGCCACCGGAGAAGCCGTCTGGTCATCAGGGGCAAGGGGTGCGGCAAGAAGGAACCGGTTCAATTACTGCAGCTCCAACTCGGGTTCTGGCCGCGAACCCTATTCTCCATACCGGTTCGGGCATTTCGGGTTCGCGGTTTCAAATTCTTGAAGACGTTACGGAGGATGGTGGGAATTCAAAAATTCAAGAGAAGGAGGGGATGGTTTCAAATTTGGAGGAGCCGAAAATCAAGGAGGGAACTTCGGGCAAGAATCAAGTGCTGAATAATGACCGGATTCCGTCCAATTCCTCACAGAAGGCGTTTTTTGGGAAGGAAAAGGAGGCAATTGGGCGAAGATTTCGGTTGGACAAGCAGCTGGGTATTAACAAGAAGGAAACTGCTAAAAATAAATCAATGGGTTTAATTAAGGAGAAATCAACGAGTAGTCAGATAAGGAAAGGAGGAGGGAATATCACGGAGAAATTGAAAGGGAAAGCAACAAAAGAGCTCATCAGGGAGGAAATTCAGGGGTCTAACAAAGATATGCTCAGGAAAGGGAAGATCTGGGAGAAATCTGGGGCATCTGCAGGATTGGAGTTATCTCTTCGTCCTGCTTGGCAAGGGCTTTCCTCCCCCAGGAATAAATACCTGGAGGCGCCCTTGAGCATTGCAGGCTCTCAATTCATACAACAGCAACCTCATAAGCATACAAAAGACCCTCCTTCTCAGAATGACGGGCCAATGGCGGGCTCTGAGCCCCTCGACGGCTCCAAGGATAGGGATCGTACGCCTGTGGACACCAGTATGGAGGATGCTCTTCAAGACTTGCCAAGAGGGGGAGCTCCGTCGGTCGAAAGCGTACAAAATCGAGATGCCAGAGTGGACGATAGCAATGTCGACTGACCTTGCTCGGTGGTTTGTGGAGGATCAACAACTATATTATTTTTTCCTCATGATGGTTCCTAATATCAAAATTGTTACTTGGAATGTTCAAGGTGCAGGAAGTAGGGATTTCATGTATGCTTTGAAGGATCTTGTTCGGCGCCACGATCCCTCGGTTTTGGTCTTGCTCGAGACGAAGATTAGTGGTGTTCAAGCTGACAAAGTTTGTGATCGCATTGGCTTCGATGGCAGAATTCGGGCTGAGGCTAGTGGGTTCAAAGGCGGTATTTGGGTGTTGTGGAGGAAGGACAGAGTGAAGATCGATGCGATCGAGGTCCATAGGCAGGTGGTGTCCGTTAAGGTGGCTCGTGCTGGTGAGGCGGATTGGGTCTTCTCTGCCATCTATGCAGACCCGAAACCTGCTAATAGGAGGGAGTTGTGGGACAGACTTGTTGCTTTCAAGGACTCAGTCTCGTTGCCTTGGCTCCTAATGGGGGATTTCAATGAAACCAAGGAGATGGCGGAGAGGACTGGCGATTCGGAGGAGCTTCGAAGGCGGACTAGGAAGTTCAAGGATTGGATTGAAGGCAGGATGGAGCTTCTTGACTTAGGCTTTTCAGGGCCTAGGTTTACTTGGCACAGGGGAAGTGATTCTTCTACCAGTGCTAGTGGAAGGCTTGACAGGGGTTTGTCTAATGTGGATTGGCGGGAGAGATTTGTCAATGCTTCTATTCGTCACCTGCCGGCGATCCAATCGGATCATTCTCCCCTGCTCTTATCTCTGGAGGAGTTTGAAGGGAATTCTCTGCTGAGTAGGCCTTTCCGATTCCAAGCGGCCTGGCTTACTCATGTTGAATTTCAAAATTTTTTGGTGACTCATTGGGACAAAGGCGCCCCTCTTTGTTCTTCCCTATCTAACTTGGCTGCTAATCTTAATGATTGGAACAGGAACGTTTTTAGGAATCTCTTTCGGAAATGTGATCGCTTATACAACAGGATTGAGGGAATTCAGCGTGCTATATGCAACTCCCCTAGCGTGGCTTGTTTGATCTTGACAGGAGGCTCCGTAGGCAGTTGGCGGTGGTCTTGGACCAAATCAGCCTCTTCTGGATTCAAAAAGCTAGGTCTGATGTCTTGTTGGAAGGGGACCGAAACACCAGGTTCTTTCATGCTAGTGCAGTGGTGAGAAGAAGGCAGAACAGAATTGATGGCTTGATCAAGTCGGACGGCTCTTGGGAGTGGGATCAAGCTTCTTTGCACAGGATGGTTACGGAACATCTAAAGTCGCTCTATTCTGAAGAGGATCTTGTTGATGGTCCGTTTGATGTACCTCGTGGCCGGTTTCCTGTCATTGCCGAGGATGACTTGTACTCTTTGGGCAGGAGATTCACTAGTCAGGAGGTAAAGGCTGCTTTAGATTCCATGAGTCCTCTCAAGGCTCCGGGCCCGGACGGCTTTCATGCTATCTTTTATCAGAAGAACTGGAGCATTGTTAGCGACGAGGTTGAGAGGGCGGTCCTTGAGTTTCTGGATGGGAAAGGGATCCCGCCGGAAATGAATGAGACCTTGATTGTCTTGATTCCTAAGGTGGAGAACCCGGAAACAGTGAACCAGCTGAGACCAATCAGCTTGTGTAATGTCGTGATGAAAATTGCTACCAAGGCGATCGTATCCAGGCTGAAACCCGTGATGAATCGGATTGTGGCTCTGTCGCAGTCGAGCTTTGTTCCGGGGCGCCAGATTACTGATAACATTGTCATTACCAAAGAAGTCATGCATTCCATGAGGGATTCTCGGAGCAAGCCTTTCATGGCGGTGAAGATCGATCTTGAAAAGGCTTATGATAGAGTCAGGTGGGCTTTTCTCCGCGATACTCTGTATGAGGCTCGTTTTCCTAGCGGAATCATCAAGGTGATTATGGTGAGCGTTACTTCCTGCTCCATGAAAGTCCTCTGGAATGGTGGAATCGGAGAAAGCTTTGTTCCGTCTCGTGGTGTTAGGCAGGGAGATCCGATCTCCCCTTACTTATTTGTTCTTTACATGGAGCGGCTTGGCCATATTATCGACGAGGCTGTGGGAGCTGGCGCCTGGAAGCCAATCCAATTATCGGATGGGGCGCCTCAAATTTCGCATCTCTTTTTTGCGGATGACTTGATCCTTTTCTCGGAAGCGTCTGTGGACCAAATGGAGGTGATGTGTTATTGTCTGGGTAAATTTTGTGGGGCTTCTGGGGCTAAGATCAACTTCCAGAAGTCCAAGATTTGTTTCTCTAATGGTACTCATGATGATGAGGCTCGGAGGATAAGCGAGCGCGGTGGTATCCCGGTGACTGAGGACCTCGGGATGTATTTGGGCATTCCCATGACTAAGCAAAGGGAGTCTAAGGAGAACTATAGGCACATAATGGAGAGAGTCAAGACCAAGTTGGCTGGCTGGAAGGCGCGTACTCTCTCCATGGCAGGTAGAGTCACTTTGGCTAAATCTGCTATCTCAAGTATCCCTTATTATACTATGCAGTCTGTTAGTCTCCCTTTGTATGTTTGTGATAAGATTGAGAAGGATACTAGGGGGTTTGTTTGGGGTTCTACTGATGATAAGAGGAAAATTCATTTGGTTAATTGGGAGACGCTAAAAAATTCTAAAGTTGCAGGAGGTCTCGGGTTGAGAAGTATGCGACAGGTGAACTCGGCTTTTATGGCTAAGATGGGCTGGCGACTCATGACTGAGTCTGAATCCCTGTGGTCAAGAGTGGTGAGGGGGAAGTATTGCAATGGGAGGCAAGATAGGGATATGTTTCAGCAGAAGATAGGTGCTTCCAACTTATGGGCTGGTGTTGTCAAAGCAAAGGCGCCTCTTTTGCAGGGAGTTAAGTCTCGGATTGGGGATGGTAACTCAACGCTTTTCTGGGACCATGTCTGGGATTTGGATAGACCTTTGATCGATGTTGCTGTTTCGGATATTGGGGAGGATGAGATCGGGAAGACGGTGGCTGAATATTGGGGGCCCGATGGTTGGATTTGGGATTCGTTTGCCCACTTGCTTCCTCCTGATGCGCTGATGGAGATTGCTAGCATAAGGGTTGTGGAGGAAGGCATTGGAGACAACTTTTATTGGCGGTTTTCTGCTTCAGGACAATTCTCGCTGAGGTCTGTCATAGAGCTTGTGCGAGATGAGCCTGATGTGGAAAGAGA
Organism: Polygonum maritimum; assembly: GCA_963924305.1. Classification (NCBI taxonomy): domain Eukaryota; kingdom Viridiplantae; phylum Streptophyta; class Magnoliopsida; order Caryophyllales; family Polygonaceae; genus Polygonum; species Polygonum maritimum. The sequence goes on along the minus strand of OZ002732.1, from coordinate 27,275,421 downwards.
GCAACTTTGGAAGAAGATTTGGTCCCTTGATGCCTCTGAGCGTGTGCTGATGTGTAATGTCAATAGGAGGAGAAGAAGGTTGTGTGACAGTGATCTTTGCTCGGCCTGTAACGATTCAGCCGAGTCCACTCTTCATGTGTTGCGTGATTGCTCTCTGGCTCGTGAGGTGTGGGTCAGCCTGCTTATTCATCGAAGGCAGGGGTTGTTTTATGCAGGTGATGTGAAGACTTGGCTCTTACATAATTTATCTATGGAGGGGGCTTGGCCAACTACTTTTGCTTATGGAGTGTGGTGGAATTGGAAATGGAGGAATGCAAGAGTCTTCAATGTGCAGCCTGCTTTCCATGGGAATAAACACCTATTTGTTCTTGAACGGGCTAGGGAATACCTGGAATTGAAGAAGCTCAAGAAGTCGAGCTTTGGGCGTAGCTCTTTGGCGCATTGGACTCGCCCTGAGGTTGGTTGGATGAAGCTTAACACCGACGGGGGCTTTTCTGCTGGCAACTCCCACGTCTCGGCTGGTGGTTTGCTGCGTAATGATGCCGGGGAGTTTGTCAAAGCTTTTGTGGTGAAGGCGGCTGGGAACTCAGCTGTTCGTGCGGAGCTGTTGGGGTTGTGGAAAGGGTTGCAGGTGGCTAAGGAGCTTGGAGTCTCGAAGCTGGTGGCTGAGCTTGATGCGCTCGACGTGGTGCAGGCGGTTCTCGACGACTCTGCCAGGCCTACAGATCTCTGGGAGCTTGTCTCCAATGTGACGACGCTGATAAACGACAGGTCTTGGACTGTGCGGGTGACCCACATTGCTAGGAGCGCCAACCAGGCTGCGGATTGGCTCGCTAAGTTTAGTAACGATTGTATAGGCGATTTCTCTATTTTTACTAGTTCTCCTAATGGTCTTGTTTCGTACTTGGAGATCGACTCTTGGATGAGTCTTAATATGTAATTTTATTATGTTTAAATAAAACGGGCATTAGCCCTCCTTTGGATCAAAAAAAAAAAACCCTTCCCTACTAATATATAAAGTTACGTTGTTGGCTTATTTTCAACAAACAACAACCTTTCTAAAGTGGTAAACATAGCACACAAGTTTCCCCAACATGTCGGGTGTACCTCAACAACCCCATCAACCTCAACAGTCACAACAGCTCCAATAACCCGAAGATCCCAACACCCCGGACCACAACAGTAGTGAAAGCGAGGGCTCAACCGTTGATAACCTCATCGATCTTGTCATGGAGTCTTAGGTCGGTTTTGATACAAGAGAATTATCCAACTAACAACTTCTTTAAAATTTTGTAACCAATTTGTTTCTTTGAATGTAGGACCAAAGGAAGACCTATTTCCGCATGGACCCGGATACCTCTCTCAAATGACTCATGAAGAGGTACCTAGCCAGGTATAGGAAAGCTAAAGGCATAGTCGAATTCTTCTATAATAGGGACCGCCTCACCTACCGCCGCCACGTCGTGACCCCTCAATCCATAAGTGTATCCAATATATATGTTCAACTATTGGGAAATTGGTGAATGTCTTCATAACTGATCATGTTCTCTTTTGGGTTTGTAGTTGTGCATGGCTAATGGTGACAAGATAGACGCTATGGAGCCCGATCTCGGTGGATTTGCTCATGCGAACAACGCTTAGGGGTGTGATGGTTTAGGGGTCTCGATGGCATGTCCATAAATAAATGTGTCTTTCTTTGGTCTTGCATGTTGTTTCGGTCATCGTATTTTGTGTGTTGTCTTTCAGTTTTGTATCGAGTCATGGATGGTTGGTTGACCCTTAAAGTTTTGTATTTTTTATGTTGTTCTATTTGTAATAAGTTGACGTTTAAGGCTCCTTAATGAACTGTATAATGATGTTGAATGTATGGTGCTGATGTGATTGTATGGTATTGATGTTAATGTATGGAATCACTAATGAAATATAGAATGACGTTAACAATCACATTTATGTGCTGATGTATGATATTTATGATAAAAAGTTATCATAATCAACAAATTGGAAAACCCAAGCACACGAAAACCATGAAGGTGAGCATATGTTGTTTGGTTACTGACACATAAGTGAATACACAATTCACACAAATATTCATGAAGGCGAGCATATGTTATGTTGTTCGCCCACTCTTCACCACACATAACTAACCAAAACACCAGAACCAAAACAAAGATAACCTCCTTGCCCTCTACACGTAGTGAAGTATACAAGGATAACATGCCAAAACACCACACATGAGCACACATGAATCACCACCTACACCAAAGTACCCCACATAGTGTTGCTTGATTGACCATAACACAACCAAAGGACCACATTCCATTAGTGCAATCACCAGATGCTCCTCGACCTCCATATCTCATTCCCGAAAGCATCTTGGATATCCCACATCCCTCCGGATGGTTGTCTGGACCTCTTTCTTGGTGTCGGGGAGGCGGTCAGTCTGGGTCGTCATACTCATGTTCTAGGTAGCTGTCCACCACCCTATGCCGCAGAATGTAGTTGTGAATGGCAAAGAAAACCATGATGAGATCGATTTGTGTTGCGATGTCGTAGCTTGCCATATATGTCAGCATGTGAAATCTTTTTTTAAGGACACTGAAACACCTCTCAATGCAACTCCGCAGCGATGAGTGGACCTCGTTGAATACTTGTTTAGCGCTCTTCAGCACTGCATTCTGAAACTGAGATTGATGGTACTTGACCTTATTGTAGGACAAGGGTTATCCATATGATAATACCGTGCTATGATTCGATCAAACTTTAAGTTAGGTAAAACAGTAAAAGTTTGGAACAAAGCCATGAAGACACACGTTACATGCAAGGAATGTACCTGGTGGAGGATGCGGGAAGTTCATAGCTGGTGTCCTGATGGAATGGTTGAAAGCACGAGCATCGTGGGCGCTCCTTTCCCATCCAGCCGAAATGAATGGGAGTTGCGTATCAAAGTCACATACAACCATGACGTTGAACGAACAATCCCCTTTCCTATTGCGGTATGGCAATTGCTCAGTTTTGGGAATGGTACAAGTGATGTGAGTCGATCCCATCGATACAACCAATGGCATCCTGAAACGTTTAATGAACGACTAAGCTATGCAGTTCGGCTTGAAGGCATGAGAATTATAGTAATGTTGTAAAAAATCGTTTATGTTCGAATATCATGCACATACCTTGAACAAGGTGTATCGATCATCTTTGGAGACCCTATCCGGAATGGTAGAGAAATTCGGGTCCCGTGGCCTTAAGAGGACTTCGGCTAGTCCGTTGAACCCCCTCTTTTAACCAGGTATTATATCTAGGACGTCATCAAGGGAACGACTAACTATGTCGCCAGAGCATTGGAAGTGCTCACAAACCACCCTATTAGAAACCCCTAACGAAATTATGTAGAGAAGAATCCCGGCCTTTTTTAGGACAGTCATGCGCATTGATGGTCGGGGCCATATTTGGATGGAAAGGTCATGATAGAGATGGCGAACCATGTGCTTCTCCATCCTGAAGGCATTAGTGCACTTAACTTCGGATGTGGATTCCATAATATCCATCATCTGTGTGTAACCTATCATGGGAGAGGTGTAGCAAGGGATCTTGCTCATATACTTGAGATAGTAACTGTAGATTATAGTCGCTTATGTTTCGATTAATTAGCACTTGAATGTGGACTAGCAACTTCCTACACCGCCTCCTTCGAATTAGTGGTGCCCTACCCATCCTTCCTTACCCTGCTCACAACAAGTGAAGTTATTACCAGCCCAAATCCTAACCTTAATCAACAACTAACAATCAACGAAAAAGTTCTAAAGGCGGACCAATACAACAACACACAAACTCACAAGCAATGCAAACATGATCATCATTATATTTCACAAGAGTTGTAACATGACAAATAAGTCCAACCACAAACTGAGTCCATTGAGGGAAAACCTCAACCTATAGCAAGGTCACAACATGCATAAAAACAAGAAGTAGGATAATATAAAGGTTTCAGATCATTCAACAGTGGTGTTCTCATCAGGGCAATCGTTTCTATCACCCTTTCTGAACTTTTAACGAATCCACGTAAGCCTGGCGTTGTCTATTTAAAGGGTCAAGAATAGGTGTCGGTTGCGTTCATCATTCACCTCATCCACAAAGTAGAACTAAAGGTTGGACAACTCTTTAAGCTTGCCATCAGTAACCATCCTCTCGATAACACCTTTTATGTAGCTATTTAACATGGATAATAAATATTATTATATAATAAATAATCATTTAATAGGTTTCGAATTTGAAAATATTTTTTTACCATAAATGGTAGAAAGAAATTATATATAAAAATAAAGTATTTTGATAAAAACTAACTTATACATATGAAGGGGTCAGACAATTATACTTGAGGGGGTGTGTGGAAGAGAGGAACTCTTCTAACATTGAGAACTAAAAGAGACAGTGTCCTCTATATAAGTATATGGCTTACTCACCTATTATAACTTGATTTGTAAATTCATTTTAGGTTATAACCTCACGGGGCTTACCAGGTTATAACCTCATGGGGCTTACCATGTATATGCATATGAACCGGCATGTAAACCCCTATGTTAGACATGGCCCACCGACTTTAACACCTTCGTACATGGGAAATCAACACCGGTATCACAATTTGCCGTACATGGGAAATCAACACCGGTATCACAATTTGCCAAAACATTCCTCACCAGCCCAGTGCGTTTCGACCCTAGTATTTAAAAGGTGGGGATGGATGGATAGAGTAGAACAATGTAGAATTATTTTTTATAAAAAGAAAATTACAAACCAAGGGCCGATAACACGGCTGAATTCACGGTTCGAGCCGTTAGGAACTGTCATTTTGGATGGTTTTGTACTAAACCGGAGCCGAACTAGATGCAAGTCTACCTAAAACGCTCAACACGAGCCATTAACAACTTCAAGTGTTTTCTTGATTATGGATTTTGAATTGATTCATGATCCATGGAGTCATAGAAGCCATCTATGCGAAATATGTTGTTAAAATCCACACAGAGTCAAAAACCTTAATAGGTGCAGCCGCCATTTTTTAAGATAAGATATAAAATAAACTGGATTATTACATCTTCAAAACACAGATTCACACTTTCAGGTATGCGTTTCACGGATGGAAATGTTGCTAGTTCAAAGAAAGTGTCATCATTTTCATACCACTTGAGCAATGAACACCAGTTGCGTTTTGGTCTTTCATTCAGTAGCACCATGCACATCCAACTCTTGGAGCAGGAACTTATCGCACCAATGACTGGCTTCCCTAACCATCAGCTTGGTCATTTGATGCCCTATTCCAGGTTCGAGTACTATCTGTAAGAACACAGTCAAAGAACCAACACAAGGTTGTTTTCACTGAATTCCTTGTACAAATGCATATCCGAACATATATATATATATATAACTTAGTTTAATAAAAGGATTAGTAGGAGGATTGGAAGTTCAATACAAGAAGCTTTATATTGATCGGAATTAGATGGGCTTATTATCATTTATTAGCTGGATAGTCTGAATCAAACCTTAAAGTTATCAGGGTAGCCGGCCTGATTATAAGCTTGCTCAGTTTGTATCCTGGGAATTTCCAGGCCAGCAACAGGGCACCGAGGATCTTCACCGCCTATATGCAAATATCAAAACAATTTCATGCCAAGAAAGTATATGAAATCTCCACATTATATTATTAAGGGTACTGTGTAAAAAACCTCCTAGACCATGTGCCATGACTTCTACATCAGCAGGCATACAACTTAAGCTGATGATGATTATACAAAACATGACATTATTGGAATATGAGAGAGGAATACATGGCTAGGTGCTTCTGACCAATATTCTTGGGAAGAAATCATTAAAGTCAATTTACCGTTCAAAACCAACAATGGTCGTGGTGCTATCACTGGCACAGTGTAAGCGGAGTCAAACTCTGATGCTAAACCAGGTGCAATCCTATCCCATACCTGTGAAGGTTTAGGGTATCATTAATATCAAAATGGCAAGAGCAAGTATTGGCTCCCACGTACATACAAATACTCTGGAATCCTTAAGAAATATTTTCCTTTTACCAAACTCAACCTTATTGATGTCAAGTTACCTTCTCCACAACTTCTCTATCAATTGAGCTCTTTCTCAAATCAGCACGTGCCACTGAACATCAAATAACATTCATCAGAGCAGAAAGAACCACGACATGAAGTTTTGGATAAATGGGCATTCTTCTTTTAGCTAAATTATACCATCAAAGACAGGCTTTAAGCTATCAACCCGAGCCTGCCATTTATCATTTTCTATGGCCCATCGAAAACCCTGCATACCAGGAGAAGGTTTTAGTTATTTTACAGGATTCCCAATGAAAGTTGTTTTTTGTTTAAATTCCACAATGTGAACCTGAATGCCAATTACTGGAACCACCACTGCAAATCGAGTATCAACGGCAGCAGCAAACCAAGCATGCATTCCTGAAGGGAAAAGTTTGCCAGGAAGTAAGCATTAAGTAGCAGTTTACATAAGGCATAATATAAGAAGTCATATAATTTGGTGGACTGACCTCCCAGAGATTCACCTGTTATGCCAATCCTCTTTGAATCTATGTCTTCTCTCAGGGAAAGATAATCTGCCAGCTTTATCAAGTCCCATGCCTACAGGATATGCACCATTCCAGACTTCGTCATGGTAAGGAATGTGCAAAGGAAGTGAGAAAATGCTAGTAAAAAATACTTTAGCTAGTACTAAGTGAAACAGATAAAGAACCTTACATGCAAAAAGCAAACATTATTAAATAAAACATATCTAGTATCTCATGTAGTTTATGTTAGCACCAGTATTTCATCTATATATTGCAGCATTTTCTCAGTCAGCACCGTAAAGATCTTCAACTTTAATAATACACAGAAAAATCAGAAAGTTCTAGAAAAGATTAATTGTACAACAAAGAAAAGGTTAACAGGAACACTACCGTATCATATATGAACGGCATTGTATCACCTTTCTTCCATGATGATACAAGTGCCTGCGCATCAATAATGAAACCTTATGAAATATAGTTTCAAGTCACAGATAACATTCTCATGATTATTGTTGGTACAAAATGAAGTGTGAGTACCCAACAATATCAATAACAATAACAATCCTTAGAAGTCATGTCTCAAGCATATGTCACATGTAACTAGTGAAACCACGAGAAAATTAGACTTGAAAAACACACATCTTGATACGTTGTATTGTTTTTTGCACGTTCACCGTGATAACGAGAGTCAATGCTAATAGCAACATATCCTCGTGATGCATATGCCTGTAACAGCCATGAGCAAAGTACTTTAACAGCTAGTTGAAACCAATAAATCAACCTCGATTCTGAAAGAATGAATGCTACAATTGTTACCTCAAGCAATGGTCGGACCCACTCTTTACATTTTCCTGTACTGTGTAAAATTACAATAGCTGGTTTTTTCTTTTGATACATCTCCTTCATAGTTAAAATTAGCACTGGTACACGTCCCTGTTCTGAACCCTAAAGATGAAGAAAACAGTTCCGGTTGTTCATTTTAGTGTTTACATTGGATGTAAGAGAAAGATCAAAGAGAATTTTATAGAAAAGAGTAAAGTTATAGAAATAAGAATTATGTTTCACAAGCAATTAAAGTTATAGAAATAATCTAGAAAACTTTCGTATCCTTTCCTCAAGAGAAAAGAGTAGGATTGGTTTGGCTCACGAAGCTAATTACTTGTAAGGAGACTGTAAGTAAATAAAGCTCCTTAAACCTACAAGGATATGGAATCAAATGGAACCATAGTAGTATTTGCAGACAAAATAGAAGCTCTTTTCTCATCCCGTCTTCATCTTTTTATAACATGGTATCAATGTCGTATGATCATAGAGGTCTGAGAGTATGATAGAACCAACAAGAAGCAATATAAAAAGCCTTAAAACACATTTTCAATTTTCCAAAACCTTTGTTTAGTGCAGGCATGTGAAAAAAAGGACCAGACTCAAAGGCCAGTTACTGGGATGTTGTACAAGGTATGAAGACCACCAAGTGTAAACAGGAACCAAGTGTTAACAATGAAGAAATTTTAACGAAGTGTCTCAAAAGTTCAGAACTGTGACACTGGTCATGGTAAATCCATCTTCACAAAAAAGGATTTGGATAAGTTACGAGGAGTTTGAACCAAATGAGAGATTAGAAAACAGTTGGTTAACTTGAAAAAGAGTTCAAGCGAGTCAAATTTGCTTATCTTTTTTTATTAGTAGTTTTCTTGTATAAGTTCTGTTAAAGTCCATTATGTAATTTGTGTGCTGAGAAAACATGCATATTTTCTAGTAGCATTTGCCAAAATAGTTACTCCATGCACTTTTGTCATCATTGTATTAAATAACACATACAACTTTGGATTTTGATGATTACAAAGTAAAACCTCCACGATTTCATATATGTCAATGAGTACATCACTTCATATACAACATTAAAGTAATATTTAGAGAAAACAAATAGCTGAATACTTTCATAGCCTAATCTAACTCAAGCAGATGCAATCCAAGCATACATACAGAATATAATCAGTGCATATGTAGAAGTTAATTTATATAGCAAGGTTTTGAAAATGGAACAAAGACTTCAAACCTGAATAACTTCCTTATATGGACAATGAGAGATTGATTGCGCTGGACATGGAGACAAAATAATAAAGAATACAGTTAGAGGAAGGTTACCTCTGTGTACAAATACAAGTTTTCTTCCACAAGCAAGTCCTTCCAATTTTCAATGCAACCCTTTGGAGCTGATTCCATTACCTTGAAAATTTATGTAGAGTGGACAATAAAATAGTGATGAAAGGCCGATACATTGTGATCTAAGTGTGCAGTATATAATGAAACAACAACTAACCTCAGAGTTACGAAACAGGGGGTTGTCCTGATATAGGGGATCCGTGACAGGCTTCGCACATTCTATTCTCAGGGGCACTAGAAAAATGAACAAAAACCACCCAGGGCGAGTGCCAAACAATCATTACATTGAAAGGACGGTAAGGATTGATTCCTTATCAAGACTCAAAAGTATAGTCACAAATCTAAGGGAATCATTTTTGTGAAAACATATGAATATTTACAGATTAGTTGGATACACAGATACATACAGTAGGATGGAAGACAGGATGATGGAATCCACTTTTCTGACACCACAATGCAATTAAAGAAGGTGACACCTTTATGTTCTTACTCTCTCCTCATTTCTCTTCTCTATCGGAAGGGAAAGTTTGAAAATTTTCGTGATCACTCTCGCACACAAGATCTCTCGCTCTATAGAGTTGGTACCAAATACACTTGACTCTCCAGTCAAAATGTAGTTTTTTGAAGTCAACGCAAGTGAGTTACCCTATACGGCTATACCTGAATGTTTAGTAAGTCTAAATCCAGGACAAATCATCAATAACCCATCGAAATCAATATAGATTTCTCATCGGAGATGATTTAACAAATTGTTCGGTGAACGCGAAGCCTAAACACGACAATTGCTAGGATTCAGAGATGAAAGGATCTCACCTTCGTCGGACCTTCTACTGCGGAGGACACGATGTAAATCGGCACGGATGATGGCGGGATCAGGCAACGGAGACGCTGCCAATTCGTCCATGGTCGTCCTCTGCACCAGCTCGCCACTAGTACTAGCACTGAAGGTTCTGGTCCTCCACCGGGGGGTTTTATACTGTGGGTCAAACGTGTGAGAGACGAGAGGTCGCAGGTTGTGGCACGTGTGGAAGGACGGTAGTTGTCATTAGCGCCCAGGATCAGAGTAAGGAAAGAGCCCGGGAGATGCTTTCATTTGGAGGTATACGTCGGAGTTTCCTCTTTCTTCTCGGCATGTGATTTTTTTTATACATTTATCTATCCATAAAATATACTAAAATTTTAAAATTTTTGATATATCATCCTCTCATATACGAATTTTAAATAAAATAAATAAAAATTTATATATATACTCGATATTTACTTCGGGTGTTTGCGCAGGTCGATAATTCGACATTTAAGTTATGCATTGTTTTTTGCATGTCTATATTTAAAGCACTACCTCCGTCGTTATTCGAGGCAGTCGTTTGATACTGATTCGGTCATCTATATCTATTGTTTTTGGAGTTTTTATAGGATGGAATTTTACATCTATGGTATGAAGATTTGTTGATGAAAATTAATATGTAGAAAAAGGTTCCTTTGAACTGTTTAATGACATCGTCTAATGTTGAATGAGATTCAAATAGAATAAAAAACACAAGTTATATGGGAAATACTACAATTCGAATGAAACGCATAATTTTGTGAATCACAATAAGATAATATAATGCAAGTAAAGACCACCGTTAATTCATTTCATCTAAATTCATGTAATTTAATGTACCAAACATCATAGAAAATTTATGGATGTGGGAAATATACATTACTACTCAGCACTAAAGTTTCTTCGATCGCAAGCTATTCCTATTCTAAGTGCTAAATAAATCAAGAGTAGATAGTTCCTTAACCCATTAGTAACAATGATAATAATAATAATTAAGAGTTTTCTGCTTCTCCGGCTATCGTTTTGGACATGATTAAGAGTTTTCCTCTTGGCACGTCATGTGGGTGGGACGGTTTGCGTGCTCAACATCTTTTGGACTATTTGAGTGGCGTTGCTGTTGCTATTTCTGACGAGTTAGTGGCTTCTATATCCCAGATTGTCAATCTTTTTCTTGATGGGAGGTGTCCTAAGGTGTTGGGAGAGTATATTGCTAGTGCTCCCCTCACGCCTCTTGTCATGCCCGGTGGAGGTATTCGTCCTATTGCGGTGGGTACCGTTTGGAGGCGCTTAGTTTCTAAGGTTTGTGTTGTCATGATTGGCCCTTCCTTGAGTGGTTATTTGAAGGGTCTCCGGTTTGGGGTTGGGGTTCCTAGAGGGGGCGAGGCCATTCTTCATGTTGTGGATCATTTAGTTGAAGATCATGGTGATGTTGTTGGCCTTTCTATGTTGTTGGTGGATTTTAAAAATTATTTTAACTTGGTGGATCGAGAGGTCATGCTGCAAGAAGTTCGTCTTTGGTGCCCTACTATTTCTTGTTGGGTTGAGTTCTGTTACTCTAATCCTACTCGACTTTATTATGGGGAGCACACCTTATGATCATGCCAGGGGGTACAGTAGGGTGATCCTCTTGATCCTTTGCTCTTTGCTCTAGTTTTGCATCCCTTGGTGTGTAAAATTAGAGATGCTTTCGACTTGTGTTTGTAGGCTTGGTACATGGATGATGGCACTATTATTGGTGATACCCTTGTTATGGGGAAGGCTTTGGAGTTGATTATGTTGGATGGTCCTCGTTATTGCTTGCATCTCAATGTGAGGAGGATACTCGTAGTAGGCTTACAGGTGTGTTCCCGCCTAATATTGCTACGCCCCTACATGGTATTAAATTGCTTGGTGGACCTATCAGTGTGGACTCTGCTTTTAGTAGTGGGCTTGTGTTGTAGAGAGTTTCCAAAACTATCGAGCTTATGGATGCCGTTACTGGAATTAATCATCCTCAATACGAGTTGTTGCTTCTCCGTGCTTGCACCGGAGTCTCTAACCTCTATTTCGCATTGTGCAGTTGCCCCCCTCGTTCCTTTGAGTCGGCTTAACGCTCTTTTGATGTTACGCTTTGCTCTTCCTTAGAGTGTATTGTTACTGCTTTTGGTCCTAAGTTTGGCGGATGGCAATGTAGGTTGGCAACTTTGCCCTTTGCTTTGGGGGGCTGACTCGGCTAAAGTCGTCGTGCTAAAATCATAGGTAAATAACCTAAAATTACAAACTAGTAAAGTAAGTAAGTAAGGGGTCGAATCCAAGAGAATTGAGGCTTCTAGTATTAATAATTACAAACTAGTATAGTAAGTAAGCAAGGGGTCGAACCCAAGAGAACTGAGGCTTCTAGTATTAATAATTCTATCAAATAAAGATAACAGGGTAAATTAAGAGAGATGTCTAAACTAAAATAAACTAATAGGCAAATCAAACAAACAAACAAATCAATTAGGGAAACAAGTTCATTCAAAAGATCCACTCTAAAATAATCACTGGATCATAGATTCATCCATTGATTTCATTCACAGTTATGGTTAATTTTTATCCTGATCATTAACAATTGCAAGTCCATGGTCCAAGCAATTCTTTAACCTTAGGCAAGGACGCTTAACCTTAATTAGCATAGATAACAAGGATATGGAGGATACATGCAAAAGCAATCAAGCTAAGAGTCAATTGCAGAAACATATAATTCTCTTCTTAAATCCTAGTTGCATAGACAACAGGTCTAGGTTCCAAGTTGTTTTCACATAACAGGTTTGTCCATTGTCCAAACCCAGATCCAACGATAGAAAATCAATCAATTCAACAAGTTAGCTACTCATGCACAATCAATGAATATTCATAAGATGAAGCACAAGAGAATTAATATTAACCAAAGGATAGAAATCAATTAGCAAAATCTTACGAATTCATACATCAAACCTTCTCTCTTGAACAAACCCTAGGAGACTAGGTCTCTATAATACAAAAGAAATCTAAACTAAAGAAAAGAATTAATTTGATGTGAATTGAGATATGAAATTGGATACCTAAAACCTAAGACAAGGCCTTATATTTATAGTGGTCGAAAGGCCTCCTAATCGGACTACTAAAATTACATAAAAGATAAAGAAAAAGGAAAGAATATAGAAAAACGCACCGCCTCAGTCAGACGCCCTACCGCGCCCGTGCATAGGAAACCGCGCTTGTGGTCTTCAAAAGATAGGAATTCCAATATATTGCACAAAACCGTGTATGCGGCTGAAGAACCACACTCGCGGGTACTGTTCACCAATAGCAATTCGGAAGTTGTTTTGACCCTCTTCGACTTGGAATTTGACCTTGGTGTAAAAACATGATATGAAGCGCTTTGAGTAAGCTTAATAATGACACCACAATCAGCTCCATCCGACCACTATAGCTCCAGATACAGCCCTTGCAAGTAAGAGGTGTTGGGTACACAGCTCAAAACGTCATGAAAACTCTTGAATCTTGAATCCTTATGTCTTCGGCCTAGATATTACAATTAAGCACAAAGCCTAACCTAGAACACTCAATATATCCTTAAAATACAAGAGTTATCACATCCTAAATAGAGTATATCAAGGGCCTTGGTGTGTATGCTGCATTTGATGTTCGTCATTACGCATTCCTTGCCTCGCGGTTGCAGCCTGCTCCCTTGCAATATAATCTCCTTCAGCAAGCGAGTATTGTTACACCTGGGACTATCTTTGACAATGCCTTGCGTCTGTTTAACGATGTTGTGGAGATTGACCTCTTCAGTAACCCTAGTGAGATCGTTGCCCCTAAACTCATAAAGAAACTGACAGATATATATTTCACAAAGGTTACTAGAACTATGCAATCCACATTCTCGTTATCTTCTCGTTAGGTGGCTTTGTGGAAATCTCAACTGGGTGGTCACTCTTCTGATTGTCTTAGGGCCATGCCTATTTCTAAGTTGGGTCAGACTATGAATGGTAAGTCTTTTCGGTGGGTGCTATGCCACTGTTTGGGCATTCCTTTATTCTCCCTTTCGAGACCGTGCTCAACTTGCTCCCGTATGTTTGATGTTGATATCTATGGAGATCATACCGTGTCTTGTGCTGGTATTGTTGGTATTAAACATCGGCATAATGTTGTTCGCGACACCCTTGTTGATATATGCTATCGGTCTGGGATTTCTACTGGTAAAGAGGTCGATATTAGGCTGCGTGACGGGCAGGATAGGCCTCTCCGTCCTGTTGACATGCTACTCTACTCGTGGGAGGGGGGCTTGATATGTGTGTGGAGTTGACCGGGTTCTCTCCGTTGACCCAATCTGGGTTGTTTGATTTTGTGCCCGAGCGAGTCGTCACAAAGGCGGCGCATCGTAAGCGTCTCAAGTATCAAGATAAGTGTGGGGCGCTTGAGTATAGTTTCCTCCATTTCTCATTCTCCTCATTGGGAGAATTAGAAACAGATGTTATTTCCTTGTTGAAGTGCATCCAGAAGTTCTCGAAGGCCCATGATATTGGGGCACGAGCTGCTGCTTATATTTTCACTAGGATAGGTTTTATATTGCTAAAGGAGTGGAGACCCAGTTAGTATCTCGGCTTCCCACTAATATTATGTAAAACTTTTCGGGTTTGTTTTGGTGGTGGTGGTGGTGGTGGTGATGATGATGATGATGATGACGACGATGATGATGATGACGACGATGACGACGACGACGACGACGACCACGACGACGACGACGACCACGACGACGACGACCACGACGACGACGACGACGACCACCCCTATAATATGCTACATTCCCAGTAACCACCCTTTTAATGCGATATTACTGAGAACCACCCCTTAAAACATCTCTGTTAAAAATGCACCACCCATCTTCACCTTTCCGTCTGAATCAGTTAAATTTAGTGAAGTGGCAAGTTTTTTTATGTGTTTTTAGTAGCTTCACTTATGTGGCATACACATGTTAGACACATCATCTAATTCATTTACCCATATTCATTCAAATTACCCATTTCACTATCATCTAATTCATTTACCCACATTCATTCAAATTACCCATTTCACTTTAGGTTAAAATTGGGGCAAAATTTCCCACATCGCCGTTGCTAATTGCTATACACCTGAACCTAGCAGCCAGAATTCAACCTCTTCTCAGACTTTTGCTTGGAGCCAATTGACCAGAACATCGGAAGAGGGGTTCGTCCCACAGCAGAAGACGGCGAGCAGAGCTTGATTGAGAAGGGAAACGGTCGGTTCAGGAAGAGCTTGATGGAGGGAAGACGAGGGAGAGTAAGAGGGCAGTAGAGAAGGCGAAGGCGGAAAGAAAGTCAAGGACGAGTGAGTGGCTGGGATGAGAGACCAAGAAGTAGAAGAAAGGCAAGGCGAGCAGAAGGATGACGACGAGTGGACAGATGGAAAGGCCTCGGGTGGACAAAAAATCAGGCGAGATCCGACGGAGGGAGTTCCCATTCCCAACGCCGCCGAGATTCAGATCCAGAGGCGGCGGCGGAGAATCCGGCTTGGCATGGCTTGAGGACTCGAGTGTGTTGCTCTAGCTAGGGCTGCGAGCGAGATCGGCCGTCAGACTGAGGTGAGGCGTCGGCGTGGGGGGAAAGTTGGTCTTGGCCTTGGATCCGCGGAACTTTGTGGCGGCGGCGTCGTAGGCGAGGGCGGCTTGCTCGGCGGTGTCGAAGGTGTCCAGCCACACGCGGCTCTTCTTCACCGGGTCTCTGATCTCCGCGGCGTACCTCCCCCATGGCCTCTTCCTCACTCCCCTGTAATGCTGCTCCCTTCCTCCCCTTCAACACCAACGTACTCACTTCCTTGGGCGCCATGGTTGCACGTTGATTTGTGTGGGGAATTTTGCCCCAATTTTGACCTAAATTGGTAAAATTGAGTGAAATTGGTAATTTGAATGAATGTGGGTAAATAAATTAGATGATGTGTCTAACATGCGTATGATGTGTTTGGAGAGTGAAATGGGTAATTTTGATAACATAAATAAATAAAAAAATGGATAAATGAGTTAGCTTAGGTGGAGGTTAGGTGGCCACCAAATCTATGCCACATAAGCGAAGCTATCCAAAAACACATAAAAAAATATGCCACGTCAGTAATTTTTAACGGTTTCGGACAGAAAGGTGACGAAGGGTGGTGCTTCTTTAACGGAGCTGGGTAAAGGGGTGATTCTCAGGAATATCGCTTTAAAGGGATGGTTACTGGGAATGTAGCATATTATAGGGGTGGTTTTCAGCTATTTAGCCTAATAATAATAATAATAATAATAATAATAATAATAATAATAATAATAATAATAATCATGTGTGTTCTCTTTTCGGGTTTGTTCTGGTATATGGATGATGGTAATATTATTGGTGATACCTTGGTTGTGGGGAAAGTTTTAGAGTTGATTTTGGAGGATGGACCTCGTTTCGGCCTACATCTCAATGTGGCCAAAACTTAAGTCTTTTGGCCTAATGAAGACCCTCATAGTAGACTTGTAGGTGTCTTCCCGCCTGATATTGTCAGGCCTCCACTTGGTGTTAAATTGTTGGGTGGACCTGTCTGTGTGGATTTCACTTTTAGCAGTGAGCTTGTGATGAAGCGAGTATCCAAATCCATTGAGCTTATGGCTGCAGTTTCTAAGATTAATGACCCT
This sequence comes from Polygonum maritimum, assembly GCA_963924305.1. NCBI lineage: Eukaryota > Viridiplantae > Streptophyta > Magnoliopsida > Caryophyllales > Polygonaceae > Polygonum > Polygonum maritimum. The sequence goes on along the minus strand of OZ002732.1, from coordinate 27,259,188 downwards.
CAATGTGAGTTGTTGCTTCTCCGTGCTTGTGTTGGAGTTTCAAAACTCTACTTCGCCTTGCGTACTTGCTCCCCACGTGTCTTTGAGTCGGCTCAGCGCTCCTTTGACGTGGCTCTTCGTTCTTCCTTAGAGCATATTGTTACTGGTTCCAGGCCTGGGTTCGGCGATTGGCAATGGAGGTTTGCCACCTTACCCTTTGCATTTGGCGGCCTTGGTGTTTATTATGCAGGTGATGTTTTGAATTATGCTTTTCTTGCGTCGCATTTGCAGTCTGCTTGTTTGCAGGATACTCTTCTTCAGCAAGCACGTATCATTGCACGTATCGCTGCCCCCAAACTTATGAAAAAACCGGCAGATATATATTTCACAAAGGTCGCTAGAACTGTAGAATCCACATTTTCCTTATCTGCACGGCAATTGGCTTTGTGGAAATCTCATCAGGAAGACCACTCCTCTGATTGGCTTCGTGTTCTCCCGATTTCTGGTTTGGGACAGACTATGAACGGTATGACTTATCGTTGTGTGTTATGTTACCGTTTGAGGGTTCCCTTGTTCTTTGTTTCGAAGCAGTGCTCTGCTTGCTCCCGAGTTTTTGATGGTGATATCTATGGTGATCATGTTGTGTCCTGCGCTAGTATTGTCGATAGTAAACATCGACATAATGTTGTCCGTGACACCCTCGTAGATGTCTGCTATAGGTCTGGGATTTTTGCTGGTAAAGAAGTTGATATCGGGTTGTGTGGGGGCATGATAAACCTCTCCGTCCTACGGACATGTTACTTTATTCTTAGAAAGGGGGGCATGATGTGTGTGTTGACCTGACTAGGTCATCGCCGTTGACACAATCTACAATGTCTGATTTCGTGCCCGGTCGTGTGGTCACTGAGGCGACACGTCGTAAACGCGTCTAGTATCAAGCTAAGTGTGTGGCAATCGGGTATGGTTTTCTGCCTTTCTCCTTCTCCTCATTGGGAGAATTATAAATGGAGGCTATTTCCTTTCTTAAGCGCATTCACAAGTTCTCCAAGGCTCAAGATATTGAGGCGCGTGTTGCTGCTTATATTTTTGCCAAGATTGGTTTTGCTATTGCTAAAGGAGTGGGGGCCTAGATAGTATCTTGGCTCCCCACTAATTTTATGTCAAACCTTTAGGGTTTGTTTTGATAATAATAGTAATAATAATAGTAATAGTAATAATAGTAATAATAATAGTAATAACAATAATAATAATAATAACAACAACTAAATTAATTGAATCTATAAAATAAAATAACAATTAAATAAAATCTAGCTAACAAAGTGTATAAATATACATATTACATATTACATGCTTCTTGTCATCGCGTAGTGCGATCCGCTTATATTTAATTAGTGTTTAAACTCATGGGGTTGATCTAGTAGAGCAAGACAAGGTATCGATCTGACATGTTGTAGATTCAATCTCCTGCTAGTCTCCTTGAGATGAAGAATAGGTAAATCTCATTGTAAGAGTTTTTTGAGCCCTTAAGTGTTTCTTACTCTTGGACTAAGTCACCACTCTCTCACCATAATTTTTTTACAAAAAAAAAAATTGAATTAGTGTTTGTCTTTTTATCCTAATTACTATTAGAAATCAATAGTTCGATCATGTTAGATTGATCATGTAAGAGTTCTTTGAGACTTTGAGTCTTTCTTACCCTTGGACTGAGGCACCATCCCCTCACCACAATTTATTTTTAAAAAGATTGAATTAGTGTTTGTCTTTTTATCCTGATTCAATCACTATTAGAAATCAATAGTTCGATCATGTTAGATTGATCAAATTGGTTGGTTGGTGCTTTTTTATGATGTTGTGTAGACGCGATCGTGTGTGTAAGAGAAAGACTTGAGCTTGTATTTGTTCTTATGAATTGGATGAGTGTGATTGACTTGTTTGATAAGTGGATTAGTAGGGTCAACTAACTGAACATATGATTGAACTTAAAATTATCAATGTGATTGTGGACTTTTGTTTGTTGACCTTGGAGAAATTGTTTTGAAACGCGTTATGATTGTCATGCTTAGTCTAGATTGTTATGGTAGCAATTGACTCTTCAGGGAACAACTTTTCAACCAAGGTAATCAGGTTGCCGTGTTGGAGCCTCAGTGGAATGGTGAAGCAGTTTAGTGACGTGTGTATGATAGATAGTTGGGTGTTGGTATTATTTATCCTACTTGCCTCAACGCATGGTTTTGAATTGTTTAATTCCTATGATATAACATTTTGATATTGAACTATTACTGGCTTATAGGAGTTTGTTGTTGTTAAGTTGTTGTAATGGTTGAGTTCATGACATTTTATTAGAATTGTTGTTTTTTATAATACGAGTAGTATGGTTTCAAAGATTTTTCGCCATGTGTCCGTGCTGCAATGTCCAATTATTTTTGTTGTTGAATTAGTTTGTTAGTGTCTTATGAGGTCTACTGCCGAGTAATTCTCTATTACAAAGTTGTGATGTTACATAATTTATGATATTTTTAACATATTCTACTATATATACAATAAAATTGTGTTTGAACACATGTGATATAAAGTAAGAATAGACATACCCCATTTTAACATCAATTGTATATTTTTATTATAATATATCAAGTAAGAAAATCACAATTAAACAATGACTATATTTTTCCAATTTACTATTTAAATGATTAATATTATTATAAACTCATTATACTGTTAGAAAAAATACACAATATAATTAAAAAATATACACAAAACAACAACGCAACAACAACAACAACAACAACAACAACATGTACCCAGAGAAATCCCGCACAAGCATGATCTAGAGGTCAAGGTGGAGGTATTCCATACCTAGATGAAATGCGCACAATACAACCCAAAAGACACGAACCAGTCCACTCAACAAACTTTACCGAAAAACCTAAAAACTAAAACCTATAAACCCGACAAACAAATTAAACAAAAACTACTACTAAGGCTAAAAGAGAGAAAAGAAAAGAAAAAAAAAATATAAAAAGAAATATAAAAACTAAGCTTAACAGAAACAATTCCAATAAGTGAGAAATCCACGGCCAACACAAGATTATAAGACTCCACTAGGCTCCACCAACAAGATGACTAGCTACACTACCACAATTAAGGCTTTTGGAAACGGTTGGATTTTGTTTCATAAAGGCTATATAACCGTTTCATTATGTCTAATGAAACGGTTGTTGACCGTTTCAGGCGCTCATGTTGCTTTAGACATAATGAAACGGTTGTTGTAAGCTAATGAAACGGCTTGATGATCATCGAGACCAACCGTTTCATTTGTTGTGGAAGAGTGTTTCATTAGCTAAACCGTTTCATTAGTTTTCAAAACCGTTACATATTGTTGAGCTAATGAAACATTATGACTTGTTATTATGAAACGGTTATTGTGGTTTTCATGAAACATTTATTAAAGCTAGGGAAACAGGTGGTTGATTTCTATGATTCTGGGTCAATTGATCATGAAATGGTTGATTTCCCTATATAGATGTACAAACTACATTCAATTTATTAAATGTGGATATATATATAATTACACAATACACTTGGAAGCCAAATTGATAAACTTCAAATTTATTACATACATAAGGTCTTGCTCGATCAACAAACGAGCTACAATCATGTACTTACATACAAAATATATAATGAACGACATACTACATATATGTTCTTGTATGTCGATCAATAAATACTAGCTAGCAAGTTTATATGGAGATTACACGTTCAAAAATAACAAATGAGCATAGAAGCTTATATATGTCCATCTGACATCTAGACATGATCCAAAAAGCACATAGATAGATTCCAACCAACTTACTTCTAGCCAGCAACAACTTCCAACCACAGATGTGAGCAGAACTGCAATCAAAGTCAAAGGCAAAAATTCAGCTAATTCAGCATTGACCAGTAATGCATTTTTCACCTTAAAACACACACTTCATGCTATGAGCAGACTTACAAAACAATTCATCTAACACATAAATATACAAATGTTAACAGAACTTTTTTATCCAATGTTAACAGAACTTTAAAAAACTTTCATTAACACTACAAGCACACTTCATGCTACGGCACAAATTAAGTGGGTGTCAAACTGTCCAAAGTTAATACAAAGAAAACTATAGCATTATAGCATATCACGCTCCCATTCATACATGCCATTCAGACTGATACAATAGCACCATCATGCTATAATCTCATTGAATCATATATTTTTAATAATTTCCACTTTCTATCTATATATTCAACAAAAAAGCCAAATGGCCATCAACTTTTGTTCATTACCTTATACCCCACAAGTAAATATCTTCCACCATAATAAGTGGGTATATAATAACTACAAAGTCCACACATACAATACAAGAACAAAGGCATACGAATGAAAAGAAACTGAACAAGACGTACAAAAAAAACAGGACAGAGAAAACAAGAAAGCTTACATAGAAGGTGAACACAACAACAACTACCACAATTGATATTCCCCAATTGTTACCATATTTCATCAGCTTCCTTGCAATAAACACACACAAAACTGCTACTGGAGCTACAATCAGGAATATGGTCAAGAATAGAGAACGAACATCTGGCTCAAATACAAAGTTCCCATGAAGGAAAAATATCTGCATATATATTCAATAGACAAATTAGAAGGCTGACCAGCAAATCACCTGCAAGATTATTCTTACATAAATATTACTGAAGTCACAACTTAAAGAGATCATGACAAAAAGTTGCATAAGAACTTAGAATAATGAATAGCAAAGCAAATTCAATCAAGATAGACAAAAAAAAAACAATAGGCAATCTAAATTTGTAATTTAAAATAATAAATATTGCAGGCTAAACAACTCCCCTCCGATCCCTCCCCCTGAATGGACAGATAACACTAAATAATAACACATCATTTCCATGATTTATAAATGGCTAATATGATTCTCACATTCTCGTTCTTTAGGTTCAGCCTCCAGGTTGGTAATTATCATGTAACACTAACAGGCTTGCATTGGCATTTCTCCAGTATATAACTTCAAGCAAGCTAGCCAAAGCTAAATCAACTGATATGTTGCTTTAGTTGTATGAGTCAAATTTAGAAAATACCCACTATCTTCTTTCCATAAAACTAGCTCTATCTTCCTTCCATAAAGCAACTAGTAATTATCATTGGCGTTTTAGTTGTAAGAGTCAAATTAAATAGCTGAGTATTCCTATAAAAAAATGCCCACTATCTTCCTTCCATAAAAAAACTTAAAAAATTACCCTTACTATATGTTGTTTAACTCAAGCTAGAAAGATATTCAACTGAAACTCTCTACTACAGAACTGGAAATAGAGTAATTATAAGACAAAAACAAACTTGACAAGAGCAACATGTGTTCTATTAATTTGATCGAATAGTTAGCTACTATAATCATCTGAGGATTACATAGTCACAGGGCAAATTTTCAATATTTCCTACAACAACAAATCACATAAACAATAAACAATTCTATAACAAGAGCAAAGGGAATTTTCAAACTATATATGTCACGTAATAAAAACTACTCCATATAGAGTTTTAGCAGGTGTATTGTATGAAAAAGATACTAAGCTTATAGATGGAAATAAAGAACACAAAAAAAAGAACATAGAGCAAAATTGTACCTCAGTGAGCTTGTAGACCTGGTAAATTTCCTCAACATATTCAACAACTGTAAGCTCATTGTCAATGCCACCTTCATCAATGTTAACCACCAAATTCTGGGGCTTTTTTTGGTACTACCCCACAAGCCTCCTGTACAAATTTATATACTTCAACTGTTAGAGAGGCCACAATTAATGAACTAGCATTAAATCAACTCTAACTTACATTTATAGGCTCACCTTGCTACGTGCAGAGAAGACAGATGTGAAACTGAGGCTAGTTTTCTTCTTAAAAATTTCTTTCTTGACAGCATCTCCATTTACAGAGTTGGTGGTGGGTTTGGGAGCAACGATAATTGCTTTCTTAACCCTAGGTTTGAGATCAACTAACTCCTCACACTGTTTTTGCAAATCAAGAAACCTCATGAGTTCATATGCAATTTCCAAGATCCAATCCCAGAAAACCAAATTGACATAATAAATTTGGGAGACTTTTGAGATCTTACCTTGTTCTTATCTACTACAGCTTGTGCATTTGCCAATAGTTGTGTGCCAAAAGAGGAAGCTAACCTTCACCTTTCCCTACCCCTTCCTCCTCCGGCCACGAACACCACCGCTTCTCTCCACCGGAAACTCAACCTTCCTTTCCGCGTCCGGCTTCCCCAGACTCACCTTCCACCCTCTCCTCCGATCAGACCTTCCATGGCTTCTCCCCCAAGCCCTCGCCTCCTCCAACACACCACCTGGCGCCGACCCCCGCCGTCGTCAGCCGCTTGATCCGCGATGAATCGGCCGCCCCGCTGACGGTGACCGAGTCCGGACCTGTTTCTGGATTCACCTTTGAAGGCGGGAACGGGGAGGTCAAAGAAGGAGTAAGACGAGGACAAGAGGGAGGTGCGAGGAAGGGAAAGGCGTCGTCTTCGTCCTCGTCGTCGTTATCGACTTTGCGGCGGCCGAGGAGGGCGTCGCTAGGCCTCAGGGCGTCGTCGTCATCGGCTCTGCTTATTTCTTTCATAAAGGAGGGCGGCTGCTCTTGGATTGTGAGAGATGAAAGTTTAGGGTTGAGACTAGGGTTAATGAAAATTTTGGATTTATTGGCGGGGGCAATGAAAATGTTAGCGGGCTGAGACGGGTCAAATTGCTAGCGCTTTATAATATTATTTTGTATGACCGTTTCATTAGGTGACATGCCCTGTTTCTTTAGTGAAAACCGTTTCATTTGAGCACGAGCCGTTTCTTAAACCGTTTCATTTATCTTTGACCGTTTCATAAACCGTTTCATTAGACTAACCGTTTCAATAAGCCGTTTCATTATACTAAAACCGTTTCATTCAAGTGTTTCCTTAAGCCTTAATTGTGGTAGTGCTATTTGACACGTTGATCTTCTCCCTCCAACTCTCTCTAAATTGAGCCAAATCCTCGGAAATCCCTAACATGCCGATATCCGGCCTTATGCTGTCCATCCAGATCTTCTTCAGGCAGCCTGTATCCCTTAGGTAAGCCCCTAGATCCAAATGCTCGTACCTCCTAACTGTCGTATCTGGCCTTCGCCTCTAGATATGGTCAAACCAACGCAATCTCGCTTCCCGTAGCTTATCTTCTATGCTAGCCACCCCAAGCTTGCCTCTGATCTCTTCATTCCTAATCATGTCCATCATCGTGTGACCACACATCCACCTAAGCATCCTTATCTCTACGACTGCAAGTTTCTGCTCCTGAGCCTTAGTCGTTGGCCAACATTCCGCACCATAGAGGATCACATGCCTTATAACAGATCTATAGAACTTTCCCCTGACCGTGAGAGGAACCTTCCTGTCGCACAAAATCCCTGAAGCCGCCTTCCACTTCTGCCAAACTCCCTGAATACGAGACCTAACATTCTCATCAATACACCCGTCGCTTTGCAAAACTGATCCCAGATACTTCAAATTTTCCTTCGTCGCAATGGCCTCCCCTCCCAGCTAAACCTCACTCCTAGGCTCATTTTCCCGACCCAAAGGGAACTCCACGTATTCTATCTTGCTCCTACTCAACCTAAAACCTTTTGATTCCAGCATTTCCATCCACACTTCAACCTTCCTACTAACTCCAGCTCTCTAGGCTTCCACCAGCACAATGAAAAAAAGGATTTTTAAGTTTACACCAAATCACCATGTTGAATACATCTTTTAAGCATTATGTTTAATTTTCAAAGACAAATTAAGTATTACTAGTGCACTTGCCCGTACCATGTACGGGTTTAACGTGAATAATATTTTTTATGGTTGATATGTATGGGAGATTAGAGGAGGATTTAAAAAAAAAAACCATTAACCCTTTCACAGTCATCAAAGATTCTAATACGTTGTTCCTTTTTTCAACTACATTGCTTTCATCTATGTTTCAAAGATGTTAATAAGTCCACTTCACCCTAAACTAAAATAGACATAAATTTTAATGTGTTTTTGGTTTGTGGATAAGATTACTAAAACAGCATACAAGCGTTAGATAAAATTAAGTAAATGGTTTGGATTACTTTTTAGATAGGTTATTAAATCTTGAAACCTTTATCAGATCATTTTGCCTGATCTCATCTCATAATCAAATCTCAATGCAAATGGTTTGGATTACTTTTTGTAAAATAAATTGGTGATTCAAACCTTACATTCAATCTTTATCTATTTGGATAAATTGAAAGCTCACAAACATAATTGTTTTGTCACTATATTCCTCCCCAAACTAATAAAGTAAGATACATTTTCCAAAAACAAGAGGCTTGTGTGAAAAGAAAAATCAAGCAAGACCTGAAGCGAATGCCACGACTAGATCAAAATCCATAACTGTCACATTGTTATCAACCTTATGATTGTCCAAGGTGCCTAAACGCATCACACTTAGTCCTGGTACCAATCAAATCCATAATCGAGTAATTGATTAATGAGAATTAATAATAGTTATAATAGGAGTAAAATACTTGAGATCAGGAAAGCCTCAAGTGCTACAATCAATCTCATTCACCTACAAAAAGAAATAAATAATTTGGAATTTGAAGGTTAGAAACACAAACAAAAACAAATCCTTCATAACAGATCGAGGCTTTGCCCCAAACACACAATGCCAAAAATAAACTTAAATTGATTATTAATTGAAAGTGGTTTACATGGAAATTCACCATTTTCTGAATATGTTGAGGTGGAGAATGTCAGTAGATTTTTATAGCAAGTCACACTTACATCCAAAAATAAAAATTCAAGATTGTAAATAAGTGATATAACCTGTATGTTGTTCCAGTTGTTGATTGTGTTTTTCCAATCTCCTTATAGTAGTATGTTGATCCTTCAGATGTGTTGATTCTGCCATAAACTCTTGTGCATATATTCCACTATTTCCATTATACAAACAATGAGCTAATTAGTGAACACACAGAAACACGAGAAAGTAGAAAATGGAGTATCTTCTACACGAGGCCGCGAGCTATATATCATGTATGATGAATGTTCCATTGCATTACACGTGAACACAACTTCAAAAATACTATTGATCAACCATTTTAACTACACAACTCTTTAATGTAAGAGAATGTTTTCCCAAACCCAATGAATCGAGCCTCTTACCTAAAAGAGGTTACATATATTGCATATAACTTATGGTATCTTTGGAATATAAACATAGTCTGAAAAAAACCACATCCATGTATACTGGTTTGGATATAACACACTACTCACCTCAATAGAAGCAAGAGTAGCATAAGGATCTAGGGCCTCATACAGTTTTTGGTAGATATTGAAAAATGCACTCTCAAATACTACTCTTTATCTTTGATTATCAACTTCCTCTTCATATCCCATCAGTAATGAAGTTAACAGGCCCAAATTTTTTGAGAAGAAGCATAAGGATCTTCTCAAAAAAACAGACCCAAATTTTCCTCACTTGAAGCTTTCTTGAAATCTACAATAGTACAAACCAACCAACTAAGCTGTAGAATCCTCAAATATTATCTACCTTTAAACAACAATCTATATTCCAGATCCGTACCTCTTGTGCTTTTTGCAAGTTTACACCGATTCTTCAATGAACAATTGACGAACAATTGCGCCCGATTGACGAACGATCGGGACTTACAGGACATGCGGAGGCGGAGTGAAGGCAAGTGATAGTTGCAGACACTCAATTGACGAACAATTCACTCGTCACCTCGTTTAATTTTGTGGCAATATTGTTTTAATCAAGTTACAACTGCAAAGATTAAATGAACGTTTGCAAATCAGTTTTCAAGCTTAATGGTTGAGAACATGTCATAGGTGGTTTAGCAGTTGATGCTCAACAAATATAAAAAAAGTTGTATAAAAACTGATAAATACAAATGGTTAAGATCACATTTTATAAATTTGATTGGTCCACTTGTTGGCTAAATAATCCGCCACGTGGAGAATGTTTTTTGTGAAGACGTGCATGGCTTCACAAATTAGAGATAGGAAGATTTACTTCATTGATGAGTAAATTAATTGAGCATAGGGTATTCCTAACTGGTTTTTTTAGTGATGTTTGAAATTAGTTTACACTAAATACCCCTCATACAATTTAAACGAATACATCATATTGACTATAATTATTTATTATTTATTCATCTCATTTAGATAAAAATAAAATGGACTTCATAATAAAAATATTGCACTTGTTCTTACATCATAACTATATACAAAAGTTGAGGTTAAGATTATAAATAAAGCGTCATGTATCAACCCCACATTGAACCGCTATATATCCATCTTTATTGGAATTAATTTAATTTGCTGAAAAAATCTTATAGACCTTTTTTTTGGAAAATGAATCTTATAGACCTAACATATATGTAAAACTATCAAATGACCGATATCTTGTATAGGGGAACTACTTAATTATTTATTACTTTGTATATGAATTTTTACTATAATGATTGCAGATAGTATCATATGTAGTCTACTTTATTTTAAAATAACACTTATTTTTTTTAGATTATAAAACAAAATAATTCTCATATATCATTAAATATTTATAAAAATATATAGATGTATATTATCAACTTTTTATACATACATATAAACATGTATTCTAATGATCAAGCAAGAATGAAATAAGAATAAGATGTATTATCAAATTTTATTAAGAATTGATAAAAGTACTTTATCAATTATATTAAATTGTATTTTCTTACTTATATAAATAAAGAAATAATTCTTGATAAAAAAAAAAGAAATAATTTAAATAAAATTTTGATTAATATTGTATTATATTCAAAACATAGAGATCATTTAATAAAGATAAAAAAGAAAACACAATTATCTTTAAGATATGTTATTTTGTTATGAAAAATTAAGTAATAAAAAATATATAAATATCAAATAAAAATGTTAATGGATCATTATCTTAATCTAGAAATCTATCTTTTACCTAAAACGCAATCAATATGTAATGTTATAGATATTTTATGGTAAATATATCATCTAATCTTTTTATTGGGATTTCAATATAAATATATATTATCTAATCTATTATAGTATAATGATATCATCTAATAAATTATTTTAATAAAATAAAGATGCGATGTATATATAGTGGCAGAATTTGCAACCACTAATGGTTTTTAAAATTCTTATAGTACAATTACTAATGGTTTTTAAGATTGGTTAGGGGATCGTCCGACGCCTTTGGCGTCCTCTTCCATTGTCTCCACATCGCCAGTTTGTCCCAGGCTAACCTCTTCGCGACTCGCTGCCTCTATCCGAGCGCACAACCCTGCGATTGTTTCATTGGCTCCCTGGAGGGTTGGGTTGCTCGGGGTTGCTTCGATGTGCATCGCTATGACACCGTCGCTGACGAGCGGAACAACATTCTCATAGACTCAGGGGATTGGATCGGTGGAAGGCTTTCTTGTTTTGTAGCTATGATTTGCATCATTTCATTACTTAATTTCTGTCATTTCATCATTTATTTTTTACCCTAAAAATCTATTTGATCACTAAGAAAAAGGATTTTCAAAATGGGATAAAAACCCGGAATAAAATAAACCAACTCGCTTTAACAGGTCCCCCTATAAAGTACTCTCTCTGTTTATTTATATCTGATGTTTTAGCATTTCAACATGAAATTAAAAAAGCATATAAAATTACATAATTAACCTTAACAAGCTATTATAAATTTTCCGAATATCTCACTTAACTTCCTTTTTAAAGAGAGATGTATAAAAGGTAAATCTAGAACAATATGTGCATAAAAGTGTAAATATTTTTTAACCAGCATAATGACTAAAACATCAAATATAAACGTAGAGAGTATCTGATTATGATACAAGTAATGAATTTCAGTACATGAAAACAATATATAAAAATAATCAAACGCATTACAATCCCGCTAGAAAGAATTGAACTACATATACCACGGCTGCATCAAGCCAGGTTGCGGAAAACGACAGGCACACGTGTAATGCAAAACATAATCAATTCCATACTCCTTTTGCCTCAGGTAGCTTTCAGACATCGGACCCAGCTTTATGCTTATGTTACAAGTCATCTGCCCTCCAGAGTCAGACTCGGTCTGAACAAGCGCACGGAGATCTGCACAACCATACCAAGTTGGCTGTACACACACCACCACTACCACCCCCACCCCCACCACCCACCACCATAAAATCACAATTTATCAAGGACATATTGAGATGAGAAAAGCCCACTGTTGGCTGTTGCTCGAATAAGCAAATCAGCCAACTAAGCGAATCTATTGCCCAGAAAAAGGTTATATATACTAGATGCTATCGTTCAGAGTTTCTTAGGAAAGTTGTAAGACTTCTTCAGAAATTTTGAAGCAGCATCATCATTTCGGTAGCACAAAACACGCAGTAGTGTGTTGGGTTCGGTGGGATTCCACTGACCAGAAGTTGGGGGTAACGGGAGTCTAGATCTGGCAGAGGATCCGGATGCTTCCAAGGTCGTACGTCTGAACCTCTCAATTAGAGACTCTGTATCAGTTCTAAAGAGGGGAAGAACTTCTCTAGCTGTAGAGGAATACTTGTTAATCAGATCAGAACCCAACCCATCCCCATTTGCCCAGAACAGATCTTTTAGGGATTTGAAATCATCCTCAATTACCTGAGAATCCTGCTTAGAGAATGCTCGCGATGGGCCTCCGGCTAGCAGAACCAACAGGAATCCATCAAAGGAGGCCTTCATTATGTCTGTAATGACTCGTGTACGAATTCTGTCATTCACAGTATCTGATATGACAAGCAGGCTCTGCTCTAGCTCCTGAATGAAAGGCTCAATCCGTGAAGATGATGCTTCTCCGACGTACAGTCCATCCCAGAGAGCATGGCTAAGATCATGGAAGACGGTTCTGTAAGCCAGTGCCTCTGACAATTGTTGGATCCCTTCGACACAAGCACTTGGTGTAACCTCAAACTTTTTGGCCAACCCATTTGAAAAATGTTCCTCCGTAGCAGTCTCAGAATTTCTCAAGTGAGTGATTATCCTTTTCTCCAGGACTTCCAACTCAGCCCTAATCTTCTGCAGAGTATTTATGCGTAAACAAATCTGTGGAGCACTACAGGTACTGTCGCCATTTGTAGCGACCTGGGAACTCCTCTTTTGTAAGTTCAGCAGCTTCTCTTTTTTCTTGAATACACCCAACTTTTTCCCATTTGAACATCTCGTCAATGCAGGCATACTAGGCACATATGTATTCCGTGATCCTGCAACGGAATATTTTTTAGCCAGTTAACCAAGATTGAAAAGATAAAGAAAGATTATCAATATCAAGCGCCTACCACATCCAGATCTAGCCTTGGTTGCATAGTATTGTAAACATCGATCAAGACCAGTAACAAGATCCGGAAGGAGCACAGGGTGCATAGGTATAGGCAGCTGAAAGTATGCATCCAAAGTATCATCAATTAGACGAAGAATTTCCACAGCAGATGGTGCCAGTCCCTCCTGGCTATTGTGTGGATTCCAAACCTATTGACAATCCCAAATTATTTTTAACAATTAAACACTGTTTAAGATCAAATGCAATTCTATATATAACAGCAAATGAACAAGATACATCTGGGAGCATTTTGATGCATGAAACAACTATGTCACATAGCAAATCAAGAACCAAAATATTCTCATTTCAGCAGTCCTATAAGGTAATATACTATCAAATAAAAACCATGTAAATTTATTCTTCTAATTCGTTAAGACAGTTGCAATCTATGATGATTGGATGCTTGAACACTGACTCCTTATCAATGTTTGGTAAATTACAGCGAAACTTAACTGCAGAACCTTGGTGTAAAATAAGACCAAATATGATCTGAATTTGTTTAGCTAAGGCTTTCATAGATTTATAGTCTAGGCTGACAATCCATATAATATGCAAGGGGTCAAAGAATTGTGTCAACCCTCTTCCCCCATACTTCTAATGAGACACTACAATAGAATTTGACTATTGGTATTACCATAGATTATATCAAAAAGGAATGCCAGTGATTACTATATCAGAAACTAGACCAAACCATAAAAGTTGTAGCACTCATTTTTAACTCAGGGAGTGGAATTATTTAGGGTGAGGCATACCTCCTGTTGAAGTTTAACATCAACTGAGACCTTCAATCTGTCAACCCTGATCTTAATCCATGATTTCACCAGATTGCATATTACTGTTTCAGCCTCATAAGGAGGCATTTCACGGATAATTCCTTTTCCACCATCTTCACTGTCAACAGAATCCTCAACGGCTGTTTGTACAAGATCTTTTTCTAGCTTATCAGCTGCTATCAACACATGTACAGCATCTGGTGTCAATTCCGATATACCTGAAATGAACTGCTTTAGCTCATTTCCATAGCAAGTATGGAGAGTAGCAACAGCCACACCAGCAGCCAACGGATGCCATCTCTTCAATATCGGACTGAAAACTTTCTTCTCTTGAATTGCTAAATCACCAACATCTTTTGCAAGAATTGCAAGCACAGGAAGAGGATTGGGTTGGTTCTTAGTTGCCCTTCTACTTGAATCTGCCTTCTCCATCCTCTGCATATCAACAACAAAGTCATTTGATAATACAACCACAGCACATGATAACATTTTATTAACATCTATACAAGATTCACATCATGCTATTTTCAACTTTTTAATCAGTCCAGTTTCCAGGTGCGCACTTTAGTGCAGCTTCTTTTCAAAAAGTGAAAACATAACAGTTCGCACAACATAGAAAAAAACTCTTCTGATGCATTCAGGAGAGAACAACTGTTCAGCCAACTTCCATATCCAATATCTTAGTGGAATGACAGTATGCCAAAACCCAACCTAAAGTTCAAATTTCTTGCCACACGAAGACAAATTACTCCCCAAAAAGGTTGCCCCCCCCCCCCCCACACCCCCCCACCCCCCCCCTCCCCATGAAAAGGGTGATGGAATTTTCATCAATGAAAATGCAAAACAAAAAATTTAGAGCATTGTGTCCTCTTGGTCTAAAAACATAAGACAAACAAAACATCTCCTAAGGTGGAAAATGCAACACAAAAATCAGAACTTGCCTGAGCAAATGCAGTGCGCAGAGATGACCTGATATAAGTATCAATTCTGCTCCGAGCTACATCAACTTCACCTTTTCTCTTCCTACGATATTCATGGGATATATCCTCAACTAACACTTTTGCAGCCGAAACCCCAAGAGAGACAATGTTATGCATTGTTCCAATGTTTGCACTATCAAATGTATCATGATATGCAAGCAGCCTTTTCTCTACCCAACCCAATATTGCAGTTAGTGTTGTACTTAAAAGCTTGGAATATAAGGGATCCTTTGTTGCCTTGGCATCTTTTGCAACCTCATCTAACTGACCCTCAGCAGCTGAAAGGAGGTCATTGTCAGTTTGTCCAGTTGCAACAAAACGATTAAACAAAACCCATGAAAAGCATAGGTTGTGACACATTTGGTCAATGCCAAGTATTCCCCAGGTCTTCTTTATAAGTTCCATCAGCTCTTCGAATTCCTCTATGATGGACGATTCATCATTGGTATCGAAACATGCTTCTAATATAATTTCATAGAGACGAACATTCAACGGAGTCCCATCTGCCCAATGGCACGAGTCTGAGAGAGACCCATCCACCGATCTAACAGCAAGAGACGTTACAGCAGTACGAAGAACTTGCATCGATTCGTTATTCTTCCCAGTCTCTATGGGTCTCTCTAGAGCTCCACGAATGAGCTGTTTTAGGCGTTGTTGTGCAGCATTGTCCGCCTTACCTATCGGCTGGCGAGGGTGTAGGATAAGTCCAGCTTCAAGAACCTTAAAGCATCTCTTTTGCCAGGCCTCGAACTCTTGATGATCAGCAAAATCCGACGACTTCAACTGCTGCAGAAGCTCCAGTGGCAAAACCATGGACTCAACACGCTTGCCGAGCTGTAAATAAGTATATACCAAAGGGAACAAACACATAAGAATTTGCCAAAATTATCATGATCTAGGTTATGATCGCTACTTTCTTCAGATATACTGTAAATCCGAGATCTAACCTGACTAGCGGCGACTCTCAAGAAAGCTCGCCTAATTCTAGAATCGACGGTCTCGGAGACCCTCATCTGAATCCTCAAGAGCTCCCCGACCGTCAAGGGCTTACTGGTGGGACTAGCATCGGCCTTGGAGTTGGGACTGCTGCCTCCTCTCTTGAGCCCCAAGCTCGAAGTAGAGGATCTGAGTCCCAACGCCCTCTTCATCTTGCTCGCCGCTGCCGAAGTCAGAGAGCGCTGGAGAGGCGGCGTTCCGGAGGACGGTGAAGGCGACGGCGACGAGGAGTGAGAAGACGGCGAATTGGCGGATGCGCCATTGGAAATGCTGGACAGGGGCTTTCCGGAGGACGTCCGACATGCGGCCACCAGGATCTCGTAAGCGGTGTCGCGGAGATCGGAGGGGGAGAGCGTGGAGGTCAGGTCGCCGGCGATGGGGGAGGGGAGGCCGGCGGCGGTTGGAGGCGGAGGAGTTGTCTCTCTCTTGGAGCCTCCCAGTGAGCTTCTATGGCTGAAGAGGCTCGCCATTGGAGGGTTAGACAGAGAAGAAGAAGAAGAAGAAGCGAAATGGAAGGGAACAGAAACTAGGCAGTGCAGAGGGGACGACAGATGGTAGGGTGGAGACAAGAGAGTATTGCTATTTTATTTTATTTTATTTTATTTTATATTTACTAACATAATTTCGCTATTCCAGCTGGAAACCGTGTTAAGTCGATCGCTAAATACCAAGTTGCATTATACATATTAGGGCTGAGCTTTCGGATTATCCGATCCGATCCGATCCGAAAACCCGAATATTCGAAAATTTATTTTGGTAAAAAGCTCGATTCGTATCCGACCGGATATCCACTAAAAATTATCCGATTGGATCGGATATCCGGAGCCGGATATCCCGGATATCCAAACTATCCATTTTAATTTTCAAGCAAAAAAACGTAGTATAATTTTATATTCAATTCATGTCCAAAAATCTAACTAGCTATAAAACATGATATGAAATTAAATGTAAAGTTATAAACAATAATTAATATTAACATGCTTAAGCTATAATCAAATTTAAAGTCAAAATTATTATCCAGCTTAAGCTATAATTACTTAATTAGTATTAAATTGCGGTAAGAACTAAGAAAGTCGTAAAGGTAAGTTTAGGGTTTTGACCTAATAGTAATTTATTTTCACTTTCTACAAACATATTATATATATATATATATTCGGATATTTTCGGATATCCGAAAGACTCAAAACCTCTATCCGTATCCGGTCCAAATATCCGGAAAAAATTAGCGGATCGGACCGGATACGGATCAATTTTAAACGGATCATTTTGGATGCGGATATTTTCGGATCGGATCGGCGGATTTTCCGGATCGGGTCGGCGGATCGGATAACTTTGCTCAGCCCTAATACATATACTTGAGCATAATGATGAGACCATATGCAAGAGTGAGAACATATGCAATGGTAATAAGGCCTTCTACAACGAGGATTCCTTACATAATCAAACAAAGCCCTAGGGTTTCCAGAGAGCTTTCTTGGCAATAGGTGTTACCTTTCTCCGGTTGCTTTCTTTCTCTCCGGTGAAGGGCCGTGGGAGTTGGGGTTTTCTCGCCGTTAACGTGTGGGATTCACCAGTGTTTCTTAGTGCGTTACGTCTGGACAGAATTGATCATTGGAATGGAGAGTCAGGGGCGGAAGAAGGACTTGCAACTTACAGAGGATGAGGTTGTGGAAGTGCAGGCGGTTAAAGGGAGTTCGGATGGGGAGAAGGCGAGGCAGGACCACGTGTTGGTCGGATCTCTCTTAACTACTCGACCTTTTAATAGCTTCGCTTTACAGGCGACGATGAAGGGTGTGTGCAGGCTTCGTAATGGGTTCGCGTTTAGAGAGTTAAGGTCGAACTTGTTCCTCTTCAAGTTCGCGAATAAGGCTGATAAGGAGACGGTGATGAGGGGAGGGCCATGGCCGTTCGATAAGCCCTTGCTTGCCCTAAAGGAATCGGGTTCGGAGCAGCCATCTAAGATCGTAGTTGACACGGTGCCATTCTGGATTAGGATTTATGATCTACCGATCGAAGTCATCAACTTAGAGACAGCTGACAATCGGAAGAGCTTTTGGTGGTGTGCAGGAAATTAATGAGGAAGATTTTCTGCTGTGTGCTAAGTATATCAGGATTAGGGTGCCTATAAATGTTCTGAAACCGCTGAGGAGGGGTATAGTGATGAATTACATGGGAAGCGGATGTGGGTTGAAGTGAAATACGAACGGCTGCCCAATTTTTGCTACAACTGCGGATTGTTGGGCCATGTAGAAGTCAATTGTGACGAGGAGAACCACACCGATCAATAGGAGTATGGTGAATGGTTGCGTACATCGCCGTTGAAACACTCCTTTGCAAGAACGGACTTGGAGAAGGAGCAGGAACGAAGGATCGTTAGAGGTGTGGGGAATGCTGAAAGGGAGAGTTCTAATAGCTCAGGACAAAAAGCTAAAGGGCGGAAGTCTCTATTGGCGTTGCTTGATAAAGTTGAGATGGAGGAGTCCAATGAGAGTTCAAAAGGGGAAAATACGGTTGGTAGTGTTGCATGTGTGGAAGAAGCAACAAGTCAGTTGCAGGAACAAATGCAGAGAGTTGTGGTCATAGGAAGTGGGGAAACCAATGTAGAGAGGAATTAAAAAACGAAGGGTGTGGCATTAGTGGAGGGTCAAGGAGAGAAAATTTAGAGGGTTGGAGGGAGTAATGGGCAGGAGAGGGGGAAGGAGTTGGTGGCTGAAGGAGTTCAAAGGAGACAAGTGAGTGAGAAGTTGACTAGAGAGGAGAACTCGCTGTGCATGGGAAGCCCTTCTCTGCATGGGACGTTGCATGGGCATGCACAGGAGCTTTGTAGTGAAAGTGAGAAAAGTGATGGAAGTAAGAAAAAGTGGAAAAGGCATGCTCGTGCTGCTCATAAAAACAGGAATGAGTCAGGTAAGACAACAAAAAGGGGCAGAGAGGAGATTGATACTGTCACGACAGAGGCTGAGGAAAACCGAAAGAAGGTTATTATTAAAAGTGTATCAGTGGGAGGGGTGAACCCCTCTTGCCGGAACCAATGAGTATTCTAAGCTACAACTGTCGGGGATTGGGGAAGGTCCGGGCAGTTGGGAGACTCACCACTTTGGTGAGAAAGGAGTCCCCAAGAATGGTTTTCTTAATGGAAACCAAGTGCGATAGGAAAAGAATGGAGATGATCAAAGACAAATGTGGAATGGTGGGTTGTTTTACGGTGGACTGCGTGGGGAGGCCGGGCAGACTTTGTCTTCTATGGGATGAAGGGATGTCGGTTTCGAACCAATCCTATACATCTCATCATATTCATGTCGTAGTGGAGTGCTCTGAAGGGGGAGAAAGTTGGCGTTTTACGGGATTCTATGGGTGGCCAAGGCAAGACGATAAAAGCAACTCTTGGTCACTACTGGCTCGGCTTGGTGAAGATGCCCATGGTGGGTGGATTTGTGTGGGTGATTTTAACCAAGTTCTCAGCATTGTAGATAAAGAGGGAGGCAACACACCGGATGTTGATGAGATGGTCAAGTTTAGAAATACAATTGATGGGTGTGGTCTGCGTGATATGGCTTTTGATTGTCCAAGGTTTACTTGGGACAATGGGAGGGAAAATTCCGACTTCATTGCTGAACGGCTAGATATGGGATTTGCAAATCCAGAATGGTTTGATAAGTTTCCTAGAGGTCATGTGCGGCATCTTCCTCGCTAGGTGTCCGATCATGTGCCGATCTTGGTTGAACGTTTTCAACAAGAAGAAGCTGAGGGTGTTGAGGGTCGTGGTCATGGGCCGTTTAAGTTCGAAGTCTTGTGGACTATGAATGATGGATGTGCTCATGTGGTTGACAACGCGTGGAACGGGTATAGAGGTGCGGCTGGAACGGGTGTAATGGAAAAAATTCAGCGATGCGCTGAAAGTCTTGAAGAGTGGAATACAAAGGAGTTTGGCAATGTGATCTCGAGGCTGGAGGGTGTTAGGAGTCAGCTCCGGTCTCTTAATAAGAGAGGTGTTTCAGGTGTGGAGGTTGCAAGGAGGATGGCTTTAGAGAGGGAGGAAGCTGAATTGATGGAAAAAGAAGAGTTGATTTGGTTTCAAAGGGCAAAGGCCAATGAGCTCAAGTGGGGGGATCGAAATTCTGCTTTTTTTCCACCAAAAAGCGAATGGGAGGCGGAGTAGGAACCGGGTGAGGAGGCTGATTGATAAGGACGACATGGTTTGGAGGAGTCGGACTGGAAAGACGAAAGTTGCAATGTCTTATTTCAATGATCTCTTTACGTCCGGACAAAACGCACTATCTAACACGGCTCTTCAAGGAATCTCGCCTTTCATTTCGGTCGAGGACAACCTAGAGCTGCTACGCCCTTTTACGAGGTCCGTAATGCCCTTTTCTCTATGCATCCTACTAAATCTCCTGGACCCGATGGCATGTCTGCTCTTTTTTTCCAACACCACTGGCATATGTTATTGATTTCTGCCTAAACATTCTTCATGGAGCCCCTTTTCCTGATAAACTTAACCATAAATTCATATCCCTTATTCCCGAAAATAAAAGACCCATCCCGTATGCAAGACCTTCAACCTGTTAGCTTATGCAATGTGCTTTATAAAATTATTTTCATGGAATTAGCTAACCGGTTGAAGGTGTTGTTGCATAAGATTGTTTCTGTTTCATAAAGTGCTTTTGTGCCTGCCTGAAAGACTCATCATTGATAATGTTCTGGCGGCCTTCGACATATTTCAATTTATGAAGAAGAAGAGATATGGCCGTCAGGGGTTCTTGGCTCTGAAGCTTGATATGGCCAAGGCATATGTTCGAGTTGAGTGGAACTGTCTGGAAAGGTGTATGCAGCGCTTCAGCTTTGAAGGTCGGTGGATTGAAACTATTATGAGATGTGTCCGGACGGTTTCTTTCTCTGTGTTGATGGATGGTTCTCCCTCACCTACTTTTTGGCCAGATCGGGGTCTCAGGCAGGGCGATCCAATATCTCCCTACATATTCTTGCTGTGTGCAGAGGGATTGGCAGGCTTATATCGATCCATCTATTCCCTACATATTCTCATTTATTCTTTCCTGATGATAGTATCATGTTTGCTAGGGCAACTTGTCAATATGCCCAAGAAATTGTTAATATCCTCCAAGTGTATGGAGGAGAGCCAGGACAACAAGTCAATTTAGCAAAGTCGGAGGTGTCTTTCAACAAAAATGTTGGGGTGGAGCGACGATGGGAAATTCAGGGCATTCATGACGTCCGAGAGGTAGATAAGCATGAGCGTTATCTAGGATTGCTGACTATGGTGGGGAGGTCGAAGTCTGTCATCTTCCAGCAGTGTGTAGAGAAGGTTAGGAAAAAGTTGAAGGGGTGGAAAAGCAACACTCTCTCAAGAGCAGGGAAAGAAATCCTTATCAAAGAAATTATCCAGGCAATTCCGTCTTATACGATGTCTTGTTTTCTGCTGGCTGTCAGACCATTAAAAATATTAGTGGTTGAAAGTTAATGGGAGAGTTCCGTAGGCCACCCACAATGGGGGTTTTTAAACTTAAAATAATACTTAAGTTATGTTCTTCCAAATAGTGTTGTAGTGATAAGAATCTCAATTTTGGGCTTCAAATAAGAGCTCAAAAGAAGTGTTTTTAAGCTTCACAAAGCAAGAGTATAAAGAAGAAACATACATAGCAAAGGAAGGACCATTGGATTAGATCAAAGGCTCTCCTTTTTTTCCCAATTGAGGTTTATAAATAATAAGTCTAAGGTTTACTTAGCAACATAACGATTTTATTTTTTTGAAAAAATATTTTGAATATTTTTTTTTTGTTTTTATATACCTATAGACACATAGGCCATCAAAAGCCTAACACTAGTAAAAAGGAATTGGGATCTTCAAAAGCCTAACGCGGAGGGGTCATTCCTTCTGCAACAAGGTTTGTACGATTACTGAATTTTAAAAGTGATTGTAACCTTACAGACATTCCATCATTCGGAAATCTCTTCACATGGAGACGGTCTAAAGAATTAGAAAACAATACATTGGAAAAACTTGATCGTGTCTTGGTTAGTGACCAAGTTTTACAATGGTTCCCATCTATATCCACTAAAAATCATAGCTTCTCCTCATCAGACCATTGCCCAATCTCCCTAGAAATTCCTACCGGAGAACCCGTCAAAGCTCAACCGTTCAAATTCGAAGCAATGTGGACATCGAGAAATGATTTCCAAAACATTGTTAAACAAGCATGGAGGTATAATCCCCAAGGATCGCATATGTTTAAACTAGTTAAAAAGACCCAACTGCTTAAAACTAAAGCTAAGATATGGAATAGAACTACGTTTGGAAACATCTTCGAAAAATTTAAAAAGGTAAATGAAGAACTATTGGATGTTCAAAAACAGATAATTGAGCATAATAATCACGCCCTTATTCTGAAGAATGAAAGACTCTCTAGAAAGAGAGAATGTCTGATCCAGTTCCAATTCTCATATTGGAAGCAAAGAGGGAAAAACAACCATATTCAACTCAACGACAAGAATACTAAATACTTCCATTGCATTGCAAGCGGGAGAAGAAATAAGACTAACATCCGAGAGATCACTACTACAGAAGGTACTTATATAACAGGACTGGGGAACATCAAACGCGAAATTCAAAAGGACTTTCAGGCCCGGGTTAAAAGGCAGTGACATTAACAAAAATAAGATGATGGAACTCACCCATAATTGGAGTCCGGAAGTGACTGAGGACGAAAATACATCATTGACAAAACCTGTCACAAACGTTGAAATAAAAACAACGATGTTTAATATAGAAGAGAATAAGTCCCCTGGCCCCGACGGTATGACGGCATGCTTCTATAAGAAAAACTGGCACATCGTTGGTCCGGATGTCACTAAAATAGTGAAAAGTTTCTTTCACTTGGGCAAACTATTAAAACAGATAAACCACACATTCATAACACTCCTTCCGAAATGTGAGAACCCGTCGTCCACAAATCATTATAGGCCAATCAGTCTCTGTAATACAATATACAAAGTCATCTAAAAAATCCTAACTGCCAGGCTGAAAACAGTCATTGGAAAGCTAATTCACCCAATGCAATCCGCCTTTATTGAAAACAGAAGCATTCATGACAATACTCTTATTGCCCATGAAATCCTTCACTCGTGTAGGAAGAAAAAAGGTCTTGGAGGTTGGGTCGCGATCAAACTTGACATGGAGAAAGCCTATGATCGCGTCAATTGGGAATTCCTCACCCACGTCCTAAAGACACTAGGATTCCACTGAAAATTCATTGGTTGGATTAGAGAGTGTGTTGAAACTGTATCATTCTCTGTTCTAGTCAATAATGGTCCAACAGACCAGTTTAAACCAGCTAAGGGTCTCCGTCAAGGCAACCCCCTTTCCCCTTATTTGTCTTAGCAGCAGAAGTGCTGGCGAGACAATTACAGCAGGTAAGTCTGAATCTGAAAAACGGAATTGGTATCCAAATTTCTAGAGGTGGTACCAAGATCCCCTTTCTCGCTTACGCAGACGATATCATAATTTTTGCTAAAGCAACTCACCAATCTTGTCAAAACATAAGAAACATCATTGATGACTATTGCGGTGCGTCTGGCCAGAAAGTCAATTTCCACAAATCGGCATTTCAAACAACAAGAAACATAACAAACCAAACCAAAAATCAGATCAAACAAACACTTCACATTACAAGTACAACTGCTCTGGATAAATATTTGGGATGCCCCCTAATTAATGAACGGGTCACCAAGAACACCTTCAATGCCCTAACTTTCAGGACTCGAGACCACCTCGCCAGATGGAAAGCGAACACTCTTTCTTAAGAAGGTAGGAAAACTCTCATCAAGGCAAATCTTTCAGCACAACCAAACTACTTAATGCAATCATTCTACCTCCCAAAAGCAACCCACGATGAGTTAGATAAAATCAACCGGAATTTCTTTTGGAACAAACAAAGTGGATATAAACCACTCATTAGTTGGAACGCTATCTGTAGACCAACTAACCATGGCGGGCTTGGTATTGCAAAAACCGATGAAATGAACCAAGCACTCCAAATGAAGCTGCTATGGAAAATCATTGCAGAACCGGATAATCTGTGGGTCAAAATCGTTAACGAAAAATACCTGAAAACCTCAAACCCTTGGAATTATAAAAAACAGTGTAACACATCATGGCAATGGTCCAAACTAATGAGCCTGCGGGATGGTTTTCTTACCGGACTTTCATGGCAAGTAGGTGATGGTAAAACCATACGTTTCTGGAAAGACATCTGGATAACCGATGAGGTTCTTAAGCCCACATCTAATAACTTGTCTTCGTGGGATGAGGACGAATCTATAAGCAACTACGTTAGGGATGATAACTCATGGGACATTGATAAGTTGAGATGTGTCCTTAAGCCCGAAGAGGTGGACGAAGTCTGCAAAGTCGTTCTACCCCTTAACAACATTACTGATAGGCTCTATTGGAGACCAAGTAGGAATGGTTGGTTTTCCACGAATGCCACCATGAAATGGATTCAGGATAAGAAAAGAAGCCCCAAAATCGATCTTGATTGGATTTGGAAACTTAACATTCCCCCTAAACAAAAGAACTTCTTGTGGAAAATGTGCCGCAATGGGTTGCCCACTAAGTCCAAGCTCGCTACAAATCACATTGTAGTCCCACAAGGGTGCACTTTCTGCAATAGTACAAATGAAGACACCTTTCACCTTTTTCTAGATTGTAGCCACATAAACCAAGCGTATGACCTCCTTGACCAGGACCTCAAGCTAAAACTAAGAAGAATTGAATATGATGATCGTCATCCAACAAGCTTTATGGACAAAATCAGAACTAATCTTTCGAAACAACAAATAGAAACTGTTTTAACCCTTTGGTGGAGTACGTGGTTCTTCAGGAACAAAAATGTTTTTGACCAAAGTAACAGTGGCCAAATAAGCCCCAAGACGACAATGGAATTTGCTAAGAAGCAGATAGCTAACTGGCAAAGTGCAATGGCGTCAAAAAACAAGGATAATAAAAACCGGAGTGGGACAAAACCTAAAAGTAGGGAAAACTCCAAATGGACAACACCCACAACAAACAATTACAAACTAAACTTTGACGGTGCGGTTAATTCTAAAGGTATTTCTTCTTTTGGTTATGTTATCAGGAATTCGGAGGGGGTCCCTGTTGTGCTGGATGGTGGGTATCTTGGTCGTCACTCCGTGGTGTTTTCCGAAGCTTTTGCGCTTCGGCAGGGGATTATGGAGGCTATTCGCCTTGGCATTCCCCGTCTTCTTATTGAAGGTGACAACCTGCAGGTCGTTAATGCAGTGTTGGGCGATTGGAGCTGTCCGTGGGAGGTGGAGCTTATGCGTGCGGACATTCAGTCTTTGTTGGGTCAGTTTCAGAGTTACGGCATCAGACACATCTTCAGGGAAGCCAACTCGGTGGCTGATTTTATTGCAGGCTCTTTTCGTCGTGCGCCATCTACTGCTTTGGGTTCCGATCCGGTCCGTCGGGGCCTCATCCGCAAGGATGCTATAGGATAGTTTTCTGTGTAAAGCTAGCCTAATCTATTTCCTGTATCAAAAAAAAATATACCTATAGACACCCATTTTATATATATTTTATTTAAAACGAAATTGATATATATATATGGAAACATAAATTAAATAATTTTCTAAAATTAATCTTTGAATTTTTGAGTGTTTATATTTACATATTATATAAAATAATATTGTTAATATGTTTAATGACATAAGAGTATATCTTAGTTAAAACAAAAAAAAGATAGTAAAGAATATTATTGGGATTGTGGGTTGTGAGTGTAAAGTAGAATTGGGTTTTTAAATGAGGTGGATGAATAAGAATTTTGTTTTGAGGGGGTTAAGAACTCAATTTTTGGTTCACCATTGCGGATAACCTTAGGTATAAGCACTAAGTGTATGGGTGCTTAAGAGTTTTCTTTTATTTTTCCTACAAAATTATATAAGTACCTATTGGATACCCTTAAGACCCTCCCATTGTACATGGCCTAAGGAGGTATAATGTTCTCTCTCGATTTGTTTTATATTTTTCTTTATTTGATATCTCAGGACCGATCAATGGATTTTGGAGGCCCCGTTGAACATACGATCATCCTATAACCGTTCAAATTTAATTAATAATAAATTATTATTAAATTTATATTGATTTTTATTAGTAACTTTTGGAGCCATTATATTATTGTCTATAATCATTTTTATAAAATTATTTACTTTTCATTATAATACAATTGTAGAAAGCTTAAGGTATAATTGAAATAATGAATAAATAAATATTCTACTAATAAAATTGAAATATAAGGTCTAGAAAAATGTTGTTAATCTTTATTTATTTAATTACTCGAAATAGTTCTTTCAATTCAATTAATAATAAGGGCTTAGACGATATACAATTCTCTTTTTTAAAGAAATTAATAATTGACTTTGTTTCCCTCAAAGGAAAAAAATTAAATCGGAAATCGGGAAAAAGAACATGTGAAAACCTTGCCCCCTTCTCCGTTATAGCGATAGAAAAGAAGAAAACTCCAGCACCACAAACCTCAAATCTGTTCGAATTCCTATCCTCAATTTGCATCTCTCATCATCAACTCTCATCCGGAAATAGTGAGATATCCTTGATTTCCTTTGTTTGGCATGCTCACTCTCAAAGTCGAACCACGATCGGAAGCAACGCTAACCCTAAAACGGCTTTCTACGAGCAAGAAGCAAAACAATAGCAAATCGCTCAATTGGTGAGTAAATCTGAGGCTAATTGATTGAAGACGAAAAGAAAATGGTGCAAATAAATCTATAAAGAAAGGGTAACAGTTTTCCTCCTAAAGCTCCTAAATATTAAAGTTAAGTTCAAGCGTTTTCACTGAAAAAGGTTGGGGTCAAGAAGACGGGATGTTGATACACAAAACATTAGGATGGCTCATAAAGGGAAGAAGGCTAGCGGTAATCGGAGGCTCAAAGGGTAGTCTCCCCCATGGAACCAAATTAAGACAGCGCACATGTGCCCTCGTTTTTTCTACCTGTTTTGGGCCAATTACGTATGTACAAAATCAAAGTTGTTTATGGAATCTGATTATAAGTCAAGACATGTGGTGATGGAGTTACTCATATTAATCAAGACTAGTCTCTGTTTTAGAAAGAAACTTGTTACTAAACCCACCTCCTCTGAACAACTTCCAAATGAACAATTTTCTTCTAACCAACACCCTACTAAGGATGAATTTTGAAAAAGTGTCCAAAACTCCACTCTGGTTGAGGAAACTATGAAGAGTGGGGTCAAACCAAAATTGACAGTATATCTTGATGCTCTTGCTATTAGTGTTGACTTTTGTGATGGAATGATTTCATCACTTTTGGGTGTCTTCTAAGATACATGAAACTTTCTATTGGCAAACTTTTAAAAGAAATGGTGCCACATATGGAGGAATAACACATGATGTTGCTTTTAACGACGATGTAGATATGCTAATTATTCATTGTGAGGATGACTTGAACAAATTGAACAAGAACATCACAATTAGGGGAAAGAGTGTTCTTTTTTAAACTATTTGATTAATGTAAACTACTATAACAAGCTACTCAAAGATGTTTGCAACGTTGGTCCTTTTGGAAGCCATTGTGAAACTAATAAGGTTAGAATCTCTACTATAACTATATCAAGTATATCGTTGAGTTCTTACTGTGGGATCTTATGTATTTTTGAGTTTGGTTGTATTTTTTTCTCTAATTCTCTCTAGAGGAATTGTTGCCGATGTATGCGGAACTTAAACCTGATGTTCAAATTCTGGCATGAGAACATATATATTGATGCCAAAATAATGAAGAAGAACTATCTTGAATGTACAATTTATAGACAACCGAAATTGAATACCAACTTCGATATGTTTCTAATTAATATAACCAAGACATTGTTTGACATGAATATAAACACATATGCTTATAGAATTGTCTCATTTGTGTGGCGCGATTATTTAATGACTGCGATTTCATGCCTATCGACAAGGATAAAAAAAATGGGGTTACCATGAGCTCCTGTCAAATTTTAGCCTAGTTATAAAATGAGAATAAGCACTTAGAACTGTAGAGGTATATGTCGGAAATCGTCTGGGCCAGAAATTGATTAGTTTTGTAAAATCGAAAGGATACAACCTATGACGATAATTGAGACCAAAACTGAGAGAATGCCTCCTGATAACTTATGGCGTAGAGCATGATTTGATAACCTAATTTGGTCCCCATTTGTTGGAAAGTGAGGAGGATTTGGGGTACTATGGAAAGCACACCAACTAACTAACGAACATATTGAGGTCATGACCCACGAACCTCGGTTTGTAATCATGAAATATACAAACTTCTCCACCAACCATATAATCACTATCTGTTTAGCATATGCCCCCCCCAATGGAAATAGTAAAAGAAGCATTCCGGATCACTTAATTAACCAGTACTCTCCAATACATAAACTTGCCTACTATAGTTATGGGTGACCTTAATGAAATTCAGAACCCCACAGAGAAAAAAGGAGGGGTAGAACCAGACCCATCTAGGTTTGAGAGACTAATTAACTTAAAGAGTAATTTACGATCTATATAATATTCTTACACAAGGAAACACCTTCACCTGGCGGAAAAATAGAACCGAAGTAAACAACATGTATGAAAAGGTAGAGAGAACCTTAGTCACCTTCACTTGGCGGAAAAATCCAAACTTGACCACAAAGAACTATGCTTTCTCTACATCAGACCATTTTCAAATTACAACAGACCTAAGTAATAACGAGTCCTATAAAGCAACACCGTTTAAATTTGAAAAAATGTGGATGTAACGAGCAGATTTTCGAAACATTAATTGTCAAACAAGCCCGGAGAGTGTCGATTGTAGGTTCCAATATGTACCAGCTTGTTAAGAAAACAAACTTGCTTCAGACGAGTGCAAAAAAATGGAATAAACAAACCTTTGGAAACACTTTCGAACAACTAAAAGATATTGAAAAAGAACTAACGAATCTACAACAACAAATACAAACTACACCAAGTCAGAGGATTATTAAAAAACAATTAAAAATGATAAATAAAAAAGAAAGTATTCTCAACTTCCATAAAACCTATTGAAAACAAAGAGCGAAAATTAAACATGTGAAACTAGTAGATACCAACACCGGATATTTTCACAAAGTAGCAAAGGGCAGACGAAGTAGAAAAATAATTAAAACAACTCGTACAAATGAAGGAATACAATATACAGGGGGAATTAGCATTCGTAACGAAATAAGAAAAGACTTTAAGAAAATATATAGGAAAGAACGAACTAATCACGCACTACTACAAAATTATTTGGAATTAATCATTAACGAAATATCAATGGAGGACGATAAGACCTTAACCAAACAAGTATCAAATGAAAAAATAAAAAATGCAGTTATGAGTATTGGATCTAATAAATCTCCAGGTCCTGATGGACTGTCATCTGGACTTTATACAAAATATTGGGACATTGTAGGTCCAACAGTCATAAAAGTTGTAAAGATCTTTTTTCAATGTTGTACATTGCTGAAGCCGATCAACCACACATTTATATCCCTATTACCCAAAAGAGAAAATTCATAATCTACAAACCACTATAGACCTCTAAGTCTGTGTTCCACCATCCACAAAGTTATTGCAAAAATTATAACCGAACGACTTAAGAAAGTCATGTGGAAAATAACCCACCCACTCGAAGGTGCCTTTGTAGCTAAACGTGTCATTCAAGGCAACGTCTTCATTCCTCATGAAGTATTTCACTCGTTTCGAGGGGAAAAAGGGACTGCAATCAAATTAGACGTGGAAAAGGCCTACGACAGGGTCGATTGTGATTTCTTGTTCACCGTGATGAAGAAGTTTGGTTTTTGTGACACATTCGTAAATTGGATCAAACAATGCGTTATGCTAGTTTCATTCTCAATGTTAGTTAATAACAGATCAACAAAACCATTCCTACTAGAGAGAGGACTAAGACAAGGTAACCCACTTTCCCCTTACCTATTTATTTTGAGCATGTAAATGTTTGCAAGAAAATTACAAAGGATTAGTAATACCATAAGAAACGCAATCGGATTTGCACTAACTAGAGCAAGTACAAAAATTCGGTTTCTAGCATTTGCTGACGACATAATAATATTAGCCAAAGCAACATAAAATGCTTGTGTGATAGTAAAGCAAACATTAGAAGAATATTGTGCAATTTCTGGACAAAAAGTTAATTATCATAAGTCATCATTTCAAACCTCGAAAAATGTGGATAACCAACATAAGTAGAGAATACAACAAGTGTTGAACATAACAACAATGACAAATATAGAAAAGTACCTCGGTTGTCCAATTATCAATGGACGTGTGAATCGAGAAACATTTACAGAAATAATAGGAAGATCTAAGACTCAGCTAGCCAAATGGAAAGCAAATGCATTATTAGAAGAAGGACGAGCCACACTCATCCAATCAAACCTCGATGTTAAACCCAACTACATCATGTAGAGTTTCTTGCTCTCTAGATACATACACGATAACTTAGACAAAATTAACAGATGTTTCCTTTGGAACAAGGACCCAAACTACAAACCTTAATAAGGTGGGATAACATTTGCAAACCGAAATCTCATGGAGCGCTAGGTATTAAGAAAACCGGGCATATGAAAAAAGCTTTGCAAATGAAATTGTTATGGAAACTCATTGCAGAACCCTCTAATATTTGGGTCTACCTTATGAATGAGAAATATTTGAGAAATGAATTCGCCCTCTTTCGCATAAGAAAAAGTCTAACACCTAGTGGCAATGGAGCAAGCTAATGAGCTCACGTCCGGAGTTTGAAAAAGGATTTATTTGGCAAGTGGGAGATGGAAAAACTATTAAGTTTTGGACCGATAAATAGACTTTTAATGAACCAGTCTTCAACTATGCAATAGACCAAGATCAATGCGATAAACAAATGTGTGTAAGTGAATTCATTAACTAGGACAACAATGGATAACCCACAAATTGATGACTGTCCTCCCACCAAACATTGTCGACCGTGTGAAAGAAACACATATTCCAATGTCAACAGTTCGAGACAGAGTATACTAGGCCCCAAGCAAAAATGGATGGTTCTAAGCATCGTCAACGGTACAACTGATAAGTAAAATTAATGCATTTAACCCAAGCACCAGCAAATGGAATTGGAAATTAGATATATGTAACACCCAATCTTCCTGACAAGGCGTTACTCAGTAATAGACCTCACGAGGCATAACCAAGCTAGTTTGACAACTGAACAATTGGATCTTGCAACGTGGGTACGGCGAGAAAACAAGAAAACATCCAACTCGTACAAGAAAAAAAATAAAATATATAATTTTACAGCCCAAGATGTCATAAACCAACCCCAAGAACCACACCAGAAACAAATATTAACCAATACTCTACTAACAAGAACTCATAACCTACAAACAATGTATCTGAAATAGCACATTAAGATATAGCAACAGAAACAACACCCCAAACTATCTATTGTGACACGCTACTGAACTGCACCACCATTTCGCCAAGGCTCGGTCACGACAACCTGAATACCTGGAATGAAAAATAATTCCCCGAATGGTCAATCCTATTCTATCAAGTCAGAGTCAACACGGCAACTACAAGACATTTCAAAGTAGATTTTCTAAGGTTAGCAACCAAGTGTCCACAAAGATACACATAACTCTAGTCCATTCCTAAATCCAGTTAGTCACAATCAGTTTCAAAGTCCAAAACTAGACAACTAAACCATTACTCACACGTTCACAAATTCATAAATCCACACACACGCACACATCATCCTTATACACACATTCACAATTCCGGACATCCACACACACACCGTAGCACACCCAGTGCAGATAATGCAACTCTGCATCCACCGTCGCACTACCATCCACGCTTTACCCACCCAACGTTTTGAGTGTCGGAAGTAGGCCCTCCCACTCCTTATCCTTTATTGTCTTCTAACTGGTCAAGCCTCCTCGGGAGCACTTGCCAAAAACACAGATAGCTTTCGACGAAAAGGGTATGTAGCCCTTGCGGGCTACATGATGGGGCGGGAGGCCTCCCACAAAAATAAATGTGATAACTAGGCTTTTTTCCGAAAATGTCCCTGGGCAAAAAAAATTTAAAACCATGCCACCGCATCCCAACTCACATCCGCTGTCACACAAAACCTGTCATACAAAAAACGACCTGTCATACAAAAACAATTTACACCCATTCCACCGCATCCCACCTCACACCCCTGTCACACAAAACCTGCCATACGAACAAAAAACGACCTGTCATACAAAACCCCCAATTTTCGTCAATTATCCACATACAATATACTTGTCACCAAAAAATCTGTCACACAAAACCTATGTAAGATTTGAACCCACATTACCGTGCTTTTAGCACGTTGCACTACCATTTGAACTAATAGGCTATGATTATAATTAATATACAAACAAAATTAAATCTATCACACATAAAATCCATAACAAAAAACCTGTCACACACAAAACTCATAACAAAACACCTGTCACCACTAAAACCCATAAACACAAAACCTGGTACATGAGCAAAACAATCTGTCACACACAAAAACCATAACAAAAAATCTGTCACACACAAAACCTATAACAAAAAACTTGTCACACACACAAACCTATTAATACAAACCCCTGTCATACAAACAAAAAACCAGCTGTCAGCCTGTCACACACAAAACCCATAACAAAAAGCTTGTCACCACTAAAACTCATAAACCCAAAACCTGTCACACGAACAAAACAATCTGTCACACACAAATCCATAACAAAAACCTGTCACACATAAAATTCATAACAAAACCCTATCACACACAAAGACCATAATAAAAACCATGTCACACACAAAACCTGTCACACAAACATATCACACAAAACCCATAACAAAACCATATCACACACAAAACCTGTCACACAAAACCCATAACAAAACCCTTGTCACACACAAACATCATACCAAAAACCCTGTCACACACAATTTCTGTCACACAAACCTGTCACACAAAAATCATATCAAAAACCCCGTCATACAAGAAAATCATATCAAAAACCATGTCACACAAAACCCATAACAAAGAACTTGTCACACACAAAAAACATACTAAAAACCCTGTCACACATAAACCCTATAACAAAAAACTCGTCACACACAACCCATATCAAAACCCCTGTCACACACAAAAAGCAGACCAAAAACCCTGTCACACAAAAAACTTGTCACACACACAGCCCATAACGAAGTGATTTGCTTGCTTACCGCGGTGGTGGACGGTGTCGACGGTAGAAGGGCGGTGTCGACGCTCACTTTTTTAGATCTAGGACCCTAGATCTATCCCACCAACGCCGACCACCTTTGTAGATTACCACCGACACCGCTGCCCCGTCGTCGTCTCTGGGCGTCGTCGACCAACACTATTGTCCGTCATCGTCTCTGGGTGTCGTCATTTCTGGCCGTCGTCGTCACCGCCGACCGGATCTGGATGAAAAAAACAAGAGGCGGAGATGGGGGAGCCGTCTTCGCTCGCCGCTACACCTTGGTGGCCGTCGTCGCCGCCTAGTGGATCCGATGGGAGAAAAAAAGGGGGAGAGGGGAGAGAAGAGAGAGAGGGAGAGAGTGAAATGGAGGATGAAAGAGAAGAGAAATGAAGAAAGATAGTAGGTTCTTTTTTCGGGCTTTTATAGTGCCAAAAAGAGGCTAGATAATACATATAATTTATGTGGGGGTTAGGGCTATTGAATTGTGAAGTGGGCGGCTTCGCCGCCCCCTTCCCTCGATAGCTTTTTGGTTTTGAAAGTGGTTTGTCCGCCCCACGATCCCATATCTAGACATCACTTCTCCATCGATTGTCTTCACATACGGGTATATCGGTACAATACCCATAGATAGATAAATCCATTTGAAACTTTATTCAATGAAAGCACTTTTGAAAACCGATTTTCACACATAGCACACACATTTAGAATATTTACAAAGATCGATCAGGACTAATTTCCAAAACCACTCTCGTATCCTAACATGATAGAATTATACGGAGCTTCTCGATGAACACAAAACTAGAGACTCGAATGCTTACGACTACCAGTACAAGTTAACGAAAAAAAATAAATTAATTTATATCCAACCCTTCTCCAAGTCTTGCATTCCTACATCCTGATGGTCACTATATAACGTCTTCAAACACCATCTTAGACCAGTGCTGACCGCTTTTCATAACACTCAATTAAAGTCCCTAGTTAACTAAGCTATTAAGTGGCTCTAATTAATTTCCTAATGCAACCCCACCAAATCCTACCCACGAGCACAAGTGCATGCTTTACTTGGCTTCTTCAAATATCTAACTTCCTTTCCTATAATGCATGATTAGATTACACCACCCATATCTTGAATATACATAACCTCTGACCACTTCTCTTCTGCCAGGCACAATCACTCTTCTACGCCAATTGCCAATTCAAGAAATCAACTGGCTAGCAAATACGTAACGCTTTGGGACACCCAGCAGCTCCTATTACCGATGCTACTCCCAAACACTACCACGTTAGTCCGGCCAATTACCAGTAGACAACTCGGACTTGGCGACCCTCGATTACATCTACGGACCCGCCGATACTCGCCCAAAACTGAAGCATTCGAATTTCATATCCAGCAAACAAACATAAATGCACACTCAAACCCGATTGAACAGCCCGACAACTCCAACTATCTAGCCCTCCTCGACCCTCGACCGAACTCCCGAGGTCCTATCCCGACGAAACCCTAGACCCGATCTCGAGCGACTCTACTCCGAAACGAGGAAAGAGCAGAAACGATGACCACTCACCGACTACTAGAGATGGGACGAGAAGGCACGGCGAATGCACGGACGGCTCGGCGGAAGTTTGGACTTTTGAAAGAGGGCCAGGATCGATACTTAGCTTTGAAGAAAGAAGAGTTTGGATCCACCTTTTGTTCCCTTGCACCCATCCATACGTATATAGATATACATGCACAATTGATTTTGACCGACTTACCTCAAATCAAACATATCCACACGTATTAAAAGTATACTAGTTTTACCCGTCGCGCCATCTACGACAATTTAACTTTAAAATATTAAATTATAATTAGATACTTTATTATCGAATATTGATAAGGAAAAATATAATATAACTTTTAATGTATGAACATGTTTAAAAAAAGAGTAACGTTTTTTTGAAGTTCGTATAACTCGAAAGTTACATAAATAAAAATAATATTTATACTTGATTGCATTTTATTTTCTAAAACCTCATAATAAGAATCTAAATTGATATACCTCATATTTAAAAAATTTATTCTTATCATTCGTATTTATTGTAAATCAAATAAATTTATTTTTTAAATTAGCTTATATGTTACCACTATTTAATATTAAGATACTATCTTAATGTGCTTGTTTAAGTAAATCAAATAATATCTTTTCTGATATCTTTATATGTTATGATGTTTGATAATATCTTTATTCCCAGTAATATTGTAATAAAATTATTTGAATATCTCAACAGAATAATTATTCGATTTAATCGCAAATAATATCTAATAATTCTATCAAGATAATATCTAAGTAAATCAAATAGAATCGGATAATATCTTCCTAATCTCTATTTAAAGATTTGATAATAGCGTATTAGTTAAAAGTTATAGTTGATCTTGTAAAAAGATAATTATAGAATTATTAAGATACGTTTTTATAATATATATATTCGAAAAAAAGCTTTTTAATCACGTAATAAAACATTTCTCTAGGATACGTTTTTGTTGATCAAATTTCCTATAGAATTCTATATAACTCTAGGATACGTTTCCTATAGAGTTAAAACATTTCCTATACAATAGATTAAAATGTGCTTCCATATATAGATAAAAAAAAAAAAAGAAATTAAACAGCGTAATATTTTCAATGCTTTCATGGATAATATTTCCAGTTGGATTTGAGATCCTATGGTTATATGGTTGTATATATATACTTTGATTTATTTAAACGAAAATAGGGTATTTTAAATTGTTAGAGATCGATGTTGGAGCCTTGGTAGTGGGGAAAGAATGGTACGTAATATCTTGTTGTGATCCTGTATGTAAATATTTTTTACAAATCTTTTAATATTATTATTTTTAATTATCTATTTAGTTGAGAAAAAATTAAAATCAAGCGGGGTCAGAATTAACGTGGTGGTTCGAAAACGGTCGGTTTTTATAATATATATATTGATTATAGGCCAATTTGCATATTTACCCTCACAAAAGTCTATAATGTGAGAAACACCCCAATTTAGGATAAATAGCATAGGGGCATTTTTTTGGGTATTTTTACAATTATACTTTGAATCTTTTTTATTTTTTCTAATTGAAAAAAAAGCAACAAATTAATTTTCATAAAAATAATAATCCCACTAAATTTATTTTAAGATATCTATCTACTTTACAATTGGTAGAAAACCTAGGAGTTCTTCCCACAAACTGCCACGGCAGCCACCAACCCTCAGCGTCTCCTACATCCGTCCCCAACCGCTCCCCTCTCCGCCCCTCCTTACCCTCCGGACTCCGTAGAGTTGCCCCTCGCTCCCGAACCACCGACACATGGGAAGGCAACGCCGGCGACGCCCTCCCCCCGTCCCCGGCGGCGCGAAGCTCCGGCTGATGTGCAGCT
Organism: Polygonum maritimum; assembly: GCA_963924305.1. Lineage (NCBI taxonomy): Eukaryota > Viridiplantae > Streptophyta > Magnoliopsida > Caryophyllales > Polygonaceae > Polygonum > Polygonum maritimum. Next base: position 27,222,230 of record OZ002732.1, on the reverse strand, counting down.
ACGGCGGCCACATCGTTCCCCGCCACCACGATAAGTCCCTCTGCTACGTCGGCAGCGAAACCAGGATCGCCGTCGTCGAGCGGAACTCCTCCCTCCCGGAGCTCCTCAATCGCATCTCCTGAACGGAACTCCCGGATTCGCCTCTTCCTCTTCCCGACCAAACTCGATGTGGCCGCCTCCATGGGCCCCATCCTCGACGGATCCAACAAGTCGGATGATTGGTTCATGAGCGTCCTCAACACCGCCGATCTCTTGGAGAGGGGGTATTCCGATCCGTCTGCTGTCAACACCTTGCTCGGATTGGAAGAGAACGGCCGTGGCTCCCGGAATTTGGATCTGAACTCGCATGAAGGCGAGGGCGTGGCCGGGATCGGTGGTGCCAAGGGGAAGCTCGGGAATCAGAGCAATCCGGATGTGCACTCGGTCCTCGATTCGTCTATGGCGGAGACCAATTCGTCGTTCGGATTGGCTTCTTCTTCTCCTGCTATGCTGAATTTGCCTCGAATTAGGGTTCATGTGGATGAGGGAGGTGTTGTTGGTGTTGGTGGAGGAGCTAGGGAGGAGGACTACGAGGTTGAAGATGAAGCCAGGAGGAATTGAATTTTCTGTTTTTTGTTTTTTTGTTTTGATGAAAAGGACGAATTGAATTGAATTGAATTGAATGGGGATTGGTGGAGGAAATGGAATGGACGATTTGGGAATTGAATTGAATGGTTAATGACAACGCATGGTTTTTTTTTGTTATTTTTTTGGATTTCCTAATTACTTTCTAAATTGAATAAATAAATAAGACTATTAATTTCATTAAAAATAAAGGTTATAATTTAAAGATTTGGGGTATTGGTGCTAATCTTTTTAAAATAAGGTATTTTTGCTATTACAAACCTTTTTAAGGGTATATGTTGCTAAAAGCACTATAGTATATGTGGAAATGTTTTCGCCTCCGTTCTAAATGTTTTAGCCTTCATTCCAAATAATCAGTAATGATACGGAGGTTAAAAGAGAATACTACTTTATTAAATAGTATAGAAATAATATATACATATCTAATATTTTACCGTATAATATAGTAATTTTTGTAAATATATAATATCATAGTTCCACTAGATTACCCGACTCTAAATAAAGGATAAATCTTAACACCATGTTTCGTTTTTAGGCGTATAAAATTTTTAAGATTTTACCCTAATTTTAGACCAAGGTCTCACAATATATTCCCAAAGTAAATCACTATTTATGGAAAATTGATAAAAACGGCCTCCCGACAAAAGAACAATTAAGAGAACAACACATGCCGACCCCTTCAGGTTGTCTGATGTGTAACAACATGTTTGAAGACACAATGCACCTGATGATTGATTGCACCCACACTAAACAAGCTTTACACAAAATTAATCCAAAAACCGCAAACCTAATCGATACGATAGATACAACCAATAAAAAACCCTCAAGTATCTTAGCTGAGCTACAACAGCTATTAGGAGAGAAAATATTTATTGAACTAGTTGTGAGCTGGTGGTGCATTTGGCAATAAAAAAACAAATTAGTCTTTCAAACAAAACCAAATAGTTATATCCATGAGCTGGATAAGTATATCCAATCCCAAATTTATTTATGGAACAAGACCAAAGTGTGGACTGTGAACGAATATGAAACATGTGCTGCTGGGAGCCTAGGGGCTTTGTGAAAACATAAGCCAATTGCAAGTGTGAACAAACATGAATGGACGATGAATTCTTCTTGCACTAACTCATGTATATGATGGCAATCAATGCGAAGGTGTTTAGTGCATCCATGATAAACCGGATTGGCAGCAAGATGTTGAGCTGAAACATTGTCACATTGGAGAGGAATTGGGAATGAACCTAAATATGTAAGTCACATAATAGGCCTTCCATCCAGACAAGCTCACTTGTTGTGTGAGACATGCTACGATATTTGCTCTTGGTGGAAGATTTCGAAACAACCTTTTGCTTCTTAGTTTTCCAAGACACTAAGGATTTTCCAAGAAAGACACAATATCCGTGAGAGAGCAGCCGAATAAGAACATGCACCCCAGTCAATATCAAAATAGCGAGTGAGAGTATAATCTGAGTTGGACGAATAAAGAGAGAATAATGAATGGTCCCTTTAAGATAACGCAGTAGAAACAGGGTTGCATCCATGTGAGGCTTGCGAGGAGGAGACAAAAATTGGCAAGTTGCTGCGCAATGTAGGCAATGTCAGGTTTGGAAAGAGTAAGATAGAGCAACCTACCAATTCACAAGTCTCTTGTACACTTCAAGGTCAGGAATAAGTTAAACCCGGTTTGAAGTAAGACTTGTAAATTATGATCCACAAAGAACAAGTTTTGCCTATAACTAGTTGCTTGAGTTCATGATTTTCATTGGAACCACTTTACACTGGTACAAAAAAAAAAGTTAAACCCGGTTTTTTTATGAAGCGGATACCGATTTTTATCGGTTATTAACTCGACCGCAATAAAACTTGAGATACCGGGTTTAAAACAACGATATAAAAATTTTATGGATACCCGTAAAAAAGCGATATAAAAGTTGGATGCATACCGGTTTTAAAAAAAACCGGTAGAAATATCATTTTATTAAAAACAATAATGTACATGTAGCATACCGGTTTTCAATAAAAATAAAAATAAAAATGTCAAATGGAACTTTTCTAGAATCACTAAAAACTTGAATCTAACGCTTTGGAAGAGCTTTGGAGATCCTTTCGGCTTCCTTTTGGCTTGGTAGTAGCTGATCCCTTCCAATTAAACATACCATGATCAAATTAAAATGAGTTACATAACCAAAAAAACTGGTCACTTATGTTTTAGTTTAGGCAATAAACGGTACAGTTATTGGAGATAATGCTAGTTACAACAAATATAAATAGCTTCTTTAGTTTCAATTGCATGAACTTACACATACATGAATTGTACAAAATTGCAAGCATTAGGTTCTGCAAAAATATATATAGCTGTTATTCTAATGAAAAAGAGATCAAACCTGGCTAGAACTAATGTTAGAGCTCCCTCGTCTTCTTCAAGAGTCCAACTCTCCTCTTTGAGAATGTCACATGCCTCTTTGTGTTCTCGATCCTTTTTATCTCGATCTTCCCACACCCCATTTGATCAAAGATTGCGCGGTCAACTTAATGCATCTACAAAACTATATATAATTATGTTGTAATTATTCTAAGTATACATAGCCGCCCATACTAGGGGTGACAAATTCTGACCTGATCCGAACTAACCGACCGAATTATCCGATTCGAGAACGGACCGAGATCTGGGAAAATTCATTATATAATGAAATCCGAAACCGACTCAATCTGATCGTATCTGACCCGAGGGTATAAACAACCTGTTTAAGAATGATCCAAACCCGATTACATCCGAAAAGCTCATCTGGTGTCAAACCGACCCGAGTTACATCCGAAACCTAAAACAATCCGAACCAGATTATACTCGATATCCAAAAGAACCGGAATCCGATCATACCCGAAAATTATATATGATACTTGAAACAATCCGAACATAATATAAAATACATATACATTATGAATTCCTTTTTTATTCATTAAACTATTTTTACAACGTGATCTATCTTTATTGTAGATGGGTGGTACAACAATAAATAAGGATCATAAGATATATACACACATAAATAAGATATGACACTTTAAGAATGTATATGATCCAAAAAAATGTACGCACAAGTACTAGATATACTAATATCATTATATTGATATATGCTTACTGATGTTGTATGCTTGAAATATGGAAAAAAATGCATTATGTAAAATATAGTTAAATCAACATTAGATTGATCCGTTATTCGAACTATCTAACCTAATTTTATTAAGACCCAATTCAATTTGATTTTATAAAAACCGATTCAACCGAAAACTGTTTCAACCAAAATCCGACTCAATCGAAAATTGAAAAAGCCGACTCAATCCGAAACCGATTCGACCAAAACTTGAATTGAATTAATCGATTTTAACCCGATAATCCGAGTTACACGACAATTTGGTGATACATTTGGAGATAGATTCAATCAACAAGAATACAACATGGGCATTGGTGGATCTTCCTGAAAATTTTTTAGTTATTGGTTTGAGGTGGATCTTTAAACTAAAGAAAGAACCTGATGGAAGTATAAGTACAAGGCTAGGCTAGTTGCAAAGGGCTATGTTCAAAGATATGTTATGAAGACATCTTTACCCCAATTGCAAGATTGGAAACAATTAGAGTTCTAATAGGTTATGTAGCATCCACGCATTTTGAAATCCATCACATGGATGTCAAAAAGGCATTCCTAAATGGAGAATTAAGTGAAGAAGTCTACGTAGGCGGGCTAAGGGTTATGATGATAAGAACAATCTAGGAAAAGTTTTGAAGCTCTACAAAGCATTGTATGGGTTAAAACAAGCACCACGAGCATGGAACTTCTTGCATAAATGCTTGAGAAAACATGGCTTTCAAAGATGCAGGAATGAACATGCCTTATACAGGTTTAGTAAAGATGAGATGATGATTCTAGGAACTTGTTAGAAAACCGAGTTCGTGTTTTGATGGTTCCAAACCGAAGAGGTTGCCGAGAGGTCGCCGACCTCAGTTCCCAGAAGCGAAGCGCGTGCGGAAATTCAGAAAAGGAAATAGCGTGTTTCTATGATATGGAAACTGAGTACAGCATCTTCAGCAGTTCGTTTAAGGCAAGGACAAGATCATAAAGATGGAAAATCGTCAAGAGATCAAGGAAGATATTGAAGATGATTTTATCATAGCTTGGGATTTTATTTTAGGAAAGATCTTGTAGAGATTGTGTACGATTCATGTCTTAGCCGATTTGGCTGAATCGTGCAGCAATATTCTTAGTTCTCTTTATATAGTTTCGTGAGCTTATTGGTAGAACTAAGGAGGAGAGTGCGAACATTTGTAATTGTGAGCGAGTGTTGTGTGAGATCGTGAGATTCGATCTTAGGAGGTTGAGTATTGAGCGAGATTGTATTGAGTGAGGATTGAGATAAGGCAAGAGTACTTGCTAGAGTATGGGGGATTCACATCTAGGAGTAGGAACACCTTTGTAATCCGAGAAAGCAATACAAGTGAGCGAAGTGCTCTTCAAGTCCCTCTAGGTTGAAGCTTAGAGAGCAAGTGGTTTTTTCTCTATACAAACTAGTTGGTTTGTAGAGAGTTTTCCACTATAACTCCTTGTGTTCAAAGTGGTAACGTATTAATCTTTCTTGTGTCTTTATTCCGCTGCATAACACTAGTTGTTAACTCTGGTCGACGACATCGTAGGTGTCGACGACTTCTGAAGTACTAACGCAGATCCTACAATTGGTATCAGAGCTTTGGCTCTAGATTTTCTTAGTACTTTGCAGGAAAGATGTCTACCACCAACACCGCTATCAATGACTCCTTCTGGAAACCTCCAGTACTCAAGCCCGGAGAGTACGATTGGTGGGTGAAACAAATGCAAACCCACATTTGCTCTCTGGATGGAAAACTTTGGAAAGTGATTTCCATCGGTCCTGAGAAGTTCCTTAAAGCTGACGGAAAGGAAAAAGAAGTCACGGAGTATGACGACGCTGACTTCAAAAAGCTTGAGAAGAATGAGCGTGCTAAGAAGTTCCTCCATCACGCTTTGACTAGCAGTGAGGTCAAGAAAGTCATAGGCTATGACACTGCTAAGGATATTTGGGATGCTCTCAAACGTCTCCATCAAGGAAATGATGATGTCAAAAAGGACAGAATCATAACCCTTGAGCGAGAATATGAGAATCTATTCCAAGGGAAGAATGAGTCCCTCCATGAATACCACTCAAGATTCCAATCGGTGGTCAATCAGCTAGAGTTCCTTGGAGAGAAGCTTCCACAATGGAAGCAAACCAACAAGCTGATTTCGGGTCTCAACAAGAAGTGCGACGGCATGGCGACTTCTCTCTTGTCTCAAAAGGACACGAAGTCGATGACCGTGGAGGATGTGATTGGTCAACTGACCATGCTCGGAGGTATCCAACAGAGAAGAGAGGATAGATTTGACTCTGAAAAGGTCAAAACTATTGCTCTGAAAGTCGAGAAGGCTTTCGACATTGCTCAAGGACAGGATGATGAAGAGGTCGTCGACGACGACGTTTCTCTCATTTCTAAGGCGATAAAAAGACTTTGGAATCGCAACAAAGCTCCTATCAAAGCCCCTGAAGGCGCAAAAGATCTAAAGGGAGTGATATGCTATCACTGCCACGATAAAGGGCATTTTGCTAAACAATGTCCAAAGAGGGAGGCTGGGAAGAGAATGATGGCGACTTGGGACATGTCTGACGAGGAGGAAGATGAGTCACCGACCAGAGAAGTCTGCCTGATGGCCTTGGGTGATGACTCCTCAAGTGAGGTAAATGATAATGATAATGATGTTTCTTCTCTCTTAGCCAAAAAGACACGTGAACAACTTTATGCTATCATTGAAAAACTTGGTCTTCAAATTTCTGAGCTTAGCGAGGAAATTGATGAAAAAGATGAGAAAATTGCAAATCTGATTGATGATAATAAAGTTTGGTCTTCAAAAGCTATAGATCTAGAGAACAAAAGTGTTTCTAAACCTGTTGATTGCTCTAAATGTCCTAACCTTGAGTCTCAGGTTGCTGACTTACAGAAACAGGTTAACGACCTAGGAAAACAGGTGTCTAGTCTTGAAGGTCAAAACCTCATGTTGAAACTGGGAAATGCTAAGTTATCTAGTGATCTTGAAAATATGAAGATAGATGACGAAGCTAAAAAACAGAAGTGGAAGGATGAGTTTGTCGTTGACAAGGTCCAAGAAGTCAAACAAGACTTCGGAAGAAGATTTGTGAAGGTTGTGGAGCGACCTGGTCTAGGTTATGGGAAAGACCAAACTGAAAAGGGGAACGCTTCTACCTCCCAAACATCTAAGGGAAAATCCCCTATGCATGGGCACAACGCAAGTTGCTCATCACATGTGGTGGATCCCAAGGGTAAAGGGAAGCAGAAGTGGTACCCTAATCAAAAGGTTCGTACCATGTGGGAAAACCAAGTCCAGAAAGCCGGCCCTTCACGAATTGACTTCCAGGCCCGGGTTGACAACAAACCTGTCTATCCAGGATATAGCAAGTATGTAGGGTTGAAATCTCACATCACATGCTAGTATTGTGGCAAAGGAGGCCATTACCAACATGAGTGTTTCAAAAGGACTAGAGATTCTGAAAAGGCTAGGAAGTCGAGGACTTCTAGAAAGAAACCTAAAGTCACCAACCCCGTCAAGAATTCAAAACCTGCTAATGCTAATGTTTCTACTAATGCTGTGAAATCTGTTGATCGAACCAGAGGAGTTGTGAAACAACTATGGGTTCGTAAAAACTAATCTTGTTTGTGCAGGTTGAAGTGAGTGTCGACGACCCCTGGTTTATTGACAGTGCGTGCTCAGCTCATATGACTGGAAAATCTGAAGATTTTGTCTCACTTTAACAACACAACGGAGGTAATATTACCTTCGGAAACAATAGCAAAGGTGAGGTTTCTAGAATGGGAAAAGTGAAGATCTTAAGTAAGGTTTCAGTTTCTGATGTTAGTCTGGTTGACAACCTTGGTTTTAACTTATTGAGCATTACTCAACTGTGTGCTAACGGGAAAAATCAAGTTGTCTTTGATCATAAGCAATGCCAGGTGATTGAAATAAGTACAGGTAGGACGCTTCTGAAGGGATTGTGCAAAAACAATGTTTACAAAGTGGATCCCTGCTTCCAACCTGAAGAGAGTTTGTGCTTGAAGTCTGGTGCAGAGGTTGCCGACCTCTGGCATAGTAGATTCTGTCATGCTAGCCCGCAGTTATTGATCAAATTGCACAGAGAAGAGCTAGTTCGTGGATTGCCCAAGTTTGATGTCTCAAAGTCTGGTGTATGTGATGCTTGTGTTAAGGGTAAGCAAGTAAGGTCTTCCTTTAAGTCCAAGAAGGAGGTGAGCACCTCCAAGCCTCTAGAGTTGATTCATATGGATTTGTGTGGACCGATGCGCATACAGAGTAGAGGAGGAAATAGATATGTCTTTGTGATTGTTGATGATTATTCACGCTATACTTGGACTATCTTCATTGCTTCTAAAGATCAGGTTTTTGAAGAATTCGAGACATGGGCAAAGGCTGTTGAAAAGAAGCTTGGAAATTCTATAGTGGCTATCAGATCCGATCATGGCACAGAGTTTGAGAACTCTGAATTTCTGGAGTATTGCAGGAAGAATGGAGTCAGCCACAATTTCTCGGCGCCTAGAACCCCTCAACAGAATGGCGTGGTCGAGAGAAAGAATCGAGCTTTAGAGGAGATGTCGCGAACCTTGCTCATCTCTAGTGGTCTCCCAAGAAATTTCTGGGGAGAAGCTATTCATGCAGCTTGCTACGTGATGAATAGAGCCATGTTGCGTCCACTACTTGGAAAGACTCCCTATGAGCTCTTGAGAGGAGTCAAGCCTAGTGTCGCCCACCTCCGCGTCTTTGGTTGTAAATGTTATGTTCATAACAATGGGAAGGACAGTCTGGGCAAGTTCGATCCAAGGAGTGATGTTGGCACCTTTGTTGGCTACTCTCCAACAAGCAAAGCTTACAAGGTGTACAACAAGAGGACCAAGAAGATCGAAGAAAGTGTTCATGTGGTGTTCGATGAAAACACCATGGCAGGTTCTTTGATTCAAGATCATGATGATGGTGATCAAGGCTACTTCTTAGGCCTTGAATATGTCTCTGACAAGGACAGTGCTGAAGGTTCGTCCGAGGTCGCCAACAGTGACAGTGTCGCCGACCCCGATCAAAATGCAGGGACAGGTCAGAATCAGGTTCAGGATCAGGTTGCAGATGCTGTACAGAATCAGAACTTATCAGAGGCTAGTGGATCAGATCAAGCAGTTCAAAGATCAGATCAAGTAGTTCAAAGTTCTATTCCAGGTAGCTCGTCGCAGACTCCAGTGGTCGACGACCTGACTCAACTACCTATCAGGAATTATCAGCAGAAAGATGCTCATCCGGTCACCAACATCATAACTGATTACTCGAAGGGTGTGCAGACGAGATCCTCACTTAATCTCTTTGCATTCAACGCCTTCATCTCTATGTTGGAGCCGAAGAATATCGAGCAAGCCTTGAAAGACTCGGATTGGGTCATTGCCATGCAAGAGGAACTTCATCAGTTTGAGCGCAACAAGGTGTGGCATTTGGTCCCAAGGCCGAAGGGAAGAACAGTGATTGGAACACGATGGGTGTTCAGGAACAAGCTGGATGATGAAGGAAATGTTGTTAGAAATAAAGCCCGGCTTGTGGTGAAAGGATACAATCAACAAGAGGGAATCGACTATGATGAAACCTTTGCCCCAGTTGCTCGTCTCGAGGCTATAAGGTTGTTGATTGCTTACTCTACCTTTCATGGATTCAAACTGCAGCAAATGGATGTCAAAACCGCATTTCTTAATGGGTATTTGAAGGAAGAAGTTTATGTTGAGCAAACCCCAGGTTTTGAAGATGTCGCCAACCCGGATCATGTGTATAAGCTTGATAAGGCTTTATATGGGTTGAAGCAGGCTCCTCGTGCATGGTATGATAGGCTATCACAGTTCCTAATCCAGCATGGATATATTCGAGGATAGATCGACAAGACCCTATTCTTGTTGAGGAAAAAGAATCACACTCTGGTGGTTCAGGTCTATGTCGACGACATCATCTTTGGCTCAACAGATCCAGAGTTAGTGAAGGAGTTCGCCAACCTCATGTCGAGTGAATTTGAAATGAGCATGGTGGGGGAACTCAAGTTCTTTTTAGGACTTCAGGTCATGCAAAATGAAGAAGGTACCAAGATTCATCAACAAAAGTACCTCATGGAGTGCGTGAAGAAGTTTGGTCTTGAGAGCTCTCGCTCTTTTGATACTCCCATGTCGACGACCACTTCACTTGGAAAAGATGAAAAGGACCCAAAGGTCAACGCTACTATGTATCGAGGTATGATTGGATCTCTCTTATATCTTACAGCTAGTATGCCAGATATTGTCTTCGCCGTATGCTTTGTGCAAGATTTCAGGCCGATCCAAGGGAATCTCATCTAAAAGCTGTAAAGAGGATCATTCGCTATCTCAAGGGTAGTGACAACCTGTGTCTATGGTATCCACGGGTCAGCGACTTTGACCTAGTCGGCTACACCGATGCAGATTTTGCAGGGAATCGTGTTGATAGAAAGAGTACATCAGGGATGGCCTAGTTTCTTGGCTCGTGCTTAGTTTCTTGGGGATCCAAAAAGCAGAATTCAGTTGCTCTATCTACCGCCGAAGCCGAGTATGTCGCCGCCGCAGCATGTTGTTCCCAACTCTTATGGATGAAGCAACAACTCAGAGATTATGGTGTTAAGTGTGGGTCCGTACCCATACTTTGTGACAACACGAGTGCCATCGATATCTCAAAGAATCCGGTGCAACATTCCAAGACAAAACATATTGAAATCAGGCATCATTTTCTTAGAGATTGCGTGGATAAAGGCATGATGTCCATGAAGTTTTGCAGGACGGATGAACAAAGGGCGGATATTTTCACCAAGGCTCTAAATCGTGAACCCTTTGAACGACTTCGCATGGAGCTAGGTATGATCTCACTTGATTGACTTGCTAAATCATTTATGCTATCCTCTTATGACTGGTTGAAACTTGATTGTTTATCATTTTGAGAATTTCATGCTTATATAGTGTCAGCATAATGAGGTGTGTGTGCGTTTAATCGATGAAATCTCCTGCTTGTGTGCATGTCGGCGACTTCCTACATATTGTGTTTATAAATTGCATATTCAATTGAACTTTTTCTTTGAGCCCAAAAGAATCAACCTGATGACCCTTTAACCCTCATTACAAGCCCAAATGATGGTTGATTCTACTGCCGTCCCCGACCTATCATGCTTGAGAGTCTCTATGAGCCTAATTGCTTGTTTATGTGTTTTTAAACGGAGACTTATCAACTTGATCGACAAAATTTCACAAAATATTATATTTTTATGCTTGGTTTGCTTTGACACCACCCGGTGTAACCCAACCCCCAAGCTACTTCATGTGGTAAAAGTCAAGGCGCAGTAAGGTTGTTGACAGGCTCAGAACTCAAAAGAAAATAGGTTTGAGGTTGACGACTTCAGCTATGACAGTTGTAAGTGATGACTTGTCAGAATTCAAGTTTGTGGAAAGGAAGTTTGAAGTTGAGGTAGTCGACAAGGTTGACGACCAGTTTGCGCGGAAAGCGCACGTGCTATTTTGGGGCGAAATATTTGACAGGTTTTTCAGTTTGAAATTTTTGGAAAGAGAAGATCTTCTAACGGGATCATGTACTCGAGTATATCTACAGTTGCCATAAATTGAGAAGTTGTACTTGCTTAAAAGGACCCCCAAAAGGTAATCCTCTTTCCATCCTACACCTATCCTGTCAACTCTCTCTCTCTTTTCCCCAAAAACTCCCAAACGCCATTACCGCCCTCTCAAGCTTTACCCAAGCGTCAATGGAATCCCCAAACCAGTCCCCTTTGTCAAGCCTCACCCCCGAGCAACTTCAATCTCTTCTCATGACCCATCTCGGAGAGGAAGAGTTGAAGAAACTCGCTGCCAAAACCCTAATCGAAAAATCCCAACCGGAACCCACCATGGCTGAAAGCTCCAAAACTCAAAATCCCAACCCCATTGCCCCTGAATCTCCTCAATCCAAGCCAAAATCCCCTCCAAAAGAGCCCATAACCGAACCCGAGCCCCTTCCGACAGAGAATGTGTCGGAAATCGCCCCAGATCTGGCGGTTTCAGGCGACATTCCTCTGGCGGTTGAAAAACCTGAACCCGAGCCGGAGAAGGAGGAACCGCCAAGGGAACCGGCGGTTGAGGGAGAAAAAGGCGAAGAGAAGGACGAAGAAGCGGAACCCGTTGCTGAAACTGAGTTTGAGGCCACAGAGAAGGTGGTCGATGCTTTTGAAGAAGAAGTTACTGTTCCCACTGAAACAGAGGAGAAGGTTGAAGACGACACCCAGAAAGCTGAAGAGGTTGTCCACTTGGAAAAGGTCTCAGAGGTTGTTGCCAAGGTTGTTGACTCTGCCAAGGTCAGAGGCAAGCGTCCAGTGTCTATCCCGTCTGACAGTGATGGTACTGAATCTGATCCTCTTTTTGTTGAGAAAGAATCTTTGTCTAAGGCTAAAGAAGAGGTTAAGAAGCAGTTGTTTGGAGAGGATACCCCTATCTCTAGGAGATCCACTAAGAAACCCACTATTGAGCATAGGCCTGTGACTAGGAGATTAAAATTGATGACTGAAGAAGATTTGCCTAATATCCCTCTGCCTGATGAGAGTGAATCTGAAGGAAAGCTTAGGAAGTCTAGGGCTAAGCGACCCAGGTCGCCGACCTTGATTAAACCTAAGGCCTCTAGTAGGAAAAAGAAGAAGAAGCCCGAGAATAGGAAAATCCAGTCTAGGGATTTTACTAAAGTGTTGCTGTGGGAGAGCAATTTTCTGAATGAGTTTAAGCTGTCTAAGGTTGAGAGGTGGATAGAAATCTAAGGGTGGAAGGATTTGTTCTGTGAAGAAGAGAAGTTCATAGCTGATTTTGTGAAGAAGATTTATGAGACGTTGACCATAGAGAATTATGGCAACAAAACTGTTGGGAAGTATGTCTGGGAAGGAAAGGAGTTTGTGTTCACCAGCCAGGAGGTCGCTGACCTTCTAGAGATCCCTCATGAAGGCTTTGCTGAGTATTACAAGGGAGTATGGCCAGAGAATGTGGATGCCAATAGTGCTTTGAAGAATGTACTTGGTGATGAAGGTACTGGCACTGGTCCTTATCTTGTGAACTCCATGACTGTTGATAAGAAAGTGATGTTCTCCTACCTCATTAGCAACCTCCTACCCCGAGAGCAAAAGAGGCATTGTGCGTATATTCAGGAGATCCTTGTTCTTGACAAGATCTTTAAGGGAGAAAAGGTGTGCTTGCCCAGGCTGATCATGCTGCACATGAAGAATGTCTTGGAGAGTCCTAATCACGTTTGCCTTACGGCAGGCTGGTCACCGACATCTTCATCAATCATGAGAACTGGGATGAGAATTGTTCTGGAGATGAAGTGACGCCTGGACACCGCGTTCTCAACAGGGATACTTTGAGAAAGATGGGATGGAATTTAATTGATGGAGAGTGGCAGAATAAGGAAGCTGAATCTGATGCAGCGCAGGCTGAGGAGTCGGCAACCGAGGAATTCCAAAGAGCTCAAATTGCATTGCTGAGAAAGGAGTTGCAGGAACAATTTGAGAAGATTGATGCTCTGACTAAGCTGGTTGAATCCATTGTTGACGATCTGAGCCACATCAAGGAAGGACTCTGCTAGGTCGCCAACTTCTGCTGCCTTATGACTTTTGCCACCATCTGCTTTCTACCCCTACCATATTATTCCCTATTTCAAAAACTTTTTTTCTAAGTTCGATTGGGTTGTAAACCTAAATACTTTATGTTTGGTTGCTCTGTTTGACATTGCCATGCTTGCATGGTTGACGACTTTTGATTGATGCTGCATGCTTTTATTATCTATTATATTTGCCTAGCTGATTTCTCTATGATTTTCAATCTTTTTGATGATGCCAAAAGGGGGAAAATAGCTGGGATTGCAAATCTAATTAAAGGGATATACTGAATGTCATGAGTTGCTTGAACTTAGGGGGAACTTTTGAAAAGTTAAGGGGGAATATCTTTGCTTGCCTTTGTAGTTTGTGTGTTTGAGATGCTGAACAGGTTAACGAAGACCCCAGAACCAAATCAGAAAAGATGAGTGTTTGTCACCATCAAAAAGGGGGAATTTGTTAGAAAACCGAGTTCGTGTTTTGATGGTTCCAAACCGAAGAGGTTGCCGAGAGGTCGCCGACCTCAGTTCCCAGAAGCGAAGCGCGTGCGGAAATTCAGAAAAGGAAATAGCGAGTTTCTTTGATATGGAAACTGAGTACATCATCTTCAACAGTTCGTTTAAGGCAAGGACAAGATCATAAAGATGGAAAATCGTCAAGAGATCAAGGAAGATATTGAAGATGATTTTATCATGGCTTAGGATTTTATTTTAGGAAAGATCTTGTAGAGATTGTGTATGATTCATGTCTTAGCCGATTTGGCTTAATCGTGCAGCAATATTCTTAGTTCTCTTTATATAGTTTCGTGAGCTTATTGGTAGAACTAAGGAGGAGAGTGCGAACATTTGTAATTGTGAGCGAGTGTTGTGTGAGATCGTGAGATTCGATCTTAGGAGGTTGAGTGTTGAGCGAGATTGTATTGAGTGAGGATTGAGATAAGGCAAGAGTACTTGCTAGAGTGTGTGGGATTCACATCTAGGAGTAGGAACACCTTTGTAATCCGAGAAAGCAATACAAGCGAGCGAAGTGCTCTTCAAGTCCCTCTAGGTTGAAGCTTAGAGGGCAAATGGTTTTTTCTCTATACAAACTAGTTGGTTTGTAGAGAGTTTTCCACTATAACTCCTTGTGTTCAAAGTGGTAACGTATTAATCTTTCTTGTGTCTTTATTCCGCTGCATAACACTAGTTGTTAACTCTGGTCGACGACATCGTAGGTGTCGACGACTTCTGAAGTACTAACGCAGATCCTACAGAACTTATGTGGATGACTTGATCATCACAGGCTCAAGTAAAGAAGTCATAGTTTCATTCAATGAAGAAATGAAGAAGACCTTTGAAATGAGTGATCTTAGCCTCCTAAGCTATTACTTGGGTATTGAAGTCAGACAAACTAAGAAAGAAATCTTCATCAACCAAGAGGGATTGGAAAGATAGATAATTCAAAAATTGGGACTCCATGAATGTAATCCTAGAGTCATCCTTATGAAGCCATGACTTAAACTGTCCAAATATGAAGGTGATGAAGACTTGGTGAATGGCACTCAGTTTAAGAGCTTGATTGGAAGTCTAAGGTACTTACTCAACACACACCCAGATTTATGTTATATTGTAGGGGTATTAGCAAATATATTGATGCTCCAAAATCATCCCACATTGAAGCTGTTAAGAAGGTTGCTAGGTACATGAGGGGTACTCTAAAGTTTGGATGTTCATTGAAGAAAACTTCAAATTTTCTATCTCTGATTGGTTACTCAGATAGTGATTTGGTTGGAGACATCGATGACATGAAGAGTACTAGTAGTTGTACACTTCCTAGGAAAAAGACCTATAACCTAGACTTAATCTAAGGACAATTGCACTTTCTTCTTGTGAACATAATGCAAACTATGGAGGCAAACAAGAACAATGTGCCGACTCTGTATGTGGATAACAATTCTGCAATTGCGCTTGCTAAAAATCCTGTATATCAAAGTAGGAGCAAGTACATAGATACGAAATGGGAGCATGCCAAGGGATATACAACACATAATGCAAAATTTGGAGGGAAACAAGAACAATGTGCCGAATCTATATGTGGATAACAGGTCTGCAATTGCGCTTGCTAAAAGTTCTATATATCACAACAGGAGCAAGCATATAGATAAGAAAGTATCACTTATCGGAGACTGCATTGAGAAGAACAAGATCAAGTTGGAGTTTATGAGAACCAATGATCAGTTGGCTGACTTTCTTACTAAACCATTGGTGAATGAGAGATTCTGTGAGCGAAGGAACATGATAGTTATCAAGTTACCAAACTGTGCTTAAGGGGGGAAATGTTGAAACTAAGCTTAGTATCTATGTAATAAGTTAAGTTTTGCTAATATGTCTTGACTTTATGTATACGTTAGTCTTTGTAATGAGTGGTTAATAGCATGTAAGAAAAGTCAAGTGAGAAGTTGTTGGCTTGGCGCCATTAGTTAGTTTTTACTTTAGTAACTGTCAATAAAGTTAGTTAGTGGCAGCTACGGTATCTCTCTTATATATAGTTGTAAACTATAAAGAAGAAGTTACCACCTTGAATACAAAAGTTATTTGTGTTCATTGAGAAACTCTGTCTTTCCATCAAAACGTGTGTGATAAGAAACTGATTCCAGAAATCAAACCTTCAATCTCAAGGGCAAACAAACAAGTTGATGCTTTGAATTTTAGTCTCTGGGTTCGTGATCATCTAATTAGATTTTTAGTCTGTCTTTATATTTCTGTCATTGACTAGTGAACTAGTCTGTTCCCAGGGCATGCAAGTATGTCGCATATCATATTAGCAATCTAGCTTGTTAGAACAAAAACCACACATACACCGGCTACGGACAGCGTTAGGACTTAGGAGCATTGTTAATCCTGTGGCCAACACTCACAGAGTTTATGCATCGGACTCACAACGTCCACAAGAACATGCTGTACTGAGTGTCCCACTGCTAAAACGGGCCTTCTGGGAGGCGGATCTCTGCTGTCTTCCTGTCCAACCCCCTCTGGCTGGTCTGCCTCATGCTCGCCAAGAACGCAAGGGATGACTAATTTGAGGAGATCGAGGAGGCGGGTAAGGGGGATCGATCCCAGGTCATCAATCTCGACTATCACGATCTACCTTCAGGCCACAAGTAAAGTTAATGAATAGTTAGGAAGCAACGCAGTGGTTTTTAAATTAAATGCTCTGCTTATTTGTTTTGCATTGAGTTCACTGTACGTACTGATTCACTTTCATTTGTGTTCTGAAGGATGGTGTTTGTTAGTGATGGTATTTCTGTCCTTTCAGAATAGTCCATGACCTGTATAGAATGGAAAAAGAAAAAAATATTAACACAATTGAATAGTCCTGCAATTTAAAGAACAAGTTCTACTGGAATGTTGTTAATTTTGTTATACAACCAGTAGCTACATTGTGAATGACAATAATAAGTGAAACTGTCAGAACTTTACAGTGGAGCAACTCGTTCACATCTTAAGGTTGGATGGTGAGGCAAGGGACAATTAAGCAATTTGTGCATACCTGTAAAGTTGTTCAATCAAAACAACCAATGCAATCTCATGATTCATGACTAAGGAAGATAGCTTGACTGATCTGTTAGCCCGTTCGCGTAGTCCTTTCCCATGACCATATGGTCCGCCTATGCAAAATGATAACCTAGAAGCTCCCTGAATTCAAGCGCAAAACTTTGAACATAAACATTAAAATAAACCAAAAGGCGGAATTTCGTCTAGCCAAAACAAAACTATCAATTGTCGACAAACTATAAAGAGCCAAGGTGTGCAAGAGAAGGATGCAAGCAACTAATTAAGCAAGACAAATTCATTATCATAGATAGTTGTGATAGCTAAAACTACCTAGCCAACAGTTCAACTTAACCTGATGTTAGAAACTGTATAACCCCAATATACACGCGATTGTATACAACCTAGGTAGGATGAGAAATAATGGTTACCATCATCCCTGCATCCCCAATTAAGTCCGCCATCTGCTGAGAGCTGATATCAGCTCCACTCTCATCCAGCATAACTACCTGAGATGAATGGATTATACAGTACACATAAGAAGCATCTGTTAGAGAGAGTGTGGATTAACAACAAAGATGAAAAAAGCTTATACCCAGTCATCAGCAGTAATCAGGTTCATGACGGCCTTGTCTTCGTCTTGAATCTGAATCCTCACATCACTGCAGCAAATTTGCACTAGTTGAAGAACCCTAAACTCATATACGGTAGGAATGGATTCAGCAAATGTACCGCGCATTTCTGGGATTGGAGCGTAAGAGGAGATGCTGGACAGCGCAGTAGGAGGTGAGCTTGTCCGAATACTGGTCGACGAGAAGCTGCACGCCAGGGCTCCTCTTCTTTCCCACCGTCACTATCCTCATTGGAAGCGCTCTCTGATCATTCAGAGAAACCCTCCTCTTAGCCAATTCCCCAAACGCAGTATCCAGTAGTAATTAATGAATTAATTTCATGACCAACAACAACATACTGTAAATAACAAATCCATTCTTACCACTGATTGGCCGCTGTATTTGCACGGACCGCCTAGGGTTTCATCCAAGATACTGTGTATTAGCAACAACTTGGGCATCGGATTCCACAACAAACTAGGGAGGCGAGAGAACAACCTGAACCAGAGGAATTGGTAACACACGACGGACAGCCCATCGTTGGAAAGGATGTCATTGCAATCCAGTGGGAGGCGCTGCTCTGATTCTTCACGCCCACTTGCCGCTGCAAATGGGAGATTCAACCTCAAACCTTTGGAGCCACTAGACGCCACGCGACTTCAACGCAAACTTGCAAGGTTTTCTTTTTTATTATTATTAACATCAACGCACAAAATGGCGGGGGTAGGACTGAGCTTTCAGGTTATTCGATCCGAAAACACGGATATCCGAAAAAAAATTCTTGCAAAAAGCTTGATCCGTATCCGGTCGGATATCCGCTAAAAGTTATCCGATTGGATCTGATATCTGGAACCGGATATCCAAACTATCCATTTTAATTTTCAAGCAAAAAAATGTAGTATAATTTTATATTTAATTCATGTCAAAAAATCTAGCTAGCTATAAAACATTATATGAAATTAAATGTAGGGTTATAAACAATAATTAATATTAACCTTCTTAAGCTATAATCATACTCAAAATCAAAATTACATCCCATAAACTGATAATTAATATTAACAACTTTAAACTTTATCCTACTTAAGCTATAATTAGTATTACCTATGGTAAGAACTAAGAAAATGGTAAAGGTAAGTTTAGCGTTTTGACCTATAATAGTATTTTATTTTCCCTTTCTATAAACATTATATATATATATATTCGAATATTTCCGGATATCCAAAAGACTCAAAACCTTTATCCGTATCCGGTCCAAATATCCGGAAAAATTAGCGGATCGGACTGCATACAGATCAATTTTGAACGGATCATTTTGGATGCGGATATTTTCGGATCGGATCGGCGGATTTTCCGAGTCGGATCGGCGGATCGGATAACTTTGCTCAGCCCTGGGGGGAGGAAGGGTTGGTTAGGTGTGGGCACCGGTCCAAGACCAGACCGGACCGGACTGGGACCGGATCGGGACCGGGAACATGAAACCATGGACCGGGGACCGGGACCGGAAACATGAAACCATGGACTGGGGACCGGACCGAGAAAATCCGGTCCGGTCTGGTTTTGGACCGGAAAATTATTTTTTAAAAAAAATATTTTTTTATATAAAAAATTATAATATAGTTAGAAAATTTATTTATGATTAATGAAAAATATTATATTATTAAGCATATAATATAAATATGAAACTTAGATATTAAAAATAAACTATATAACATTAAAATTAATATATTATTTATTTAAATTTTATAAACATCCGGTCCAGTCCGGGACCGGGAAAGTCCATATTCATGGACCGAGGACTGGACCGGCAACCTCTCGGTCCGGACCGGATTTTGCCCACCCCTAGAGTTGGTAACTTGTTATAATCGTGAGCGATTCAGCACGTGGAAGGCGAAGCAGCAAAAATGAGGATTTCCACTCCAATGCTATGAGTCGACTAGTTAAGAGAAGCCTTTTGCGGAGATAGGAGGACAACCACGGTGATGCACACGAGATCTCTTGTCATTCGTTCACCTCACGAAGACCGAAGGATTAGCGATGTCAGAAATTGCACCCAAGGTTCTGATCTCTGCTATCCAAATTAAAAGTTACGATCATGATAGTTTGTTGGAAAACTGTTGAACCGAGCCCTGTCTCTTCTTCCTTTTGAATGATTTCATTGTGGTTCTCGCTCGATTAGGCTTACTGTCGGCCGATTGAATGGTTTTGTTATTTGGTTTGGATATTTGTAGAAGGCGTTCGAACCGGAGCCAAGGCGGCTGCTATTGCTAGCGTCGTCTATGTTGTGCCTACGGTGATTGACGTCTCTCATTTTGGTGGTGTTTTGGTAGTTAATTTCCCTTGTAAATAAGTGTTTTTCATTCCTTTCCTTGTTAGTTTCGTTCCTTTTTAGCTTAGTTCCCGGTTTTCTTCAAGATTCGGAAACTATGCGAGTTTGTTATGTTTTGTAGGTAAAATGGCGCATTTGAGGACGTTTTGGAGGAGCATCTAAGGAGGAGCTAAGCAAGGGAGCTAAGGAACGGAAGAGCCATGCAAAGAATGAAGAGGATCTCAAGGAAAACCAAGAAGAGAAGAAGGACCGAGACCCAGGACCGAGATACTACCAAGTCGGGCCCGAGTTCGAGCACCAGAGTACAGGACCGACGTTCCCAACGTCAGGCCCGATGTCTGCCCGCGTCGGTCCGAGTCGGCAAATTAGAGGATTGGGCTCCAAGGCATAAATGTTGTGATCTTCCAATTTTGCCCTTCTTCTAACTTGGAATTCCTTGGTCCCCAATCAAGAGAAGAGGATAATTTGAGGTGATTAGAGAGGATTAGGGGAGAATCACACACACACACACCAAAAATCACTCTCAAAGGCTCAAAGAAGACTTGGAGAGCAAGGAGAAGAGAGGAGGAGGAGAAGAGAGAGAGATTGGTGGAGCTAGAGAGGAGATTAGTGAGTTTGTACTTGTTTTTGCTTTGGTTTTAGTAGAATTAAGACTTGGATCTTGTGAACCCCTTTGGATTTGAATGCAATTTAGCTTTGTTTCGAGATTGATGATTGAGATTTGCATGATTTGCCATTTGATTGCTTTTTACTCTTACTTGATGGAGTAGATTCCATAGTCTTGGGCTATGGAGGAAACCCCTAGCTAGGATTGGGTAGGAAACCCCAATTCCATAGCCTTGAGTGCTTGATCTATGAATCCTCTCTACATTGAGCTTCAATTCTCTTGTGGAAACAAGGGACCTAGGGCTTGTGATTGGTAAGAGTAAGCGGAAGCAATCTCGAACCCATCACTAGACCTAGCATCGAAGGTGAGTGGAAACTCCCTTGGGTCGAAGTGTAGAGTGGAGGGATTGAAGGCTAGCAACCTCGATCTCATAAGGATCAACACTTATTGGCTGAATTGGGGTGGAATTACCCAAGTCTAGTTAGGGAAGGAACCCAAAAACCCAAGACCGATCTACTATTTTTGCCTAATCGAAGTACCTAGTACATCGGGCCCGACGTTGTGTGAGTCGGTCCCGGCCAAATCGACCTCGATCCACCCTCGGACCGAAGTGACCTGTGTCGGTCCGAGGTGATTTCTTTTGATTTTCCTCGTTTTGCCTTTCTTTTACCTCTTTTTAGTCTTTTGGGTACTCTCAACGCACGAACTCCCGTGTGTTCGACACCCTACCTCTCTTACTACAATTGGGGTTCGGTTTATAAATTTAAATTTTGATATCATCCGATCCGGACGAGACCCCGATCAGAATTTTGGCGCCGTTGCCGGGGAGTTCTACTTGTTTGAGGTACCCTCTTTTGTTGAGTCTTTGATTAGTAGTGATTTGGGTGAGGGACTAGCCCAAGCCCCTTGTTTGTTTTGATTAAGTTTTGTTTGTGTCTTTGGTTGTAGGTGTATGCGAGCTCGTTCCGTCCGAGGAACACTTGAGCTCAACTTTGTGTGTGATCCGGAAAGCATCATCAAACAAGCTCGGAAGAAGAAGAGAATGGCGGACCAAGCCCGTGATGAGGAGGTTGAAAGGATGAGAGCCGACATGGCTCGAATGCAACTTGAGATGGCGAACCGAGATGCCGAGGCTAGGAGAGAGCGTGAGCAAAGGATGAGATTGGAGGCTCAAATCAACACTCAACCTCGGAATGCTAGACAATACATGCATCCGGAGTTGAAAGTGCCGGAACCGGCCATCGTCTTGCCGGAGGTGTCAAAGAATTTTGAGATCAAAACTCAATTCATCTCACTCATCAAGAGAGAGCAATTCCAAGGGAGACCGAATGAGTGCCCGATCGAGCATGTAAAGCAATTCAAAGACCTATGTGAGACCATCTCGACGGATGATGAGACACTTGAGTACGTGCTACTCAAGGCCTCCAAGTGGTCGTTGGGAGGCAAGGCATTGCATTGGTTGGAGAGCCAAGCACCTCGTTCCATCACATCATGGAGGGCTCTCAATGAAGCATTCTTGATGAAGTTCTTTCCGCCCACCAAGACGACGGAGCTTAGAAGGAAGATAGCAAGCTTTCAACAAGGAGCCCACGAGCCACTCTTCGAGGCTTGGGATCGGTTCAAGGAAATGTTGAGGGCATGTCCAACGCATGGACTACAACCTTATGTCCTTCAAGACATAATCTTCCAAGGAATCAACCCCGCCACCAAGGATAAATTGAACCTTCATACCGATTGTGGGTTCATTGACTTGCCTCCGGAGCAAGCGTGGGAGTTGCTAGACAAGCTCTCCGATTATGAAGCCATGTATGGAGTAAGTCAAGTGAACAAGGAAGTAAGAGTCCATGGAGACGGTGCAAAGAGGCTCTACGATCCAAAAAGTGAAGAGGTGGATAAAGATGTGAAGATCCAATTCCTAGAGGATGAGTTGAACAAGATGAGGAGGAAGATGGGTCATCTCCAACAAAACGCAAGAGCTTGTGAAGAGTGTGGTTCTTTGAAGCATGGAGCTCAAGAGTGCCCAAATGAGCGCCAAGTTCGATTGGCCGGGCAAATTGAGGAGGCACACTATGTTCAAAGGAACTTTTGAGGGAGAGTCAATTTCAACAATGGAGGAAGGTGGAACCAAGGCCAAGCTAGTGGCTACAACAACAACTTCAACCAAAACGAGCCAAGGGCCCAACCACCACCATACCGACCTCCGGGTTTCTATGAGCAAACTCCACAATGGGCACAAGAGATGAGAGGCGAGTTCAAAGACTTGAAGAATCAATTCACCAACGTTGAGAGAAGAGTTGATGAAATGGGTGCCCAATTCAAAGAGTTTGGTGTATGGAGAAGACAAGTGGACAACCAATTTGTTCACATGGCGAATCAACTTCCAAGAGAAGAAGGGAGACTCCCGGGCCGACCCGAGGAGAATCCCCGTGCCCAACAACAACAAAATGAAGTTCTAGCCATAGGATTGAGGAGTGGACGGAGTTTGCCCGAGCCACAAGTTCCAAGAACAAGAGAAGAAGGTCGGACCGAGTTGCCCAGTAACTCGGGCCCGACATGCCATGACGTCGATCCAGAAGACGGAGGAAGTCCCCTGAGTTGGACCGAGGAGGAGCAGAACTCGGGCCCGACGTGCCCTGTAGTCGGCCCGATGTTCCTAGAAATTCCCTGCCCCCGGACCGAGGTTCCTGAAGTCGGTCCCGAAGTCACTCCAACGTCGATCCAAGCTGAAAATGTTGGGAGAAGTCAAGATCGGTCCAAGGAGGTGGATCCAACCAAGAAACAAGGAAGCACAACTCTTCCATACCCTTTGAAGAAGCCCAAGGAGATTGTTGAGGGCAAGTTTAAGCGGTTCTTGAAGCTTTTGCAAGGCTTGAACATCACCATTCCATTCACCGATGCTCTAAGTGAGATGCCATCCTATGCAAAGTTCTTGAAGGAAATTTTGAGCAAGAAGAGGTCAATTGTAGAGATGCAAGATGAGGTGAAGATCTTAGAGCTACCTCAAAAGCTAGGTGATCCTGGAAGATTTGCCATCACCGTGGGGATTGGATCCCAAAACTTCAAAGCTCTTTGTGATTTGGGAGCAAGCATATCGGTTATGCCCATGAGCATATGGAGAAGGGCTAACCTCAGAGATATGGAACCGGTTGATATGAGTCTTACTATGGCCGATGGTTCATCTACAAAGGCCACCGGAATCTTAGATGACATCCCGGTTAGAGTTGGGAGGTATTTTGTGCCCGATGATTTTTTGATCCTTGACATGAAAGAAGATCCGATGGTGCCCATTATTCTTGGAAGGTCGTTTCTAGCTACGGCGGGTGCCAAATTTGATGTGAGAAATGGGAAAGTGAGTTTCGAGATTGGCGAGGAAAAAGTGGAGTTCTATTTCAACAAGGCTCTCAACGAACCGGATGCTTTGGCCATCTTGAAGTTGGAGGAAAGTGCCAAGCGCAAGAGAGAGGAGTTGGAATCCACAAGAGAGGAAGAAGCACCATTAAGAGATCATGACATGGTCTATGTTCAAGAGCAAGAAAGAGAGTTGCTAGATCCATTGGTGAACCATGAGGAGCCAAGAGGTGGACATAGCCCGAGAGGCCATGAAGAGTATCTTTCTCTATATCCTTTTGATGTGGGAGACTCTTACATTTGTTTAAGTGATTTGAAAGAGGATCTAGAGGATGATTACCTTTGCTTGAGTGATTTGCAAGAAGACTTGGGTTATAATGTCATTGAGTCCCCTAGAAATTCTTTAGATTTTTGTGGTGTAGGTAATGAAGAGCAAGTTGAGAAGATGCAAGAGATGTCAACCTACACTTTGGAGGAGAAGAATGATGGAGAAGTTGGATGCCACACTTTCATCAAACACAAATGGTGGTACTATGGCTATGAGGAGTGTGGAGATGCATATGACAAGGATGATCAATTCACCGTTTTTCACCCTCCTTGAAGGGTAGAGGTTAGAAGTCAAGCTAGTGACTTAAAAGAAGCGCTTCTCGGGAGGCAACCCGAGTTTAGTAGGTTCATTTTTGTAGTTTCTAGTTTGTTTTTCTTTGCCTTAGCTTAGATTCTTTTTAATCTCTCTTTAGCATGTGTTTTGTGGAATTGTGTGTTATGTGAGCTTCATGACCATGTGTGGTATTGGCGAAAATAATAAAAGGACTTGTGGGTAGAGACTTGCCAAGACGAGGGATTTTTAGGATGCCAAAACGGGTAGGACCGAGGTACCCAGTACCTCGGGCCCGAGGTTGCAACGTCGGTCCGGTAACGACGGTCAACTTTGGTCTTGATTTTGTGGAAATACCTATTATGCCCTTCTGACCTAACTTTGTCTTCTACCCAATTTAAGCCTTCTTTCTCATACCTAACACCCATCACCCTCATAACCACCTTCCCAAAATATCAAGCCCCTTCAAAAAACCCCCAAATCGATCCATCATCTCCACCATACTCAAACCCCAAGCAATCTTCACCACAAATCTCGATCCATACCCCTAGCATCCTCAAACAACGATCCAAAAGCCAAAAATCCCAACACAATCCCATAGTTCTTCATCCCTCTTCTAGATCTAGAAGAGAAATTTGAGTTCTAAGAAGTTGATTGCTAGAAGTCTTTGTTTCTTCATATTTGGTATGGGAATCTCAATCTCTACTTGATTCCTTGTGAATTTCATGCTTTCATTGCTAGATTTGAGATTTGCCATGATTGAGTGAGCTTAGACCTTGAGCATCCATGGTGATTTGCATGCATAGTGAAATTTGTGCTTAATTG
The DNA here is from genome assembly GCA_963924305.1 of Polygonum maritimum. NCBI lineage: Eukaryota > Viridiplantae > Streptophyta > Magnoliopsida > Caryophyllales > Polygonaceae > Polygonum > Polygonum maritimum. The sequence continues at coordinate 27,196,990 of OZ002732.1, read as the reverse complement.
TTGCTACCACCTACTTGGAACTTCGATTGATGATGAGAAATGGTTGATTTTGGATTTTAGGAGCATGATAGAGTGTTTTATGGGTGAAACTAGGAAGAAAAGTCGGATGAGAGTCGGCCCGAGGTACCCAGAACCTCGGGACCGATGTTGCAAGTCGGTCCAAGACTCGGACCGAGGTGGAGAACCTCGGACCCGATGTCTTGTGTTGGTCGGTCCTATGCTATTTGACTTTCTCTTGTGTGAGCTTTAGGATTCATGAGCTTGATTGTTGATAAAGGCATGTTTATCATGATATATCTTGTAGCTTGACCATTGTCATGTGATTCTTTGCTCACACATGTTGGATTTTGTGGATTGAGTGTCTTAAGAGCAAGTATGGGGTTATTTCCTTGCATGATGAGTTGTTTGTTGTGGAAGCTTGTGATCTTGTTGTGATTGTATAGATTTTATCTTGGAGTTCTTTGCTTGATTGTGTGTAGGTACCATGACTACCCGAGCATCTTCTTCAAGGGTGGAGAAAGCAACAAGAAAGTCCAAGAAGTCGTCTAAGAGAGTCCAAAGGATGGACGATGTGCGCTTCGAGGATGATGATGTAGCTCAAGAGTATGAGCGACTCATGGGTCTATCTCACCACACCCGGTGGTTAGATTGGGAGTCTATTCAAAAGATGAGCATGGATGAGGCTCTTATTCGGTGCTACTCTCACATTGGTCTTAATGTGATGCTAAGGTGGAACAACACTCACTATCCCGCCTTAACATCCGAGTTTATGGCGTCATTCATGTGCACGTATGAAGGAGTAGAGAGTGAGGGCATGATCTCCTTCCAAATGGGCAACGAGTTGCATGAGGTCTCTCTCCGGAATTTGGCTACCTACCTTGGGTTCCCTTTTCGAGAGATGAGGCTTATGTTGACAACGAGAAGGTGGACTATCTTTGGAGATTTGTAGCCGGAAGAAGTGAGATGAGGAAAGGCGCATCAACAAATGAGATAACAAGTCCACTCTTCCGAGTCATGATCCGAGCTTTGGGTTGTACCATCTTTGCTAGGCACGAGTTGAGCAAACCGATGAAGGAGGAGGCCATGTTGCTCTATGAGATGTTGTTCCACAATGATAAGCCAATGAACCTCACATGGGAATGGGTGAAGATGGTGAGGGATTTCCAAAGTTCCTCATGGATCTATTTTGGAGGCATGATAGCCCGCTTGGCTCATCGTCTTGAGGTGGACTTGTCTACCTACACGCCGGCCCCGAATGGTGTAGAGTTCATGGACCTTAAGTACTTCAAGAAGGCCAACATCATCAAGGAGAAGCAAGTGACCGGTGCCACCACCTATCTAGCCCCTCACTCCAACTTCGACAAAGTGCACGTTCCTTTAGGGCCTCGACTCTTCGACCTCACGAGCTATTACAATTGGTACCAAGTGTGGGTGGGCAAGGAGAATCCTTATGGAGAGCCGGAGGGGACACTTGAGTGTAGGAGACGAGCACAACACATTCGTTTCACTACTCCTCAAGCTTCCTCGGACACCGAAGAAGAGGAACCCAACCAATATGAGTTCGTGAGAAGAGATGACATGGACGTGGACTTGACTAGAGAAGAAGAAGAAGAAGAAGATGGTGGTTACCACAATTTCCTCACCGACCACGCACCAACACTACTCGACCGAGGTGCAAGCCATGTCGGGCCCGACGTCCTCCAACGTCGGTCTGACACATATTTGCCCGATCCGGTCCCGAGCCAATTCGAGAGGGGTGAGGGAAGTGGAGCAAGACAAGAACCACCAAGCTATGGAGGATATGAAGGGTACGCTCAATGGTAAGGGCCCGGAATGGTGTTCCCCGAGCCTCAACAATCGGTGGACATGAACTTCTTGGCCAACCAATTAGCTCATCTTCAACTTCAACAATCTAGCATGCTTCAAGAGGCACATCAAATCAATCTACAACAACAACACCTCAACTTCCAACAACAACAACTTTTCCACCACCAAGAAGACTTCCAAAATCAATTTGAAGAAGTGAACCGCAACATCGCTTACACTAGACGTGATGTGGACGACTTAAGGGCGGTCGAGGACCACTGATGGAGCGTCCAAGAAAGTTTCAATGAGTGGATGACCGGGAACTTCTCTTCCCGTGAATATCAATGGATGCGCCCCGCACCACAAATTCAATCGCCAAGTCAAGACCCTTTCCACGACCAAGTGTATGAGCGAGTGCGGCATGCACGGCTCCAAAGGAGACGCCGTCAAGGTCACCCTCCAAACTAAGCCTCAACATGCCATTCAAGAATAAGGAATTGTGAGCTCTCTTTACTCTTCTCTTTACTTTTGAGTTTTGATTTCTTTTGATGAGGACATCAAAATTTTAAGTATGGGGTGGGTTAGTAGCTCATAGTTCCATGTGTAGTTCCATGTGTTTGTTCTTGTTTTGTCTAAGGGATGTTTCTTTTTGGATAGTGGCATGATGTGATGCATGAATGATGATTGAATTTTATGGTATGAATGGATGAGTTTGTTTGCTTTTTTTGAAAAAAGTTTTTGCAAAAATTCCTAAAAATTCGAAAAAATTGTGTGAAAATGTCAAAAGGATTTTGTTTTGGACTAGGAATTCCCATCTTAGATGTCCAAATGAAGGCTAATGATGATGTGAGCATGTAAAGTCCTTTGCATATTTTTGGATAGTTTAGCCTCTAAATGGATGTTGCTTTTTGATGTGATGTGATATCTTGCATGTTTTTATTGAGCACATGAGTTCTTGGATGAGTTTTGATGCAACTAAGTATGAGTGAACCTTGTGAGATGATTTTTTTGGCCATTTTAGGGATGTTTGTTCATATTGCATATCTCTCGTTTCTTGTGTGAATTAGCTCAAGCATGCTTAGTAAAACTTGCTATTGCGGTGTTTATCTATTTTCCAAGACCAATATGAGATTTGTTCTATGCATTGTCACATTGATTTGAACCATATCCTACCTTGAAGATAAACCGTTGTTTGTAGCCCCGTTTTAACCTTAGACCTTTGTTTGAAACTCCTCAAAAATATGATTCCTAGCCTATATGACTTGACCCTTATGGGATTGGACTTTAGTGAGAGGTTTGGGAATATATTTGGAGAGTTGAGATTCTCTTTGGTGAAGGGCAAGAAATGGAGTTATAAACCAAGTGGGTAGTGCATCTTTGTTGGAAAGAAAAGAAAGAAAAGTTGGAAAAATAGTGGATTGAAAGCAAAAGTGCTTAAGTGAAAGAAAGGGCACCGACCGAGTTCAAAAGGACCTCGGGCCCGACGTGTGTGCAAGTCGATCCTTAGTGAAAAAAGTGTGAAAAATCCAACAAAAAGTGTAGTGCAAAGATGAAGTGGAATGTTTAGTGAAAGAGTGGGTTGAAAGAAAAGAGAAAAATCAAAGTCTTTTGGATGAGTGAAAGTTGAAAGTGGAATAATTTGGTGAGTTTGGTGAGAGACTAGAAAGTTCAATCCCCATTGTAAGCACCACAAGACCAAAATGATTCCCACCTTGAGAAACACCAAAAGCCCCATTACAACCTGGCCGAATGGAACCTCTTTGAGGACCTCCATTGAGCCAAGTTCATATTCTTTGTGTGCATTGTAATAGGCATCTCTAGGTGGAGGAATAGGTGATATTAGCTTCAATGGTAAAGTATTTACTTGCATGATTTTTGAGTATGAGTGTTCATTTTCAAGCCTAAACACATGATGAGTGATACACATTTTCACACACTTGATCATGTGTGATGACGTAATCTTGCTAGCATGTCTATCACTTGTTCTTACTTGATTTTTCATATGAGGCTTTACTTGAAGATTGTGCTTCGGTCTTGCTTATGTTGTTATTGCTTGAGGACAAGCAAGTTTAAGTATGTGGTATTCTGACGTCTCTCATTTTGGTGGTGTTTTGGTAGTTAATTTCCCTTGTAAATAAGTGTTTTTCATTCCTTTCCTTGTTAGTTTCGTTCCTTTTTAGCTTAGTTCCCGGTTTTCTTCAAGATTCGGAAACTATGCGAGTTTGTTATGTTTTGTAGGTAAAATGGCGCATTTGAGGACGTTTTGGAGGAGCATCTAAGGAGGAGCTAAGCAAGGGAGCTAAGGAACGGAAGAGCCATGCAAAGAATGAAGAGGGACTCAAGGAAAACCAAGAAGAGAAGAAGGACCGAGACCCAGGACCGAGATACTACCAAGTCGGGCCCGAGTTCGAGCACCAGAGTACAGGACCGACGTCGGGCCCGATGTCTGCCCGCGTTGGTCCGAGTCGGCAAATTAGAGGATTGGGCTCCAAGGCATAAATGTTGTGATCTTCCAATTTTGCCCTTCTTCTAACTTGGAATTCCTTGGTCCCCAATCAAGAGAAGACGATAATTAGAGGTGATTAGAGAGGATTAGGGGAGAATCACACACACACACACACACCAAAAATCACTCTCAAAGGCTCAAGGAAGACTTGGAGAGCAAGGAGAAGAGAGGAGGAGGAGAAGAGAGAGAGATCGGTGGAGCTAGAGAGGAGATTAGTGAGTTTGTACTTGTTTTTGCTTTGGTTTTAGTAGAATTAAGACTTGGATCTTGTGAACCCCTTTGGATTTGAATGCAATTTAGCTTTGTTTCGAGATTGATGATTGAGATTTGCGTGATTTGCCATTTGATTGCTTTTTACTCTTACTTGATGGAGTAGATTCCATAGTCTTGGGCTATGGGGGAAACCCCTAGCTAGGATTGGGTAGGAAACCCCAATTCCATAGCCTTGAGTGCTTGATCTATGAATCCTCTCTACATTGAGCTTCAATTCTCTTGTGGAAACAAGGGACCTAGGGCTTGTGATTGGTAAGAGTAAGCGGAAGCAATCTCGAACCCATCACTAGACCTAGCATCGGAGGTGAGTGGAAACTCCCTTGGGTCGAAGTGTAGAGTGGAGGGATTGAAGGCTAGCAACCTCGATCTCATAAGGATCAACACTTATTGGCTGAATTGGGGTGGAATTACCCAAGTCTAGTTAGGGAAGGAACCCAAAAACCCAAGACCGATTTACTATTTTTGCCTAATCGAAGTATCCAGTACATCGGGCCCGACGTTGTGTGAGTCGGTCCCGGCCAAATCGACCTCGATCCACCCTCGGACCGAAGTGACCTGTGTCGGTCCGAGGTGATTTCTTTTGATTTTCCTCGTTTTGCCTTTCTTTTACCTCTTTTTAGTCTTTTGGGTACTCTCAACGCACGAACTCCCGTGTGTTCGACACCCTACCTCTCTTACTACAATTGGGGTTCGGTTTATAAATTTAAATTTTGATATCATCCGATCCGGACGAGACCCCGATCAGTGATCTACCATCTTCTCTTCGTCCTTTTTTTAATCTTTCTTTATGTGATCTTTTCAGTGACCTGATGGATTGTTTATCTATGATTTTGATTGGCTTAAATCATACACGACCTTTTGAACTTGCACAAATTTGCCACTTAGACACCTTAACTTTAATTTGGACCTATTGAACACTTGTCGAGGAAACATTCTGCCGTGTATCACACGCGTGTCACCTCAGTTACACATCAATTACATGTCATTAACATTGAATCAATTGTAATCCACGTAAGCACTTAGACTAATGACATGTACTAATTTTTTTCTAAAAAAGGAATTAAAAAAAAATTTAAACGGGGGTTGGCCAACGCCGGGGAAGGAGGTGAAGGTGGGGGTTGCCAGGGACGGAGGCGGAGATGTCGGAGCCAGAAGAGGAGTGGTCTGGTCTGAGCCGGAGGCGGAGATGTCTGGGGAGTTCTCGTTGGCGGAGGAGAACCGTGGTCATCGGAGGCAAAGACGAATGTGTTGGTTGTTGGGCTGTCGGTGTTGGCGGAGGGTTGGCTGGTGGATTTGGCGGGGCGGTGGCGGGCGTTGGAGGAGCTTCGGTGGTGGATGGAGTCGGAGGTGTCTCGACGGCTGCCGTCGGAAGAGCTTAGGTGATGGTCGGAGTCGGAGGAGTCTCGGTGGTTGCTGTCGGAGGAGCTAGGTGGATCTAGAGAAGAAGATGAGGAGGAGGAGGAGGAGGAGGAGGAGGGAACTGGTGCTAGAAAAGAAAGAAGAATAAGATGAAGAGGGAGCCCAGAATTGAAGACAAAGGAGGAGGAGTCCATGAGAAGAAGGGGGATCCGGGAGGAAGAAGAAAAGAAAAAAGGAGAAGTTTAATTAATTTTTTTTCTTTTTTACCTAAATTTAAATGTCAGCTGATATTTCAATATTTAAATCGCTCAAAAAAATGCGTACATCACACACATCTGGCCACATCAACTTTGAGGTGTTCAATATGTCAAAAATAAGAAGTTTGAGTGTTCAATTAGTCCAAATCAAAGGTATGGTGTCTAAGTGACAAATTCGTAAAAGTTCAGGGAGCTGATTATGATTTAAGCCGATTATGATTTTGAGACGCTTCCATTTCATGTATCAATTGAAGCTACTTGGGTATGCACTTGAATTCAGTTTTCTACAAAGTTTTGGGATGGATTTATGTTTCCTTTGCTAAAAGTGGCATGCTTAAGATATAGGACAGTAATTTGAGTCACTTTGGGATTTGACAGAAATTACATGTAGTTTGCAGCTCATAGACTGTTTCTCAAGGCTTGAGTTACTGATGATTGCTCTACTTCCAAGTGCAGTTGACTGTGTGTTGGGTAGTTCTTTGGGCAAAGGCTAACCTTAAATACACTGCTCAGGCCCTTATCATATCCGCAGGTAATATTTCGACCATCATCCCTTTCAATGTTGAGTTACTGGCATGGCAACAATATTCGAGGTGTTTGTGACCTTGGGAATACAATGTCAATTCTATCCTACTTGTAATCTTGTGAGGGACCAATTCCAACCTATATAAGATTTTTGCTATAACAATTAATGAGATTTGCTAGCCCATGAAGCTTGAACTTCAGTCTTAGTCTTTGAAGATCTTACCATCTTTACCGGATAAATGCTTTCGTTGATTAATTGTTGAAGTTGCTAATGACAGGAACTTACATTTAGATTTTTACGTATATGGGCATCAGGGTCGGTCTCGACATTTTAGATGCACGGGGCGAATTATAATAGAAGAAACCCTTTTTATATAATTTTTAGACATTTTTCGTAAAAGTTTATAATACTTTCATATAGTTTTTTTCTTGTTATAATGTTAAGATACTAAGAATCTATAAAATATGATAAAAATTTACCTAAGTTTAACTTAATTTTATGCGTAAAATCAGGTGCTATCATCATATAGCAATGTATGAATGAAAGAAATAAGATTTTTTAAAATACATATACTATATATTTTAGATCAAATAAAAATTAACCAATATAGACAAGTTTATAAATAAGATTCATTTGCAATAACTATAGTAATACATGAATACACTAATTGATTAATAGTCAAGAAAGATAAACTAAGTAAAAGATATACAATAGGGCCCATATTTAAAAATAAAACATGAATACACTAATTGATTAATAGTCAAGAAAGATAAATTAAATAAAAGAGATAAAATAGGTCCTATATTTAAAAATAAAACGTGAATACACTAATTGATTAATAGTCAAAAAAGATAAATTAAATATAAAATATAAAATAAGGCTCATATTTAAAAATAAATATGGTTAAAGTGATGGGATTTGAACCCAAGACCTCTTTAATAAAGGTACAAATATAATTCCACTAGACCAACTTGCAATTTCTACTATTTTAAGCACTCTTTTATATATACTACATTTTTAAAAAATTGGCCCCTAAAATTTATGAGCTCTAGACCTGCGTCCACTCTGCCCCACCCCTACATATATGTATGAATTGTGAAGTTGATGTGGGAATTCTGTGTAATGGACGAGGTCAATTAAATTATATTATTAGGATAAAGAGTTCTTTTAAAATTGTTTAAGTTTACTGAGTTCAATTCTGGCCTTTGATGCAGCATCAATAACTGCGTATTTCATAACAATTGACAAAACTATCTGGAGTGTGCCAGAAGAAATACTCAGTATAACAAAAGAAGTTGATTCACCAATCCCATCAGTTCCCCTCCTACTGAACTTACATGAGTTAATCTTGTCCTCTCACAACTTTTTCTTCGTGTTTGAAGTTGTGATGACAGGGAATAGTTCTCTGAATTCTAGTTTGGGGCTCTCATCATAGCTCCGTCTCTTGCTTCTTCTTTTCTTCTTTTTTTTGATCGAATTGTATTGCTTTCCTTTTATCCATATTGTCATTTTCAATATCACTTGTGTTTAGGGCTGTCAAAACTTGACCTGACCCGAGAAACCCGCCCGACCCGCCCGATACCGAACCCGACCCGACACCCGAAATAGAGGGGGAAATGCGTGAACCCGAGATTTTCTGACCCGAACCGGTTTGACCCGAACCCGAAATCAACCCGAACCCGAAATTAACCCGTAACCGATTATATCCGAGTTTACTAACCCGATATTACCCGAAACCCCGAAGTAACCCGACCCGAAATCATCCAAAAACCCGAACTTACCCGACCCGATATCAACCGAAAACCCAAACTCTCCTGAATCAATAGCATTTCACCTAAAATAATCCGTAACCTTGAAGTTAATGACCATATTTTAACGAACTATCTGATATATATACTTGTAAAGAAACATAATATCATTTAATAAAATACTTTAGATACATTAAATATATGTTTACACTAAAATAAATATTTTATTTAAAAAAATAAAATTTAAATCTTTTATTATACTTATATTTTTGAATATAAGTGCTACATTTAGTATTTAGTGTTAAAGGTAATGATATTAGGACAAAAATTATCATTCAATATATGACAAAATCGAAACCCGACTAACCCGAAACCCGACCTAACCCGAAATTTAGATGAACCGAAACCCGAATGACCCGAAGATCAAACTTGACCCGACTAATTGTATACCCGACCCGCAATTGTTCAACCCGATCTGACCCGATTCTTAAAAATATCCGAATTTAACCGGAATCCGAATTGACCCGAACCCGAAGTGACCTGACCCGAACCCGACCCGACCCACCCGATTGACACCCCTGCTTGTGTTGGGACGATATTAAGGACGCCAGTCATTAATATCTAAACCAATAATAGTCGTCCCTTGTTTTGATAATGACAAACTCAAAGGTATTTGATAAGTTGTCCAAGTGTTGATCTCAGGTAAGTCCAGTGGGCGCACATGAGCGAAAAGGACAACAAGTGAACAAGAGTCCCTAACCTTGTAGGGACGCAATTCATCAGAACTTCCAAAGCTGAACGTAATCGGCGAACTCCCTGCGCAGATAGGACGCAATCCTCATCAAGAAGGGACGCGCGCCAAAATACGGACGAAGTTCAAATTCAAACCAAGGCCGCCCTAACATGATTACATCACATTCGGCCGTAGTCCTCAGAAAGGAAGCTTCCTTTGTCTGGGCACGTGTAGACAATTCCAAAGATGTCGCTTTCCCAGCAATGGTCCCCTATCTACGCGGAGGCTTCCCAAGCGTCAACAGAGTTGACTTCCTCAAGATGCACATCGCACCGTTGATGGAAGATCAAGGATCCTGCCAAGTCACAGAGGATGCTAGAGGACAAGAACCACTTCTGCTATAAATACCCTCCAAGGGGTATGCATTGCGGCGTGGACTTTGAAGACTTTCTCTCAAGCTCTCCCGAAGCATTCAAGTTCAAGAACGAAGAACAAGGAGACCAAGTGAGCTTGAAGCAAGAGAAAGAAAGTCCAACCAAATCAAATCCAAATCAAACCACAAAATAGTTAGAGTTGTAGTTTGTCTCTCACAACGGACCGTGAGAGACGTGAGTGATAGCTTCCTTATAGCTAAGAGAGTTAGGTTACTTGTTAGGTGCAAAGGAGTGTTACTAGTGAGGCTAAGGACGGACGCTTAGCTCAGTGAAGTGTAACGACTCGCCTAAGTTGTAAGGACTCTCTCTTAATAAGATAAGGACGGCTATTGAAAATCCTCCAGCAGAGGTAGAGGTTTACCCATAAGACTAGTTGGTCTTAGTGGGGTTCCTCTATAAATACTCATGTCCATTATCTTTCTACGTTTCCTGTTAAGTCTATTTTCCGCTGCACCTAAGGACGCCCTTAACCCAGTTAAGGACGCCCATTCTAACAGACTTACGATCCAACAATTGGTATCAGAGCTGGCACTCTAGATTGAGTTTGAGTTGCAGGAAACATGGAGATGGAACCCATAGGTATCTCGAGTGCGAAGCCTCCTCGCCTCACCGATGGAAACTTCAATAGATGGAAAATAAGGTTCGAGTGCTTCGTGCGAAGTCAAAACTATCATTGCTGGCTGGTGATAAAGAACGGTGACCTCAAAGTCCCCGCTGCTAAGGTGGACAAGGAATCAGAGTGGGGTCCCGATGAGCTCAAACTCATGGAAGCAAATGCAAAAGCTATATGTTTCCTACAAACGTCCCTATGCGAAAGGGACGCCACCCGTGTGAGCAATCTTGCAACTGCTAAGCTCCAATGGGAAGCCCTTGAGAAGTATCATGTTGGGACGCCCGAGATGAAAGAGGACATCCAACTTGAAGCAAAAAGGGACTTCTACAAGTTCAAGATGTTCACGAATGAGACCATCACCGACTACTCCTTCCGCTTTGAAGCTTTGCTCACAAAGTTGAAGAACTTGGGTGTCAAGGAAACGGAGATCACCCTAAGGATGAAGGTCCAAGTCTTGATTGATTGACTCACTGGACCATGGAACTTCGATAGGATGACGTTCAAGGAAAACCAAGCCAACAAAGGACTGTCCATGGAAGAAATTTATGGAAAGCTTAAAGGTTACGAAGCAAGAAGAAATCAAGATCTATTGGAAATGGGAAAGAGTTCCCAAAATGAGCTAGCTTTAACTCTTGCGGGAAGAACGCCAGAGTATGAGCAATATTATCAAAGGCAAAGAGAGTTGAACTCAATGCTAGAAGCCAAAACTCAAGAGCACCAAGAGAATCTTCGTCTTCAGGCTTTAGTAGAACGCAAAGGGAAGACTAAAGAACAAATATCTGAAGAAGATGAGCTAGCCCTGTTGCACAAAACTCTTCGTGCATTGTACAAAAGAGGCAAAGTCCCAAGAATGAAGATGCCTTACAAAAAAGAAGGTCGCAAACCTACAGATGCTGAAATGAAGGAAATAGTCTGCTACAAATGCAACAAGAAGGGACACATGGCTAAGAAATGTACTACATGGTTAACATCAAAAGAAATGAAGGAAAAGGCTCTGGTTGGTGCATTTGAGGGCGCTTGGGATGACCTTGACTGAAGTGATGAGGAACCAGAAAATCAAGTAGCTTACATGGCCATGGAGGACGCTCCTGTCACTCCAGAGGACGTCTCTGAAGCTGAGCAAGAGGTAACTCATGAATCCATGCTAAGCTCTCTTGAAAAATGCTCAAAGCCCAAGCTCATCAAACTAATCACTCAAATCATGCAAGAAAGCTATGCCATGAAACAAAGTTTTGATGAACTTGAATCGGAGAATATTGTTGTAGAATGTGAAAATTGCAATACCATGTCTTTTCAATTGGAATCCTCTCAGGAAGAAGTCAAGTCCCTAAAGAGTCAGCTTGTGTGCCTAAAACTTGAAAATGCAAATCTTAGGGACGAGGTGAAAGTCCTAGGAAAGAGTCCTATGACTGAAACTGTGAATCCGATAGTCTTTGTTCCAACTAGGAAAGGACTAGGGTATGAATCAGGTTCAAGGAACTCTCTCCCTAGTGACTTCGAGGCTAGCAAAACCACTGAGTTGGAACTTGAGAGGGAAAAGACAAAGAACCTAGAAGAACGCATAAGAGTCCTTGAGAGTGGTGAGAAAGGAAAGAAGGACTACTATACAAATTCCACTAGCCATAAAATCTACAAAAAGATTGCAAAGGGAGAAGGATCTAAGGTAGTTGATCCTGAGAAAATGAAAGAGAATAGAATTCAACGTCCTAACAAGAAGTACTACCTTGGAAATTACTATAGGACGTGCTGGCATTGTGGCAAAGGTAGCCACTACCAGTATGAGTGTCTTAAGCTGAAACAGGATCTTGAGAATGGGAGAAAGGCTAGAAGCGGCAGTAAGAACTCCAAGCCTAAATCTGCTGATAGGACGCATGCTAGTGTGCCAAATGCTAAAAATCGATCTCCTAGGACGCATGCTAGAAGGACCAATGGTGTGAATGTTTATGATTACTTGCCCATGAAAGAGTTGTATCCATGTAACGAACCAAGTAAGGGCCACCTTGCCTGGGTCGCAAAAAACTAACTCTTCTTTTCAGGTGGAAGTGAGAGGAAGCCCGTGGATCATTGATAGTGGCGCCTCAAATCATACGACAGGAAGCCAGATCCATCTCACTTCTATTCATTCTAGTGCCACGGGAGGAACTGTCTCATTTGACAACAAGGGCAAAGGAAGAATCAAAGGGACGGGCACCGCAAAGCTAAATCAATCCATTAGCGCGTCCAAAGTTAGTCTTGTCGAGGGACTAGGATTCAATCTCCTTAGTGTCTCTCAAATCTGTGATCAAGGTGAAAACCTAGTAACATTTGACTCTAAGGAGTGCCTGGTCATCAACAAGAAAACAAATCAAGTCATTCTCAAAGGGACTCGCGAGAACAATGTCTACATCTTCAATCAAAGGTTCAAGCCTGCATCCAAGTTGTGCTTGTCCGTCTCTGCTGTGGACGCCGATCTCTGGCATCGACGTCTTGGACATGCTGGACCTAGCACAATCTTCAAACTTCATCAAAAGGAACTTGTTAGAGGACTTCCCCAAATTGATCCTGAACAAATTGAGCAATGTGAAGCGTGCATCAAAGGGAAGCAGACGAGATCGTCCTTCAAACCCAAGAATGAAGTGAGCACTAAGAAGCCTTTAGAACTCCTTCACATGGATTTGTGTGGACCCATGCAAACCCAGAGCTATGGTGGAAAACGGTACATGTACGTAATTGTAGATGATTTTTCCAGATTCACTTGGGTTCTCTTCTTGGTGTCAAAAGCAGAAGCCTTCCAGATGTTCAAAATCTTCATCAAGCAAGTAGAAGTTGCTCTTGGGACGAGCTTGAAAGCTCTAAGGTCAGATCATGGAACGGAGTTCAAAAACTCAGAGTTCCTTGACTTCTGTGACCAACAAGGAGTCTCCCACAACTTCTCTTGTCCGCGAACTCCTCAGCAAAATGGCGTTGTTGAAAGAAAGAATAGGACGCTAGAAGATATGGCAAGGACGATGCTCCTGGACAGCGGCGTCCCCAAACACTTTTGGGCAGAAGCCGTGGCCACAGCTACCTACATCATCAATCGAGTTATGATTCGTCCTTTGCTAAAAAAGACGTCCTATGAGCTGCTCAATGGAAGAAAGCCAAACATTTCTCATCTCAAAGTCTTTGGATGCAAGTGCTTCATTCACAACAACGGCAAAGACAACATAGGCAAATTTGATGCTAGGAGTGATGAAGGAATATTCCTTGGATACTCCCTCACAAGCAAAGCCTATAGAGTCTTCAACAAACGAACTCTTAAGCTTGAGGAAAGTATCCATGTGGTATTCAAAGAGAACGCTTCTCACAAGAAAGAACCAAGTAAGAAAGAACGCCGTTCCTCTCCAAAGGACGATGATGAAGATGATGTAGAAGAACCTAGAGGCTCATCTGATAAATACTACGTTCCTAGGAACGCCCCTGAAACTCGCGATGAGGTTTCAATGGGAGTCCCTAGCGAACAGCACGAGCCCTCTTTAATTTGGTCACTAAACCAAGTGGATGCTGGTGAATCAAGTCAACAAGGAGAAGAAAGGCACAGTGTGGACGCTCCTTCTGAGGGGGAACACACTGAGCCTATCAATGAAGACGATGGTTTTGACTCCGATGAATCTGATTGGACGGACCCTAGGTGTATTCCCACAAGGGACGCCACTCATAGAGGATCCAACCTTTCAAGACTTCATTCAACGGATAAAATTATCTCGGACATGTCAAAAGGAGTTCAAACAAGATCATTTGTGAATCAGTCCCACAGCGCCAACATAACGTTCTGTGCATTCAACGCCTTTGTGTCCTTAATTGAACCTAAGAACATAAAGGAGGCACTTCAGGACGCTGATTGGATTCAAGCCCTACAAGAAGAACTTAATCAATTTGAAAGAAACAAAGTTTGGACCCTCGTCCCTCGTCCGAAAAACAAAAACATAATAGGGACGAGGTGGGTCTATAGAAACAAGCTTGATGAGAGTGGAAGAGTCTCAAGAAACAAAGCAAGGCTTGTAGCTCAAGGCTATAGGCAAGAGGAAGGGATTGACTACGATGAAACCTTTCATCCTGTAGCCAAAATTGAAGCTATTCGCCTTCTCATTGCCTACGCCGCTCACAAGGGGTTCAAGCTCTTTCAAATGGATGTTAAGACGGCCTTCCTAAATGGCAAGCTCAAGGAAGAAGTGTACGTCGCTCAACCTCCAGGATTTGAGGACGTTGATCATCCCGATCATGTATACTTCTTGGACAAAGCACTCTATGGACTCAAGCAGGCCCCTCGTGCCTGGTACGATAGGTTTGCGTCCTTTCTTTTGTCCAACGGGTATACTCGAGGTAACATTGACAAAACCCTGTTCTTAAAGAAATTCCTTAAAGATGTTCTAATTGTCCAAGTCTATGTTGATGACATAGTATTTGGAAGCACTAACATGAAACGTGTAGAGAAATTCAAGAACTTGATGAGTAGTGAGTTTGAGATGTCCCTCATAGGAGAAGTCAACTTCTTCTTGGGACTCCAAATCACACAACTCAAAGATGGGACGCGTATTCACCAACAGAAATACATTCGTGAAATGCTAGAAAAGTATGGAATGCACTCATCTAAATCTACTGCCATTCCCATCTCTCCCAATACTCGCCTTTATGCTGATGAAGAAGGCAAGAGTGTAGATCAAAAGCTCTACAGAGGCATGATAGGGTCCTTGCTATACCTAACGGCAAGTCGTCCCGACATCATGTTCGCTGTGTGCTTGTGCGCCCGCTTCCAAGCAAATCCAAAGGAGTCCCACATGTAAGAGGTCAAAAGAATCTTCAGATACCTCAAGGGAAGGGACGACCTATGCCTATGGTATCCTAAGAAGATGTCCTTAAGCCTGATAGCGTACTCTGACGCAGACTACGCTGACCATGTGGTGGATAGGAAAAGCACATCCAGAATGGCACAGTTCCTTGGTTCTTGCCTTGTTTCATGGGGATCCAAAAAGCAAAACTCCGTGGCACTCTCAACCGCGGAAGCTGAGTACATTGCTGCTGCTTCGTGCTTCTCACAAGTCCTATGGATTAAGTACCAACTTGAAGACTATGGTACGTTCCTCAACACAGTCCCTATCTTGTGTGATAACACCAGTGCTATAAGTATTGCCAAGAATCCTGTTCATCATTCTAGGACGAAGCACATTCATATAAGACATCACTTTCTTCGTGATAATGTTGAACTTGGATTAATTAGAGTGGATCATGTTAGGACTGAGGACCAAGTGGCCGATATTTTCACAAAAGCACTTGATAGACGTCCCTATGAGCACCTCAGGTTGCTTTTAGGGATGATAACTTTTAATGATCAAGTCCCGTTCTATTATTCCCTCTATGATTGGCTATGTTTTGTTGAGAACTTGTCTCAAAGTGTGTCATGCACTTAAGTCATCTTTAAAGGACGCTAGTCTAAGACATGTGTTTTGCTTATGCTTTGAACGCTATTTATTTCGCTTTTCATCTAAAAGAGTATCCCTGATCACCCTACCCTCATTACAAGCCGAAATGATGGGAACTCTAAGCTTACCTAAGTCGAGAATCTTGCAAACGCGTCCTATGAGCGTTCTTTGTTTTATCTTTACGGGACGTACTTGCTTGATTTTCAAAATTGGTGCTAAGTGATCAAAGGGACGCCTGTTAAGAGTTGAAGGACGTCAGGGCAGAGTTCTAACAGTCAGAAGTTGGGATCAGTTTTGGGACGCAGTGGTTCACTTCTCAAGGTTGCAGTGTTGTGTGTTGAAAGGGCGCCAAGACAGAGTCCTTTGCAGTTGTGGAATTTGAAAAGGGAAGGTGAAACGTCTTAGAGAAGTTTGAGCGCAGATCTCGGGATCCGTGTACCGAGTGCAAAACAGCTGGTTACTTAGCGAAGAAGAATGCCACGTGTGGGAACGCGGGTGGAGGAAGCCAAGCGAAAAGTCCTTATTGCCCTTGACCGTTTTCCCTTCGTCTTCTTCCTATAAATATGCTCCTGCACAATCTGAAATCACTTCTTTGCCTCCTTGCTGTTTGCATAAATCCGGAAATCTCTCAAAATCTTACCAAATCTCTCAATCCCAGATCTCGAATGGCCAACACTAGCGCAACCAAGAACACTCAACCTTCTCCGTCTTCTTCGGCGGCGAGAAACCCTAAGCCGGAAAGATCCTCAACTCCTGTAAAAGGCCAGTCGATGATGGATTCGAGAGGCCGACACGCTGAGCGACAAGAACCCTCTCGTCACCATCACTCCTCCCAATCTTCCTAGCGCCGCCCTTCCACCACTCTTCCCAAGCGACAACGCTCCCAACCTCCTCCACAAAAACCCTAATCTTCCCGATCTCAATCCAAAACCTCTCAAACTCCTCGCTTTTCATTTCTGGAAAAGCCCTTTGTCCCTGATAAAGAACAGGGGAGCCCTACAAAGTCCCAAGTCAGGGGACTCCCCGCTCAACCTAAACGCCGTCCTCCACTTGACCCACTCATTGAGGACTGGCTTGAAAAAGAGCCAAGGACGCTGGCCAACATTTGCCTACGTGCGTCCGCTCACAACCATCCTCCAAAAATCCAACGCCTTCTTCACTACTTCATGATCACTTACGTTCGCCCCCGCCTTGAAGAAACCAACCACACCAACCCTCCCTTCATGGGGCCGGGAATCATCTCTGATTCCTTCGGTGGGACGGTGGACGAGCCAGCCAAACTTCTACCTGATATTATGGAGTTCCTCGTGGCTCCCGCTGGCTCCGTCCCATCCCAAAAACGTAAGCGACAATCCTCTCCCCCTCCATCCAAACAGCTCACCCTAAAAGGCCCTTCCTCCACTTCTCAACCCAAACCTGTCCCATCCTCCCCTCCCCCCGCCCCCAAAAGAAGATTAAAGATGTCCGCCAAGCTAGAGGGCGTTACTGAGCAACAAATGGCCGCCATCCGCCTCTCCGAATTGCAGATTGAGAAAGAGGAGAAGGCGCGCCAAGAGCAAGCAGAAAAGGACGCCATTGCTGCGGCGATCCAACAAAGTCCGCAGGAAGTCGCTATGCTCCCTCCACCACCAAGGGTAGAGGACGTGACCTGGCAAAGCCTTTGCGTAAGGTCCAAAGGGACGCTCCTCAAGCGCAGGTCCAGGCCAAGGACGTTGTGCCCACTGTTATCCAACTAGAGGACTCCCCTACCAAGCAGCCTCCTCCCCCTCCTGCCCCGCTCAAGGTCAAGCCAATCTCTGTGGCTCCTCCCAGCGCCTCCTCCGCTCCCTCAACCAAAGCTAAGCTTCGCACACCCTCTCCCTCTCCTCCCAAAGCTAAAACCCCTCCTCCTCCACCTGCTCCGGAGCCTGAACAAGTCCAGGGAACGGCTTCTATGGAAGTCCCCACCGAGTCTTTGGCAAAGACTCCAGCAGCGGACGCGCCTACTCATATTCAGGCGTCCGATGCTGAGGACGAACAAATGGCCGAGTCCCACGACCAAGGGGACGAGGCTTCTGATGACGAAGATGCTCCTCCGCCGGATGAGGAACATGAGGAATAGGAGGGCGAAGGTGAAGAAGAAGAAGATGCCGGCGACGACGTCATTGTCGGCAATGGCAACAAAAAGAAAAGGCTGAAGAAGATTCTGTCGCCACTCCTGTTTACTGCCCAGTTCCTAGAAGAGAACGGCCGCACAGAATTCCTAGAGCTGCTAGAGTTTCAGGGATGGACGCACTTGGGCGCTGAGGCTGTTGTCGTCGACCCCGAACAGGTTCTCCGCTTTTACTCAAAATTTGAAGTATCTGAAGTAAAAGGGAAGCCTCAAGGGACGTTCGAAATTGATGGGGATGAGTGCTCGATTGCTGAGGGTACCGTCCGAAACATGCTCGGCCTGCGCCTCTCGCCTCAAGATGCTCTGCACGACGTTCCTTGCAAAAATTTTGGCCGCTTCTCCCAGGAAGAGATCTTCAACATCATATTCAATGGGAGGCAGCCAGTAGCTAAGGACAGAGTCGCCCACTACTTGACTAAGACCGGCGTCCTTGCGCATCACTTTATTGTGCGCATGGTCGTCCCCCGCCAAGAGAAGAAGTCCATCGTTCAAATCACCGACATCATTATATTGGACGCCTTCTTAAACCGAAAGCCGATCAATCTGGCGCGGGTCGTCTTGGAGCACATGGGTAAGTGCACTAGAGGACGTCAGTCACTCCCCTTCCCTGGTCTAGTCAAACGAATCTTGGAGCAGCAAGGCCTTTATGCCCCTCGTGAAGAAAAGTCCTTTGGCATTCACTGGGACGTCAGGCAAATCACCTTGCCCCCAGTTGGAAAACTGAGGTGTGATGAGCCGCTTCCCTCCGTGAAGAGACAGCTGGCCAAAGAAAAGAAAGAGACCGAGAGGAAAGCTGCACAGGAAGCTGCCGCCGCTGCTGCCGAGGTTGAGCCTGAGGGAAATCTACAAGTAGAGGGGACGCCAGTTGACGAGGCAGAGGCCAACGTTGCGCACATCAATGCTGAGGCTGAAAAGTGTTCTGAGAAGACGCTGCTTGGGATGATTATTGAGAACCAGCGTATGATGATAGACCTCATTCAGCAACTTCATGACACCGTCCATCAGCACACTGACCTCCTCGAGCGCAATAATGAGCTTCTTGCACAGAACAACGATCGTCATGCGCAGACTCTAAAGGCTCTTGGCAAGCGTCCTCGCCAGTGATCACTCCTCCCCTTCCAACTCCAAAAACATTCAATCTCTTCTTTTTGTGTTTTTGTTAAGACTTTGGGACGCTGTCCCCTTTTGAAAAATTTGTGTGTGTTTGTATGTAATGACCGTACTCTCATTTCGTGAATGCAGTTCATTACATTTGCAATTTCTTGTGTCTAAGCGTTCTTTCTTTAGTTATGACTTTGTGCGTGCATGTTTTTCAACTTGTTCTCCTTTTCGATGATGCCAAAAGGGGGAAGTATAGTTTTGCAGAGATGAGATTATGTTTAAGTTGTCATAGAAAGCATGTGTTTAGGGGGAATTTCGGCCAAGTCCAAAGGACGCTAGTAGAGAATAAAATATGACGCACTAAAAAGAATGTGTTACATGCCAACCTAAGCTGAAAAGAAAAAGAAAATCTATGTGTAGTCCTTCATGCTAAAAGCTTTACTTCTGTGCGCATTGTTTAAAAGAGTTTGTCATCATCAAAAAGGGGGAAATTGTTGGGACGATATTAAGGACGCCAATCATTAATATCTAAACCAATAATAGTCGTCCCTTGTTTTGATAATGACAAACTCAAAGGTATTTGATAAGTTGTCCAAGTGTTGATCTCAGGTAAGTCCAGTGGACGCACATGAGCGAAAAGGACAACAAGTGAACGAGAGTCCCTAACCTTGTAGGGACGCAATTCATCAGAACTTCCAAAGCTGAACGTAATCGGCGAACTCCCTGCGCAGATAGGACGCAGTCCTCATCAAGAAGGGACGCGCGCCAAAATACGGACGAAGTTCAAATTCAAACCAAGGCCGCCCCAACATGATTACATCACATTCGGCCGTAGTCCTCAGAAAGGAAGCTTCCTTTGTCTGGGCACGTGTAGACAATTCCAAAGATGTCGCTTTCCCAACAATGGTCCCCTATCCACGCGGAGGCTTCCCAAGCGTCAACAGAGTTGACTTCCTCAAGATGCACATCGCACCGTTGATGGAAGATCAAGGATCTTGCCAAGTCTCAGAGGACGCTAGAGGACAAGAACCACTTCCGCTATAAATACCCTCTAAGGGGTATGCATAGCGGCGTGGACTTTGAAGACTTTCTCTCAAGCTCTCCCGAAGCATTCAAGTTCAAGAACGAAGAACAAGAAGACCAAGTGAGCTTGAAGCAAGAGAAAGAAAGTCCAACCAAATCAAATCCAAATCAAACCACAAAATAGTTAGAGTTGTAGTTTGTCTCTCACAACGGACCGTGAGAGACGTGAGTGATAGCTTCCTTATAGCTAAGAGAGTTAGGTTACTTGTTAGGTGCAAAGGAGTGTTACTAGTGAGGCTAAGGACGGACGCTTAGCTCAGTGAAGTGTAACGACTCGCCTAAGTTGTAAGGACTCTCTCTTAATAAGATAAGGACGGCTATTGAAAATCCTCCAGCGGAGGTAGAGGTTTACCCATAAGACTAGTTGGTCTTAGTGGGGTTCCTCTATAAATACTCGTGTCCATTATCTTTCTACGTTTTCTGTTAAGTCTATTTTCCGTTGCACCTAAGGACGCCCTTAACCCAGTTAAGGACGCCCATTCTAACAGACTTACGATCCAACAACTTGAAAGAGTGGTATAAGCCGAACTACAAAATATATACTTCTGTTTAAAAATGCTCGTAATTGTATGCTATAAATCTAAGTTGAATCTTATTCTCAAGTGATGAGAGGCTCTAAGTCTTTCTTCCTCTAGGTAGTGGTTATTTACATAGCAATGGGGATCAGTTAATGTTTTGATCAACATATTTACTGGGCGTGCTAAAAATATGTTGAGCAAAAATGTACACAAAATTCAAAACACATTAAAATTATTTTTATTTTATTTCGACCCTCTCTTTTGATTAAAAGCAATATCGATACAAAGAGTTTTTCATGTCAACTGATTTTGCCTCTTTAAATAGAGGATTGGATTGAAGGTTATCCAATTAACCGCTATTAACCACCAACCCACATTTTAATTAACTTAATTACTCTTTTTTCTATTTGGCCTTATCTTGACCCATCAAAACAATTTTAATTTGGGCCTAAATAAATGAAATCAAGCCCAATTTTAGAAGGAGATATTTGTATTTTTTTGTAGAAAGAGATATTTGTATTTAATCCTTGATAAACTAGTCAATCTTATTATTTCTGTCATCTTTCACCACTTCATATAAAATCATGAACTACATCTATTCGTGAAAATTTACCCGACAACATAATAAATTTATGTCGATTTCGGGTTTATCAATTAAATATCACAAAAGCTAACATCAAACACTTGTCAATATCTCACCACCTACTTCTGTCGCATTGGCAAGTATTATCAACATTAAAATCACATCCTCTATGGAAAAATACCTTGGTATTCCAATTTTAAACGTCAGAGTCCATAATTCTATATTTATAGATGTAGTCTCTAATCTTAAAAAACATGTCCCAATGGAAAACTAACTCCATATCACAGGCAAGATGGGTGGTCCTTATCCAGTCCTGTCTTTTGAGTAAAGTCAACTACCTAATGCATAGCTTTCTGCTACCTCAAGATATTCTTAAACAGATTGACAATGTTAGTTTATCATTCTTTTGGAATAAATTTAGCCTAAATCATCATCCACTTATCAGTTTGGATCGGATTTGCTCTCCTAGAGATGAAGGTGGACTCGGCCTACGATCAACTGAAAATATCAACCTATCACTTCATATGAAATTCTTTGGAAAATAGTCACACAACCTCAAAATGTGTGGGTTCAAGTCATTACTGAAAAATACCTTCGCACTGAATCTATTTTTTACTATCACAAGAACAACTGCTCTTGACAGTTTGGTTGCCCGCTTAGTATTAGAAACACCTTCTCCAAAGGCCTTAGATGGTTGGTAGGAAATTGTAGCACTATCAACTTTTGGAATGAGCCTTGGGTCCTAGATATTGATTTACTACCATTTTTAGATAACTCTAACTCCAACTTTCGTGTTGCGAACTTTATACTGCTTGATCATTCATGGGACATTATACTACTCCGACAGCTATTATAGCTCTATATAGCCGATATAATTTCTTCAATTAGAATTTTGATTACAAATACTGAGGATCGGCTCATCTAGCTACCTACAATTGATGGGATTTCTTTGTTCATTCAGCTGCCTCAATTTGACCTTCTCCCATTACCGCTATTACAGACGCTTTATCTTGGATTTGGAAAACAAAATTACCCCCTAAAATTAAAATTTTCCTTTGGAAAGTTTGTGTTGACTGCCTCCCAACAACAGATAGAATCAACAGATTTTGCAACCATGTTCCTAATTACTACTCTCTTTGCGAACTGCGGAATGAGGACCTCATCCACTTATTTTTTCAATGTCCATTTTTTTTTTTTTGACAAGGTAATGATTAGTAGGTCGCTCCTTACGGAGGGCAACCTTTCGGTTGAGAACCAAAAGTTCTGGTAAAGATGAAATGGTAGAGCTTGGGAGATTATGACCCATTTTTGCAATCAGGTCGGCCACAGTATTACATCATCTACCCACATGAGATATTTTAACTATTTCGATGTTTTGCAGGGATAACATTATGTCAGATGTCAACATTTCTATTTCCCAAGGACATGGTCCCTTGTTTTGAACTACTTTGACCACTGTTAGGTTGTCACATTCAATCTCAATTTCTTTATTCTAAGTTGTATGGCTCGCCAAATGCCATCTCGAAAAGCTAGTGCTTCCGCTTTTAAGGCTGAGGCTTTTTGGTATTTGGTTGTTTACCATATCAATAATGTCTGCTTGGGGCCCCCTTATTATAGAGCCAGATGTCGCCCTGTCATTTACTAAGCTTGACCCATCCATATTAATCTTGTAAAATCCATTGCTTGTTTTTTTCCAATTCTTATTTTGTTTTTGTCTTTTGTGAGGTTGTGTGTTTTTATACTTTTGAAAGTCATCATCTTCGTTCCATTGTTTTGCTTGTGTCCAATTGTGAATTTGTTTTTTTTTTAATATTGTGCTAAATTCGGGATTAGCTGAGCTCGATCTTGTTGAATTACTATTTTGTTGCGTTGATGCCATATGGCCCACTAATGGTGGCTAGTTCTATAAACGTACTCCTCGGTTGTTAATTTTTGCTGTACTTCCTCAATGACTGATACCAGGTTTTGCGAGTTTGCACTTATTTGCTAAATTATCTACATCGTTTTTGTATTGATTTGTCTTGTAATTTCTTTTGTATGAGCACAGTCAATGAATAAATGTTTTATGTCTTCATATTTACAAGTACATAGCATGAACCTCTAGGAATCGAGATTTACTTGTCACATAGTCCGCTTTTGGTTGGTAATCCATTGTTAATCATTTTCTACATAAAGTTTTTTACCTTTGGGATAATATTTAGCTTCCATATCCATCTCTTATCATTTCTTTGGTGTGAGGCCATTTTTGTTATGTGAGCCATTGCAGAAGATGTTAGGGGCCCAATATAATCTATCATGGATTTTCATCATCTGGAATAGGGGTTGTTGTAATCATCTCTACTATATTTTTTGGTAGTATTCTTGTCAACTCAAATTCTTTCCATGCTTTGTTACTTGACATAAAGTCTTTGACTTTCTGTTCTTTGTCAATTGATGATGAAGTTTGTGGCATACTTACCTAAGGGGTCATTCGAAATCCAACGATCAGTCCAGAAACATATCGTGGTACCTGCCATTTTTTTTTTGAAAAGGTGAGAATTAGGAGGACCTCCGGTCAGGGAGGTCGTCCTAGAGCATCCTTGCGGATGAGAATAAGAAATTCTGGTTGGTTCCTAAGTGTATCATTCGAAAAACTATGGCCCATTTTAACAATTTTATTGGCCACAGTGTTGATCAGACAACCCACGTGGGAAAATTGGACCGTCTCAAAGTCTTGCAAAAGGATGAGAGAATCCGATATAATTCTCTCGATTTCCCAAGGACAAATTCGATGTCCTTGTAGAACCTTGATGACAGTTTCGTTATCACTCTCAATTTCTTACTTAGTTATGTGTCTGTTTTTAACTACGAGGATTCCATCGCGAAGAGCCATTGCTTCACCCCGAAGAACTGAGATTGTTCCATATTTACCAACCTATCATATTAATCCTCTTCGAATCTATTACGTGGTTTCATTAGGTTGCGCCATTGCCACGATATGTTTGTAATATCCGCAATTTTATAAAATGTATTACGAAATTCTCCTTAGTTGTATGACTTAAATTTGTTTTTGGAACGATAAGAGAAAGTGTAAAAGGTCACCTGATTAACCGTGTAACGTTGGATAACGCTAAACGGTACCCTCAAATTCAAAAAGTCATGAAACCTTTATGAGAGCTCAAAATTGAGTGATTCCAAAGCCTAATGGTAGATAAAGGAGTCTAGTTTCATCCCTCAAGATTTGAGGCCATTCTAATAAGTATCTAGAAAGTTAAGCCAATTTTACCAAAACATTGCCCAGTCCGGGGAGGGCAGCAACCGCCGCCACAAGGGCAGCGACCGCCGCCGGGCAGCGGGCGCTGCTATGAAACTAGTAGGCGTCGCTTTGCTGCAGACGTAAGTGGCTCGACGGAACTCTTTTATTGTGGGCGCCGTGGTTTTGGTTCCTGCTATAGTTTTGGTTGGAGATCAATCTTAACACCTTTATACAATGTCAACTTCATCAAATGTCAACCTTATTCGGATTATTAGGCTCAAAGTCAACGTCATTTGGATCATTAGAGGATTGGGAAACCTATAAATAGGAGCTGAATGTGAAGGAAAAATCTGCACCTCTCCCTCCTCTCTCTCACTCAAAATCCTCCACAATCTAAGAGTAGAAGTGTTGCTCTATCTATTGTTGGCATCAGTTCCTCAAGAGGTGGTCGGAATCGATCGGAGGAAGCTTGCGAAATCCCACCGTCGTCACACCAGCAGGCAACGACCGCCGCCAAGGGGTAGCGCCCGCCGCCTTGAAGGGGGTGACCGCCTCCAGAGGGCAGCGCCAGCCGCCAGGAGCTCTTGCTCGCGTCTTGTTCCGGACCGTTTCCTAGCCGTTCCTTGCTTGTGCCTTGAGTTTCGCCTTGCCTTAGGCCTTGTCTAGTGCCTTGGTAGCCTCGACTTCTCGCCTCGATTAGCGTTTCTAGGATCGTTTTAAGGCAAGTGGATGATTCTCCTTTCCTCTTTACTCGATAATCGTGAAATTGCTTTCCGTTATCAAACTAACTGTTGGGAAATTGTTTGCTAATAACTAGATTAGGATTATTATGCTTAGAATTAATGACCATTGTTCTAATATCGCACGCTCAAGTACATGGACTTCGGACCGTTGATGTGTGACCTCTGATTGTTTCAAGTCTCTTTTCGAGACTTTGTTGTGGACTAGTCTAAGACTAGGAATGCGAGATTTAAGACTCTCGTAATTTCTTAATAACTCATGTTACGAGGTGTAATTAGTGCATGCTCGTAATATTAAGGTCATATGACTAAAGCTCGTTCCTTAAGATGGGCTATAACACTCTAGCTAAGTGCTCAGAAGATGCTTGCTTTCCTGTTAATCCGTGGCCAAGCTCCGATGAGCCGTCACTTAAAATTCATTAATTAAATTGCTCTGTTTTACGATTTAATAAGATAAGTGCTCGATGCACATTAACTAATAAGTGCAGGGTGATTAGTACAACTTGGAAAATCACTCTGGTCCAAATTATTGACAGTCGTCTTTCTAATCTGAATGCATAGTCGAGTTGTTAAAACGCCTATAAAATGGCAAGATGGGTTCAGGTGTGGCCACCTCCCTGTCGGCATCTTCGTGTTATGATGAGGTTGATTATGATTCGATTAGTGTTGGATGCTTTTTCACTATTGCTTGAATTAATTAAGTTCCCAACATATCTTAAACACATATCTTTCTTAAGTGCTACTTCCATGTAGTATCCTACTTCCGAGATATCTCCTTTCTTATAGCCTCACATCTCAAAAAGCCTCAAGCTAAAATTATCATTTTCTGTTGAGCCTTGCTCGTCTAAAAGCCTCTCGCTCAAAGAGCCATATGTGTTCCGCATTAAAGAACCCTTGACTGTTGGGCATCAGCCAGTTTTTAATTGGTCCATGATGCCCTCATGTCTAAACCTTTCTAAGAACCGAACTCTATTCTACCACTTGCTTAGTCTCGCGTTAGACTCATCCCTTCTTTCTTTCCCAATTTTGTTGGCTGGTATTACTTGCCTTTATGTGGATATCAGATAGGAAAGGGAAGACTATTCAGAAGGAAGTCGAAGACATCAGGATTTGCAGGAAGGATGGAAGGAAGGAGGGAAGGAAGGAAGAAGTCTTTAAAACATCTTTTGGTTTGACCATATCGATGGGTCCCACAAGCTTTTACTTTTTAAAGAAGTATCTTTTAAATTCCGTTGCAACTCTCTTTTAAATGATTATTGTAACCTTATGGGAAGTTTATCCCACTTGTAATCCGATTTACATTAATGAAATAGAGTTGATTCTTCTCGAATCATCTCGTTAAGTTACCTTTTTAGCCTTTGTTGACTTTGGACGGTGAAATCCGAGGTCAGTGGCGGTAATACCCTTTGACTTTAAGAAGGGGGTGTTAGAGAGTTGGCCTTGATTCTATATTCCAACAAGTTATATCCCTTCAAGTATTTTTCTTTTGAGATTTGGACATAAATATTGTCACGAACATTATTTTCCAAAAAAGTTTCATTTGAAGTGCTTTATTCACATGTTCAGCCTTGACCTGTCCAAATGCGGGCTTAGGCTGGGCTAAAAATTAGTGCGGGCCGGATCCGGGTGAAAATGCTGCCCAAACCCGCCCAACATTGTGGGTCGGGCAAGCCCATGGCTAGCCTAACTTGCAAAAATTCTAACAGATCGAAAGAGAGAGATCAAGAACGGAGATCGGTGCGGCTTACTAGCAGGGAAAAAAGGGAGTTCGGGAAGAGACTAGAGAGGGAGATGAGGAGGGGAAGTGAGTGAGAGATGCATGATGGAGTGAGCGACGGAAGTCTATACGACTTAAATAAATGAAAGGCTAGGGTTTGGAATTTCGGATGACACCGGTCTAAACAATATACTTATCAATATGTTCTTTTTATAAAATATTACGGGTCGGGCCTAGTGACTTGGATGGACTAAATAGTCAGTCCATACCCGGCCCAAATTAAATATGGGTGTGTCGGGCATGGCCCGTAGGTCCTGAACCCTTGTCCAAGCCCGCTCTTATTTGCGGGCGGACCAACCCGCAGTTGGACAGGTCTAGTTTAGCTTTACGGATATTAAGCCCTCCTTGAGCTTTTGGTCTACAAATTTTGTCTCATCCTATGAGTGGTTTTATAGTGTTGGTCCTTATTCTAGAAGAAACATCTATTAACTTGATCAAGTTCTTCGTGAACGCTTGTCAGAAGCATGAAGTTTCACTTTAGGTAATTTGGTTTTGCTACAATACTTGATCTATTAAGAACTGATCGTCCTTCTTGTGACAAGGAGTTCGCTTTCCATTTGGCTAGTTGGTTTCTTGCTCTTCCTATCGTTTCCTCAAAATTTTGTTTGTTAACTTTTCCATTGATAATAAGACATCATAAGTAATTTTCTAGATTGGTCATTATTGCTATGTTGAGGGTTTGTAAAATGGCTCACTTTTGTTAGCTGGTCACCAATTTTGACGGTTGGAAAACAGATTTATCATAATTAACTTTTTTTCTTGATATCGCACAATATTCATTAATAATTTTCTTAACTGTTGTGCAAGCATTTTTGGTTTTTTTCAATGTCCAATTACAAGGAACATTATTACGAGACTAGGAAGAGTTTTAAACTACTTTTTCACCATAACTACCTCTTATACATTTCACCGTAACATTCAAAATACTTTTGCAAATATCCAGTTTAGTACACCTATTTGCTTCCTTTGGTGGTTTGACTGGGCGCATAGGAATGCGAATTTTTTTTACCTTGGGGAAGAATTAATCCAACAAAACTTCCATCTGATTTAGCTTTCTCATGTGCTTTAGAATGGGACTGTAGTAATACCCTGTTAAAAAAACATAGTAGCAACACACCAAAAAGGAAGAACCATTGAAAAAACCGCCTCCTCAATAGTCCAAACTTAATTTTGATGCATCTAAAATTAAATTGGAACGACCCATATGTGCGGGCCGGACCCGACTGAAAATGCTGCCCAAACCCGCCCGATATTGCGGACCGGGCTAGCCCATGGCTAGCCTAACCTGAAAAATTCTAACAGATCGAAAGAGAGAGATCAAGAACGGCGACCGACACGGCCTACCAGCAGGAAAAAAAAGGGAGATCGGGAAGAGACTAGAGAGGGAGATGAGAAGGGGAAGTGATTGAGAGATGCATGGTGGAGTGAGCGACGCAAGTCTATACGACTTAAATAAATGAAAGGCTAGGGTTTGAAATTTCGGATGACATCAGTCTAAACAATATATTTATTAATATGCACTTTTTATAAAATATTACGGGTCGGGCCTAGCGGCTTGGATGGGCTAAACAATCAGTCCATACCTGGCCCGGATTAAATATGGGCGTGCCGGGCCTGGCCCGTAGGGCCTGAATCCTTGTCCAAGCCCGCTCTTATTTGTAGGCGGGCCAACCCGCGTTTGGACAGGTCTAGTTCAGCTTTACGGATATTAAGCCCTCCTTGAGCTTTTGGTCTGCAAATTTTGTCCCATCCTATGAGTGGTTTATGACATTGGTCCTTGTTCCAGAACAAACATCTATTAAATTGATCAAGTTCTTCGTGAATGCTTGTCGAAAGCATGAAGTTTTGCATTAGGTAATTTGGTTTTGCTGCAAGATTTGATCTAATAAGAATTGATCATCCTTTTTGTGACAAGGAGTTCGCTTTCCATTTGGCTAGTTGGTTTTAAACTACTTTTTCACCATAACTACCTCGTATACATTTCACCGTAACATTCAGGACACTTTTGCAAATAACCAGTTTAGTACACCTCTTTGCTTCGTTTAGGAATGCGAAATTTTTTTACCTTGGGGAATTGGAAACCCAATCCATTTCTGGGGCCCGACTTTAATAAAACAAACTAGCCCTTAGATAGTGCTGGGTCCAGTTAACCTAACCGCCGGTTCCGGTTCAGAACCGGCAGTTTAGGTTTGGGTTTTACCTAAACCCAAACCTCGGGGAACCCGGTTAGCCGGTTCTGGTCCGGTTTCTGTCCGGTTTTTGTCTTGACCGGTTTCCTCCCGCTTTTGACCGGTTCCGATGCCAGTTCCGGTCCGGTCCCGGTTTTTTAATTTTTTTTTCATTTTCTTGAGAGCCTGCGGGCGCGGCCCACATTCCGCGACTGCGGTTCTCATCCAGAAGGAAACCACCGTCGCGGTTTAGGTACTGCGCCCGTGGTTTGACCGGTTCATGGCCAATAAAACTAAAAAAAATAATTTTTATTAAAAATATATATAATTTTTTTTTAAGAAATGTAAACGGCCCATTTTTACCCGGTTTCGATTCCGGTTTGAACCGGCCGGTTCGAACCGCTGGTTCACCGGTTTGGCCTAGCCCCGAACCTTAACCTTAACCTTGCCCAGCCGGTTTGGCAGTTTAGGTTAAGGTTCCCATTCGGTTCCGGTTTTGACCGGTCCGGTGCGCCGGTTCAAACCGAACCGGACACAGGACTACCCTTAGAGGTTCACTACGAAGTGGCGGGAAGGAGGAGATGCGTAGAGGTAAAGCCCTCCATTTAGCATCTTCGAAGTCCTTTCTACCAAAAAAAGCTTCTTCGTAATCGCCCCAAAAATGGCTGATCAGGGAGTTACGAATTGGAGAAAAGAGGTCCATGGGAACACAAAGCGTCTCCAATCTCTACTCTTCGGAGCAACTTCTGCTCTCGAAAGAGGTGATTTCACTTCCGCCCAAATCCTAACCCTTCGCCTATTGGGATTCCTTGATTCTTGTACTCGCGACGACGTCGATGAAGCTTTCATCCGCCCTATTCGCCTCGAAGCTCGTTTGCTGCTCGACAGTGCTAGGCGAGCTCTCACCCTGGATTCTGACCGGTAACCCTGCTCTATGCGAACAAATTTTTTTCCACTAATTTTCGTGCGCATATAAGGTCTGTAGGGGAGATTGAATGTGTTAAAATTAAGGTTCTATGGTGGAAGGAACCTGATGATCTTTGAAAGAATATATATCATTGTAGATTGTTTGACCTAAAAAATGGGAATACATATGTAGAAATTTGAAGTTTCTCTCATTGTAGATGTCTTGAAAGGGTGTCTGACTTCATTATCTCTGTTTTTTTTTATACTCTGGGCATGAACGAACAATAGTTTCTAATTCAAATGAACATTCTATAATCAGTCAAGCATTTGAAGGAGCAGGCAGAGCTGTTGGAAACGTGTTTAGCATGAATGCAGATATTGATATAGAGAAAATTAAGAATTCAAAGCATTTTCATGCTCTTCCTCTTCAAGCCAATACAAACCATGAAAGAGCACTGGTATGCTATTCACCCCTTTTCATGAGCTTGAATTTAGGTGAATTTCAGCATGAACATGGACCTCTCAAGTGCATTTTAGTATGTTTCTACATCATTCGCTTTTATCCTAAATAAATTAACTGATCCTCAGTATGTTGAAAAAGAGTGTAGACCTTTCTCAGTTCTAGAATAATCAATATTATACATGAATAGCATCGAGAATTGCCGCCAATCATTTTGTTTACCTATTTACATCTCATATTTGATGCTGTGGCTGTAGCATGACATTAGGTTGGCATACCCTTTTCCAGTAATTTCTGTCTGCCCCCCCTCACCCAATTCCATTCCACCCCCTCCTTCAATCTTTGTTGTTCATGGCTGATTTTAATGTAATTTAACTAAATCCTTTATGTATGCTTGAGTTAATGCTGAATATCATTGATGTAGATATATTTTTCATAAAATTTTCTGTTGCATATGGATTTAATTTTGATATTCCCATGCATTCCACATTTCAGGTTCAAGATTTAGATGACAAGCATGTAAAGAAAAGAAATATCTCAAGCATCGTGGGCAATACAAAAGTGACAACTTCGCATGTGAATAACATTGCAAGTGGTGATATCTTGCATAAAAGCCCCATAGCCTCCAAAAGTTATATCTCTGGCAGCTTTGTGATTTTAGACCCACCATGTCCAGGGACTGGTAATCCTAGAGATAAATCTAATAATATGGTTACTCATGATGTTCGAATAGATGTAGACATGGGTGGGAAGAGGGATTACATGGAAAATGAAACTCCTATAAACAAGTGTGTGAAGTCATCATTGCCAAGTAGAGATATCTTGAATAAAAGCCCCATGGCCTCAAAAAATGACATCTCTGGCAACCCAACATGTCCAGGGACTGCTAGTCCTAGAGGATTCTCAGATAAGATTACTGAGAAAGTTGGAGTACATGGAAATATGGGAGGGAAGGTTGCATACATGGATACTAGAAGTCCTATAAATGAGAGTTCAAAGTCATCTTTGAGCACTGAAGAACCCAACAATGAAGCTTCAGCTAATCGATTTATTACTGCCCGGTCAAAATTGGTACCTTATCTATTATACCAAGTACTTCAACTGTCAGTTAAGAAAATTTACGCACAAGGTTCTTTCTTTCTGTTCTTTCTTCACGTTATAAGGAACGGGAAGGGAAATCAAACGGAAACGGGAAAACACTTGATTTTCATATTTTTAGTGTAAAAATGAATTTTGGGGTTTGAGTTTCTAAGTTTCTGTTGGAAATGGGAAACAGCCTTATTGGTGTTTCCAGGTACAATATTGTATCCACACTTACATTCGGCACTAGCTTCACTATACATATTGTTTTACAGAGATTTGATTGCTTAGTCTTTTGTTTTTTTATTAGTTATGTGTGTGAGGTTTAACAATTACTTGAGAATTGTTCTTGATGAGATACAACAACAGGAAACTATTCCTTAGTTGCTAACGCCAACCTGAGTATGTTATCAATTAAAAAACCAACATTTGTTGTCAGCATCAAGTAAACTGTTACATTTTCACTTGTTTACATCACAGGAAATTGATGCAAAGCAGAAACAGGTTTTAGGCCGTTCACCAAGCACATTAGATTCTGGCCCAAGTGATAATTCCTCAGTTAGAGGTTATGGCACGAGATCATATGCTTTATCACGTCGTGGTGTACGTAGTAATTTTGTGCCTCCAATCAGATCCAATGGCAGCAACTCTGGTAATTTGACTGCACGAACCAGTGGCAAGGGTGATGATGTTGTAGATGACTCAACGAAAAGATGGTTTGCTCTTCCTTTCAGTTTACAAATCAGTTGATTCTGAAATTTAATTTAATTTATTTTTTCTCTGAGGTAAACTGGTGTTGGTACACTTATATTGGCCTATATACAAGAAGTTAATTCATCATTATGCATTTTGCTTATGGCAAGAGTTACTTGGCAAAGATGTTAAGAGAAACATTTGCGGATTTGCCTCTTGATTTTTGACAGTGTTTACATGATAGATGCCTAATGTTACAGTTATGCCTGTTGACTGAATTTTTTTGCCAACCTGTACACACATGATTTCAGTTGTTCCTAACGAAATTTATTGACACCTTGATTTTAGTCTGGACTTGTTGCGTGGTCCTGATGGGGAGCTTCCTGAAAAACTGAGGAATCTGGAGCCTCGTCTTATTGAGCATGTTAGTAACGAGGTGATGGACCAAGATCCAAATGTGCGCTGGGATGACATTGGTAATATGAGATATCTATTAATGACAATATGCATCAGACTGCACTGCTTAAATTTTCAGCTCATTATCTAAGAATGTTGCAGCTGGTTTGGAGCATGCAAAGAAATGTGTGACTGAGATGGTTGTATGGCCTCTATTACGGCCTGACATTTTTA
Source organism: Polygonum maritimum (assembly GCA_963924305.1). Lineage (NCBI taxonomy): Eukaryota > Viridiplantae > Streptophyta > Magnoliopsida > Caryophyllales > Polygonaceae > Polygonum > Polygonum maritimum. The sequence goes on along the minus strand of OZ002732.1, from coordinate 27,164,171 downwards.
AAGGTTGCCGTGCTCCTGGACGAGGCCTTCTCCTGTTTGGCCCACCTGTAAGTAACTGGCCAACTAGTTTTTATTTGGAATGTTGAAACGTCAGACAATAGGAAATTACCTCTTTTTTTCCTCAGGGAACTGGTAAAACAATGATAGGAAAAGCCATAGCTGGAGAAGCAAAGGCAACTTTTTTCTATATATCTGCCAGCTCGTTGACAAGCAAGTGGGTACGTATCCCTTCAAATCTCCACTGAAAATATCTGAGCTAGACATGATGTTTGAACAGAAAATTCCTATAGGTTGGCTGTAAAATGTTTTCACTCTTCAATTGTGTGAAACGACAAGCAAAATTGCAAACTATCTTTATCCTTGTACTGTTAGAAAATTGATAGCTGACAATATCAGAGAAGTTTCCGGAAACTGGGATATATCGGCCTTGTACCCCGAGTGATTTATATCTATGGAGCCACTATTTTCAAATACAACGAGTTAGCTTACCATCAAATTTGTTTTTTCCCCATAATTATCGGGATTAGGCTTCAAATCTGAAAAATAATAGCCACAATCTTTGCTGCAAAAAAGAAACCATGAACAAGGCAACATGAGTGCAGATCTAAGCGTCAGAGGTAGCCATTCTGGCTTTTGTAGAAAATTTGCTGCTAGAGTATCAAGCTCTACATTCAGATAAATTTTCTAGCATACCCTAATCCTTTCTCTTTTGTTTCCCCTGGTATTAGGTTGAAAGAAAAAAAAGATGACTGGATATCTTTCTAGTTTTCTCTGGTTCTTATTATTCTATATGCTTTTCAGATTGGTGAAGGTGAAAAGCTTGTGAGGGCCTTGTTTGGAGTTGCGAGCTGCCGTCAACCAGCTGTAATATTTGTTGATGAGATTGATTCACTTCTGTCTCAGGTGATGTTCTGGCTTTACAACCGGATCAAACATGTTTCATTTGCCAATCCACTGATACTCCATCTTAATTTCCAAGTAGCTGTTCTTATCAGTACATTTGTGCATTAAGAATCTATCTATATGGTTCATCTCAAAACAAAAGTAAAAACGTGTACAAGCTATTATCCATACTTCCGGATTTGTAAACAAACTTAAAAAAAAAAAATGTTTCAGCGCAAGTCAGAAGGTGAGCATGAAGCAAGTAGGCGACTCAAGACACAATTCCTAATAGAAATGGAAGGCTTTGATGGTGGGAATGAGCAAATTCTTCTTATAGGTACTTCTTGCATAGCTGTGTTAGTCAATTAGTTGCTTCTTTGACAAAGGGACTATATCCATCTCAAAGGCACTGTATAAAACAGCAAAAGAGATAAATCTTTGATATTTTTCTAAAATAGACTTGCCAAGATTTTTTGTGTTATGAAGTTATTGTGCAATTCTACTCCTGCATCTAGTATAGCCTTATTAAAATGCTCCATTTCATCTAATAATGGGAAGAGGGATTGAAATGTTGAATAAAGGAAATGTAGTAAGATATGGGATTTCCTTCTGGAAGCACTTCAGTTGTTGAAGAGATTAAATTGTATGAAGCAGAGAGATTTTAGTTAGCTCAAAGTCCTTACTCTCAATTTATTCTATTTGTACTAGAAAAGTGAATTCTTTTCTATTTTCCTTCCCGCAGTATCATAGTATTCTGATTCTGTGAGAGGGTCAAGAATCTTAAATATGAAATTTGAGTGGGTTTCTACATAAAAGATGTGTAGGTCTAGTACATACTGAGGTCTTATTTTGAGTTTTTTCCAATGAGTTGAAAGATGGTGTTATGTTGCTTGGTTACATAGTTATTATTGCTGTTCCATTTGATGTGATCTGGAGCTGTATTTTTAATAGTTTGTAATTCATAAAGCATTCAGGGACATGATTCCTTAAGGGAAAGATGGCTCCTTGGTCATATTCTTCCTTGGTTTACTGACATTTCCTATTAGAAGATTGCATCTTTCTCTATAACAGAAGCTGGTGCTTGAATATAAAAAGTTTTGTCTGGGAAGCAATTGGCTTAGCGTAGGCAAAGCCCCATTCCTCATTGGTGTACTGATGTGTCCTCTATTTTGTAATTGATCATACATTTCTTGTCATATTTAAGAGATAGCTGTACTTCAAGCTTTAAAGCTCCAGATATACAAACTGGGTGAATTGTGAAGCTGTCTTGGAAGTTGAATTTTGTTTGGGCTTCTATTTAAGTGAGTTGAGGGAGTTTCTGAATAAATTTATGTCTTGATCCTCGATGTATGTCATGCAAATAGATGTTTACATGCATTTCAAAAACTGTTGTGCATTTGCTGCTACTGGCCTGTGTTGGCTTCAAATATTAAAAATGGAACCATTAGGGTTTACATTTTCTCAATGATTCTTGTCCATGATTGTGTACTAGTTGCCCAGAAAAGGTCGTGATGTAGATTTATACCGTGTGCAAACTGGTGCATTGGTCAGAGGCGAGCAGCATATGTGGTTGAAAGCAAATGTATATCAACTTTCAACTGCACATGATCTTACCAGTAGTGTATGTAATCCAGGAGCAACAAATAGACCCCAAGAACTTGATGAAGCTGCAAGGAGAAGACTCACAAAGCGACTATACATCCCCCTGCCCTCATCAGGTGCCAGACATAGTTTCTGCTAGAGCCTCGGTCTGACTTCATTTCTCATCTTGTATAGCCGACTGTAAACCTTTGGTTTGAACAGAAGCAAGAGCCTGGATCATTCACAATCTACTGGAGAAGGATGCGCTCTTTGCACTTTCCGAGGAAGAAGTTGACATCGTTTGCAAGATGACAGAAGGTATGACCTTCCGTTTTAAGATTTTACAGCAAGTATAACCTTGAAACTCAAATTTAACAGCAAACTTCTTCTATTGCATACAGGGTACTCTGGGTCGGACATGAAAAACCTTGTCAAGGACGCTTCCATGGGACCACTGAGAGACGCTTTGAAACAGGGAATAGAAATAACAAAGCTGAACAAGGAGGATATGAGGCCTGTGACTCTTCAGGTAAGTAAGGCTGCATTTGCGTCCTCTCATCCTTATATCTTTAACAGCTGAGTGATTCTGGGCTCTCTTGCTGTTCCTTGGTTGTTCTACAGGACTTCAAAAATTCAGTACAGGAAGTGAGGCCTTCGGTTTCGTTTGATGAGCTTGGATCCTTCGAGGAATGGAACAAACAATTTGGAAGCTTGTCCTTGTGACGGTTAAAGCTATTGCTCATAGCATTGTTATGGGTACGGGTATCGAACACGTTGCCTTAAAGATCAATGGAAATTGTTTACCGCGTGCTTTGTAGAATCGCACTAATGTGTATTCCATACAAGTCAAGAGACCATGTCCCCTTATTCCTTACCGTGCTCAAGATCTATAATTGGAGTGTTCTTTCACGATCTCATATTAACCAATAGGAATGATAGCATTTTACAATCTCTAGAATCTCCAGTGTTTATAGGCCACATGGGGTTACATATAAAAAGCAATTTGACAATAGGACTTTTATATGACAGACAATTTCGAATTTTTTCGGATGTGAGATACGTTAATTTCCAACTTATTTTAACCCCCTTATCTTGTACGTTCTTGTACGTGTAATGTGATTATAAATCCAATTTAATATAGATATGTAATGACAATGATTACGTGAAAATTATAGGATCAAATATATTTATCTTCATATCGTGATTAGTGTTTTTTACCAATTGTAAATCAACTCATGATATAAATAAGTTGAATTTGTTCAAAAATTACTTTATAATAAATATCATGTTTTATTAAATAATAATATTTATCAAAAGATTATAAATAATTCTTTGCAAGTAATAATTCATAATTTTCGGGATAGTTCATAAATTTTGGTAGAATTTTAAGCAATTTTTACTGGATAAAATTATATGAGACTAGCTTAACCTGGTGTACCATGTACGACTATGTCTTAGATATTAAAATTATCTTGAATACATTATTTTTTAAATTTATGCACATTTAATGACACTTACTAATAAAATACACCATGATGGTACTATTAAATTTAATATAATACCGATGTCCTAGTAGGTCATATTTTCTAAATATATAACTTTACCATATAACATAAAATCATATTATAAACTATAGGACTACTATAAATTCAATAAAAAAAACCAATAAACATAAATATATGTGTTTTTTGCTGAGTATGGAGCCTGATTCGGTTGGGTGGAAGAAGACAGGGTGAGCTAAGGACCGAAGGACGCGGAAGAGAAGTCGAAGACGAAGAATCAAGGTCGTCGCGCGAGAACTCGGGGCCGAAAGCATGAGATGTGGGCTGGCCTGGAGGAGACGCGGCCACGTCTCAGGTGCTCCTGGCCGCGTCTCGGGGCGGAGCTCTCGGCTTGAGAAACTCGGGCAAGGGCGACCAAAACTCGGGCGAGTTTTCGGGCCTGGGCGAGTTTTGGGCCGCGTGCAGTGAAGAATTGACGCGTCTTTCGAGAAGATTCTATCCTTTTTGGGAGATATTTGTTTCTTTGGAAAAAAGATATCGGGTAGGTCTAGTTTTCCTATTTATACCCGACTTGATTATTGTAGTTGGTGTGCTTTACCATTGAGAGAAAATCCTGAAAACAAGATTGAGAGGTTAGGCTTAGGAAGATCTTGATCAGGGTAGATCTAAAGATCAATGCCCTTGTAACCCTTGAGTCCTCTAATCTAGTGGAGAATCCCTGGCTTCGTAGTCCCCCCAGCCGTAGTCCTTGGGATGAACCGGGTCAACAATTGCTCGTGTCTTTGTCTTGGTTCGCTTACTATCCATCGATTTACAGGAACGATCCGTAATTTCCCCAACAACTGGTATCAGATCCAGGTTTCCTGAAGTTGAAAGATGGATGTCAGTAAGTTCTCCATTGAGAAGTTCAAAGATGCGAACTTCGGGTTCTGGAGAGGGGAAGACATGGAGGACCACGAGCGGAGGACGTTGGACAGAGTGACGATGAGCGCATCGTTGTCCGGAGACGTCGTGCACCATACGATCAGAGAGAAGACGGAGGATGAGTCAGGAGATACAGTCGCAGAGTATGTGATGTGGACGTTTGATGATCATCCAGGTGTCTTGAGATCCGGAGGGAGCGAAAAGGATCTGGCCTGCAAGGAGAAGACCGTACGACAGGTGTCGAGAATGGTGGGAGAAAACCTTGCTGATAGGCTGGAAGAATGGAAGCCGGACGGGGCTTCTGATGGCCTGACGTGAAGTTGATGCCTGGCACTACCACTACCAGAAGGGAGGATCGTCAGGCAGACGATGTGGGCTCTTTGAAACATTCTTCAGGTGGGAGTTTCTTGAGCGTTGGAAGATTCAATAACAGTTGGAATCAGTCTCCAGGTGGGAGATTGTTGAGTATAGAGCCCGATTCGGTTGGGCGGAAGAAGACGGGGTGAGCTAAGGACCGAAGGACGAGGAAGAGAAGTCGAAGAAACAGGGTCGTCGCGCGAGAACTCGGGGGCAAAAGCACGACACGCGGGCTGGCCTGGAGAAGACGTTGCCGCGTCTCAGGTGCTCCTGGCCGCGTCTCGGGGCGGAGCTCTCGGCTTGAGAAACTTGGGCAAGGGCGCCAGAAACTCGGGCGAGTTTTGGGCCGCGCGTAGTGAAGATTTGACGCGTCTTTCTAGAAGATTCTATCCTTTTCGGGAGATGTTTGTTTCTTGGGAAAAAATATATCGGGTAGCTCTAGTTTTCCTATTTCTACTCGACTTGATTATTGTAATTGGTGTGCTTTACCATTGAGAGAAAATCCTGAAAGCGAGATTGAGAGGTTAGGCTTAGGAAGATCTTGATCAGGGTAGATTTGAAGATCAGTGTCCTTGTAACCCTTGAGTCCTCTAATCTAGACGTAGTCCTTGGGACGAATTGGGTCAACAATTGCTCGTGTCTTTGTCTTGGTTCGCTTACTATCCATCGATTTGCAGGAACGATCCGTAATTTCCCCAACATTTTTGCCGGAAAAATAAAACCCTAATTCCTACATGTATCATGATTAATGAATGCTACATTTAATATACATATATTGGGTCTAGTTGTCCAAACTTAACCCGACCCAAAAAATCAACTCAAACCGACTGAAATTTTTTGGGTTGAAACCCGGCCCATATAGTAGTGAGCAAAGAAAAACGCCAAACCCGATTAACCCGAACTCGTTTGGGTTCAAACCCGAAACCAACACAACCGACCCGATATTTTATATATATGTAGAATAAATATATATTCTTGTAAATATTTTAATATATTTTTTATCATAAAACCTATTATAAATAAACTATTATTATAAAAATCTAATAAAATAATATTTTATTATTAAATATTATTATTTAATCATAATTATTTTAATAATCATTAAAAATTCAAATTCTTGACCTGTTAAGTCGACTCGAAGCCACACAAATAACATGTCAAGACCCGACCCAACTTGACTTGGAACCCGATTGAACGGAAACTGCACTTAACCCGAACCTGAAAAGACCGAACCCGAATCCACCCGACCCTACCCATCTGACACCTCTAGTCTTAAGAAACTCAATTCAATTTTTGTAAACATAATGGATGATGGACCATCCATTATATTGTAAGGAGGTAAATCTAATGGATGAGACTACTTCTCACCATAAGGGGTTGTCCTCACCACAAAGACTCTCCTCACTTAAACCTACCTCTTTTTACATTATATTATTTTTTATTTTTATATTCATGGTTCATAATATTTTTTAATTATTTAATATTTGTAAAAAGAAATTCATAAATTTGAAAAGTGTTTAATATTGTATTATGCTATTTAAAAATTATTAAGTCAATACTTTATTACTAGAAATCTTGGACTGTTCGATGGACGAATAATTTCTTTCACCCTATTTTTTTGGAAGGTGAAAATTATATTCTTCGTTCTGAAATAATTTTGTTTTGATTAATATATTATGTAAGTATTTTGTATTAAATTGTCTAGAAAATAGCAGATAAAATAAAATATGAAATTATTTTATTTGATTTTAATAATTTCTTATGAAAATTATTTTGATAATATTGCTCTTTTGTTACAATTAAGTCTTTTTAGCTGAATGAACATGTGTAGGGATTACTTTTTTTTTATTTTATAGAAATTTTGAGGAAATTTAAATCGAAAGGATATGGTTAGCTCGTCTTTGCATTCTCACTCAAAAAACGAAAAAACGATAAGGCTTTGCATTCAAGTCATAATATTATAACATGATATATGTATTTAAAGTCACGAATAACAATAATATGAACTTTTTTATAACATAATGTATGTATGTACATAATAAAACATTGCATGCATTCATGAGCAATCCTACTATATCTTTAAAGCAGAACTTATTCAAGCCATCTCCTTCAGCCACGTGTTGCTTGATTCAACTTTTTTTTTTTTCAGCCAAAAAACAAATTCAGCCCATTTTTCCATTTTTCACCCAAAAAAACATCCACATTCACCCCCTCTTAACTTCCACACACCACTCCTTTTTTAACATCTCTAATTTATTTTCTAACCATTCCTTTTAGTTTTTAGCTTTTGAAAACTATCATGTTGAGATTTTAGGTGGTTTTTAATTTCTCAACTTTTGGTTATTACCATGTTGATCATTTACAGAGACGGTTTACACTTGGATAGGATATATAATAACAATATATAAAAAAATTTCAAGTTATATGTAGGATAGAAATTTATTAAAATTAGTTCTGATTTATATGATCTAAAAATAGATGTTTTCAAATTAAAATTAAATAATAATGTTATTGTGGTCTCAAATAAATTATTGTTAATTATCTTCAATCAATCAAAGTATTCCGTCTTATCCCGTGCTAAGCATTGGACTAAGTAGGCTAGTTACAAATAAAAGGGCAAAACATAGAAAAAGGTAAATATAAAAGAATGCATTAATTTGACAAGGGAGAGAAAAAATAAGAGTTGAAGAGATGTTTTTTTTTTTTTTTGCATCCAACAAAACCCTGTATTCAATGTGGGTCATTTCTATGGATGATTAAAAATTTCCAATTTAGGAGGGAAAGTGAAGAGAATCGGGATACCAAACAAGATTGTCTTAAGAATGCAGAGGTCATTGATTTGTCCACTGCCCCTTTATCTCCCTCCCACAAATTTCATTTCCCTCTTAACTCCATGTGTGTGTCGCTCTCTATCTCTCTCTCCCTCTCATGTCTCTCATCTCTCCCTCTTTCTCTCGGAGACGATGGGGAAGAGGCAACCACAACTCGACAATGCTGAGCACTATGGTGGTTCTTATTACTACAACCCCCGAGCTCCTCCACCACCTCCATTGCCAATGCCAATGTCGAGTCGTCAATGGTTCCCATGGCTCATTCCTTCGATCTTCATCATTGATGTCCTCCTCTTTGTCTATTCAATGTACATCAACAATTGCCCAGGAACCTTCTATCCGCCCGAGCAATGTGTTTTTAGAGAGTATCTTGACCGCTATTCGTTTCTCCCCATGAACATCAACCCCCTCCTTGGCCCTTCTACGTCCACGTCAGCCCTCCTTCCTTCCTCTTTTGCCCTAAGATTATTTATTTTCTGTGTTTCATGGCTTTGCTCTTATTGTTTCTTTATGTTTGGGTTTGACCTATATTTTTGGGATTTATTATTATTATTCTAGATCCTTTAGAGGGGAGATGCTTTATAATTTTTTCAGAAATGGAGTACAATATTTTGTGTTCATACTACAACACATTCTCTATTTTGAAGAATCGTATTATATTATTGTTAATTTTATTTATATGCAATATCATAAAATTTAATTTATTCAATTAGAAAAGGACATGTAGTCATATACAATAAATGCACTATCCAATTATCTTTGGAGAATTCGCTAAATATAGAGATTACTAGACATATGTTGGAGAGTTTATCCATTTTGGAGAAACTCTTGGACTTATTAAACACACTTCATTCTCAAAAGTATTCTCTTGGAGATGCTATTACAACTTATTAGAAAAAATCTATTCTTAATTTTGAAAACTGGAGTTTTGTTGCTCATATGGATGTGTTGCTACAGTAGTATATGATATTAAAAAAATGTAGAAAACACTGACGCATTAAAATCGTATGGCTAATGACATTAGGCTGTTTTGGGAATAAGAGGAGAAAAATTATTAACAAATACTAGGAATATTCTTATTTGTAGTTTATTTGGTTACTTTTGCCTCGTATAGGCTAGAAGAACTTGGTGGACTAATGTTGGAACGAGTGCAAAATGGTGAACCATGGCGCCTTTTCACTTGCATATGGTTGCATGCTGGAGCCCTCCATCTACTATCAAACATGTTGAGCCTTCTTTTCATAGGATTCAGTCTTGAGACAGAGTTTGGCTTTTGTGAGGCACTCAAATAAACCCTTACAATAGTACCATTAATGTTCCGAATATCCCTTTATTAATTATATTTTTTCTATTTTTCAGTGAGATTGGGACCCTTGTATGTTATTTCTGGAATTGGAGGAAGTTTATCATCTTGTTTGCGCATGCTTGAAGAGAAAAATGGCATTGCTTATGTATCAGTTGGTGCTTCGGGTGCACTATTTGGACTATTGGGATCTATGCTATCTGAGCTCATTACAAATTGGACAATTTATGCAAACAAGGTAACAAGTTTAATCTCATGTTTGATTAACCCAAAGGTTTCCTACATTGAACTACTTAATTGATTGATGTGAATGTTATTTTTTTGTATTGTAATAACTTTCAGTGTGCAGCCGTTTCCTCGTTAATAATTGTGATTGCCTTAAACTTGGCATTTGGACTCATCCCTGGTGTGGACAACTCTGCTCACCTAGGAGGATTTATCTCGGGTTTTTTTCTAGGGTTTGTTCTTCTTATGCGTCCACAATACGGCTATGTTAGTGGCAAATATCTTCCCATAAGTGCTCGTGTGGAAAAGAAGACATCAAAATACAAGTGCTACCAATATTTCTTTTTCACTGTGTCTCTTATAATTTTGAGCATTGGGTAAGCTTCCAAATTAACTTCCCCTTGCATTCTTATATGTTAATTCAACTTTATTTTAATTGACATATTCTTTAGCATATCATGTAAGAATCCATATATCTTATTAAATCTTACCACAAGAGATCTTTGTGTGTGACACCATAGCAATTTAGCTTACATGGTTTCAGAAAATGGATTTTTTGTCCGATACACTTAGAATCACGCTTTTGGAAAGTATTATCCTAAGTTGAATAAGATGAAGCCTTTAAAATATCCTATATATATATATATTAGATTCTTGTTCTATGCTCTCAAATAAAAGAAAGAAAAATTGCTAAAAAGCATAGACAGTTATTTCGTGGAGTCTAATAGTTTAGCTTGTGTGATTAACCAGATATGCCGTTTCACTTGGAATGCTACTTGTTCTTTCACCAAGTCACAAAGCATCATGAAGGAGTGATGTGTACTTCTTTCTATTCTTGACTGATCTTCAACTTTTCCCTATGCAAAGATTATGATGGATGTGAGCACTATAATTTAATGATTCATCATGTTTATCCCACATGATGTTCATAAAAGGTAGTTATATATGCCTCAGTAGTTGAGGTTTAACAAGTCCAAATTGTAAGTTAAAGGAGATGAATGAGAGCTTTATCTAGCTCTTCAATTGATTTAGAATAGTTGATAGATTGGCCGTTGGCTTGTAATCATCAATTTTATAAGTAATACACATTGTAATGTGAGACTTGTTCCACCATCACCAATTCGTGCAAGACATCAAGGTGTTTGTCAACGATTTTAGGGACTCGGTGAGGCTTCCCATACAAGGCCTAGATCCAACGTTTCCTCAACACCCCAACATCTATTTGGAGGGTGAATGCACCGACTTTGTTCTTGTCAAATAACTAACTAGGAATGGCTCTTCTAAGTAGGATGTCCCTTTGAGAATTTTATGGGGAATCTATATATAACATAAATTTAAGGGCCTAAAACATATGCAACCCCTTAAACTTGCACAAATGAGTCATTTTACCACCTCAATTAATCGGATATTCATTTTGACACTTGTACTCAATGTTTTGTGACCAATAAGACACTTGGACGCTGACTTGGCAAAAACAATTGCAACGCATGCCATGTTACATGTCACATCATTATTTAAATAAATAAAAAAATCAATAAACTCTCTAATTAAAAGAAAAAAACCCCAATTTCCCATCCTATTGAATTTGTACAGCTTTAATTCCCGTCCCTTTCAATCGGATTGCCCGTCCCCTTCAATCGGAAAACAAAGGAGTGTCGGTGTCTTCATGGGTGGCGGGGGCGCTCTTTGTGTCTTTGGCGAGGGTATCTTCGTCTTCAGCTTCACCGATGTACGCCTCGTCCACTGCCGGATGCCCTGCGTGTGTCGCCAAAGCTAGATCCGGAGACCTCGAGGCTATGGTGGCCGGAGAGAAGCAGCTCGGTATGGTCGCCAACTAGAGCGGGGTCGCGGGAGCGAGTCTAGGCTCCAATCTTTGTCGTTGACAGTCGCCGGTTCATCACGCTCTTGGCGTGGCCGATCCTATGGTTATCGCCGACTCAGCAAAGGAAGAGCTCATCGGAGACGCATGTTTCTACCATTAGAGACCAGAGGAGCTTCATGGCGGCATTGAGATTGACCGGTTTAGGGGGTTTTGGAAGAAATCGGGATTTGAGGAGCCGGGGTGAAATTGAGGGTTTTGCAGGCTTGGACGCAGGATTCGTTCGAATATTTGGCTGAAGGAGACGATGACGGGGTCGGAGGGAGACAGCGAGACACTCTCATGGTGGAAGAAAAGAGATGCCGGAAGGGGATCGTAGGAGGAAGAAGGGGAGGAAATTGGGGGGTTTTGTGTTTTCTTTTTGTTTTTCTTTAATTAGAGAGTTTAATATTTTTTTTAATTTATTTAAATAATGATATGGCATGTGACATGGCACTCTCGTGATAATATTTTTTTCCACATCAGTGTCGAAGTGTATGATCGGCTACAAAATATTAAGTACAGGTGTCAAAATAAATACCCGATGAATTGAGGTGCTAAAATGACTAATGTGTGCAAGTTTAAGGGGCTGCGTATGTTTTAGGCCTATATTTTAGGGGTGTCCTCATTCAATACTCAATTAGTTTTTATTGCAATATTTCCTATATAATTAACAATATGCAATCAAAATCAAAATGACAGCAATAGAATATTGAAATCTCTTCCTCTAAAATATTCATGTAAATGATTTTAAACTATTGAATTAAAATTAGTAAGGTTTTTATAATTTACAATGATAAATTACTACAAAAAAAATTACAATTTTTTCCGTGCGTAGCACGAACAATTACGTTAGTACTGATTGATTGATAGGATGAGAATAAAGTCATTAATAATCCTCTCAGTTGATATTTTGAATATACTTAAGGATAATTCTAGTTACGCAACGCTTTTTTTATAGCTTATTTATTATAAAAAATAAATCCATAGCATGTATAAACCTTTGAAGAAATATTAAATATGTAATTGAACTTTCGAACAGGTTTTTGCGACACTCAAGATCAAGTAATTGTGAAGATGAGTCACATTCAAATCCCATCAAGATAAGGCAAAACCTATAAATATTAAGAAAAGAGTAGTAAAAACAAATAACAAAATAAAAGTGAAACATAAAAGCCTAATATGCATCACTATCAACCTCCTCTAAACTATCTGTTGAGCCTAATAAAATGATTCCCCTAGGCCCAATTCTTTAGCATCAGCTCATAAGGAGAAGAGGCCCAATACATGGAAAAAGGCCCAAGTTTAGGAACAACCACGAGGCAGGAAGTGGATGGAAGCAAATTTCGATCGTGGCCATGGCAGTTGTAACTGCAAGATACGTGGAATCGAAAATTAAGGAATTTAGATACAAAAATCGATTGTAACGGAGGGGAAAATAGATGCTATTCTGGCTTGTAACGAAGAACTAAGGATGAACTCTCTCTTTTTGTAATTTCTGATCAAAGATTGGTAGCCCGATTACGCTAAATCACGTTCTCGTTCTTGAACCGATTTTAGCCCAAACACTATCCATGTGGCTTCTAGATCTACACAAGTACTAAGCTCGAAGCTTAAACCAAATGGGAAACCCGTGGAATATATACCACCCATGAATCCCCCGACCTATCCATATTATCGATGTCACTTCATGTTAGGTGTATTAGCTAATTCAATGGTAGGTCTATTTAATGTTATGAATTAATATAAGTGAATTGTTAACGGATTTTAGGAATTGAAGAATAGTATGTGATTATCCATGTTAAGGCGATAACAAATTAGTTAAGGTTGGAGTTCTTAGGAGGTTGTGTTCCGAGTTTATAAGACCAATAGGTGTAATTTAGAGATCCAACCTTGGGTCCCTAGCTTAGTAAAGAGTTACTATTATATAATAAGATTTTGTTAAATATGGTTATTATCTTGTATGTATCCTAAGGGATAAGATTTAGTTATCCCCTATATATTGTAACTCTGGCAACAATAAGTATCAAGAAACTATTGTCAATATTCTACATCTTCTCTAAATTTACATGATATCGGAGGTTTGGGTGTTTTTTTTACAGGTGATTGAACCCCAGCGCCGCCACCCTCTTTAGTAGCGTCACTGGTTCTTCGATCCTATCTTTTCTTTTTCTTCTGCTATGTCTACTTGTGGCAACACTCGTTGATGGTTCCGGTGGTTTTGTAGACAAGCATCCGATGCATAACCTCTCGTCCCTGTATAATTTTCATTTCCCAACCATCTAGGCCTTACCATATGATTGGTTGTTCTCTAGGGCGATAACTATCAGGAATAGAAAATGGCTATGCGTCACTCTTCTCTTGCCAAGCCAAAACTAGGGTGCATTAATGGTTTGATTTCCCTTCCGAAGTCTGGCTCTCTTGAAAATCACAAATGGTACAGTGTAAACTTAATGCTTGTTGGATTTATAGTGCAGACCGTTGACCCCTCTCTTTTCTCATCAATTGCATACTTTGCCAATGTCAAAGAGATTTGGGATGATCTTGCTTAAAGATTTTCTTTTGGTAATGGTCCTCGAGTTCGGCAACTTCATTATGAAATTGCGAATCTTCGTATGAACGGCTAGGACGCCGTTGACATCGCTGCTTACTATGGTTCTCTCAAGCAGTTTTGGGTAGAAATTGACTCCTATGTTCCTCTTGCAACATGTCTTTATGGTAATTGTTCTTGCAATGTAAATCACAAAGCTAGTACTAAGCATGAAAAAGAACGTGTGCATCAATTTTTGATCGATCTTGATGATAACTTTGCTACCGTGAGGTCAAATGTTATGGCTCAATATCACCTTCTTCCTCTTGCCTAGGTGTACTCTCTCGTTATTCAAGATGAAAAGGGTCACTCTTTGATGCAAGATCACGAGCCTCAGTATCCCAACCAGCAAATCGTTCTTCTTCATCTTCTATTAATGTTGTTGATCGAAAATCTCTTACTTGCCCTCACTATCGACGTACAGGTCATGACAAAGCAACCTACTTTCATATTACTGGTTTTTCCAAACTGGTGTACACCGCCCAAAGGGGCTGATCTTGGCTCTACATCAAACTCCACTTCTTGGGCTGCTTCGTCGACATTTGGTGTGGCCGCAGCTATGCAAGCGACTTCCAACTCAAGTATGACGTCCGCTCCTTTAGCTGTTGATCGCTCTACCTTCGGAAATTCTTCCACGGTTGAAAAATGCACTTCGGTTCGCAACTTCTGTCAATCCTTGAATGTAGATTCCACGTCTAACAAGTTGTCGGGTAGGTTTTCCACTCCCTAGATTCGTAATCCGGTGCCTCCTGTTGGAACAATGTTAAGGACACCTGTTGTACTTAACATTGTAACTAATTTCCCTTGGTTTTGATATGTCAAACTCACTTTGATCTAATAAGTTTTCCAAGTGTTTCAGGGACGCATGTCATGAAAAGGACAACAAGTTATGTAGCCATCCTTAAGGAGTAAGGACGCTACTTCTCAGAATAGGCGACTTGAGACAAGCCTTGATCATGATCACCATGTGGAAGAAGATCCTACACATCAGTCCATCACTACGTGGAGACCGATCCTTTAGCCAAGACCAACAGTAATTGTCAGGAAGATTCCCTCATCACTGCAAGAGACACGTGGAAGCCGATCCTATAGCAACTTCCCCAAGGGCATGATCGTCAGAGAATGACGCCCTTCCTCATGTCACTATGAATACTCTTCCAGAGCATTTATTGTGACTCGACGCTTTTAGAGAATATTCAGAGCATATTGTCAGTCACTCAAGAACACCAAGAACAACTCAAGAACACGTGAGACTTAGGTGTTAGGTCGAGTGAAAAACGTTCATCAAAACCACAAACTGCTTATAAAAGAAAAGAACAAAAAGAGAGAGACATGCCTTACGAAGAACTGTAAGGACGTGCTAATAGTGTCCTTTGGAGATTAAGTTATGTTGTCTCTCAAATTGGTGGTGTTTTAGAGGTTATTTTCCCTTGTAAATATGTGTCTTTTGTTCCTTTTCTTGTGTGTTTTGTCCCTTTTTAGCTTAGATTCCGATTTTCCATGAGATTCGAAGACTATGCGAATTCTGTGCATTTTGTAGATTGTTGGGACACTATCAAGGATGCTTGCGTGCTTGTTACTGTACCACACAACCGTCCCTTAGTTTTGATATGACAAACTCACTTTGATTCTAATAAATTTGTCCAAGTGTTCAGGAACACCAGTGACAAAAAGGACAACAAGTGTGTGGACGTCCATGAGGTTAAGGGGACGCTAGCTGCCAGGAAGTAAGGACCAGCAAGAGACTACTTAAGCAAGGACGGAGTCCCAAGCAAGTAGGAACGCAAGCAGAGCGTCCTTACTCACTAGCCGACAGGATGACATCACTCGACAACATCTGATCATCCTAAACACGTGGAGACAGATCCTGTAGCAGAGTCCAACACTACGTGGCGGACGATCCTATAGCAGAGCTCATCAACACGTGGCGGCAGATCCTGTAGCGGAGTCCATCACACACAGTTGGATACAGGAACCTTCCTCATCACCGCCATAGTACGTGGAGGAAGATCCTGTAGCCACGTCCCCGAAGGGCATGATCGTCCCAGAGAAAGACGCCCTTCCCAAGTCCTATAAATAGCCTCAAGGCATTTACTGTGACGCCAACGCTTTCAGAGAATATTCAGAGAGAATCAGAGGAAAGAGACTCACTCAAGAACACGAAGAACAAGCTCAAGAACACTCAAGAACCGTTCCAGGCTTGTGTTAGATCGAGTGAGAATTGTAATCCAAACCACAACTTGTTTGTAATTCAGAAAAACCCAAAAAGAAAGAGAGAGTCCTACAACGTACTATAGGACGTAGGGATAGAAGTCCTTTAGAAGATTAAACTCGCTTAAGTTGTATGCTCAAAGGAGGACTTTACTAGTGGACTTAGGACGCTGTCTAAGTGCCAGAGAAGTGTAAAGGACTCGCCAATACAACGTAAGGACGTTTAATAAGAAAGGAAGAATCTATTCAAAAATCCTCCAAGGAGGTAGAGGTTTACACTCAAGGACTACTTAGTCTTGAGTGGTTTCTCTATAATTCATTGTGTTCATTATCTGCTGAGTTCACCTGTTACAAATGCGGAAATGAAGGAACTCACCTGTTACAAATGTAACAAGAAGGGACATTTTGCTAAAAAGTGTACCGCGTGAATGTCCTCCAAGGAAATGAAGAAGAAAGCTCTCATAGGAGCGTACGCAGCTGCATGGGACAATCTCAGTTCTGATGATGAAGAATCTGAAGATCAAGTCGCGTACATGGCCATGGAGGACGCTTCAGCTGTTGAAGAGAACGCCTCCGAAAATGAGCAAGAGGTAACTCACGATTCCATGATGCGTTCCTTAGAGAATTGTTCAAACCCAAAGCTTATTAAACTCATTGGTAAGATCATGGAAGAAAGTCTTGCTATGAAACATAGAATGGATGAACTTGAAGATGAAAACATAGTAGTTGAATATAATGTGAGAACTGTGCTAAAGTGTCTTTACAACTAGAGTCCTCCTGTGAAGAAAATAAATCCCTAAAAACTGAATTGATGTGCCTCAAACTTGATTACGCCAAACTTAGGGAAGAAGTCAAAGTGTTAGGAAAGAGTCCCATCATTGAAGAAGTCAAACCCATGGTTTTTGTCCCCGCCAAAAGAGGACTAGGTTATGAGTCGGACTCTAGGAACTCTCTTCCAAGCGACTTTGAGGCAAGTAAAACTTCAGAACTTGAATTAGAAAAGGAGAAAACTAAAAACCTTCTTGAGCGAATTAGAGTCCTAGAGAGTGGAGAGAAAGGCCAAAAGGACTACTACACTAACTCCACAAGTCATAGGATCTATAAGAAAATTGCCAAGAGGGAAGGTTCTAAAGTTAGCAATCCACAAAAAATGAAAGAGAACAAAATCCAACGTCCCAATAAGAAGTACTATCTTGTTACTTACTACAGGACGTGCTGGTACTGTGGATAAGGAGATCACTTCAAATATGATTGTGTCAAATTGAAAGAAGACATGGAAAATGGAAAAGCTGCTAGGACTAACATAAAAAATGACGAGTCCGTCCCTAAGACTAATGCTAAGCGTCCTAGACGTTCTAGAAGTTCTTTCCGAAAGCATGCTACGTCCAATGATGTAAATCTGAATGAATATTTGCCAGAAACAGAGTTCTATTACTGTAACGAACCAGGTAAGGAAAACCTTGCCTGGGTCGCTAAACACTAACTTTGTTTTGGCAGGTGGAAGTGAGGGGACGCCCGTGGATCATCGATAGTGGCGTCTCAAATCATATGACAGGAAGTCAGATCCGTCTCACTTCTATCCAAAATAGTGCCACGGGAGGAACTGTCCCGTTTGGCAACAAGGGCAAAGGAAAGATCAAAGGGATGGGAACTGCCACTTTGAATTCGTCCATCAAAGCATCAAATGTCAGTCTTGTTGAGGGACTTGGCTTCAATCTTCTCAGTGTCTCTGTAATGTGTGATCAAGGTGAAAACCTAGTCACATTTGACTCAAAAGAGTGCCTTGTCATCAACAAGAAATCAAACAAAGTTGTTCTCAAAGGAGTACGCCAGAATAATGTCTACATCTTCAATCAAGAGTTCAAGCTTGCATCTGAGTTGTGTCTATCTGTTTCAAAGGAGGATGTTGACCTCTAGCATCGCTGCCTTGGCCATGCTGGACTAAGCACAATCCTTAAGCTACACCAAAGAAATCTTGTGAAAGGACTTCCCCGAATTGATCATGAGAAAGTTAAACAGTGCAAAGCCTGTATCAAAGGGAAGCAAACAAGAATGTCCTTCAAGTCCAAAAATGAAGTCAGTACGAAGAAGCCTTTGGAGCTTCTCCATATGGATCTTTGGGGACCAATGAAGACGCTGAGCTACGGTGGAAAGAGGTACATGTACGTTCTCGTAGATGATTTTTCTCGATTCACTTGGGTTCTTTTCTTGGTGTCAAAAACATATTGCTTCAATGCATTCATAGTCTTCATCAAACAAGTGGAAGTTGCTCTAGGGACGCCTCTGAAATCCATAAGATCAGACCATGGGACGGAGTTCCAAAACTCAGAGTTCGTGGCCTATTGTGAACAAAATGGTGTTTTCCAAAACTTCTCATCTCCATGGACTCCTCAAAAAAATGGAGTTGTGGAAAGAAAGAATAGGACGCTGGAGGATATGGCAAGGACTATGCTTTTAGCGAATAGCATCCCCAAGTACTTCTGGGCGAAAGCTATTGCTACAGCTTGCTACATCATAAATCGTGGCATGATCCGTCCTCTGCTGAAGAAGACGTCCTATGAGTTGTTAAATGGAAGGAAGCCTCGCATTGACTATCTCAGAGTTTTTGGATGCAAGTGCTTTGTTCACAACAACGACAAAGAAAGACATGGAAAGTTTGATGCAAGGAGTGATGAAGCCATATTCCTTGGGTACTCCCTCACAAGCAAATCATATAGAGTTTTCAACAAAAGGACTCTTAAGCTTGAGGAGAGTATTCATGTTGTGTTCAAGGAGAGTTCTTCTCACAAAGAAAAACAAAGTAAGAAAGAACGCCCATCATCACAACAACAGGACGTCTCTGAAGACGAAGTTGAATGTTGGTCCTCTGGAAAGTATTATGTTCCTAAGGACGCTAACTCTAATCAAGAAGAAGTCTCTGTGGACGTTCCTAGTATTGGTCAAGGAGTTCCATCTCGTAGTGAATCTCCAGTTCAACAAGATGTGGCTGAATCAAGTCAACAAGGTGAGCAACGCCAAGGTGTGGACACTCTCTCTGAGGGGGAACACACTGAGGACGATGCTCAAGATGATAGTGATAATTCTGATGGAGATATTGATCCAAGATTTGTTCAATTATACAAAAAGGAGTCCCGCTTCTTTAGGGACCACCCAACTTCTCAGATTGTATCAGATATCTCTCAAGGAGTTCAAACAAGGTCAGCTGCAGGCAAGTCCCAAAGTGCAAATTTGGCTTTTTGTGCTTTCAATGCCTTTGTGTCTATGGTGGAACCAAAGAACATTAAGGAAGCACTTTTGGACGCTAACTGTATTCAAGCAATGCAAGAAGAACTCAACCAGTTTGAAAGAAACAAAGTTTGGACCCTCGTCCCTCGTCCCAAAGGCAAAAACATCATAGGGACGCGCTGGGTGTTTAGAAATAAACTTGATGAAAGTGGACGCGTGTCAAGGAACAAGGCAAGGCTGGTGGCTCAAGGATTCAAGCAAGATGAAGGAATTGACTATGATGAAACCTTTGCTCCTATTGTTAGAATTCAGGATGTCCGTCTCCTTATTGCCTTCGCCGCGCACAAAGGATTCAAGTTATTTCAGATGGACGTCAAGACTGCCTTTCTCAATGGAAATCTAAAGGAGGTAGTGTATGTTGCTCAACCTCCTGGCTTTGAGGACGCCTCTCTCCCAGACCATGTGTACTACTTAGACAAAGCGCTCTATGGACTCAAGCAAGCTCCTCGTGCATGGTACGACAGGTTTGCGTCCTTTCTTTTGCCTAATGGTTATACAAGTGGTTCAATTGATAAGACTCTGTTTATTAAGAAAGTTCACAAGGACATTTTGATTGCCCAAGTCTATGATGATGATGATATAGTCTTTGGTAGTACTAACATGAAACTTGTAGATGAGTTCAAGTCCTTAATGAGTAGTGAGTTTGAAATGTCCCTCATTGGAGAGCTCAATTTCTTCTTGGGACTTCAAATCAACCAACTCAAGGAAGGGACGCGCATTCACCAACAGAAGTATGTCCGTGAAAGGCTTGAAAAGTACAAAATGAACTCGTCCAAGCCAGTTGCTACTCCTTGTTCTCCCAATTCGCGTCTTTACGCAGATGAACAAGGGAAGGACGTTGATCAAAAGCTCTATCGAGGAATGATTGGCTCTTTTCTATATTTGACCGCAAGCCGTCCCGACATCATGTTTGCCGTTTGCTTGTGTGCACGTTTCCAAGCTAATCCAAAGGAGTCCCACTTGAAGGAAGTCAAGAGAATATTTCCCTACCTCAAGGGACGCGATGATATCTGCCTTTGGTACCCAAGGAAGACGTCCGTCAAGCTTGTTGGCTACTCGGACGCTGATTATGCTGGTCATGTGATCGATAGAAAAAACACTTCAGGAATGGCACAGTTCCTTGGTTCATGCTTAGTCTCATGGGGATCTAAAAAACAGAACTCTGTGGCGCTTTCAATTGCGGAAGCAGAGTACGTTGCTGCTGCCTCGTGTTGTTCACAAGTCATCTGGATCAAATATCAACTTGAGGACTACGGTATCAATCTTGAAACTATTCCCATTCGTTGTGATAATACAAGTACTATTGAAATTTCTAAGAATCCTGTTTTTCATTCACGCACAAAGCATATTCATATAAGGCATCATTTCTTGCGTGATAATGTTGAACTAGGACTTATTAGTATGGAGCATGTAAGGACTGAAGACCAAATAGCTGATATTTTCACTAAGGCGCTTGATAGACGTCCCTTTGAGCATCTCAGGTTGCTCTTGGGGATGATAACTTTTAAGTGGCAAGTCCCGTTCTACTATTTCCTCGATGATTGGCTATGTTTAGTAGATTCTAAGTGTTTAAGGACTATCATGCATTGAATTCATATTTGCAAGGGCGCTAGTCTAAAACTTCATGTGTTTGCTACTTTGGAACGCCATTCAAGTTCTCTATTTGTCTTGAAAAGAGTATCCCTGATCACCCAACCCGCATCATAAGTCGAAATGATGGGAACTCTAAGCTTACCCCAGCCGAGAACTCTGCAAAAGCGTCCTATGAGATTCATATTTTTCTTTTTACGGGACGTACTTGCTTTGTTCTCAAATGGTTCGCAAGGTGATCACAGAGACGGTTGCTCAGGCTCTTGGTTTGCTAAAGAGTGTAAGTATGAGAGGACGCCAGTTAGTTTTATGAGAGGACGCTAGTTGTTTCTAAGAGAGGACGCTAGTTTAGTTTTGAGAAGAAGTTGAAGAGTCAGAAATTTGAAATTTTGAACTTTTGAACAATGACAGTTGTATTTGCTCAAATCTTAAGGGGGAAGTTTTGCCACGTGTCGCACATGATATCAGTTTTATTTACAATTTGTGCCACCGCTTCCTCTATAAAAGGCCGCAACAGTCGCTTTCAGTCATTTATTGCTCTCAACAACTTTCCTGCTCTCAAATCGCTTTACCTTCTCTCTAGCTTTCCGACGACTTTATCACTCTAAAAGTTAGCCAGAAAATGTCTCAACTACTTGGGAACGTTGCCGGAACTTCTGTCGGCGGCAAGAGGAGAAAGCTGGTGAAGTCCCATACTATTGAAAAGCCTAAACAGATAGTTTTGAACGAGTCGCTGGTGGACTTCATCAACAAGAAGCCCAAGACTTTGTACAAACTTATCAGGGAAAGGATGGACAGAGAGGACGTCAAGAAGGACACCATAAAGACAAGGAACTATGAGAAGTTCCTGGAAAGGTTTGTTATTCATGGCCTCTACAAGAATAACTACAAGGACTTGCCAGGTAGAATGGAGGACGTTCTTTTCTTCTCACAGTAAGGCGGTGAACATCTGGGTAACCTCCTTGATCTTATCCATGACCTACATAATGCAGTCCTTCCTGACTTTCCTATGTACCCAAAGGACTTCATGACCTTCCGTAATGCTTCAAAATTGATTGCCAAGTCCTTCTCCACCTCCTCGTTAAATTTCATCCAAATCAATTTTGCCAGCCAAACGCCCTGCTCCACCGTCCCCCCTCCCAAAATCCTCAAAGCCAAAATCTTCCAAACCTACAGAAATAGTGGACAAGTTCCCCAAAGACTTGTCGGAGGGATGCTCCAAAAGAAAGCATGACCCAAGGCCTCTCAAAAAGGCCAAGTCTTCAAAAGTCCCCTCCACTAAAAGGCCAAGCTCCACAAAGAAACCGTCCCAACCCTCCAAGAAATCAAATCTTTCTCCCCAACCCTCTCTAAAGATTGTCCAACTCCCAACTCCTCCACCTTCACCAAAACCCTCAAAATCTAATGCCCTTATCCAATTTTGTCCCTCACCCTTAAATCATGCCAACTTCCCTTCGGCCCCAGCTCACATCTCTCCTCCCAAGGACCCCGAGACTCCCAGGTCCCGCCGTCCTTCATCAGAATCTGGCCCAGAGGACGCAGAGCAACGTCCCGCCCTTGAGCACACTTTCAGACGCCGTAAAACCGGTGAAACTCCAAGGGTTCTAGTCCAAGAAGTTGTTGAGCCGGAGCACATCTCCTCCTCAAGTTCCTCCTCTTCAAGCTCTTCGGAGAAGAGTAATCAAGGAACGCCTGCCGGTGAGTCCTCCCCTTTTGTTGATATCACAGGGGACTCAAACGATGAGGCAGAAGGAGTCGAGAATGCTCCTGCCGAGGGCAAAGAAGCTGAATTTGCTGAAGTTATTGAGGACGCTGGTGAGCACCAGGTCGCTCAGAAGACGGAAGCTGTGCTCAGTCTGGACGATGAGCTTACGCGTGATGCTGCCGAGGTCCCTCACTATGACCAATCCCTCCCAATCCTCAACCCCCAACCAACCCCTCAAAATCAACCCTCCCCCACAATCCAAACAGAATCCCAAATCCCTGCGGACGCTGAGCCTTCCAATGAAAAAGAAACAGAAGCTTAGGACGCAGGAGAGCCATCCCCAAGCCAAGCTCTCTCTCAATCCGAACAGGCCGCCGCTGGTGGCAATGATGAATCCGCCCAAGGCACAGAGGACGCTGGTGCCAAGGATGGCGATGAAAAAGAATCTGAGGACGCTGAGGATGAATCTGATGATGATGATGAAGATTTTGATTCCCCAAAGCGCTCCAAGAAGAAGCGAAAGGACGATGACGAGCCGGTAAACATTCTAGGCCCCTTGGTCTACTCCGAAGAATGGCTCGCGTCCTTTGATGATGAAGACGTGCAAAAATTCCTTGAGCTCTTACGCTTCCAAGGATGGCTGAATATTGGTCCTACGCCAACAGAAATAAATAATGACCAGATTCGAGCGTTCTTCAAGAGTCTTCGCTTCAAATCCAAGGCCGGTACGCTGCATTTCAAAATAGATGATGAGCCTACTTCTGTGAATGAACGCTATATAAGTCCGTGCCTTTATGGGACTAAGTACTCAGAAGCCGCCGTCCGATGCTATTAGCTCTCTCCCTGAAAATGGATTTGAGATGACAGACGATGAAGAGGTCGCGCTGCTTGAAAGGATCGTTAGAGGCAAAAGATCCTATGGGACTAACAGAGTGGCTCATGTTCTTTCCAAGGTTGGAGCCATATGACTCGGGCAAAGTCGTTGTTCCCTTATCAAAAATAAATCCCAAACTTGCAAACAAGGTATAGTAGGCAAGCAAGGGGTCGAACCCAAAGGAATCAGTTTCTATTCAGATTTTAGTGGTTTTCATGCAAGAATTCAAAGAGGGTTTTGAAAGTCGGTTTCAATCAAAGGTTATCAAGTAGAGTTCATCCAATCAATTCCACTTTATTAATCCGTTGATCATGAATTCATCCACCTCTTTATATGCCTAGGTCAATTCCAATCCCAATCATTAGCAATCGCAAGTCCACGGTCCAAGCAATTCTATAACCCAAGGCAAGGACGCTTAACCTAGAATTAGCATAGAGCATAGGGATAATAGGAAATCAAATCATGCAATCAAGCTACGAGTCTCATGCACAACTTAACCATTGAATACTCTTCCCTAAACTAGTCCACGGTCCTAGAATAGAGTTGTTTCGAGAATTAGGAAAGATGCATAGACAACAACCAATCCTAATTCAAACGATAGATCTAAGTCAATCAAACTAGTTGATCAGCCTCATAAATTCAAACATAGATCATGGAATGAAGCACAAGAGTATCAATAAAGACCTAGGGATAAAGAGATTACCAGAATTTCACAACTTCATAATAAAGCTTCCTTGATTGAATAAATTCAAGAGGAGAGGTAGTTCTCCATTGTACAAAGAAAACTCTAATCTTTATTGAAAGACAATTGATTGACAAGTATGTTGTATATCCTAAAAACCTTGAAAGGTTCCCCTTATATAGCCCCAAAGATCAACCTTTTCGGACTAAACAAGATAGGAAACCGAAAGATAAGAAAGGAAACAAGATAGAAACGGTAAAATCTCGTCCGCTTGAAAGTCAGTCGCACCGCGACCGCGGCATCACAACCGCGCCCGCGGCGGTCTTCTTCGGTCAAGGGCTGAGTCGGCTTCTACCGCGACCGCGCCACAGACAGCGCGACCGCGGCCTTCAAAGGTCTTCATGGTTCGCTCCTTCACGCCACCGCGCCCGCGTCCTAGACAACGCGACCGCGATATCCATGCAGTGGCGAATCTTCGTCTTTAAGCTCTTTAACTCTTGATTCTTCATACTTTGTGTCTTCGGTCTTCATATTACAATAACGCTCAAAACTAACCTAAACACTCTCTAAATCATCTTAAAATACAAGAGTTATCCTATATAAAATAGCCTGAATCAAATTCCCCCATACTTAGATCTTGCTCGTCCTCGAGTTAGCTCAAAACAAATACATCAAGTCAGCACATCTGAGATCTCAGGAAATACAAGGGAAGATAAAAACACTCAGCTCACAACCCGAACCCAAAAATATAGAGAAATCATGAGCATGAAACAATGAAGCTCAAACACACACCTCACAACAAGATAAGACACTCAAGCTCTAAAAACTTGAAAGAGAGCAACCTAGGATCTACCCAAATGTAACATGTAAGCCCCAAAGTCCCCAAGCAAGAATGATCCTAATCACTCGATTTTACCGCTCAATTCTGCTTAGGCGCCCCTTCAGGTTTTCACCTAACCACTCTTTTCATTTTTCTCAAGGGTGTGCTCACAAATACTCACAACACTCATAAACCTCATATTACCCCAGCCTAATGCTGGTCCGGGTTACCTGCTTATTACCTGAGCCGTCCTTTCGGGTTTTCAACTCATCCCAGGATTTATATGCCTTTTTTCAATTTTTATGCCTTTTTCTATCTTTTTCTTTTTCCTTTATTATGCAAAAAGTATGGTGCAAGTGCTCCATGAAAAGAAGAAAATCAAAAATCTAAAGCAAATCACTAACTAAGCTAACTAGGATAAGCGAATGCGAGTACTCCTTCCCCCATACTTAAATCCTTCATTGTCCTCAATGAAGCAAAGAGAAAGGATAGAAGCAAGGAAGAAGGTATATCAGAAGACTCACAATCGATGAAGAGAGGTGGAATGGAAGAACTCTTCAAAGGGTGGAGAAGGTATGTATGAAAACTTTGTATTTCCATTCGGTGACCAAACCGCGGGCGCGGCACTAGGGGCGCGGGCGCGGAATCGCGACAGAGAGCGGAGTTGTCCTCGGATGTGCACCGCGGGCGCGGCTGATGAAGCGCGGGCGCGGTTCTTGTGCAGGGGCGAGGTATTGACTTCATCTTGAAAAGCGTGATGTGTAAGCAACCTTCGTATCTTGGCTCGTTCTTCGAGAGATAGATGAATACTTGAACTCGAGCCGTGGAGATGAAATCCCGGGGAAACAAAGCTCCCCCATACTTAGGCTTTACACATAACCAAAGAATGGAAAGTACAAAGATGAATGGAAAGAAGAAATCGAAGATGGAAAGATAGAAGATGGATAGAATGGATATGGATGGATGGAAAATATAGAGGTATAATGGGACCATAAAGTCCTCTTTTTGTCTTTTTTTTTTTCAATTTTTTTTTTCTTTTGTATTTTTTTTTCATCATTTTTTTTCTCTTTTTTTTTTCAAGAAAAAAACGAGCTAAAACCGAGACGCAGTATGGTTGCCGCGAACACGGGCTAGTACCTGTTCGTCGGGGCGCGCTGACGATCTACCGCGGGCGCGGCCAAGGAAGCGCGGGCGCGGTTTCACGCCAGGCGTGTCCTTTCGGACCTAGTACCTGCATGTTAGCTAAAAACACAAGCAAATCGTAAGCTAGGAATGGAAAAACAATCTAACTAATCCTTGGGTTGTCTCCCAAGCAGCGCTTTTGTTTAACGTCGTTGGCTTGACGTGGATACGATCAATAGGGGTCCTCATCAACATCAATTCGGACCATGTTGCCACCATGAGATATGGAAAGAGATCCATTGGCAACGTCAATGGCCGTGTTGGCGGTTTTCATGAATGGGCGACCTAGTAAGAGAACCGGGTCGTACCGCCCTTCGCCTATCTCCATCACATAAAAATCTGCAGGAAAGATCAAACCCTGCACCTGCACTAGAACATCCTCAACTAACCCTTTCGGGCGCACATTAGAGTGGTCAGCCAATTCAATAACAATATCGGATTCCTTTAAAGGACCAAGGCCTAACCTATCATACATGCAAGCTGGGAGAACATTAATGGAGACACCTAAATCTAGCATAGCACGCTCAATTTTAGTTTCTCCAATAGTGACAAGGACAGTGAATCTTCCTGGGTCTGAGCATTTTTTTGGTAATTGCTTTTGGAGTAGGGAATTACAAGTCTCAATTTTGCTATCCTGCGTCTTTTCAACTAGAGCTACCTTTTCAATCTTAGGACTAGTCTTATTCTTTCTTTTTATGGTGCATAGCTCTTTCATAAACTTAGCAAAACGAGGGACACTTTGGATGAGATTAAGGAGAGGAACATTTACCCGACAATTGGGCGAAGGTCTCGAAGAGTTCCTTGTCATGTGCCAGCTTCCTTGTGTCCTTGAGAGCATCGGTAAATGGAGGAGAGGGCTTGAAAGAATTCAATGGTGGAAGGGGTTGAGCCACATAGCCATCGTCCTCTTCTGCTGCTGAGGTGCGGTTCCGTCTAGGAGAGCTCGGGCGTGGAGGCGAATAATTTTTGAAAGCATAATCGAGTAAAGCCTCGAAGTTACGCTCGGCCTCCTTACCGCGGGCGCGGTCCGGACACCACGGTCGCGGCTCGTTACGCCTCTCGTGGTCCGAGTCCTCTGTTGGAATTTCGCGGGCGCGGAGGGCAGGGCGCGGGCGCGGAATTCCCACAGAGACTTGGTCTTCATGTTCTGCCGCCCCGGCGCGGTCGCGGCCAGGGGAACGCGGTCGCGGATCATCACCAGGGGGTGATTCCCGACTCGCCAGTGCTCTTCCGCTCCTCAAGTTCATGGCACTCACATTCTCCTTGTGATTGAGCGGTTGAGAGGGAAGTTTCCCGGAATCCTTAGACTCGAGCCTATTGATCATGGTGGCAAGTTGGCTCAATTGAGTCTAAAGATTCTTTACAGCAGCTTTCGTCTCTTGGTTCTCCTTCAAGAGAGTGGTAATAGCATCATTCTGAGACGGAGCAGGCGCTCTTGGGGCATAGTTGTTGGGCCGGAATTGTTGCTGCTGGCCCTGAGGAGCGTACTGCTGCTGCTGTTGTGGTGGATCTTGTTGCTGCTGGTTGTTCCACCTTAGGTTAGGATGGTTCGCCCACCCCGGATTGTAGGTGTTAGAGTACGGATCATTCCGGGGCCGGGGCGCACCATAGTTGCCAATAGCATTGACCGACTCCTCGGTCTCTTGAATAGTAGGGCACTGATCTGTGTGGTGGCTTGCGTCATAGCAAAGACCGCAAGCATTGACTTACTGAGCCGTCCTCATCGTGAGCAGCTGCTTCAAAAGATCCTTGAGCTCCCGTACTTCAGCATTCAAGGACTCATTCACCACACTAACGGACCTCACATTGGTCCTGGACCTCTGATTGCGGGCTTGTTCCGCCAAGATCTCAACTTTCTGAAAAGCTGCAGCTGGGGTCAAGTTCTCGTAACTACCCCCACAAGATGCATTCACGAGCCTCTTGTCATTGTCGCAGAGTCCCTCAATGATGTAACAAATAAGATCCTTGGCCTGATAGCCATGGTAGGGACAACTCGCGATGAGCCTCTTGTAGCGCTCATAATAGTCATAGAGGTTCTCGTCTTCCCCTTGCTCCAAACTGCTGAGTTGCTTCTTAATAGATGTTTGTTTGGAAGCGGGGAAGTACTTTTCAAGAAACGCCTTCTTCATGGCCGCCCAAGTAGTGATAGAACCCGGCACCAAATAAAGGAGCCAGTCCTTGGCGGTGTCTTCAAGAGAGAAGGGAAAAGCCCGGAGCTTGATTTGATTCTCCGTCACATCAGTGGGCTTCATACTCATGCACACCGCGTGGAATTCAATGAGATGCTTGTTCGGGTCCTCACCACTCAACCCGTGGAATTTGGGTAAGTGGTGGATGAGGCCAGACTTCAGTTCGAACTTCACACCCTCCCCGAGTTCGGGGAATTGAACAACGAGCTGCTGTTGCTGGAGATCGGGCGCTGTGAGTTGGCGAATAGTTTGCTCCGCCATGGCGCCTTCTGGTTCAGAATCAGAGAGAAAGAGAGATTCAAGAAGATTGTAAGAAGTAGACACTCTGGGGGCACTCCTTATCTTCCGAAGAGTCCTGTCAATTTCTGGATCAAAACGAACAGGAGAAGTATTAGTAGACCGGGTACGGACCATGTGTTAGGTCCGCACCCAAAGGAGGGTTCTGCGCACGAACCGCGGGCGCGCCGAGGGGGCCGCGGGCGAGGTTTGAGCGCGGAACACGAAAACGCACGAAATCAAAACAAGAAAAAGGATTCCCCGGCAACGGCGCCAAAATTTGACTCGGGCAAAGTCGTTGTTCCCTTATCAAAAATAAATCCCAAACATGCAAACAAAGTATACTATGCAAGCAAGGGGTCGAACCCAAAGGAATCAGTTTCTATTCAGATTTTAGTGGTTTTCATGCAAGAATTCAAAGGAGGTTTTGAAAGTCGGTTTCAATCAAAGGTTATCAAGTAGAGTTCATCCAATCAATTCCACTTTATTAATCCGTTGATCACGAATTCATCCACCTCTTTATATGCCTAGGTCAATTCCAATCCCAATCCTTAGCAATCGCAAGTCCACGGTCCAAGCAATTCTATAACCCTAGGCAAGGACGCTTAACCTAGAATTAGCATAGAGCACAGGGATAATAGGAAATCAAATCATGCAATCAAGCTACGAGTCTCATGCACAACTTAACCATTGAATACTCTTCCCTAAACTAGTCCACGGTCCTAGAATAGAGTTGTTTCGAGAATTAGGAAAGATGCATAGACAACAACCAATCCTAATACAAACGATAGATCTAAGTCAATCAAACAAGTTGATCAGGCTCATAAAATCAAACATAGATCATGGAATGAAGCACAAGAGTGTCAATAAAGAGATTACCAGAATTTCACAACTTCATAATAAAGCTTCCTTGATTGATTAAACTCAAGAGGAGAGTTAGTTCTCCATTACAAAGAAAACTCTAATCTTTATTGAAAGACAATTGATTGACAAGTATGTTGTATATCCTAAAAACCTAGAAAGGTTCCCCTTATATAGCCCCAAAGATCAACCTTTTCGGACTAAACAAGATAGGAAACCGAAAGATAAGAAAGGAAACAAGATAGAAACGGTGAAATCTCGTCCGCGTGAAAGTCGGTCGCACCGCGACCGCGGCATCACAACCGCGCCCGCGGCGATCTTCTTCGGTCAAGGGCTGAGTCGGCTTCTACCGCGACCGCGCCACAGACAGCGCGACCGCGGCCTTCAAAGGTCTTCATGGTTCGCTCCTTCACGCCACCGCGCCCGCGTCCTAGACAACGCGACCGCGATATCCATGTAGTGGCGAATCTTCGTCTTTAAGCTCTTTAACTCTTGATTCTTCATACTTTGTGTCTTCGGTCTTCATATTAGAATAACGCTCAAAACTAACCTAAACACTCTCTAAATCATCTTAAAATACAAGAGTTATCCTATACAAAATAGCCTGAATCACCATAGCACACTACTTCATATGTCGTGCCGTCCTTCCATGGCAAGAGAAGGGTTCAGTGGTTCAAACTCATGACTGCATATTGTTGGACGCCTTTCTCAACCGCCGCCCCATTAACCTTGCCAAATTGCTATGCAACATATGGCTAAGTGTGGGAGGAAGCGACATGCTCTGCCGTATCCAGGTCTAGTGAAGCTCATTCTCTTGTCCCAAAATGCTTATGATGAGACTGCTCCCTCAGAACTTCTCGGTCTGTCATGGAACAAAAAGAAGGGACTGCTTGAGATCAGACACGATGAGGAACTTCCGTCCATCAAGAAACATTTAGAGGCAGAGGCCGAAGCCAAGAAGAAAGAGCAAGAAAGGCTCGCTT
This sequence comes from Polygonum maritimum, assembly GCA_963924305.1. Classification (NCBI taxonomy): domain Eukaryota; kingdom Viridiplantae; phylum Streptophyta; class Magnoliopsida; order Caryophyllales; family Polygonaceae; genus Polygonum; species Polygonum maritimum. The sequence goes on along the minus strand of OZ002732.1, from coordinate 27,133,460 downwards.
TGGAAGCCGAACAAGAACGCCTTGCTTCTATGCGTAAAGTGCCAGCATCTGAACAAGAGCCCGCCGTCAACTATGAAGCTCTAGATCAGGTATTGATGGCGAACTCTCCTCCTCCTCCTATGGACGCTCCTCCTTCCAGTTCTGGTCAAGCTCCCATTCCTCCTCCTGATCATCCTGAGTTGTATCCGCCGCAAGAGATCATGGCCGCCATCCTGCACAATCAATGCGTCCTGATACAAACTCTTTAGGAGTTTGCGGATCTTCATGCACAGCTACTCAAGTTCTTTCAAGAGTCCACCAGGAGACGTCCTGAATGATCACCGTCCCCACTTTCAATCCAACATCTCTTTTGCCTTTGCTTCTTTTATTCAAAACACTTGACTTTTGGTCTGTAATAACTCTACTTTTTGTTGAATGGCAATTTCACTGTTTGCTTGCATATGTTTGTTTAAGCATTCCACTGCCTATAATTGTGTTTTTATGCTACCGTCCTTATTCACTTGTAATCCTTTTCGATGATGCCAAAAGGGGGAAGTGTAGTTTTGCAGAGATGCGCTATAAAATAGTTATCTAGAATAAGCAAGTGTTAAGGGGGAACTATTAAGTGAAAGGTCTAAGGAACGCCATGCTAGAATAAACAAGAGGACGCCTAGAAAAGTTTGCTGGGACGCTACTCTCTCCTTAAAATCCAAATGCTAGAGAATCAAAGGTTGAAAACTTGTGTTTACTGAAAATTTTTTAAGTGTTAGAGGACGCTTCTAAGTTTTCATGCATGCTAAATACCAATGTCAAAACTATTTTGCTGAAGAGTTTGTCATCATCAAAAAGGGGGAAATTGTTGGGACGCTATCAAGGACGCTTGCGTGCTTGTTAGTGTACCACACAACCGTCCCTTAGTTTTGATATGACAAACTCATTTTGATTCTAATAAATTTGTCCAAGTGTTTAGGAACACCAGTGACAAAAAGGACAACAAGTGTGTGGACGTCCATGAGGTTAAAGGGACGCTAGCTACCAAGAAGTAAGGACCAGCAAGAGACTACTTGAGCAAGGACGGAGTCCCAAGTAAGTAGGAACACAAGCAGAGCGTCCTTACTCACTAGCCGACAGGATGACATCACTCGACAACATTTGATCATCCTGGACACGTGGAGACCGATCCTGTAGCAGAGTCCAACACTACGTGGCGGACGATCTTGTAGCAGAGTTCATCAACACGTGGCGGCAGATCCTGTAGTGGAGTCCATCACACGTGGCGGTGATGAGGACGCCTCCTCATCACCGCCATACTACTTGGAGGAAGATCCTGTAGCCACGTCCCCGAAGGGAATGATCGTCCCAGAGAAAGACGCCCTTCCCAAGTCCTATAAATAGCCTCAAGGCATTTATTGTGACGCCAACACTTTTAGAGAATATTCAGAGAGAATCAGAGGAAAGCGACTCACTCAAGAACATGAAGAACAAGCTCAAGAACACTCAAGAACCGTTCTGGGCTTGTGTTAGATCGAGTGAGAATTGTAACCCAAACCACAACTTGTTTGTAATTTAGAAAAACCCAAAAAGAAAGAGAGAGTCCTACAACGTACTGTAGGATGTAGGGATAGAAGTGCTTTAGAAGATTAAACTCGCTTAAGTTGTAGGCTCAAAGGAGGACTTTACTAGTGGACTTAGGACGCTGTCTAAGTGCCAGAGAAGTGTAAAGGACTCGCCAGTACAACGTAAGGACGTTTAATAAGAAAGGAAGAATCTATTCAAAAATCCTCCAAGGAGGTAGAGATTTACACTTAAAGACTACTTAGTCTTAAGTGGTTCCTCTATAATTCATTGTGTTCATTATCTGCTAAGTTCACCTGTTTAACCCTAGTAATATGTAAGGATAACTCCAATAAATTTACTAGACAAATTATTAAAAAATGTTTTCTTATCTATAAAGTTCACTTAATTAACAAAGATAATGAACACAAGATCTAAACTCTCAAAGTAAATAAATAAGTTTTTTTACTTAATAAGTCTTACTCCCTTTGTCCCCTTTTGTTTGTCTCAAACCACTATTTACGTGTTTATTAAGTAAATGTTTAAATTAAAATTGATAAATATGAAAGTTGAATTGTATGGATAAAATAAAATAGATGTAATGGTTTGACAATGATGGTAAAAAGTAAGATAAAATGGTTAAAAAATGGTAAAGTTAAATAAAATCGGTGAATTATGATATGAAGTGAGGGTAATATAGTTAAGAAATGTATATACAAAAGGAAAGGGGAGAGTATAACAAACATTTTGGGACTACGAAAATGGAAATGAAACAAACATTTAGGGATGGCGGGAGTATTAGATATAAGATATTTTCAATCATTAAAATTAATTCTCTATGAAATGCATCTACTATAATAAACTTTTGTTATAGTAATATTTTGATATGTTTTAACAATTTGTTACTATTTACCTCCTAGGTTTGTGTGGATATATTTCATGGAATTTATAGATAGGAAATAATATAGATATATCGATAGATAGAAAATCTTATAAATATGACTTCAAAAATTATTTCATGATTTTATCTTATTTGGTTGTTTGACAAGATAGGAAATTTAAATCTAGTAGATAGAAAATTAGGAAATATACATATGGTGTAGATTATTTGTTGAAAAAAATCTAAATTATATTTCAAAATTATAAATAAATCCGAAAAAATAATCTTAGAATTATATTTCAGAAATTACTTTCCCAATTTATCTTTATTTTTTGTTTGCATGAAAAGATCATTTTATTAAATAATAATATTTAGGGATCACACTGTATTGTATAAATGAGTGCTCAACGGATTATTTCATTATATACATGCCATGTGACAACATGTTTTTGTGAAGGGTCTATACTATATTAGGATAGATAAATTGGCTCTTCAATGTAAATCGACTTGATTAGTAGCACAGATTAATGACATGAATCCAATTGTTAATTTTTTGATGAGAAAGTATAAAACTACCCTTATGCTTAGTTGTTTGCACAAAACCACCCTTAATAATTTTGTTTTGTAGAAAACCATCCATTATTACAAATTTATTGCTCGAAGCTACCTCTTATAAAAAATATTGCACAAAACCACCTCTATGACATACTAGTTAACAAAATCATCCCTTATTTATAATTATTTACAATAAACCATCCAAAATCCTACTTTATGAAATCATCTATTAGATTTTTTTGTGACATTTGCTTAAATAAATCATAAAAGTCGATAACGATAATGACAATACATATATATATACAATCCCTATATTTATTTGATGATTGAGATTAATCTTGTGGGTTGATTTTAGACCCAATAAAAAGTAATAATAAGAGAGACTTAAATTCTGTGCTTGATTCACAAATCTTAATGTCTTTGGCTTTAAAATGTACAATTGACGCTATAGTTGTTCGATTAAGAAGTCTATTTATCTGTAATTCATTAATTTAATTAATATATGCTTACTTAAGTATTTTCTTTTTTAAAAAAATATTGATCTAATTTGTCAAAAATTGTTTTTTACTATATAAAATTAAATCAAATCAAATTAATTAGCAATACAAGACGACGTGGGTGACTGTACGATAATATGTGTGATTATGGGTGGTTTCATGCGAATTTTTTTATAATGTCTGGTATTGTGCAAGCAAATATCAATAATGGGTGGTTTTGTGCAAACAACTAAAACAAGTAAATATAAGGGGTGGTTTATGCGTTACATGTTAGAAATCTAGACCATTGAATAACAATATGAAGAATGATAATTAAGAGTAATTTTGCTCTTGCCGTTACTGCCTCCGTATCATAATATTTGTCATTTTAGCCTTGTTTTTTCATCTTAAAATGTTTGTCATTTTAGGATTTTTACCACTTAGTTTACAATTATACTCTTATAATTATTGTTACTTTTTAATAAATGAGAGAAGAATGATTAGTAATGGTATTGGAAAATCAAGTCGAATAGAACGATAATAGGGGTATACAAGTCTATATACTACTTTTTGTTAAAAGTGTGTAATTGTCTAAAATGATAAATACTATGATATGGAGGGAGTATATTTATTTAGTATGTTTCACTAAAAATCAAAATTATCGTCCAAATATTTTTAGATTCGTAAAAATTTTAGTTCTATATTGTGGCTTCAGTTTGTTTATGTAGGAAAGGATCAACATAAAGAAGCAAATGCTCCAAGAAATGTGGATTACGAAACACTTGCAACTCTTGTAAACCACTTCTGCTTCATCAAAATTAGGAAACTTAGTTCCCAATAAGTTTGCAAAGATAATATGGGTTCTTCCAATAGGTTGGCAAAGACAATATCTTTTGTTGCATCCCTTGTGTATCTCCTTTTCATCCTCCTTCAGATCCCTCTGTTCAGGTTGGCAAAAATACACCCAATGTCCAAAATCAATTCATTAATGTTGTAGTAACCCATTTGTTTTGTTTTCTGGCTGGTACTTTGATTGATTGATTGATTCTTTGGTGTATTAGGGTTCCATGTAGATGTGGAATTTGTACATCACCAATCCAAGTTACATGTTCTCAATTGACTGCATACAAGATTTTACCCATACAAGTTACAAAACTACTCTTGTATCCTAATGCCATCTTCTTCAAGAAAACGAGTTTTTCTAAGTATTATTCTGGGTCATTTAGAAAATGTGACATGACTTATGGGAAGAAGAACAATTATGCATCCATTTCACATGATATTCGACGACTCGAGGTATATATTTTCTTTGAAATGCATATTTCTCAAATACTTTCTCCTAAAATTAATTGTATGTAAAGTAATTTAATCTTAATTAAGCTAGATCACGGTGGGATGCTACTTATGTGTGAGCGGGGCATTCTTGGGGCTCCCCAAGAGAGGAAGGATGAGCCTTTTCGGAATGTTGTTGCTTTGGTGGGGGTTTTCCATGGAAGCCATTATAGGAAGTAGATCAACTTCGAATGCAGTGGAAATCTATACCCTCCCAATGTTATCCGCTCTTCTCATGTCTTTCCTAGGTGTTAGACGAGATATGAAGAGGATTATAAAGAGCTTTCGTGCTCGTTACAAGAAAGCACATGCCAAGATATCTTTCAAAATTAAACAGAAGTGACTTCAACGAGATCTAGCCTCTTTTTACATTGTAAAATTTCATCTCTTTTTTGACAATCAACATCATCAAGCTAAAGTTTTATAATATTTTATTATTAATAAATAATTATATATTAATAATGGAAAAAGGGCTTTTGCATTTGCATTATTTTATGAAAGGAAATGTTGAGAATATTAATAAGAAATTATAAATTACAAACCTATAAGATTGCACTTAAATTAGACAAATGCTATTTTATTGGATATCTAAAGGTAGCTTTCGATATTCCATCTACAATCCCAGTGCAAAAAAGGTGTTTGTTGCAAGGAATAGTGCCTTTTTGAAAAGAGAGTTTATTTCCAATAAGTCAAGTGGGAGAAATATTCATCTTGAACCAGTTCTTGATCAAAAGCAACAAACACAACAACATGATGACATAGTTGATGTCGAGGATGAGATGTCATTGTTTGAAGGTCAAGGATCTGATGTTATCCAAGAACCTGAATAAATTCCCTAATAAGCAAATTCGCAAATAGTTGTAGAAATTAATAAAATCCTTGTTGTTGAATCAATTGAACCCTTATGTAGAACAAACAAGAAAATGCTTCAACCAAGATGATATGATGATTTCATCTTTACTGAAAGCCTGCATGTTCTAATGTTAGAACATGGCGAGCCGGCTACCTATAAAGAAGCAATGATGGGTCCAAACTCCAAGAAATGGCTTGAGCTATGAAATCTGAAATGGACCCTATGTTTGAAAACCAAGTCTGGGACTTGATGGATTTGCCATATGAGGTAAAACCCATAAGATGCAAATGGGTTTTCAAACTTAAGATTGACGAAAATGGAAATATATTTGTATACAAAGCAACATTACTTGCTAAAGGCTTTAAATAGATTCATGGCATTGACTATGATGAAACTTTTTCATCAATTGACATGATTAGATCCATAAGGATAATCCTAGCTATTGCCACTTATTATGATTACCAAATCTGACAAATGGATGTTAAAACCCCTTTTCTGAATGAAATTTTTGAAGAGGATGTGCATATGACACAAACAGAGCGTTTTGAAGATCGAGATCATGTTGAGATGGTTTGTAAACTTAAGAGATCTATCCATGGTCTTATGTAAGCCTCTAGAAGTTGAAATATTCATTTTGATGAAAAGATCAAAGAGTTTGATTTCATCAGTTGTGAAGAAGATCCTTGTGTATACAAAACGTTTATTGGGATAAAGGTGGCTTTTCTAGTCTTGTATGTGGATGACATTAGGGCTGTCAAAACATGAGCCGACCTGAGAAACCCACCTGACCCAACCGACACCGAACCCAACCCGACACGCGAAAAAGAGGCAAAAATGTGTGAACCCGAGATTTTTAACCCGAACTAGTTTGACCCAAACCCGAAATTAACCCGTAACCGATTATATCCAAGTTTACTAACCCGATTTTACCCGAATCACAGAAGTAACCGGACCCAAAAGCATGCGAAAGCCCGAACTTACCTGACCCGACATCAACCAAAAATTCGAACACTTCTGAGTCAAGAGCACTTGACCTGAAATAACCCGTAACCCTTAAGTTAATTACCATATTTTCATGAACTATCTCATATATACTCGTAAAAAACATAATATGATTTAATAAAATAATTTAGATACATTAAATATATTTTTACACTCAAATAAATATTTTATTTAAAAAAGTAAAAATTAACGATTTTTATTATAATTGTTGTTTTGAATTTAAGTGCTACATTTAGTATTTAGTGTTAAAGGTAATGATATTAGGACAAAAACTATCATTCAATAAATGGAAAAATTGAAACCTGACTAACCCGAAACCTGACTTAACCCAAAATTTAGTTGAACCGAAACCCGACTGACCCGACCGAAATTGACCCGAAAATCAAACTTTACTCGACTAATTGTATATCCGACCTGAAATTCTTCAACCCGATCTGACGCGATTATAAAAATATCTAAATTTAACCAAAATTCGAATTGACCTGAAATCGAAATGACTTGACCCGAACCCGACCCAACCTGATGTGACCGCGCCAAGGCCACATCAAGGTACCGAAGCCACGGTGCCCAACGCCCCGGTGCCACAACAAGGAACTGACACCCCGGTCCCACAACAAGGCACCGACGCCCCGGTGCCACATCAAGGCACCGACGCCCCGATGACACATGAAGGCACCGACACCCCGGTGCCTCCCGGTGCCTCCCGGTGCCAATAATACTAAGGCGCGGCCCGATGCTTCTCTCGGGCACTTGGCCAAGGGTCGTTGACGTCTCACATTTTGGTGGTGTTTTGGTAGTTAATTTCCCTTGTAAATAAGTGTTTTTCATTCCTTTCCTTGTTAGTTTCGTTCCTTTTTAGCTTAGTTCCCGGTTTTCTTTAAGATTCGGAAACTATGCGAGTTTGTTATGTTTTGTAAGTAAAATGGTGGATTTGAGGACGTTTTGGAGGAGCATCTAAGGAGGAGCTAAGCAAGGGAGCTAAGGAACGGAAGAGCCATGCAAAGAATGAAGAGGAACTCAAGGAAAACCAAGAAGAGAAGAAGGACCGAGACCCAGGACCGAGATACTACCAAGTCGGGCCCGAGTTCGAGCACCAGAGTACAGGACCGACGTTCCCAACGTCGGGCCCGATGTCTGCCCGCGTCGGTCCGAGTCGGCAAGTTAGAGGATTGGGCTCCAAGGCACAAATGTTGTGATCTTCCAATTTTGCCCTTCTTCTAACTTGGAATTCCTTGGTCCCCAATCAAGAGAAGAGGATAATTAGAGGTGATTAGAGAGGATTAGGAGAATCACACACACACACCAAAAATCACTCTCAAAGGCTCAAGGAAGACTTGGAGAGCAAGGAGAAGAAAGGAGGAGGAGAAGAGAGAGAGATCGGTGGAGCTAGAGAGGAGTTTAGTGAGTTTGTACTTGTTTTTGCTTTGGTTTTAGTAGAATTAAGAGTTGGATCTTGTGAACCCCTTTGGATTTGAATGCAATTTAGCTTTTTTTTGAGATTGATGATTGAGATTTGCATGATTTGCCATTTGATTGCTTTTTACTCTTACTTGATGGAGTAGATTCCATAGTCTTGGGCTCTGGGGGAAACCCCTAGCTAGGATTGGGTCGGAAACCCCAATTCCATAGCCTTGAGTGCTTGATCTATGAATCCTCTCTACATTGAGCTTCAATTCTCTTGTGGAAACAAGGGACCTAGGGCTTGTGATTGGTAAGAGTAAGCGGAAGCAATCTCGAACCCATCACTAGACCTAGCATCGAAGGTGAGTGGAAACTCCCTTGATCTCATAAGGGATTGAAGGCTAGCAACCTCGATCTCATAAGGATCAACACTTATTGGCTGAATTGGGGTGGAATTACCCAAGTCTAGTTAGGGAAGGAACCCAAAAACCCAAGACCGATCTACTATATTTGCAAGACCGAGTTACCCAGTACATCAGGCCCGACGTTGTGTGAGTCGGTCCCGGCCAAATCGACCTCGATCCACCCTCGGACGAAGTGACCAGTGTCGGTCCGAGGTGATTTCTTTTGATTTTCCTCGTTTTGCCTTTCTTTTACCTCTTTTTAGTCTTTTGGGTACTCTCGACGCACGAACTTCCGTGTGTTCGACACCCTACCTCTCTTACTACAATTGGGGTTCGGTTTATAAATTTAAATTTTGATATCATCCGATCCGGACGAGACCCCGATCAAAATTTTGGCGCCGTTGCCGGGGAGTTCTACTTGTTTGAGGTACCCTCTTTTGTTGAGTCTTTGATTTGTAGTGATTTGGGTGAGGGACTAGCCCAAGCCCCTTGTTTGTTTTGATTCGGTTTTGTTTGTGTCTTTGGTTGTAGGTGTATGCGAGCTCGTTCCGTCCGAGGAACACTTGAGCTCAACTTTGTGTGTGACCCGGAAAGCATCATCAAACAAGCTCGGAAGAAGAAGAGAATGGCGGACCAAGCCCGTGATGAGGAGGTTGAAAGGATGAGAGCCGACATGGCTCGAATGCAACTTGAGATGGCGAACCGAGATGCCGAGGCTAGGAGAGAGCGTGAGCAAAGGATGAGATTGGAGGCTCAAATCAACACTCAACCTCGGAATGCTAGACAATACATGCATCCGGAGTTGAAAGTGCCGGAACCGGCCATCGTCTTGCCGGAGGTGTCGAAGAATTTCGAGATCAAAACTCAATTCATCTCACTCATCAAGAGAGAGCAATTCCAAGGGAGACCGAATGAGTGCCCGATCGAGCATGTGAAGCAATTCAAAGACCTATGTGAGACCATCTCGACGGATGATGAGACACTTGAGTACGTGCTACTCAAGGCCTTCAAGTGGTCGTTGGGAGGCAAGGCATTGCATTGGTTGGAGAGCCAAGCACCTCGTTCCATCACATCATGGAGGGCTCTCAATGAAGCATTCTTGATGAAGTTCTTTCCGCCCACCAAGACGACGGAGCTTAGAAGGAAGATAGCAAGCTTTCAACAAGGAGCCCACGAGCCACTCTTCGAGGCTTGGGATCGGTTCAAGGAAATGTTGAGGGCATGTCCAACGCATGGACTACAACCTTATGTCCTTCAAGACATAATCTTCCAAGGAATCAACCCCGCCACCAAGGATAAATTGAACCTTCATACCGATTGTGGGTTCATTGACTTGCCTCCGGAGCAAGCGTGGGAGTTGCTAGACAAGCTCTCCGATTATGAAGCCATGTATGGAGTAAATCAAGTGACCAAGGAAGTAAGAGTCCATGGAGACGGTGCAAAGAGGCTCTACGATCCAAAAAGTGAAGAGGTGGACAAAGATGTGAAGATCCAATTCCTAGAGGATGAGTTGAACAAGATGAGGAGGAAGATGGGTCATCTCCAACAAAACGCAAGAGCTTGTGAAGAGTGTGGTTCCTTGAAGCATGGAGCTCAAGAGTGCCCAAATGAGCGCCAAGTTTGATTGGCCGGGCAAATTGAGGAGGCACACTATGTTCAAAGGAACTTTGGAGGGAGAGCCAATTTAAACAATGGAGGAAGGTGGAACCAAGGCCAAGCTAGTGGCTATAACAACAACTTCAACCAAAACGAGCCAAGGGCCCAACCACCACCATACCGACCTCCGGGTTTCTATGAGCAAACTCCACAATGGGCACAAGAGATGAGAGGCGAGTTCAAGGACTTGAAGAATCAATTCACCAACGTTGAGAGAAGAGTTGATGAAATGGGTGCCCAATTCAAAGAGTTTGGTGTATGGAGAAGACAAGTGGACAACCAATTTGTTCACATGGCGAATCAACTTCCAGGAGAAGAAGGGAGACTCCCGGGCCGACCCGAGGAGAATCCCCGTGCCCAACAACAACAAAATGAAGTTCGAGCCATAGGATTGAGGAGTGGACGGAGTTTGCCCGAGCCACAAGTTCCAAGAACAAGAGAAGAAGGTCGGACCGAGTTGCCCAGTAACTCGGGCCCGACATGCCATGACGTCGATTCAGAAGACGGAGGAAGTCCCCTGAGTTGGACCGAGGAGGAGCAGAACTCGGGCCCGACGTGCCCTGTAGTCGGCCCGACGTTCCCAGAAATTCCCTGCCCCCGGACCGAGGTTCCTGAAGTCGGTCCCGAAGTCACTCCAACGTCGATCCAAGCTGAAAATGTTGGGAGAAGTCAAGATCGGTCCAAGGAGGTGGATCCAACCAAGAAACAAGGAAGCACAACTCTTCCATACCCATTGAAGAAGCCCAAGGAGATTGTTGAGGGCAAGTTTAAGCGGTTCTTGAAGCTTTTGCAAGGCTTGAACATCACCATTCCATTCACCGATGCTCTAAGTGAGATGCCATCCTATGCAAAGTTCTTGAAGGAAATTTTGAGCAAGAAGAGGTCAATTGTAGAGATGCAAGATGAGGTGAAGATCTTAGAGCTACCTCAAAAGCTAGGTGATCCCGGAAGATTTGCCATTACCGTGGGGATTGGATCCCAAAACTTTAAGGCTCTTTGTGATTTAGGAGCAAGCATATCGGTTATGCCCATGAGCATATGGAGAAGGGCTAACCTCGGAGATATGGAACCGGTTGATATGAGTCTTACTATGGCCTATGGTTCATCTACAAAGTCCACCGGAATCTTCGATGACGTCCCAGTTAGAGTTGGGAGGTATTTTGTGCCCGATGATTTTGTGATCCATGACATGAAAGATGATCCGATGGTGCCCATTATTCTTGGAAGGCCGTTTCTAGCTACGGCGGGTGCCAAATTTGATGTGAGAAATGGGAAAGTGACTTTCGAGATTGGCGAGGAAAAAGTGGAGTTCTATTTCAACAAGGCTCTCAGCGAACCAGATGCTTTGGCAATCTTGAAGTTGGAGGAAAGTGCCAAGCGCAAGAGAGAGGAGTTGGAACCCACAAGAGAGGAAGAAGCACCATTAAGAGATCATGACATGGTCTATGTTCAAGAGCAAGAAAGAGAGTTGCTAGATCCATTGGTGAACCATGAGGAGCCAAGAGGTGGAGATAGCCCGAGAGGCCATGAAGAGTATCCTTCTCTATATCCTTTTGATGTGGGAGACTCTTACATTTGTTTAAGTGATTTGAAAGAGGATCTAGAGGATGATTACCTTTGCTTGAGTGATTTGCAAGAAGACTTGAGTTATAATGTCATTGAGTCCCCTAGAAATTCTTTAGATTTTTGTGGTGTAGGTAATGAAGAGCAAGTTGAGAAGATGCAAGAGATGCCAACCTACACTTTGGAGGAGAAGAATGATGGAGAAGTTGGATGCCACACATTTCATCAAACGCAAATGGTGGTACTATGGCTATGAGGAGTGTGGAGATGCATATGACAAGGATGATCAATTCACCGTTTTTCACCCTCCTTGAAGGGTAGAGGTTAGAAGTCAAGCTAGTGACTTAAAAGAAGCGCTTCTCGGGAGGCAACCCGAGTTTAGTAGGTTCATTTTCGTAGTTTCTAGTTTGCTTTTCTTTGCCTTAGCTTAGATTCTTGTTAATCTCTCTTTAGCATGTGTTTTGTGGAATTGTGTGTTATGTGAGCTTCATGATCATGTGTGGTATTGGTGAAAATAATAAAAGGACTTGTGGGTAGAGACTTGCCAAGACGAGGGATTTTTAGGAAGCCAAAACGGGTAGGACCGAGGTACCCAGTACCTCGGGCCCGAGGTTGCAACGTCGGTCCGGTAACGACGGTCAACTTTGGTCTTGATTTTGTGGAAATACCTATTATGCCCTTCTGACCTAACTTTGTCTTCTACCCAATTTAAGCCTTCTTTCCCATACCTAACACCCATCACCCTCATAACCACCTTCCCAAAATACCAAGCCCCTTCAAAAACCCCCAAATCGATCCATCATCTCCACCATACTCGAACCCCAAGCAATCTTCACCACAAATCTCGATCCATACCCCTAGCATCCTCAAACAACGATCCAAAAGCCAAAAATCCCAACACAATCCCATAGTTCTTCATCCCTCTTCTAGATCTAGAAGAGAAATTTGAGTTCTAAGAAGTTGATTGGTAGAAGTCTTTGTTTCTTCATATTTGGTATGTGAATCTCAATCTCTACTTGATTCCTTGTGAATTTCATGCTTTCATTGCTAGATTTGAGATTTGCCATGATTGAGTGAGCTTAGACCTTGAGCATCCATGGTGATTTGCATGCATAGTGAAATTTGTGCTTAATTGTTGCTACCACCTACTTGGAACTTCGATTGATGATGAGAAATGGTTGATTTTGGATTTTAGGAGCATGATAGAGTGTTTTATGGGTGAAACTAGGAAGAAAAGTCGGATGAGAGTCGGCCCGAGGTACCTTGAACCTCGGGACCGATGTTGTAAGTCGGTCCAAGACTCGGACCGAGGTGGAGAACCTCGGACCCGATGTCTTGTGTTGGTCGGTCCTATGCTATTTGACTTTCTCTTGTGTGAGCTTTAGGATTCATGAGCTTGATTGTTGATAAAGGCATGTCTATCATGATATATCTTGTAGCTTGACCATTGTCATGTGATTCTTTGCTCACACATGTTGGATTTTGTGGATTGAGTGTCTTAAGAGCAAGTATGGGGTTATTTCCTTGCATGATGAGTTGTTTGTTGTGGAAGCTTGTGATCTTGTTGTGATTGTATAGATTTTATCTTGGAGTTCTTTGCTTGATTGTGTGTAGGTACCATGACTACCCGAGCATCTTCTTCAAGGATGGAGAAAGCAACAAGAAAGTCCAAGAAGTCGTCTAAGAGAGTCCAAAGGATGGACGATGTGCGCTTCGAGGATGATGACGTAGCTCAAGAGTATGAGCGACTCATGGGTCTATCTCACCACACCCGGTGGTTAGATTGGGAGTCTATTCAAAAGATGAGCATGGATGAGGCTCTTATTCGGTGCTACTCTCACATTGGTCTTAATGTGATACTAAGGTGGAACAACACTCACTATCCCGCCTTAACATCCGAGTTTATGGCGTCATTCAAGTCCACGTATGAAGGAGTAGAGAGTGAGGGCATGATCTCCTTCCAAATGGGCAACGAGTTGCATGAGGTCTCTCTCCGGAATTTGGCTACCTACCTTGGGTTCCCTTTTCCGAGAGATGAGGCTTATGTTGACAACGAGAAGGTGGACTATCTTTGGAGATTTGTAGCCGGAAGAAGTGAGATGAGGAAAGGCGCATCAACAAATGAGATAGCAAGTCCACTCTTCCGAGTCATGATCCGAGCTTTGGGTTGTATCATCTTTGCTAGGCACGAGTTGAGCAAACCGATGAAGGAGGAGGCCATGTTGCTCTATGAGATGTTGTTCCACAATGATAAGCCAATGAACCTCACATGGGAATGGGTGAAGATGGTGAGGGATTTCCAAAGTTCCTCATGGATCTATTTTGGAGGCATGATAGTCCGCTTGGCTCATCGTCTTGAGGTGGACTTGTCTACCTACACGCCGGCCCCGAATGGTGTAGAGTTCATGGACCTTAAGTACTTCAAGAAGGCCAACATCATCAAGGAGAAGCAAGTGACTGGTGCCACCACCTATCTAGCCCCTCACTCCAACTTCGACAAAGTGCAAGTTCCTTTAGGGCCTCGACTCTTCGACCTCACGAGCTATTACAATTGGTACCAAGTGTGGGTGGGCAAGGAGAATCCTTATGGAGAGCCGGAGGGGACACTTGAGTGTAGGAGACGAGCACAACACATTCGTTTCACTACTCCTCAAGCTTCCCCAGACACCGAAGAAGAGGAGCCCAACCAATATGAGTTCGTGAGAAGAGATGACATGGACATGGACTTGACTAGAGAAGAAGAAGAAGAAGAAGAAGATGGTGGTTACCACAATTTGCTCACCGACCACGCACCAACACTACTCGACCGAGGTGCAAGCCATGTCGGGCCCGACGTCCACCAACGTCGGTCCGACACATATTTGCCCGATCCGGTCCCGAGCCAATTCGAGAGGGGTGAGGGAAGTGGAGCAAGACAAGAACCACCAAGCTATGGAGGATATGAAGGGTATGCTCAATGGTACGGGCCCGGAATGGTGTTCCCCGAGCCTCAACAATCGGTGGACATGAACTTCTTGGCCAACCATTTAGCTCATCTTCAACTTCAACAATCTAGCATGCTTCAAGAGGCACATCAAATCAATCTACAACAACAACACCTCAACTTCCAACAACAACAGCTTTTCCACCACCAAGAAGACTTCCAAAATCAATTTGAAGAAATGAATCCCAACATCGCTTACACTAGACGTGATGTGGACGACTTGAGGGCGGTCGAGGACCAAAGATGGAGCGTCCAAGAAAGTTTCAATGAGTGGATGACCGGGAACTTCTCTTCCCATGAAGATCAATAGATGCGCCCCGCACCACAAATTCAATTGCCAAGTCAAGACCCTTTCCACGACCAAGTGTATGAGCGAGAGCGGCATGCACGGCTCCAAAGGAGACGCCGTCAAGGTCACCCTCCAAACTAAGCCTCAACATGCCATTCAAGAATAAGGAATTATGAGCTCTCTTTACTCTTCTCTTTACTTTTGAATTTTGATTTCTTTTAATGAGGACATCAAAATTTGAAGTATGGAGTGGGTTAGTAGCTCATAGTTCCATGTGTAGTTCCATGTGTTTGTTCTTGTTTTGTCTAAGGGATGTTTCTTTTTTGATAGTGGCATGATGTGATGCATGAATGATGATTGAATTTTATGGTATGAATGGATGAGTTTGTTTGTTTTTTTTGAAAATTTTTTTTGCAAAAATTCCTAAATATTTGAAAAAATTGTGTGAAAATGTCAAAAAGATTTTGTTTTGGACTAGGAATTCCCATCTTAGATGTCCAAATGAAGGCTAATGATGATGTGAGCATATAAAGTCCTTTGCATATTTTTGGATAGTTTAACCTCTAAATGGATGTTGCTTTTTGATGTGATGTGATATCTTGCATGTTTTTATTGAGCACATGAGTTCTTGGATGAGTTTTGATGCAACTAAGTATGAGTGAACCTTGTGAGATGATTTTCTTGGCCATTTTAGGGATGTTTGTTTATATTGCATATCCCTCATTTTCTTGTGTGAATTAGCTCATGCATGCTTAGTAAAACTTGCTATTGCGGTGTTTATCTATTTTCCAAGGCCAATATGAGATTTGTTCTATGCTTTGTCACATTGATTTGAACTTTATTTTGCTTAGTCACAAAATGTTCCATATCCTACCTTGAAGATAAACCGTTGTTTGTAGCCCCGTTTTAGCCTTAGACCTTTGTTTGAAACTCCTCAAAAATATGATTCCTAGCCTATATGACTTGACCTTTATGGGATTGGACTTTAGTGAGAGGTTTGGGAATATATTTGGAGAGTTGAGATTCTCTTTGGTGAAGGGCAAAGAATGGAGTTATAACCCAAGTGGGTAGTGCATCTTTGTGAAGTTAAAGTAAAAAAGAAAAGAAAGAAAAGTTGGAAAAATAGTGGATTGAAAGCAAAAGTGCTTAAGTGAAAGAAAGGGCACCGACCGAGTTCAAAAGGACCTCGGGCCCGACGTGTGTTGCAAGTCGATCCTAGTGAAAAAAGTGTGAAAAATCCAACAAAAAGTGTAGTGCAAAGATGAAGTGGAATGTTTAGTGAAATGTGGGTTGAAAAAGAAAGAAAATAAGAAAATCAAAGTCTTTTGGTAAGTGAAAGTTGAAAGTGGAATAATTTGGTGAGTTTGGTGAGAGACTAGAAAGTTCAATCTCCGTTGTAAGCACCACAAGACCAAAATGATTCCCACATTGAGAAACACTAAAATCCCCATTACAACCCGGCCGAATGGAACCTCTTTGAGGACCTCCATTGAGCCAAGTTCATATTCTTTGTGTGCATTGTAATAGGCATCTCTAGGTGGAGGAATTGGTGATATTAGCTTCAATGGTAAAGCCTTTACTTGCATGATTTTTGAGTATGAGTGTTCATTTTCAAGCCTAAACACATAATGAGTGATACATATTTTCACATACCTAAAGTGAGGCTTTATTGCATTAGACTTTATTCCTTGAACACTTGATCATGTGTGATGACGTAATCTTACTAGCATGTCTATCACTTGTTCTTACTTGATTTTTCATATGAGGCTTTACTTGAAGATTGTGCTTCGGTCTTGCTTATGTTGTTATTGCTTGAGGACAAGCAAGTTTAAGTATGGGGTATTCTGACGTCTCTCATTTTGGTGGTGTTTTGGTAGTTAATTTCCCTTGTAAATAAGTGTTTTTCATTCCTTTCCTTGTTAGTTTCGTTCCTTTTTAGCTTAGTTCCCGGTTTTCTTCAAGATTTGGAAACTATGCGAGTTTGTTATGTTTTGTAGGTAAAATGGCGCATTTGAGGACGTTTTGGAGGAGCATCTAAGGAGGAGCTAAGCAAGGGAGCTAAGGAACGGAAGAGCCATGCAAAGAATGAAGAGGAACTCAAGGAAAACCTAGAAGAGAAGAAGGACCGAGACCCAGGACCGAGATACTACCAAGTCGGGCCCGAGTTCGAGCACCAGAGTATAGGACCGACGTTCCCAACGTCGGGCCCGATGTCTGCCCGCGTCGGTCCGAGTCGGCAAGTTAGAGGATTGGGCTCCAAGGCACAAATGTTGTGATCTTCCAATTTTGCCCTTCTTCTAACTTGGAATTCCTTGGTCCCCAATCAAGAGAAGAGGATAATTAGAGGTGATTAGAGAGGATTAGGAGAATCACACACACACACCAAAAATCACTCTCAAAGGCTCAAGGAAGACTTGGAGAGCAAGGAGAAGAAAGGAGGAGGAGAAGAGAGAGAGATCGGTGGAGCTAGAGAGGAGTTTAGTGAGTTTGTACTTGTTTTTGCTTTGGTTTTAGTAGAATTAAGACTTGGATCTTGTGAACCCCTTTGGATTTGAATGCAATTTAGCTTTTTTTTGAGATTGATGATTGAGATTTGCATGATTTGCCATTTGATTGCTTTTTACTCTTACTTGATGGAGTAGATTCCATAGTCTTGGGCTATGGGGGAAACCCCTAGCTAGGATTGGGTCGGAAACCCCAATTCCATAGCCTTGAGTGCTTGATCTATGAATCCTCTCTACATTGAGCTTCAATTCTCTTGTGGAAACAAGGGACCTAGGGCTTGTGATTGGTAAGAGTAAGCGGAAGCAATCTCGAACCCATCACTAGACCTAGCATCGAAGGTGAGTGGAAACTCCCTTGGGTCGAAGTGTAGAGTGGAGGGATTGAAGGCTAGCAACCTCGATCTCATAAGTATCAACACTTATTGCCTGAATTGGGGTGGAATTACCCAAGTCTAGTTAGGGAAGGAACCAAAAAACCCAAGACCGATCTACTATATTTGCAAGATCGAGTTACCCAGTACATCGGGCCCGACGTTGTGTGAGTCGGTCCCGGCCAAATCGACCTCGATGCACCCTCGGACGAAGTGACCAGTGTCAGTCCGAGGTGATTTCTTTTGATTTTCCTCGTTTTGCCTTTCTTTTACCTCTTTTTAGTCTTTTGGGTACTCTCGACGCACGAACTCCCGTGTGTTTGACACCCTACCTCTCTTACAACAATTGGGGTTCGGTTTATAAATTTAAATTTTGATATCATCCGATCCGGACGAGACCCTGATCAGTCGTACTCGACCCGTTACAAGATCGTTCTCTTCCAAGGAGGCGAATCACATTCCCGGGCCTATAACGCGGCGACGAGCTAAGGTCTTACAAGAGCAACTTCGAGCTCACTTGCAATGCCTTATGTGTCACAAGGCCGGCCCGGAGATGCGTTTTTGAGTGTCCAAATACTCGGCCCAAGTGAGAGCCCCGCGAAGCCCAACGCCCATTACGAAGAGGGACGATCCAAGTCCATCTTGAAGGAGGCTTGGCTGCCACACTAACCACCTTCCTTGGCCTCCACGTTTGCCACTACAACGCATTAAAAGCACTAGCTTGGCCGCCAAGGAAATACATTGAAGGTGGCTGGATTTCCGTGCCTTGGACATCACTCTTCTTCACCTCCTCATAAGACTTGGCGCCCACTCCAAGATGTGTGCCTTGGCCGCCAATCCTCGCCACCTCCTCTTGAAGCTTGGCATCCACACAAAGCTAGCCGCCTCTCCCCTCTTCTCGTCCCTATATAAACACAAGGAGGGCCTCATATTTTCTTAGATTGAAATTGAGTAAAGAGAGTTTTTAGCCCTTAATCTTTCGGTCTCTTCTCCTCAAAGGAGAACGGGCCGTGATGGGGGTCGTCCGGATCGGATGATATCAAAATTTAAATTTATAAACCAATCCTAGTTAGGGGATTCCCCCATAGCCCAAGACTATGGAATCTACTCCATCAAGTAAGAATAAAAAGCAATCAAATAGCAAGGCAAGCAAATCTCAATCATCAAACTCAATTCAAAGCCAAATTGCATTCAAATCCCAGGGGTTCACAATATCCAAGTCTCAAATCCACTAAACAAAAGCAAAACAAGTTCAAACTCACTAATCTCCTCCTAGACTCCACCGATTTCTCTCCTCTTCTCCTCTTCCTTCCTCCTCCTTGCCCTCCAAGTCTTCCTTGAACCCTTTGAGAGTGATTAGATGTCTCTCCCCCTTGTTAGTTGTTTTCTCTCTCTAATCTCCCTCTAATTATCCTCTCCTTTGATTGGGGACCAAGGAATTCCAAAATTAGAAGAAGGGCAAAAGTGGAAGATAACCATAATGTGCCTTGGAGCCCAATCCTCTTTTAGCCGACTCGGACCGACACGCTTAGACCTCGGGCCCGACGTTGCCAACGTCGGTCCTAGCCTCAAATGCTTCAAACTCGGGCCCAATGTGCTAGCTAGGCACGTCGTTCCTGGGTCTCGATCCTCTTCTTTTCTTGGTTTTCCTTGAGTTCCTCCTCGTTCCTTGCATGGCCTTTCCGCTCCTTTGCTCCTTAGCTTAACTCCTCTTTAGAAACTCCTCCAAAACGTCCTCAAATGCGCCATTTTACCTATAAAACACAACAAACTCGCATAGTCTCCGAATCTCATAGAAAATCGGGAACTAAGCTAAAAAGGGACAAAACTAAGAAAGAAAGGAATAAAAGACACATATTTACATAGGAAATTAACTACTAAAACACCACCAAAATGAGAGACATCAGAATACCCCATACTTAAACTTGCTTGTCCTCAAGCAATAACAATATAAGCAAGACTGAAGCACAATCTTCAAGTAAAGCCTCATATGAAAACACAAGTAAGCACAAGTGATAGACATGCTAGCAAGATTACATCATCACACATGATCAAGTGCTCAAGGAATAAAGTCTTGTGGAATCAAGCCGCACATAAGGGACATGAAAATGTGTATCATTCATCATGTGTTTAGGTTTAGCAATGAACACTCAAACTCAACAATCATGCAAATAAAGATTTTACTATTGAAGCTAATATCACCAATTCCTCCACCTAGAGATGCCTATTAAATGCACACAGAATATGAACTTGGCTCAATGGAGGTCCTCAAAGAGGTTCCATTCGGCCGGGTTGTAGTGGGGCTTTTGGTATTTCTCAAGGTGGGAATCATTTTGGTCTTTTGGTGCTTATAATGGGGATTGAACTTTCTAATCTCTCACCAACTTCACCAAATTTATTCCACTTTCAACTTCACTCATCCAAGAGACTTTGATTTTTCTTCTCTTTTCTTTCAACCCACTCTTTCATACTTCACTAAACATTCCACTTCATCTTTGCACTACACCTTTTGTTGGATTTTTCTCACTTTTTCCGCTTAGGATCGACTTGCACTACAACTCGGGCCCGATGTGCACTTTAACTCGGTCGGTGCCCATTTTCTTCACTTAAGCACTTTGCTTTCAATCCACTATTTTTTCAACTTTTCTTTCTTTCTTTTTCACTTTAACTCAACAAAGATGCACTACCCACTTGGTTTGTAACTCCATTCTTGCCCTTCACCAAAGAGAATCTCAACTCTCCAAATATTCTTCCAAAAACCTCTCACTAAAGTCCAATCCCATAAGGGTCAAGTCATATAGGCTAGGAATAATATTTTTGAGGAGTTTCAAACAAAGGTCTAAGCTAAAACGGGGCTATAAACAACGGTTTATCTTCAAGGTAGGATATGGAACATTTTTTGACTAAATGAAACAAAGTTCAAATCAATGTGACAAAGCATAGAACAAATCTCATATTGGTCTTGGAAAATACATAAACACCTCAATAGCAAGTTTTACCTAGCATGCATGAGCTAATTCACACAAGAAAATGAGGGAGAAGCAATATGAACAAGCATCCCTAAAATGGCCAAAAATAATCTCACAAGGTTCACTCAAGCTTAGTTGCATCAAAACTCATCCAGGAACTCATGTGCTCAATAAAAACATGCAAGATATCATATCACATAAAAAACAACATCCATTTAGAGGCTAAACTATCCAAAAATATGCAAAGGAATTTACATGCTCACATCATCATTAGCCTTCATATGGACATCTAAGATGGGAATTCCTAGTTCAAAACAAAATCTTTTTTGTCTTTTTCACACGAACTTTTTCAAATTTTTATGGATTTTTGCAAAAATTTCTCAAAAACAAAACAAACTCATCCATTCATGCCATCAAATTCAATCATCATCCATGCATCACAACATGCCACTATCCAAAAGAAAACATCCCTTAACAAAACAAGAACAAACACAAGCAACCTAAACATGAAACTATGAGCTACTAACCCACCGCATACTTAAAATTTTGATGTCCTCATCAAAACAAAGAAATCAAAACTCAAAAGTAAAGGAGAAGAGTCAAGAAAGCTCACAATTCCTTATTCTTGAATGGCATGTTGAGGCTTAGTTTGGAGGGTGTCCTCGGCGGCGTCCCCTTTGGAGCCGAGCGTGTCTCTCTCTCTCTCTCGTACACATGGGCATGGAAAGGATCTTGACTTGGCGGTTGAAGTTCAGGTGCGGGGCGCGTCCATTGGTCCTCGCGGGAAGAGTAGTTCCCGGTCATCCATTCACTGAAGCTCTCTTGAACGCTCCATCTTTGGTCCTCGACCGCTCTCAAGTCGTCCACATCACGCCGAGTGTAAGCAATGTTGCGGTTCACATCTTCAAATTGGGTTTGGAAGTCTTCTTGTTGGTGGGAAAGTTGTTGTTGTTGAAAATTGAGATGTTGTTGTTGAAGGTTGATTTGGTGTGCCTCTTGTAGCATGCTAGATTGTTGGAGTTGAAGGTGAACCAATTGGTTGGCTAGGAAGTTCATGTCCACCGATTGTTGAGGTTCGGGGAAGACCATTCCGGGCCCATACCATTGGGCATACCCTTCGTACCCTCCATAGCTCGGTTGCTCTTGCCTTGCTCCACTTCCCTCTCCTCTCTCATAAGCACTAGGAACCGGATCGGGCAAGTAAGTGTCGGACCGACGTTGATGGACGTCGGGTCCGAGGTGGCTTGCATCTCGGTCCAAAAGCGTTGGAGCTTTTTCGGTGAGCAAATTGCGGTATCCGCCATCTTCTTCTTCGGGAGGTGAGTCAACGTCCATGGCCTCCCTCCTTGCAAACTCAAATTGGTTGGGCTCTTCATCTTCGGTGTCCGGGGAAGATTGAGGGGTAGTGAAAGGAATGTGTTGTGCTCGTTTTCTACACTCAAGTGTCCCCTCCGGCTCTCCAAAAGGATTCTCCTTGCCCGCCCACACTTGGAACCAATTATAGTAGCTTGTGAGGTCAAAGAGGCGTGGCCCCAAAGGAATGTGCACCTTGTCGAAGTTGGAGTGAGGCGCTAGATAGGTGGTGGCACCGGTTACTTGCTTCTCCTTGATGATGTTGGCTTTCTTGAAATACTTTAGATCCATGAACTCTACACCATTCGGGGCCGGCGTGTAGGTGGAAAAATCCACCTCAAGACGATGAGCCAAGCGGGCTATCATCCCTCCAAAGTAGATCCATGAGGAACTTTGGAAATCCCTCACCATCTTCACCCATTCCCATGTGAGGTTCATCGGTTTATCATTGTGGAACAACATCTCATAGAGCAACATGGCTTCTTCCTTCATCGGCTTGCTCAACTCGTTCCTAGCAAAGATGGCACAACCCAAAGCTCGGATCATGACTCGGAAGGGTGGACTTGCTATCTCATTTGTTGAGGTGCCTTTCCTCATCTCACTCCTTCCGTCTACATACTTCCAAAGATAGTCCACCTTCTCATTGTCAACAAAAGCCTCATCTCTCGGAAAAGGAAATCCAAGGTAATGTGCCAAGTTCCGGAGAGAGAGCTCTTGCAACTCATTGCCCATTTGAAAGGAGATCATGCCCTCACTCTCAACTCCTTCATATGTGCACTTGAATGATGCCATAAACTTGGACGTCAAGGTGGGATAATGAGTGTTGTCCCACCTTAGCATCACGTTGAGCCCAATGTGAGAGTAGCATCGAGTAAGAGCCTCATCCATACTCATCTTCCTTATAGACTCCCAATCTAACCACCGAGTGTGGTGAGATAGACCCATGAGTCGCTCATATTCTCGAGCCACATCATCATCCTCAAAGCGCACATCATCCATCCTTTGCACCCTCTTTGACGACTTCTTGGACTTCTTTGTTGATTTCTCCATTCTTGAAGAAGATGCTCGGGTTGTCATGGTACCTACACACAATCAAAGAAAAGAACTACAAGATAAGATCTATACAACCACAACAAGATCACATGCTTTCACAACTAACAACTTTTCACACAAGAAAATGACCCCATACTTGTCTTCTAGACACTTAATCTACAAAATCCAACATGCATGAACCAAGAATCACACCAAAATGGTTAAGCTATAAGATATATCATGATAAACAAGCCTTAACCAACATTCAAGCTCCTGAATCCTAAAGCTCAAACAAGAGAAAGCCAAAATAGACTAGGACCGACCAACATAAGACGTCGGGCCCGAGGTTCTCAACCTCGGTCCGAGTCTTGGACCGACTTCTCAATGTCGGACCCGAGATTCTGGGCATCTCGGTCCGATCCTAAAATCAACTTCTCTACCTATTTCACCCAAAAATACTCTATCATGCTCCTAAAATCAAAATCAACCATTTCTCATCATCAATCGAAGTTCCAAGTAGGTTCTAACATGCATGATCAACAATTAAGCACAAATTCCACTATACATGCAAATCACCATGGATGCTCAAGGTCTAAGCTCTTTCAATCATGGTAAATCTCAATTTTAGCAATGAAAACATGAAATTCACAAGGAATCAAGTAGAGATTGAGATTCACATACCAAATCTGAAGAAACAAAGACTTCTAGCAATCAAACTCTTTAGATCTCAAATTCTCCTCTTAGATCTAGAAGAGGGATGAAGAACAATGGGACTTTGTTGGGGTTTTTTTGGCTTTTGGATCGATGTTTTGGGATGGCTAGGGTGTTGGATCGAGATTGTTGTTAAGTGTGCTTTGGGATCGAGAGTGATGGAGGTGTGGATCGATTTGGGGGTTTTTGAGGGGAACTTGGTATTTTGGGAAGGTGGTTATGACGGTAATGGGTGGTAGGTATGAGAAAGAAGGCTTAAATTGGGTAGGAGACAAATCTAGGTCAGAAGGGTATAATGGGCATTTCCACAAAATCAAGACCAAGGTTGACCGGCCAGGTCGGACCGACGTTGCCAACGTCGGGCCCGAGGTACTGGGTACCTCGATCCGGCTCGGTTTGGCTTCCTAAAATTCCCTCTTCTTGGCAATTCTCTACCCACAAGTCCATGCATTATTTTCACCACTACCACACACAATCATGAAGCTCACACAACACACAATTCCACAAAACACATGCTAAGGAGAGATTAGAAAGAATCTAAGCTAAGACAAAGAAGCTAAACTAGAAACTACGAAAATGAACCTACTAAGCTCGGGTTGCCTCCCGAGGAGCGATTCTTTTAAGTCACTAGCTTGACTTCTAACATCTACCCTTCACGGAGGATGAAAAATAGTGAATTGATCATCGTTGTCATGTCCGTCTCCACGCCCCTCATAGCCATAAAACCACCATTTGTGATTGATGAAAGTGTGGCCTCCAAATTCTCCTTCACCTTTCCCTTCCAAAGTGTAATCTTGCACTTCTTGCTCCTTCTCAAGTTGGTCTTCATTCCCTACACCAAAAATATCTAGAGAATTTCTAGGGGACTCAATGACATTATAGCTCAAATCTTCTTTCAAATCACTCAAACATATGAAACTATCCTCTAGATCCTCTTTCAAGTCACTCAAACAAATATAAGAATCTCCCACATCAAAAGGATACGAAGAAGGATACTCGTCATGGCTTCTCGGGCTATCTCCACCTCTTGGCTCCTCATGGTTCTCAATTAGATTTAACAACTCTCTTTCTTGCTCTTGAACATTGACCATGTCATGATTCCTCAAAGGTGCTTCTTCCTCTCTTGTGGGTTCCAAATCCTCTCTCTTACGCTTGGCACTTTCCTCCAATTTCAAGATCGCCAAAGCATCTGGTTCATTAAGAGCTTTGTTAAAATGAAACTCTACCTTATCCTCGCCAATCTCGAAAGTAACCTTTCCATTTCTTACATCAAATTTGGCACCCGCCGTGGCTAGAAACGGCCTTCCAAGAATAATGGGCACCAACGGATCTTCTTTCATGTCAAGGATCACAAAATCGTCGGGAACAAAATACCTCCCAACTCTAACCGGGACGTCATCTAAGATTCCGGTGGCTTTTGTGGATGAACCATCGGCCATAGTAAGACTCATGTCAACCGGTTACATATCTCCGAGGTTAGCCCTTCTCCAAATGCTCATGGGCATAACCGATATGCTCGCTCCTAAATCACAAAGCGCCTTGAAGTTTTGGGATCCAATCCCCATGGTAATTGCAAATCTTCCGGGATCACCTAACTTTTGAGGTAGCTCCAAGATCTTCACCTCATCTTGCATCTCCACAATCGGCCTCTTCTTGCTCAAAATTTCCTTCAAGAACTTTGCATAGGATGGCATCTCACTTAGAGCGTCGGTGAATGGGATGGTGATGTTCAAGCCTTGCAAGAGCTTCAAGAACCTCTTATACTTGCCCTCCACAACTTCCTTGGGCTTCTTCAATGGGTAAGGAAGAGTTGTACCACCTTGTTTCTTGGTTGAATCCACTTCCTTAGACCGGCCTAGATCTCTCTCAATATCTTCAGCCTGGATCGACGTAGGATCGACCTCGGGACCGACGTTTGGAACCTCGGTCCTAGGGCAGGGCAAATCTGGGAACGTCGGTCCGACTACAGGGCATGTCGGGCCCGAGTTCAACTCCACCTCGGTCCGGGTCAGGGGACTCTCTCCATCCTCTAGATCGACTTCTTGGCACGTCGGGCCCGAGTTACTGGGCAACTCGGTCCGACTCTCTTCTCTTAACCTTAGTACGTGTGGCTCGGGCAAACTCCTTCCACTCCTCAATCCTATGGCTCGAACTTCATTTTGTTGTTGTGGGGCACGGGGATTCTCCTCGGGTCGGCCCCTGAGTCTCCCTTCCTCTCTTGGAAGTTGATTAATTCGCCATGTGAACAAATTGGTTGTCCACTTGCCTTCTCCAAACACCAAACTCCTTGAATTGGGTGCTCATATCATCAAATCTTCTCTCCATATTGGTGAATTGATTCTTCAAGTCTTGAGCCCATGGTGGTGTTTGCTCATAGAACCCCGGAGGTCGGTATGGTGGTGGTTGGGCCCTTGGCTCGTTTTGGTTGTAGTTGTTGTTGTAGCCATTATCTTGGCCTTGGTTCCACCTTCCATTCCCTCCATTGTTGAAGTTGGCTCTTCCTCCATAGTTTCTTTGAACATATTGTGCCTCCTCGATTTGCTCGGCCAAACAAACTTGGCGTTCATTTGGACAATCTTGAGCTCCATGCTTCAAAGAACCACATTCTTCACATGCCCTTGCGGTTTGCTTGTAGTGATTCATTTGCCTCCTCATCTTGTTCAACTCATCCTCAAGGAATTGGATCTTCACATCTTTATCCACCTCTTCATTCTTCGGGTCGTAGAGCCTCTTTGCACCATCTCCTTGGATTCTTGCCTCCTTGTTGACTTGATTCACTCCATACATGGCTTCGTAGTCGGAGAGCTTGTCTAGCAACTCCCATGCTTGCTCCGGTGGCAAGTCAATGAACCCACAATCGGTGTGAAGGTTCAACTTGTCCTTGGTGGCGGGGTTGATTCCTTGGAAGAATATGTCTTGGAGAACATAAGGTTGTTGCCCATGTGTTGGACATTACCTCAACATTTCCTTGAACCGATCCCAAGCCTCAAAGAGTGGCTCGTGGGCTCCTTGTTGAAAGCTTGTATCTTCCTTCTAAGCTCCATTGTCTTGGTTGGCGGAAAGAACTTCATCAAGAATGCTTCGTTGAGAGCCCTCCATGATGTGATGGATCGAGGTGCTTGGCTCTCCAACCAATGCAATGCCTTGCCTCCCAACAACCACTTAAGGCCTTAAGTAGCACGTACTCAAGTGTCTCATCATCCGTCGAGATGGTCTCACATAGATCCTTGAATTGCTTCACATGCTCGATCGGGCACTCATTCGGTCTCCCTTGAAATTGGTCCCTCTTGATAAGTGAGATGAATTGAGTTTTGATCTCAATGTTCTTTGACACCTCCGACAAGACAATGGCCGGCTCCCGGCACCTTCAACTCCGGATGCATGTATTGTCTTGCATTCCGGGGTTGGGTGTTGATTTGAGCCTCCAATCTCATCCTTTGTTCACGCTCTCTCCTAGCTTCGGCATCTTGGTTTGCCATCTCATGTTGCATACGAGCCATGTCGGCCCTCATCCTTTCGACCTCCTCATCACGTTGTGCTTGGTTCTCCATCCTTTTCTTCTTTCGAGCTTGTTTGATAATGCCCTCCGGATCACACACAAAGTCGAACTCAAGTGTTCCTCGGATGGAACGAGCTCGCATACACCTATAACCAAAGACACAAACAAAAACCGAATCAAAACAAACAAGGGGTTTGGGCTAGTCCCTCACCCAAATCACTACCAAATCAAAGACTCAACAAAAGGTGGTACCTCAAACAAGTAGAACTCCCCGGCAACGGCGCCAAAATTCTGATGGGGGTCGTCCGGATCGGATGATATCAAAATTTAAATTTATAAACCGAACCCCAATTGTAGTATAAGGGTAGGGTGTCGAACACACGGGAGTTCGTGCGTTGAGTGTACCAAAAAGACTAAAAAGGAGGAAAAGAAAGGCAAAACAAGGAAAATCAAAGGGAACAACCCGGACCGACTTTGGTCACTTCGGTCCGAGGTTGGATCGATGCGAGTTTGGCCGGCACCGACACAGGGAATGTCGAGCCTGATGTACTGGGGAACTCGGTCTTGCACAAATGGTAGATCGGTCTTGGGTTTTTGGGTTCCTTCCCTAACTAGACTTGGGTGATTCCACCCCAATTCAGCAAATAAGTGTTGATCCTTATGAGATCGAGGTTGTTTGCCTTCGATCCCTCCACTCTACACTTCGACCTTAGGGAGTTTTCACTCTCCTTCGATGCTAGGTCTAGTGACGGGCTCGAGATCGCTTTCGCTTACTCTTACCAACCACAGGCCCTAGATCCCTTGTTCTCACAAGAGCATTGAAGCTCAATGTAGAGAGGATTCATAGATCAAGCACTCAAGGCTATGGAATTGGGGCTTCACACCCAATCCTAGCTAGGGGATTCCCCCATAGCCCAAGACTATAGAATCTACTCCATCAAGTAAGAATAAAAAGCAATCAAATAGCAAGGCAAGCAAATCTCAATCATCAAACTCAATTCAAAGCCAAATTGCATTCAAATCCCAGGGGTTCACAATATCCAAGTCTCAAATCCACTCAACAAAAGCAAAACAAGTTCAAACTCACTAATCTCCTCCTAGACTCCACCGATTTCTCTCTTCTTCTCCTCTTCCTTCCTCCTCCTTGCTCTCCAAGTCTTCCTTGAACCCTTTGAGAGTGATTAGATGTCTCTCCCCCTTGTTAGTTGTTTTCTCTCTCTATCTCCCTCTAATTATCCTCTCCTTTGATTGGGGACCAAGGAATTCCAAAATTAGAAGAAGGGCAAAAGTGGAAGATCACCATAATGTGCCTTGGAGTCCAATCCTCTTTTAGCCGACTCGGACCGACACGCTTAGACCTCGGGCCCGACGTTGCCAACATCGGTCCTAGCCTCAAATGCTTCAAACTCGGGCCCGATGTGCTGGGCACGTCGTTCCTGGGTCTCGATCCTCTTGTATTCTTGGTTTTCCTTGAGTTCCTCCTCGTTCCTTGCATGGCCTTTCCGCTCCTTTGCTCCTTAGCTTAACTCCTCTTTAGAAACTCCTCCAAAACATCCTCAAATGCGCCATTTTACCTATAAAAAACAACAAACTCGCATAGTCTCCGAATCTCATAGAAAATCGGGAACTAAGCTAAAAAGGGACATAAATAACAAAGAAAGGAACAAAAGACACATATTTACATAGGAAATTAACTACTAAAACACCACCATAATGAGAGACATCAGAATACCCCATACTTAAACTTGCTTGTCCTCAAGCAATAACAATATAAGCAAGACCGAAGCACAATCTTCAAGTAAAGCCTCATATGAAAACACAAGTAAGCACAAGTGATAGACAAGCTAGCAAGATTACATCATCACACATGATCAAGTACTCAAGGATTAAAGTCTAGTGCAACCAAGCCTCACTTTAGGGACATGAAAATGTGTATCACTCATCATGTGTTTAGGTTTAGCAATGAACACTCAAACTCAACAATCATGCAAGTAAAGACTTTACTATTGAAGCTAATATCACCAATTCCTTCACCTAGAGATGCCTATTACAATGCACACAAAGAATATGAACTTGGCTCAATGGAGGTCCTCAAAGAGGTTCCATTCGGCCGGGTTGTAATGGGGCTTTTGGTATTTCTCAAGGTGAGAATCATTTTGGTCTTGTGGTGCTTATAATGGGGATTGAACTTTCTAATATCTCACCAACTTCACCAAATTTATTCCACTTTCAACTTCACTCATCCAAAAGACTTTGATTTTTCTTCTCTTTTCTTTCAACCCACTCTTTCATACTTCACTAAACATTCCACTTCATCTTTACACTACACCTTTTGTTGGATTTTTCTCACTTTTTCCGCTTAGGATCGACTTGCACTACAACTCGGGCCCGATGTGCACTTTAACTCGGTCGGTGCCCATTTTCTTCACTTAAGCACTTTGCTTTCAATCCACTATTTTTTCAACTTTTCTTTGTTTCTTTTTCACTTTAACTCAACAAAGATGCACTACCCACTTGGTTTGTAACTCCATTCTTGCCCTTCACCAAAGAGAATCTCAACTCTCCAAATATTCTTCCAAAAACCTCTCACTAAAGTCCAAAGCCATAAGGGTCAAGTCATATAGGCTAGGAATCATATTTTTGAGGAGTTTCAAACAAAGGTCTAAGCTAAAACGGGGCTATAAACAACGGTTTATCTTCAAGGTAGGATATGGAACAGTTTGTGACTAAATGAATCAAAGTTCAAATCAATGTGACAAAGCATAGGTGGACAAATCCACCTCAAGACGATTTGCCAAGCGGGCTATCATCCCTGCAAAGTAGATCCATGAGGAACTTTGGAAATCCCTCACCATCTTCACCCATTCCCATGTGAGGTTCGTCGGTTTATCATTGTGGAACAACATCTCATAGAGCAACATGGCTTCTTCCTTCATCGACTTGCTCAACTCGTGCCTAGCAAAGATGGCACAGCCCAAAGCTCGGATCATGACTCGAAAGAGTGGACTTGCTATCTCATTTGTTGAGGTGCCTTTCCTCATCTCACTCCTTCCGTCTACATACTTCCAAAGATAGTCCACCTTCTCATTGTCAACAAAAGCCTCGTCTCTCGGAAAAGGAAATCCAAGGTAATGTGCCAAGTTCCGGAGAGAGAGCTCTTGCAACTCATTGCCCATTTGGAAGGAGATCATGCCCTAACTCTCAACTCCTTCATATGTGCACTTGAATGATGCCATAAACTCGGACGTCAAGGTGGGATAATGAGTGTTGTCCCACCTTAGCATCACGTTGAGCCTAATGTGAGAGTAGCATCGAGTAAGAGCTTCATCCATACTCATCTTCCTTATAGACTCCCAATCTAACCACCGAGTGTGGTGAGATAGACTCATGAGTCGCTCATATTCTCGAGCCACATCATCATCCTCAAAGCGCACATCATCCATCCTTTGCACCCTCTTTGACGACTTCTTGGACTTCTTTGTTGATTTCTCCATTCTTGAAGAAGATGCTCGGGTTGTCATGGTACCTACACACAATCAAAGAAAAGAACTACAAGATAAGATCTATACAACCACAACAAGATCACATGCTTTCACAACTAACAACTTTTCACACAAGAAAATGACCCCATACTTGTCTTCTAGACACTTAATCTACAAAATCCAACATGCATGAACCAAGAATCACACCAAAATGGTTAAGCTATAAGATATATCATGATAAACAAGCCTTAACCAACATTCAAGCTCCTGAATCCTAAAGCTCAAACAAGAGAAAGCCAAAATAGACTAGGACCGACCAACATAAGACGTCGGGCCCGAGGTTCTCAACCTCGGTCCGAGTCTTGGACCGACTTCTCAATGTCGGACCCGAGATTCTGGGCATCTCGGTCCGATCCTAAAATCGACTTCTCTACCTATTTCACCCAAAAATACTCTATCATGCTCCTAAAATCAAAATCAACCATTTCTCATCATCAATCGAAGTTCTAAGTAGGTTCTAACATGCATGATCAACAATTAAGCACAAATTCCACTATACATGCAAATCACCATGGATGCTCAAGGTCTAAGCTCTTTCAATCATGGTAAATCTCAATTTTAGCAATGAAAACATGAAATTCACAAGGAATCAAGTAGAGATTGAGATTCACATACCAAATTTGAAGAAACAAAGACTTCTAGCAATCAAACTCTTTAGCACTCAAATTCTCCTCTTAGATCTAGAAGAGGGATGAAGAACAATGGGACTTTGTTGGGGCTAGTAAACAAAGTCAAGAATCGTATCCTACCGACCTTGCTTGCCTTGCTTTAACCTTGACCCCGAGCAACTGGATTCCCGACTTGTGGGGCTAGTAAACACTCGCCCACAAGCTCCGGTCGCTTGTTCTGATTACCGATTGGTGTCGCTCTCTCGCGAGCGAGTGGGGGAAAGAGTTGTGTTAAGGACCATCGGTGGCGAAGTAAAAGACCCTAAGTCGAGTGTGTGAGTTCAAGGGCGACATAAAATCGAGTCCAAACACGAGTCAGTCCTCCCCATTTGATCTCTTTCTAAGGAAAAGAAAAGAACACAAAAAAAGCATTTCGAGTCAAACACAGGTCGGGTCGTTGGATTTATCTAACTTTCACTGAGATCGTGTTTGTTTATTTAATCATGTCTCAGGACCCTCCGAAGGAGAAGAACCTTCCCACGGATAAAGAGCACGGCGACGACACCTTCTCTTGGAAGGTACTCCGCGGCCTACTCCGAGAGGTCCAAGAAGATGCACGAGCGGACGCTCGGGAAACGTACGAGAAAACTCGCGACGAGTTGCTCCGAGTCATGGACGATAAGTTTGAGCAACGCTTCAGTGAGTCCCTGCGACATGAGCGCTCGCCTAGCCCCCATTTCGAGGAAGGGCAACATTCGGGGTCTCATCATGAGGCCCTTGAACAAAAGAAGCCCGCCCTCCACAAGGATGAGTCTCTGAGTTGGGAGGCTATTCTTCCTCCCCCTCGGAGGCCACCAACCGGACCTCAAGACCATGAGGAACGGCAGCCCCGGCACCAACAGCACCGTGGGCCGCTCACGGCTCCCCTCGGACCCCGGCGCAATCTTCTGGACCCTTTTGGGCCTCGGGATGAAATCCGGGTCCGAGATCAGGCACATGACCACGGTCTTAACCCTCCATTGGATCCACAAAGGGACCACCACCACGGAATTAAACTCAAGGTGGAACCCTTTGCCGGAACCTCGGACGTAAAGGCCTATCTTGATTAGGAGGCTAAGACCAAGGCGGTCTTTGAATACTATGATTACCCGGATCACCAACGAGTGGTGATTGCCACCATCCGCTTCACCGACTTTGCCGATTCCTGGTGGCAAGAGGAGAAGGAAGATCAGGAGTACCAAGGAGAGGACCCCATTCGCACATGGGGCCAGGTTAAGCGGGCCATGCGTGACCGGTTTGTGCCCGAAGATTATCTTGACCGCATCCAAGTTAAATTGGAGCGGATCAAGCAGGGGGCCCGCAACCCCGATGATTATTATAAGGAGCTCCGGCAGCTAGTTTTTAGGTCCCGAGTACGATTTCCGAAGAGATATATTATTGGGACGCTATCCAGGACGCTTGCGTAATTGTTAGTGTACCACACAACCGTCCCTTAGTTTTGATATGACAAACTCACTTTGATTCTAATGAAATTGTCCAAGTGTTCAGGAACGCCAGTGATAAAAGAACAACAAGTGTGTATGGGCGTCCCCTAGGCTTAGGGACGCTAGCTAACAGGAACTAAGGACCAGCTAGAGACTACTTGAGTACGGACGGAGTCCCAAGCAAGTAGGAACGCAAGAAAGGAGTTCTTACTCACTAGCCGACAGGATGACATCACTCGACAATATTTGATCATCCAAGGACACGTGGAGACCGATCCTGTAGCGGAGTCCAACACTACATGGTGGACGATCCTGTTGCAGAGTTCATCAACACGTGGCGGCCGATCCTGTAGCGGAGTTCATCATACACAGCTGGATACAGGAAGCTTCCTCATCACCGCCCTACTACGTGGAGGAAGATCTTGTAGCCACGTCCACGAAGGGTA
Organism: Polygonum maritimum; assembly: GCA_963924305.1. Taxonomy (NCBI): domain Eukaryota; kingdom Viridiplantae; phylum Streptophyta; class Magnoliopsida; order Caryophyllales; family Polygonaceae; genus Polygonum; species Polygonum maritimum. The sequence goes on along the minus strand of OZ002732.1, from coordinate 27,100,014 downwards.
TGATCGTCCCAGAGAAATGACGCCCTTCCCCAAGTCCTATAAATACCCCAAGGCATTTATTGTGACGTTAACGCTTTCAGAGAATATTCAGAGAGAATCAGAGGAAAGCGATTCACTCAAGAACACGAAGAACTAACTTCAGAACTCAAGAACAGTGCTAGGACTTGTGTTAGATCGAGTGAGATTTTGTACCCAAACCACAAAACAGTTTGTAATCAGAAAAACCAAAAAGAAAGAGAGAGTTCTGCGAAGTACGGCAGAACGTAGGAATAGAGGCCTTTAGTAGATTGAACTAGCTTGAGTTGTAGGCTTAAAGGAGTTCTTTACAAGTGAACTTAGGGAAAAGCTAAGTGTCAGAGAACTGTAAAGACTCGCCAGTACAACACTAAGAACGTTCAATATAAAGGAAAGAACTATTCAGAAATCCTCCAAGGAGGTAGAGGTTTACACTCAAGGACTACTTGGTCTTGAGTGGTTCCTCTATAATTCACCGCGTTCATTACTTACCTGTTTAGTACTTTATTCCGCTGCATTACTCAAGGACGCCCCTACTCCTCGTAGGGACGCCTGACCAAAGGACTCCTTTTCCAAAGTAAAGGACATCCCTTAGTACTAACGATCCAACAATTGGTATCAGAGCAGGCGCTCTAGATTCTTAGTGAGTTGCAGGTAAAAATGGACATGGAACCTATTGGAATCTCTTTTGTGAAGCCTCCGCGTCTGACGTATGGCAACTTCAACCGCTGGAAAACTAAGTTTGAGAACTTCTGCAGAAGGACAAATTATCAATGCTGGAACGTGATTAGAAAAGGTGACCTCAAGGTTCCCGAAGATAAGAAAGACAAAGAGGACGAGTGGGGTCCTGATGAATTCAAGCTGATGTAAACAAATGCTAAAGTAGTATGCTTTCTTCAAGCGTCCCTCTGCGAAAGGGATGCCACAAGAGTTAGCAATCTCCCCACAGCAAAACAACAGTGGGAAGCTCTTGAGAAATTTCATGTGGGAACCGCAGAAATGAAGGAGGACGTCCAGCTGAAAATCAAAAAGGAGTTCTATGCTTTTAGTATGTTGCCAAATGAAACGGTCAATGACTACTCGTACCGTTTTGAGGGCCTTGTCACCAAGATGAGGAACTTGGGCATCCCAGAAACAGAGATCTCCATGAGAAACAGAGTTCAAGTAGTTATTGATGGGTTGACTGGAGTCTGGAACTTCGATAGGACAACTTTCAAAGAAAACACAGCCAACAAAACTCTAGATATGGAAGAGATCTATGGGAAGCTCAGGCAGTACGAAGAAAGAAGAATCTCTGACATGGCTCAGCTAGGAAAGAATCTTCAAACTGATCTTGCTTTGGCGTCCACAACACCAGAGTACGCTGAGTACCTACGCGGCCAAAGAGATCTAGCATTGATGATGCAAAGTAAAACAAAAGAAAAACTTGAGAACTTGCGTCCCAAAGAGAAAGAAAGCAAGTCTAAGGAAGAGATTGACTCAGATGAAGAACTATCTCTTATTCACAAAGCTCTCAAGTACTATAACAAGAAGAATAAGTATAGTAACAAGAACAAGACTTCTTACAAAAAGGAGAGTCCCAAGTACACAGAGGCTGAAATGAAGGAACTCACATGTTACAAATACAACAAGAAAGGACATTTTGCTAAAAAGTGTACTGTGGGAACGTCCTCTAAGGACAAGAAGAAAGCTCTCATTGGAGCATGCACAGCTGCATGGGATGATCTTAGTTCAAGTGATGATGAACGTGAAGATCAAGTTGCATACATGGCAGTGGAGGACGCCCCAGTTGTTGAAGAGAACGCCTCCGACAATGAACAAGAGGTAACCCACGATTCCATGATGCGTTCCTTAGAAAAATGTTCAAAACCAAAACTCCTTAAACTTATTGGTAAAATCATGGAGGAAAGTCTTGCTATGAAAAGAAGAATGGATGAACTTGAAGATGAAAATATTATGGTTGAATGTGAAAACTGTAGTACCATGACCATCCAACTAGAGTCCTCATGTGAAGAAACTAAGTCCCTAAAAACTGAACTTATGTGTCTCAAACTTGAGAACGCTAAGCTTAGGGAAGAAGTGAAAGTGTTGGGAAAGAGTCCCATAGTTGAGGAAGTAAAACCTATAGTTTTTGTCCCAGCCAAAAGAGGACTAGGCTATGAGTCTGACACTAGGAACTCTCTCCCTAGCGACTTTGAGGCTAGCAAAACTTCAGAACTTGAACTTGAAAGAGAGAAGACCAAGAATCTTCTTGAAAGAATCAGAGTCTTAGAAAGTGGAGAAAAAGGGCAAGAGGACTACTACACTAACTCCACCAGTCATAAAATTTATAAGAAAATTGCAAAAGGGGACGGTTCAAAAGTGTGTGATCCCCAAAAGATGAAGCAAAACAAAATCCAACATCCCAACAAGAAGTACTACCTCGGTATTTACTATAGGACGTGTTGGTACTGTGGACAAGGAGACCACTTCAAATATGGTTGTGTGAAACTAAAAGAAGATATTGCAAGTGGCAAAACTACTAGGACTAAAAATGAAAATGCTGAGTCCGTTCCCAAAGCTAATTCTAGGCGTTCTAGGCGTTCTAGACGTTCTAGGAGTTCTTTCCGCAAGTATGCCATTTCTAATGATGTTAACATTAATGACTATATGCCAGAACCAGAGTTCTATTTTTGCAATGAGCCAGGTAAGGAACACCTTGCCTGGGTCGCCAAAAACTAACTTTGTTTTGGCAGGTGGAAGTGAGGGGACGCCCATGGATCATTGATAGTGACGCCTCAAATCATATGACAGGAAGCCAGATCCATCTCACTTCTATCTAGAGTAGTGCCACGGGAGGAACTGTCTCGTTTGGCAACAAGGGCAAAGGAAAGATCAAAGGAACGGGAACTGCTATTCTAAACCCGTCCGTCAAAGCTACAAATGTAAGTCTTGTTGAAGGACTTGGCTTCAATCTCCTCAGCGTTTCCCAAATGTGTGATCAAGGTGAGAACCTAGTCACATTTGACTCAAAGGGGTGCCTCGTCATCAACAAGAAGTCCAACAAAGTTGTTCTCAAAGGAGTTCGCAAGAACAATATCTATATCTTCAATCAAGAGTTCAAGCCTAAATTAGAATTGTGCCTATCTGCTTCAAAGGAGGACGCTGATCTTTGGCATCGCCGACTTGGCCATGCTGGACCAAGCACAATCCTTAAGCTACACCAACGAAATCTTCTGAAGGGACTTTCCCGAATTGATCCTGAGAAAGTTGAATAGTGCGAAGCCTGTATCAAAGGGAAGCAAACAAGAACGTCTTTCAAATCTAAAAATGAAGTTAGCACGAAGAAGCCTTTGGAACTTCTCCACATGGATCTTTGTGGACCAATGAAGACGTTGAGCTATGGTGGAAAGAGGTACATTTACGTTCTCGTAGATGATTTTTCTCGATTCACTTGGGTTCTTTTCTTGGTGTCAAAAGCAGATTGTTTCAATGCATTCAAAGTCTTCATCAAACAAGTGGAAGTTTCCCTTGAGACGCCTCTCAAAGCCATTAGATCAGACCATGGGACGGAGTTCCAGAATTCAGAGTTCCTGGCCTACTGTGATCAACATGGTGTCTCGCACAACTTTTCAGCTCCAAGGACTCCTCAACAAAATGGAGTTGTAGAAAGGAAGAACAGGACGTTGGAGGATATGGCAAGAACTATGCTCTTAGCAAATAGCGTTCCTAAGTACTTCTGGGCGGAAGCTATTGCTACAGCATGCTACATCATCAATCGTGCCATGATCCGTCCCTTGTTGAAAAAGACGTCCTATGAGTTGTTGAATGGAAGGAAGCCTCGCATTGATTATCTCAGAGTCTTTGGTTGCAAGTGCTTCGTTCACAACAATGATAAAGAAAAACTTGGAAAGTTTGATGCAAGGAGTGATGAAGCTATATTTCTTGGGTACTCTCTCACCAACAAAGCATATAGAGTTTTCAACAAAAGGACTCTAAAGCTTGAGGAGAGTATTCATGTTGTGTTCAAGGAAACATCCTCTCACAAAGAAAAATCAAGTAAGAAAGAACGCTCCTCGTCACAACAACAGGACGACTCTGAAGGCGAAGGTGAAGATTGGTCCTCTGGAAAATACTATGTCCCTAAGGATGCTACTCCAAATCCTGAAGAAGTCTCAGTGGACGTTCCTAGTGTTGTTTAGGGCGTTCCCTCTCGTAGTGAATCCCCAGTTCAACAAGATATGGGTGAATCAAGTCAACAAGGCGAGCAACGCCAAGGTGTGGATGCTCTCTTTGAGGGGGAACACACTGAGGACGATGCTCAAGATAATAGTGATGATTCTGATGAAGAGATTGATCCAAGGTTTGCTCAATTATTTCAAAGGGAGTCCCGCTTCTCTAAAGACCACCCAACTTCTCAGATTGTCTCAGATCCTTCTCAAGGAGTTCAAACAAGGTCAGCTGCAAGCAAGTCCCAGAGTGCAAATTTAGCTTTTTGTGCGTTCAATGCCTTTGTTTCTATGGTGGAACCAAAAAATATCAAAGAAGCACTCCTGGACGCTGACTGGATTCAAGCGATACAAGAAGAACTCAACCAGTTTGAAAGGAACAAGGTTTGGACCCTCGTCTCTCGTCCCAAAGGCAAAAACATCATAGGGACGCGCTGGGTGTTCAGAAATAAGCTTGATGAAAGTGGACGTGTGTCAAGGAACAAGGCAAGACTGGTGGCTCAAGGATTCAAGCAAGAGGAAGGCATAGACTACGATGAGACCTTTGCTCCTGTTGCCAGAATTGAAGTCGTCCGTCTTCTCATTGCCTTTGCCACGCACAAAGGATTCAAGTTATTTCAGATGGACGTCAAGACTGCCTTCCTCAATGGAAAATTGAAGGAGGAAGTGTACGTTGCTCAACCGCCTGGTTTTGAGGACGCCTCTCACCCAAACCATGTGTACTACTTGGACAAAGCGCTCTATGGACTCAAGCAAGCCCCTCGTGCGTGGTACGACAGGTTTGGTCCTTTCTTTTGTCTCATGGGTACACTAGAGGTTCAATTGATAAAACTTTGTTCATAAAGAAAGTTCACAAGGACATTTTAATTGCGCAAGTCTATGTTGATGATATAGTCTTTGGTAGTACTAACATGAAACTTGTAGATGAGTTCAAGTCCTTAATGAGTAGTGAGTTTGAAATGTCCCTCATTGGAGAACTCAATTTCTTCTTGGGACTTCAAATCAACCAACTCAAGGAAGGGACGCGCATTCACTAACAAAAATATGTCCGTGAAATGCTTGAGAAGTACGGGATGAACACGTCCAAGCCTGTTGCAACCCCTTGTTCTCCAAATTCATGTCTCTACGCAGATAAACAAGGAAAGGACGTTGATCAAAAGATTTACAGAGGAATGATTGGCTCTTTGCTATACTTGACCGCAAGCCGTCCCGATATCATGTTTGCCGTTTGCTTGTGTGCACGCTTCCAGGCGAATCCAAAGGAGTCCCACATGCAAGAAGTCAAGAGGATCTTTCGCTACCTCAAAGGATGCGACGATCTTTGTCTTTGGTACCCTAGGAAGACGTCCTTCAAGCTTGTTGGCTATTCGGACGCTGATTATGCCGGTCATGTGATTGATAGAAAAAGCACTTCAGGAATGGCATAGTTCCTTGGTTCATGCTTAGTCTCCTGGGGATCTAAGAAACAGAACTCTGTGGCGCTTTCAACCGCGGAAGCTGAGTACGTTGTTGCTGCCTCGTGCTGTTCACAAGTTATCTGGATCAAATATCAACTGGAGGACTATGGTATCAATCTTGAAACTATTCCCATTCGGTGTGATAACACAAGTGCTATTGAAATCTCTAAGAATCCTGTTTTTCATTCACGCACAAAGCATATTCATATAAGACATCATTTCTTGCGTGATAATGTTGAACTAGGACTCATTAGTATGGAGCATGTAAGGACTGAAGACCAAATAGCTGATATTTTCACTAAGGAGCTTGATAGACGTCCCTATGAGCATCTAAGGCTGCTCTTGGGGATGATAACTTTTAAGTAGCAAGTCCCGTTCTACTATTCCTTCAATGATTGGCTATGTTTTGTAGATTCTAAGTGTTTAAGGACTGTTATGCATTGAATTCATATGTGCAAGAACGCTAGTCTAAAACTTCATGTGTTTGCTACTTTGGAACGCCATTAAAATTTTCTCTATTTGTCTTGAAAAGAGTATCTCTGATCACCCAACCCGCATCATAAGCTGAAATGATGGGTACTCTAAGCTTACCCTAGCCGAGAACTCTGCAAAAGCGTCCTATGATCTTCATATTTTCTTTTACGGGACGTACTTGCTTTGTTCTCAAATGGTTCGAAAGGTGATCACAAGGACGGTTGAATTGGTTATTGGTTTGCTTGAAGAGGTAAATTTTTGCTAAGTATGAGAGAACGCTCAGGGTTTGTAAGAGAGGACGCCAGTACAATTTTGAGAAGAAGTTGAAGAGTCAGAAATTTGAACTTTTGAAAGTGTAAATAGTGACCGTTGCTTTTACTCAAATCTTAAGGGGGAAGTCTTGACACGTGTCGCACAGTAAATCAGTATTAATTACTGTTGTGCCACCGCTTCCTCTATATAAGGCCAGAACAGTCGCTCTCAGAATTTATTATTCTCAACCACTTCCCTGCTCAATTCAGTGCTATGCCTTCTCTCTAGAATTCCGACGAGTTTCTCTCTCTACAAGTCATCAGAATTATGTCTAATCTTCTAAGGAACGTTGCCGGATCTTCTACCGGCGAGAAGAGAAGAAGGTTGGTAAAGTCCAACACAATTGAGAAGCCAAAACCCTTAGCTCTCCACGAATCTCTAGTGGACTTCATCAACAAGAAGCCCAGAACCTTGTATATGTTGATCAGAGAACGCATGGAGCTTCCTCCTGTCAAGCAGGATGAAGTGAAGACGAGGAATTACGAGAAGTTCATAGAACGTTTCGTCATCCACGGCCTGCACAAAAACGACTATAAAGATCTGCCTGGCCGTATAGAGGACGTTCTATTCTTCCAACAGTTTGGAGGTGAGAATCTTGGTCCTTTACTTGATCTTATCCCCGATCTCCACAACCAAGTTCTCCCTGACTTTCCCATGTACCCAAGGGACTCCCCCGGCCTACAAAATGCTAAAGAACCGTTTGCCAAGTCCCTCTCCCCCTCCTCCTACAGTTCCCACTGTCACAACGAAAAAGCTTTTAAAGCGTCCTGCCCCTTCTTCTCCTCTCTCAAAATCATCTCAACCTTTTTCCTCCTCAAATCCTACTGAAATTGTGGACAAGTTTCCACCTCACTTAAAGGAGGGACGCTCCAAGAAAACCACGACCCAAGGCCTCACAAAAAGCCCAAAACTTCCAGCCTCCCCTCCTCAAAACCCTTCACAAAAAGGCCTAGCTCCACAAAACGGCTCTTAAATCTCTTCAAAGAATCCACCCCACCTCCTCAAAAGGCCATCACAATTGAACAAATACCAACCCCTCCTCCGTCCCCCAAGCCTTCCACCACAAACGCCCTCATTCCCTACCAACCAAAACCTCATTCCTCTCCCCTCAATCTAGCTAACTTCCCATCTGCTCCGGCCCATATCTCACCGCCAAAGGACCCCGAGACTCCAAAGTCCCGTCGTCCTTCTTCTTAAAGCGGACCGGATGAAGCTGAGAAGCGTTCCACTCTTGAGCACACCTTTCGCCGACGCAAAGCTGGCGAAAAGCCTAAGGTGTTGCTACCCAAGGACGCTCCAAAGCCCGAGCACATCTCCTCCTCCTCCTCTAGCTCATCTGAGAGCCAAAGAGGAACGCCTGCCGGTCAGTCCTCCCCATTCATTGATGTCGTTGGGGGCTCTAGTGACGAGGCAGAAGGAGTCGAGAATGCTCCTACGGCTAAAGAAGCAGAAAAAGAACAAGTTGCTGAGGACGCTGGCGAGCACCAGGTTTCTCAAAAGGACGCTGAGCCTACTTTATCTGACGAACTCGAGCGTGATGCACTTGAAATCCCTCCCTACAATCAAACCCTTCCCATCCTCAATCCCCTCCCTACTTCACAAGAAAACCCCTCCCCTCAAATCCAAGTCCCTGCGGACGCTGAGCCCTCAAACGCCAATCAATCAGAGGTTCAGGACGCAGAGGAGACGTCCCATGGAAGAGCTCCTTCTGAATCAGAACAGGCCACAGCTGGTGGCACTGAAGCTAATGAATAAGGCACAGAGGACGTTCCCTCCAAGGACGCTGCTGAAAGTGAATCTGAGGACGCTGGTGATGAATCTGATGATGATGATGAGGACTCAGAGTCCCCAAAAGGAAAAAGAAAGCGCAAGCCTGATGGTGCGCCCGTCAAAGTTCTCAGCCCCTTGATATACTCAAAAGAGTGGCTCTCCTCCTTCAACGATGATAAAGTTCAGGAGTTCCTTGAGCTTTTAAGGTTTCAAGGCTGGTTGAACGTTGGGCATGCGCCTACAGTAGTGGACAAAGAGCAGATAAAGGCGTTCTACAGAGATCTGCGCTACAAGTCTAAAGATGGCTCTCTCCACTTCAAGATAGATGGTGAGAAAGCATCAGTTAATGAACGCCAGATCCGTTCCTTCATGGGCCTCAACCCTCAAAAGCCCCCGTCCAATGCTTTAAGCTCCCTACCGGAAAGTGGCTTCGAAACAACTGATGAGGAACTGCCGCTGATTGAAAGGGTGTTTCAAGGCAAAAAGCCTTATGGACTGGACAGGGTAGCTCACGTGTTGAGCAAGGTTTGCGCCATCGCTCATTACTTCATTTGTCGCGCTGTCCTTCCCAGGCAAGAGAAGCGTTCGATCGTTCAAACTCATGATCTTATTCTGATTGACGCTCTTCTAGAACGCCGCCCCATAAATCTTGCCAGAATTGCTATGCAACATATGGCTAAGTGTGGGAGGAAGAGGCATGCCTTGCCGTACCCAGGTCTGGTGAAACTGATTCTTAAGTCCCAAAATGCTTACGATGAAGCTGAGGCTAAGAAGGAACGCTAAGAAGGGACTGGTAGAGATCAGGCACAACGAAGAGTTGCCTTCAGTGCTCAAACAGTTAGAAGCTGAGGCTGAGGAAGCTAGGAAACAGGCTGAGCAAGAACGTCTAGCAGCTGAAGCTGAAGAAGAACGCCTTGCTTCAATGGATCAAGAGTTTTCTCGTGAAGAAGAGCCAGCAGTAAACCTTGCAGCCCTTTGATAAGTTCCTATTGGCTCCTACTCCTCCTCAAGTACCTCCAATGGACGCTCCCTTTTCCAGTTCAGGACAAGTGCGTCGTTCTGCCCCCGCTAATATTGCCCAACATCCTACTGCAGCACTCATGGGCGCCATTATGGACAACCAATGCCTAATCTTCTCCGCCCTCAAAGACTTGTCCTATGCATTCTCTAAGTCGGCTGAACTTCATGAAAAACTTCTAAAGTTTTATCAAGACCAGAGCCGTCCTCAGTGATCGCCGTCCTCCAACCCTTTAATCCATCAATTGTTTTTGCTCTTGCTTCTTTTACGTTTCAAACACTTGGTTCTTGGTTTGTAATAACCGTACTCTACTTTTGTTTGAATGGAAGTTCCACTGTTTGCTTGCATGTGTTTGTTTAAATGTTCCACTGCTTATAGTTATGTTCTTATGCTAAGGTCCTTATCACTTGTTATCCTTTTCGATGATGCCAAAAGGGGGAAGTGTAGTTTTGCAGAGATGCGCTACAAATTAGTTATCTAGAATAAGCAAGTGTTAAGGGGGAACTGTTAAGTGAAAGGTCTAAGGAACGCCCATGCTAGAATAAAAGAGGAAGCTTAGAAAGTTTTCTAGGACGCGACTCTCTCCTTAAAATCCAAATGTTAGAGAATCAAAGAATGAAAACTTATGCTTACTGAAAATTCTCTAAGTGTTTGAGGACGCTTCTAAGTTTTCATGCATGCTAAGTTCCATTGTCAAAACTATTTTGCTGAAGAGTTTATCATCATCAAAAAGGGGGAAATTGTTGGGACGCTATCAAGGACGCTTGCGTAATTGTTAGTGTACCACACAACCGTCCCTTGGGACGCTATCAGGAACGGCAGTGACAAAAGAACAACAAGTGTGTATGGGCGTCCCCTAGGCTTAGGGACGCTAGCTAACAGGAAGTAAGGACCAGCTAGAGACTACTTGAGTAAGGACGGAGTCCCAAGCAAGTAGGAACGCAAGAAAGGAGTCCTTACTCACTAGCCGACAGGATGACATCACTCGACAATATTTGATCATCCAAGGACAAGTGGAGACCGATCCGTTAGCGGAGTCCAACACTACGTGGCGGACGATCCTGTTGTAGAGTTCATCAACACGTGGCGGCCAATCCTGTAGCGGAGTTCATCATACACAGGTGGATACAGGAAACTTCCTCATCACCGCCCTACTACGTGGAGGAAGATCCTGTAGCCAGGTCCACGAAGGGTATGATCGTCCCAGAGAAATGACGCCCTTCCCCAAGTCCTATAAATACCCCAAGGCATTTATTGTGACGTTAACGCTTTCAGAGAATATTCAGAGAGAATCAGAGGAAAGCGATTCACTCAAGAAAACGAAGAACTATCTCAAGAACTCAAGAATAGTGCTAGGACTTGTGTTAGATCGAGTGAGATTTTGTACCCAAACCACAAAACAGTTTGTAATCAGAAAAACCAAAAAGAAAGAGAGAGTTCTGCGAAGTACGGCAGAACGTAATAGAGTCCTTTAGTAGATTGAACTAGCTTAAGTTGTAGGCTTAAAGGAGTTCTTTACAAGTGAACTTAGGGAAAAGCTAAGTGTCAGAGAACTGTAAAGACTCGCCAGTACAACTGTAAGAACGTTCAATATAAAGGAAAGAACTATTCAAAAATCCTCCAAGGAGGTAGAGGTTACTCAAGGACTACTTGGTCTTGAGTGGTTCCTCTATAATTCACTGCGTTCATTACTTACCTGTTTAGTACTTTATTCCGTTGCATTACTCAAGGACGCCCCTACTCCTCGTAGGGACGCCTGACCAAAGGACTCCTTTTCAAAAGTAAAGGACGTCCCTTAGTACTAACGATCCAACATATATTATCTCTAAATTCATCGGGGGCTTAAACTCAGAAGTGGCCGCTTACGTGGAAATGCAACGTTTTGGCACGGAAGCTTCCATTGCCGATGTTCTCCACTACACTAATCAAGTATACCAAAACGTGCTACGACGGCATAGTGGTGGGAGTGGCCGCATATGGAGCTTTGGCTCTTCAAGCTCTAATCCACCACCAAAGAGGAGTGAGGCTAAGTAGCCGAAATCCGAAGCTAGTGCTCCTCCGATTAGGCGGGAAACCCCGCCAACCCCCACCGCCCGGAAGGATGGCGCTAACTCACGACACGCGACCTACAGTGCTTTAAATGCTTAGGGCGGGGTCACTATGCCCGTGATTGGGCCCTATGAAGATGAGGTCCTTTACGATGTTGTGACAATGACTGCTTGCCATCTCTTGTTGGGCTGACCCTAGCAACATGACCGAGCCGTCATTCACCAAGGGGTCTCCAAAGAATATATATTCCATCGAGATGACAAAAACTTCACCTTGCATCCCTTAGCACCGTATGAAGTTATTGCCGACCAGGAGTCAAGGGAGCTCCGAAAGCGGAGTGCTAAGATGAAGATGGAGCTTAAGGCCTATGAAGGCAGCTCCAAACATCTTTTAATAGCCCGAGGGAAGGAGGTGAACCGAGCTATCCTAGATAGGCAAATGTGCCTTATTTTCGTCTTTAAGGAGTCGCTGCTGTCCGACTCCGAGCTCTCTGATCTCCTACAGGGAATATCGGCACTACTACACGAATTCGACGATGTTTTTCCTGAGGAGACTCCAAACGGGCTGCCGCCCTTACGAGGAATCGAGCATCAGATCGATTTCGTTCCCGGCGCAAGTCTACCAAACCGGGCCGCCTATCGTACCAATCCGGCTGAGACAAAAGAGCTCCAGAAACAAATTCAAGATCTCTTGGACAAAGGATACGTCCGAGAAAGTCTCAGCCCATGTGCCGTGCCAGTTATCTTAGTTCCCAAGAAAGATAGGAGCTGGCGCATGTGTTTCGACTGTCGCGCCATTAATAACATCACTATCAAGTATCAGCACCCTATCCCACGGCTGGATGATGTGCTCGACGACCTTCACGGTTCGAAACTTTTTTCCAAAATTGATTTAAAGAGCGGCTATCATCAGATCCTCATGAAGGAAGGCGACGAGTGGAAAACCACCTTTAAAACCAAACAAGGGCTGTATGAGTGGCTGGTCATGCCCTTTGGATTGACCAATGCCCCACGTACCTTTATGCGGCTGATGAATCACATCCTACGGGCTTTCATTGGGCACTTTGTCATGGTTTATTTCGACGACATTCTAATCTACAGCTAAAGCCTCGAAGAGCACGTGGGGCACATCCGAGAAGTGCTTAATGTCCTAAGGCAAGAGAAGCTCTACGCTAACTTCAAAAAATGCCACTTTTGCTCCGACCACGTAATCTTCTTTTGTCGTGAGCAAAGACGGGGTACAAGTGGATGAAGCTAAGGTGAATGCCATCCGCGAATGGCCTACTCCGAATACCATGACTCAAATTCGGAGCTTTCTAGGCCTCGCCGGATTCTACCGGCGCTTCGAGAGATTTCAGTACCTTTGCCGCCCCACTCACAGAGCTCACCAAAAAGAACGTTCCGTTCCAATGGGGAGCCCCACAAGAGTCGGCCTTCAAAACTCTTAAAGAAAGGCTCACCAATGCGCCGCTCTTGGTCCTGCCCGACTTCGCCAAAACATTCGAAGTTGAATGTGACGCGTCGAGCGTAGGCCTCGGCGGGGTTCTTATGCAAGAGGGGCGTCCCGTCACTTATTACAACGAAAAACTCAATGGAGCTGAGCTACACTACCCCACGTACGACCAAGATCTGCTTGCTTTGATCCGAGTGCTCAAAACATGGGAACATTATTTGCGCCCCAAGGAGTTCGTGATTCATTCAGATCACGAGGCCCTCAAATACCTCCGTGGGCAAGCCAAGCTTAACAAGAGACATGAGAAGTGGGTGGAATTTATCGAGTTGTTTCCTTATGTTATCAAGCATAAGAAGGGGAAGGACAACGTGGTGGCAGACGCACTCTCCAAGAGGTACGTCCTACTCACTTATTTTGATTCCCGCATTGATTCAAGCTATTTTGTATGGGTGAACTCTTGTATTTTAAGGCTATATTGAGTGTGTTTAGGTTAGAGTTATGCGTAATTGTAATATATAGGCCGAAGACACAAGAATGCAAGATTCAAGAGTTTTAAGGCGTTTTGAGCTGTCTACGTGACACCACTTGCTTGAGAAGGCTATATCTTGAGATACAGAGTCCGGATTGAGCTGATTCCGGTGGCATTGGAAAGCTAACTCGAAGCGATTCAATTCATCTTTTTACACCGATGTCAGATTCCAATCCAATGATGGTAAAAACAGCCTCCGAAGTGACGCCAGAGTTTTTGTCCAGATTCCGCGACCGTGGTGGGAGAAGAGCGACCGCGGTGGCTGCCAAGACGACCTATTCTTTTCTGTCGTGAAAGTGCGGGTGCGGTGGAGACGACGCGACCGGTGTTATACCGAATCCGAAGCAGGCCGAAATCTTTCTATCTTGTTTCCTTTTCTATCTTTTGCCTCTTTCCTTATCTATCTCGTGGAGCTTGTTCCTTGGGCTATATAAGGAGGAGTCTGCCCTAGATTTTAGGTATCCATTTTTCCAATTCATAATTCAATTCTTCTGTTTTAGGTTTTTAGTTTAGTTTTGGAGAGCTAGTCTCCTTTGGTTTGTTCAAGAGGGAAGCTCTGATGTATGAACTCGTGAGGTTTTGGTAATTGATTTTTATCCTTTGGTTAATATTGATTGTCTTGTGCTTCATCTTATGAATGTTTATTGTTTCTCTAAGAGTAGCTAACCTATTGAATTGATTGATGTTCTATTGTTCCAATTAGGTTTGGACCGTGGACAAAACTAATCTGTGAAAACAACTTAACCTAGACCTGGTGTCTATCCAACTAGGATTAAGAAGCGAAATGACTGTTTTATCTTGCAATTGACTCATAGCTTGATTGTTTGATATTATATCCTGCATATCCTTGTTCTCTATGCTAATTCTAGGTTAAGCGTCCTTGCCTAGGGTTATAGAATTGCTTGGACCGTGGACTTGCGATTGTTAATAATCAGGATAGGAATTAACCATAGGTGTGAATAAAATCAATGGATGAATCTATGATCGAGTGATTCTTTCATGAGTGGATCTTGTGAATGAACCTGCCTCTTATCTGTTTGTTTGTCTGTTATTTGTTTCCTAGGTTAGTTTAGTATAGATCTCTTTCTTATTTCCCCCCTATCTTTGGTTGGTAATTATATTACTACTAGAAGCCATACTTCTCTTGGGTTCGACCCCTTACTTGCATGTTATACTTAGTTTGTAGTTTGGGTTATTTATCTTTAATCTTGGCACGACGACTTTAGCGGTGGCGATGCAGTTGGTCTCAAAAAAAAGAAAAAAAAAAGAAAAAAAAAGGAAAAAAAAGAGGACTTTTTGGTCATATTCTATATCTATATATTTCATCTATCTATCCCATTCTTTTCCATCTTCTATCTTTCCACCACTTTCTATATTTTCTTTCCATCCACCTTTGTAATTCCATTCTTTTGGCTATGTGTAAAGCCTAAGTATCGGGGAGCTTTGTTCCCCCGAGAGTTCTCTTCTCCACGGCTCGAGTTCAAGTATTTGTCCATCTTCCAAGAGACGAGTTAGGATACAAAGGTTCCTTGCACATCATCCGGTTCGAGACGAAGTCAAGAACTTGTCCCTACACGAGTACCGCGACCACGCCACATCATCCACGACCGCGGTGGTTCGCCTGCCCATGACTTCTGCTCTATGCCGTGTTTCCGCGACCGCGGCCCGTACACCCCTGCCTGCGGTTTGCCTGCAGAATGGTGATTCCAAAGCTTTCTTCCATTCATCTACCACCTTTGAAGAGTTCCTTCATTCCACCTCTCTTCATCGTTTGTGAGTCTTTCGATATACCTTTCTCCTTGCTTCTATCCTTTCTCTTTGCTTCATTGAGGACAATGAAGGATTTAGGTATGGGGGAGGGAGTACTCGCATTCACTTATCCTAGTTAGCTTAGTTAGGGATTTGCTTCAGGTTTTTGATTTTCTTTTTTTCATGGCGCACTTGCACCATACTTTTTGCATAATAAAGAAAGAAAGAAAAAGAAAAAGATAGAAAAATCCATAAAAATTGAAAAAAGGCATATGAAATCTTGGGATGAGTTGAAAATCCGAAAGGGCGGCTCAGGTGATTAGCAGGTAACCCGGACCAGTATTATATTAGGTTGGGGTAATATGAGGTTCATGAGTGATTGTGAGTATTTGTGAGCACATCTTTTGAAAAATGAAAAGAGCGGTTAGGTGAAAACCCGAAAGGACGCCTAAGCAGAATTGAGCGGAAAATTTTGAGTGATTTAGGATCATTATTGCTTAGGGACTTTGGGGCTTACATGTTAGATTTGGGTAGATCGTACGTTGCTCTACACTTTTTAGAGCTGAGTGTTATATCATGTTGTGAGGTGTGTGTTTGAGCTTCATTATTTTATGCTCATGATTTCTATATTTTTGGGTTCGGGTTGTGAGTTGATTGTTTTTATTTTCCCTTGTATTTCCTGAGATCTTAAATTTGCTGACTAGTTGTATTTGTTTTGAGCTTACTCGAAGACGAGCAAGATCTAAGTATGGGGATTTTGATTCAGGCTATTTTGTATGGGTTGACTCTTGTATTTTAGGGCTATATTGAGTGTGTTTAGGTTAGAGTTCTGCGTAATTGTAATATATAGGCCGAAGACACAAGAATGCAAGATCCAAGAGTTTCAAGGCGTTTTGAGTTGTCTGCGCGACACCACTTGCTTACGAAGGCTATATCTTGAGCTAAAGAGGTCGAATTGAGCTGATTCCGGTGCCATTGGAAAGCTAACTCGAAGGGATTCAATTCATCGTTTTACAACAAAGTCAGATTCCAATCTGAAGATGGTCAAAACAACCTCCAAACTGATGCTACAGATTCTGTCCAGATTCCGCGACCGCGGTGGGAGAAGCGTGACCGCGGTGGCTGCCAAGACGGCCTATTCTTTTTTGCCGTGAAAGCGCGAGTGCGGTGGAGACGACGCGACCGCGGTGATGCTGAATCCGAAGCAGGCTGAATAAGGAGGAGTCTGCTCCTTGGGCTAGCTTTCCAATGGCACCGGAATCTGACTTCGGTGTAAAAAAAAAAAGAATTGAAGCCCTTGAAGTTAGCTTTCCAATGGCACCGGAATGAGCTCAATCCGACCTCTGTAGCTCAAGATATAGCCTTCGCAAGCAAGTGGTGTCGCGCATACAGCTCAAAACGCCTTAGAACTCTTGATTCTTGCATCCTTGTGTCTTCGGCCTAGATATTACAATTACACACAACTCTAACCTAAAAACACTCAATGTAGCCCTAAAATACAAGAGTTAGCCTATACAAAATAACCCGAATCAAATTCCCCCATACTTAGATCTTGCTCGTCCTCGAGTAAGCTCAAAACAAATATAACAAGGCAGCACATCTAAGATCTCAGGAAATACAAGGGAAAATAAAATACTCAACTCACAACCCGAACCCAAAATATAGAGAAATCATGAGCATAAAACAATGAAGCTCAAACACACACCTCACAACAAGATAAGACACTCAAGCTCTAAAAACATGAAAGAGAGCAACCTAGGATCTACCCAAATCTAACATGTAAGCCCCAAAGTCCCCAAGCAAGAATGATCCTAAAACACTCAAATTTTACCGCTCAATTCTGCTTAGGTGCCCTTCCAGGTTTTCACCTAACCGCTCTTTTCATTTTTCAAAAGGGTGTGCTCACAAAAACTCACAACACTCATGAACCTCATATTACCCCAGCCTAATACTGGTCCGGGTTACCTGCTTATTACCTAAGCCGCCCTCTCGGGTTTTCGACTCATCCCAGGATTTAAAATGCCTTTTTTCAATCTTTATGGCTATTTCTATCTTTTTTTTCTCTTTTTCTCCCTTTATTATGCAAAAAATATGGTGCAAGTGCTCCATAAAAAGAAGAAAATCAAAAATCTGAAGCAAATCACTAACTAAGCTAAATAGGATAAGCGAATGCGAGTACTCCCTCCCCCATACTTAAATCCTTCATTGTCCTCAATGAAGAAAAGAGAAAGGATGGAAGCAAGGAGAAGGGTATATTAGAAGACTCACAAACGATTGAAGAGAGGTGGAGTGGAAGAACTCTTCAAAGGTGGTAGAATGGAACTTCGTAATCCAAGACTGTGGCCAAACCGCGGGCGCGGCACAATGGGCGCGGGCGCGGAATTACTGCAGAGAGCGAAGTCAACATCGGGTGTCACCGCGGGCGCGTCTGATGTAGCACGGTTGCGGCACTCGTGCAGGGATGAAGTCTTGACTTCGTCTCTAACAATGTGATGTGCAAACAACCTTCGCATCTTGACTCGTCTCTTGAAAGATGAACCAATACTTGAACTCGAGTCGTGGAGAAGAGAACTCTCGGAGGAACAAAGCTCCCCCATACTTAGGCTTTACACATAGCCAAAAGAATGGAATTACAAATGTCGATGGAAAGAAAAATTAGAAGGGTGGAAAAGATAGACGATGGAGTAGAATGGATATAGATGGATGAAAGATATAGAGATAGAATGGGACCAAAATATCCTCTTTTTTTTTCTTTTCTCTTTTTTATTTCTTTTTATTTCTTTTTTTTCCAAGGGGCCTCCGCGGGCGCGGCGTAAGGACCGCGACCGCGGGGGTCTAGTACCTGTACACCAGGGCGTCACTGGTGATCCACCGCGGGCGCGGCCAAGGCGGCACGGTCGCGGTATCACACCAGGATGTCCTTTCGGACCTAATACCTGCATGTTAACTTGAAAAACGAATTAAATCCTAAGCTAATAACGGGAAAACAAACTATCTGATCTTTGGGTTGCCTCCCAAGCAGCGCTTTTGTTTAACGTCATTAGCTCGACGTTTTTCAGCTCATCTAGGCTAATACATCGTCAAAGCTCGAAGCATCCTATCAAATCCTTGTGAACAACTTATATGTAGACAAATATAGCACAATGATGAATTGAAAATAAATAATATAGCATTCAGGCACCGTTTCAATTTATCAAAGTAGCTAGAGAAGTTAGGGGCAGATTGTTTAGGATGGGAGCAATTGAGAGGGTGAGATAGTTCTTCAAAAGTTATGATTTTTATGTCAGGACTATTACCCTTAGAGTTGGAGAGTTCACTAGGTAATTTAGCATGCTCATGACCCTTTTTAGACATGGTAGGCAAACAGACATCAATGGAAAATAGGGACACAAAAGGAAGGATACAGGGATCATGATTACTTACAACAAAGGGCTCCACAGTTGGAGACATAGACTTCTCCTCAGATGGAAGGGATATCTCCATCACATCATCTGGCTCCTTCGTCGAGTCATCAAGCTCGTCGTTGTCACTCCAGGAGTCGTCAAACTGAAGGAAATACTCCTCTTCCGTCATAACATAATGATGATCATCTGTCTTTTCATCCCAAGTAGGGTCTCTGAGTGCCTCTGGAAAGGGAGGAACTGGCTTGTACGAGCTGAGAGGAGGAAAGTAAGGCCGAACATAATCATCGACTAGCTCTGCAGCAATACCGCGGGCGCGGTCTGCCTGGCGCGGGCGCGGCTCATCAACATTCTCGGAATTTCCGAGATCTTCATAAACGCGGGCGCGGCCATGGGTGGCGCGGTCGCGGTCCAGCTCCATAGAGTTGAAGTTATGTTCTGTATGATTTCCGCAGTCGCGGCCAGTGCACCACGGGCGCGGCTCATCAATGGGCAACTCGTCATAACTCTTTGGAGGATTTTCGCGGGCGCGAGGTGTGGGCCGCGGTCGTGGTTCGTCCTCTGGAGCGAAACTTTCTGTAACAAGCTCTCTTCCACTCCTCGATGTAATAGCACTTACATTCACCATTGCCGGAGGAGAGTGGTTGATTTCCTCAGTAAGATCTTTGATTTTCCTCTCGAATGCAAAGATTAAGTCTTGGGATCTCCTCTCGAATGCCTCATTCATCTCTTCCAATTTCTTGGAGAAAATTTCTTCAGACGAGGGCTTGTCAGGGCAGGGAGGCGTCCGGCTTCTATGATCCTCAGCAAAGTTCTCCACTATTTTAAAGACTTCATTGGAGCTTTGTCTAGGTAGGAGCCTCCACATGAAGCGTTCACTAATCTGCTGTGCTCATAGCACATGCCAAACATGATGTACTCAATAAGATCGTGATCTGTGAACCCATGGTCTGGATAACTAGAAACCAGCCTTTTGTAGCGATCAAGGTAATCGTATAGGCTCTCCCCGTCATGTTGCTGAAGATTAGTGATGTTCCTCTTAATAACTGCCCTTATTGAGATGGGGAAGTACTTGTCCAAGAATGCCACCCTCAACTGACTCCATGTTGTGATCCGCTAAGAATGAGGATTATTTAATATGGAGAAATACCATTCCTTAGCTGATCCGGTCAGAGAGAACAGAAAAGCTCACACTTTGATTTGATCCTCAGTGATCTCAGCAGGCTTCATGCTCACACAGACATAGTGGAACGCCATAAGATGTCTATATGCATTCTCGTCAGGTTGACGTCTCTCATTTTGGTGGTGTTTTAGTAGTTAATTTCCTTTGTAAATAAGTGTTTTTCGTTCCTTTCTTTGTTAGTTTTATTCCCTTTTAGCTTAGTTCCCGGTTTTCTTCAAGAGTCGGAAACTATGCGAGTTTGTTATGTTTTGTAGGTAAAATGGTGCAAATGAGGATGTTTTGGAGGAGCATTTCAAGTAGGAGCTAAACAAGGAAGCCAAGGAGTGGATGAGCCATGATAAGAATGAAGTGGAACCAAAGGAAAGCCAAGAAGAGACAAGGATCGAGGCCCCGGATCGAGATACCATGACATCCGGCCCGAGTTCGAGCACAAGACAATGGGACCGACGTTCCCAAAGTTGGGCCCAAGGTACCCTGTGTGTCGGTCCGAGTCGGCGTTTTTGAAGATTAGGCCCCAAGGCATAATTATGATGATCTTCCAAGTTTGCCCTTCTTCTATATTGGAATTCCTTGGTCCCCAATCAATAGAGTAGGATAATTAGAGGTGATTAGAGAGCATTAGGGGAGGAGGACAACAATTCCACACCAAATCAATCTCAAGGGCTCAAGGAAGACTTGGAGAGCAAGGAGAAGAAGGGAGGAGGAGAAGAGAGGAAAATCGGTGGAGCTAGGAGGAAGGATAGTGAGTTTGTACTTTTTTCCCTTTGGTTTTTAGTAGAATTAAGACTTGGATCTTGTGAACCCTTTGAATTTGAATGCAATTTGAGTTTGATTTGAGATTGATGATTGAGATTTGCTTGCTTTTCCATTTGATTCCTTTATTCTCTTACTTGATGGAGTAGATTCCATAGTCTTGGGCTATGGGGGAATCCCCTAGCTAGGATTGGGTATGAACCCCCAATTCCACAGCCTTTGAGTGCTTGATCTATGAATCCTCTCTACACTAAGCTTCAATTCTCTTGTGAAAACAAGGGGTTTAGGGCTTGTGATTGGTAAGAGTAAGCGAGAGCAATCTCGAACCCAATCACTAGACCTAACATCGAAGGAGAGTGAAAACTCCCTTGGGTCGAAGTGTATAGTGGAAGGATCGAAGGCTAGCAACCTCGATCTAACAAGGATCAACATGCACTTATTGGTTGAATTGGGGTGGAATTACCCAAGTCTAGTTAGGGAAGGAACCCAAAAACCCAAGACCGATCTACTATTTTGCCTAGACCGAGATCCCCAGTACATCGGGCCCGACTTCCCCAGTGTCGGTCCCGTGCAAATTGACCTCGATCCACCCTCGGACCGAAGTGACCTGTGTCGGTCCGAGGTGATTTTCCTTGATTTTCCTTTGTTTTGCCTTTCTTTCATCTCTTTTTAGTCTTTTCGGGTACTCTCGCCGCACGAACTCCCGTGTGTTCGACACCCTACCTCTTTACTACAAGTGAGGTTCGGTTTATAAATTTAGATTTTGAGACCCTCCGATCCCGGACCGATCAGAATTTTGGCGCCGTTGCCGGGGAGTTGTATTTGTTTGAGGTACCCTTTAGGTGAGATTTTGATTTGGTAGTGATTTGGGTGAGGGACTAGCCCAAACCCCTTGTTTGTTTTGATTCGGTTTTTGTTTGTGTCTTTGGTTGTAGGTGCATGCGAGCTAGTTCCGTCCGAGGAACACTTGAGCTCGACTTTGTGTGTGACCCGGAGAGTATTCTAAGGCAAGCCCGAAAGAAGAAGAGGATGGCGGACCAAGCCCGAGATGAGGAGTTCGAAAGGATGAGAGCCGACATGGCTCGTATGCAACTTGAAATGGCAAACCGAGATGCCGAGGCCCATAGATAGAGGGAGCAAAGGATGAGATTGGAGGCTCAAATCAACACTCAACCCCGGCATGCTAGACAATACATGCATCCTGAGTTGAAAGTGCCGGAGCCGGCCATCGTTTTGCCGGAGGTATCAAAGAATTTTGAGATAAAAACTCAATTTATCTCACTCATCAAGAGAGAGCAATTCCAAGGGAGACCGAATGAGTGCCCGATCGAGCATGTGAAGCAATTCAAAGATCTTTGTGAGACCATCTCGACGGACGACGAGACACTTGAGTACGTGCTACTCAAGGCCTTCAAGTGGTCTTTGGGAGGCAAAGCTTTGCATTGGTTGGAGAGTCAAGCACCTCGTTCTATTAAATCATGGAGGGCTCTCAACGACTCATTTTTGATGAGGTTCTTTCCGCCCACCAAGACGACGAAGCTTAGAAGGAAGATTGCTAGCGTTCAACAAGGAGCCCACGAGCCACTCTTCGAGGCATGGGACCGGTTCAAAGAGATGTTGAGGGCATGTCCAACACATGGTCAACAACCCTATGTCCTACAAGACATTTTCTTCCAAGGAATCAACCCCGCCACCAAAGATAAACTGAACCTTCATACCGATTGTGGGTTCATTGACTTGCCTCCGGAGCAAGCATGGGAGTTGCTAGACAAGCTCTCGGATTATGAGGCCATGTATGGAGTCAATCAAGTGAGCAAGGAAGTGAGAGTCCATGGAGACGGTCCGAAGAGGCTCTACGATCCCAAAAGTGAAGAGGTGGACAAAGATGTGAAGATCCAATTCTTGGAGGATGAGTTGAACAAGATGAAGAGGATCTATCACCAAAAGCAAAACACAAGAGCATGTGAAGAGTGTGGTTCTTTGAAGCATGGAACCCAAGAGTGCCCAAATGAGCGCCAAGTTCGATTGGCCGAGCAAATTGAAGAGGCCAACTATGTTCAAAGGAACTTCGGAGGGAGAACCAATTTCAACAATGGAGGAAGGTGGAACTAAGGCCAAGCTAGTGGCTACAACAACAACTTCAACCAAGCCGAGCCAAGGGCCCAACCACCACCATACCGACCTCCGGGATTCTATGAGCAAACACCACAATGGGCTCAAGATTTAAAGAATCAAGTCACCAACATAGAGACCCAATTCAAGGAGTTTGGTGTTTGGAGGAGACAAGTGGACAACCAATTTGTTCACATGGCAAATCAACTTCCAAGAGAAGAAGGGAGACTCCCGGGCCGACCCGAGGAGAATCCCCGTGCACCACAACAACAAAACGAAGTTCGAGCCATAGGATTGAGGAGTGGACGGAGTTTGCCCGAGCCACAAGTGCCAAGAACGAGTGAAGAGAGTTGGACCGAGGTACCCAGCACCTCGGGCCCGACGTGCCCAGACGATGATCCAGAAGACGGAGGAGGTCCCCTGAGTAGGACCGAGGTGGAACCCAAGTCGGGCCCGATATGCCCTGAAGTCGGCCCGAGTTACCCAGATGCACTCTGCCCCCGGTCCGAGATGCTTGACGTCGGTCCCGACGTCGATCCTAAGTCGGTCCATGCTAAGATCGTTGAGAAAGAGAAAGATCGATCCAAGGAGGTGGATCCAAGCAAGAAGCAAAGTGGCACAACTCTTCCATATCCTATGAAGAAGCCCAAGGAGATTGTTGAGGGCAAGTTCAAGCGGTTCTTGAAGCTCTTACAAGGCTTGAACATCACCATTCCATTCACCGATGCTCTAAGTGAGATGCCATCCTATGCAAAGTTTTTGAAGGAAATCTTGAGCAAGAAGAGGTCAATTGTTGAGATGCAAGATGAGGTGAAGATCTTGGAGCTACCTCAAAAGCTAGGTGATCCTGGAAGATTTGCCATCACCGTGGGGATTGGATCCCAAAACTTCAAAGCTCTTTGTGATTTGGGAGCAAGCATATCGGTTATGCCCATGAGCATATGGAGAAGGGCTAACCTCGGAGATATGGAACCGGTTGATATGAGTCTTACTATGGCTGATGGTTCATCAACAAAGGCCACCGGAATTCTAGATGACGTCCCGGTTAGAGTTGGAAGATATTTTGTGCCCGATGACTTTGTGATCTTAGACATGAAGAAGATCCGATGGTGCCCATTATTCTCGGAAGGCCGTTTCTAGCTACGGCGGGTACCAAGTTTGATGTGAGGAATGGGAAAGTCACTTTCGAGATTGGCGAGGAAAAAGTGGAGTTCCATTTCAACAAGGCCCTTAATGAACCGGATGCATTGGCGATTTTGAAGCTAGAGGAACGTGCCAAGCGCAAGAGAGAGGAGTTGGAACCCACAAGAGAGGAAGAAGCACCATTGAGAGAACATGACATGGTCAATGTTCAAGTTCATGAAGAACCAAGAAGTGGAGATAGCCCGAGAAGCCATGAAGAGTATCCTAATCTATATCCTTTTGATGTGGGAGATTCTTACATTTGTCTAAGTGATTTGAAAGAGGATTTAGAGGATGACTACCTTTGCTTGAGTGATTTGCAAGAAGACTTGAGTTATAATGTCGTAGAGTCCCCTAGAAATTCTTTGAACTTTTGTGATGTAGGTAATGAAGAGCGAGTTGAGAAGATGCAAGAGATACCCACCTACACTTTGGAGGAGAAGAATGATGGAGAATTTGGAGGCCACTCTTTCATCAAACATAAATGGTGGTACTTCGGCTATGAGGATTGTGGAGGTGGATATGACAAGGAGGATCAATTCACCGTGTTTCACCCTCCTTGAAGGGTAGAGGTTAGAAGTCAAGCTAGTGACTTAAAAGAAGCGCTCCTCGGGAGGCAACCCGGGTTTAGTAGGTTCATTTTCGTAGTTTCTAGTTTGTTTTTCTTTGCCTTAGTATAGATTCTTTCTAATCTCTTCTTTAGCATGTGTTTTGTGGAAATGTGAGTTATGTGATTATGTGTGGTATTTGTGGAATTGATGCAATGACTTGTGGGTAGAAAATACCAAGCCGAGGGAATTTTAGGAAACAAAACCGGGTAGGACCGAGGTACCCAGTACCTCGGGCCCGAGGTCCCAACGTCGGTCCAAGCTAGCCGACCCATTTTGGACTTGATTTTGATGGAAATTCCTATTTTACCCTTCTGACCTACCTTTGTCTTCTACCCCATTTAAGCCCCCTTTCCCTTACCTAACACCCATTACCTCCATAACTACCTTCCCAAAATACCAATCCCTTCAAAAATTCCCAATTCGATCCCCATCTCCCACCATACTCGAACCTCAAGCCATCTCACCACAAGATCTCGATCCAACCCTTAGCATCCTCAAGCATCGATCCTCAAGCCAAAATCCCCACCAAAATCCCATAGATCTTCATCCCTCTTCTAGATCTAGAAGAGAAATTTGGGTTCTAAGAAGTTGTTTGCTAGAAGTCTTTGATTCTTCATATTTGGTATGTGAATCTCAATCTCTACTTGATTCCTTGTGAATTTCATGCTTTCATTGCTAGATTTGAGATATGCCATGATTGAGTGAGCTTAGACCTTGAGCATCCATGGTGATTTGCATGCATTGTGAAATTTGTGCTTAATTGTTGCTAAAACCTACTTGGAACTTCGATTGATGATGAGAAATGGTTGATTTTGGATTTTAGGAGTATGATAGTGTGTTGAATGGATGAAACTAGGTAGAAATGTCGGATTAGAGTCGGCCCGAGGTACCCAGGACCTCGGGACCGACGTTGAAAGTCGGTCCAAAACTCGGACCGAGGTTGAGAACCTCGGGCCCGATGTGCTGTGTTGGTCGGTCCTTTGCAATTTGACTTTCTCTTGTGCGAGCTTTAGGATTCATGAGCCTGAATGGTGGTTATGGCTAGTTTATCATGATATATCTTGTAGCTTGACTATTGTTATGTGATTCTTAGCTCACACATGATTGATTTTGTGGATTGAGTGTCTTAAGAACAAGTATGGGGTTATCTCTTTGCAAGATGAGTTGTTTGTTGAGGAAGTATGTGACATTGTTGTGATTGTATAGATTTTATCTTGGAGTTCTTTGCTTGATTGTGTGTAGGTACCATGTCTACCCGAGCATCTTCTTCAAGGATGGAGAAATCAACAAGAAAGTCCAAGAAGTCATCCAAGAGGGTCCAAAGGATGGACGATGTGGCTTCGAAGATGATGATGTGGCTAGAGAGTATGAGCGACTCATGGGTCTATCTCATCACACTCGGTGGCTAGATTGGGAGTCAATTCAAAAGATGAGCATGGACGAGGCTCTTGCTCGGTGCTATAATCACATTGGTCTCAATGTCTTGCTAAGGTGGAACAATACTCATTATCCCGCCTTGACGTCCGAGTTCATGGCGACATTCAAGTGCACCTATGAAGGGGTCGAGAGTGAAGGCATGATCTCTTTCCAAATGGGCAACGAGTTGCATGAGGTCTCTCTCCGGAACTTGGCGAACTACTTTGGGTTCCCATTTACGAGAGAGGAGGCCTATGTTGATAATGAGAAGGTTGACTACCTTTGGAAGTTTGTAGCCGGGAAGAGTGAGATGAGGAAGGGCGCATCGACAAATGAGATAGCAAACCCACTCTTCCGAGTCATGATCCGAGCCTTGGGTTGCTCTATCTTTGCTAGGCATGAATTGAGCAAGCCGATGAAGGAAGAGGCCATGCTACTCTATGAGATGTTGTTTGAAAATGAGAAGCCAATGAACCTCACATGGGAATGGGTGAAAATGGTGAGGGATTTCCAAAGCTCTTCATGGATCTATTTTGGAGGTATGATCGCCCGACTAGCTCACCGTCTTGAGGTGGATTTGTCTACCTACACACCGGCCCCTAATGGTGTAGAGTTCATGGACCTCAAGTACTTCAAGAAGGCCAACATTGTCAAAGAGAAGCTAGTGACCGGCGCCTCTACTTACTTAGCCCCACACTCCAACTTCGACAAAGTGCAAGTTCCCTTGGCGCCTCGACTCTTCGACCTCACGTGCTATTGCAATTGGTACCAAGTGTGGGCGGGGAATGTCAATCCTTATGGAGAGCCGGAGGGGACACTTGAGGTAAGGAGACGAGCACAACACATTCGTTTCACTACTCCTCAAGCTTCCCCGGACACCGAAGAAGAGGAGCCCAACCAATATGAGTTCGTAAGGAGAGATGACATGGATGTGGACTTGCCTAGAGGTGAAGAAGAAGAAGAAGAAGGTGGTTACCACAATTTGCTCACCGACCACGCCCCAACACTCTTGGACCGAGGTGCATCCCACGTCGGGCCCGACATCCACCAACGTCGGTCTGATGCATACTTGCCCGATCCGGTCCCAAGCCGATTTGAGAGGGGTGAGGGAAGTGGAGCACATCAAGCACCACCGAGCTATGGCGGGTATGAAGGGTATGCCCAATGGTACGGGCCCGGAATGGTGTTCCCCGAGCCAAACCAATCGGTGGACATGAACTTCTTGGCCAACCAAATGGCGCATCTCCAACTTCAACAATCAACAATGCTTCAAGAGGCACACCACATCAACCTTCAACAACAAAACCTCAACTTCCAACAACAACAACTTTTCCACCACCAAGAAGACTTCCAAGCTCAATTTGATGAGGTGAACCGCAACATGGCCTACATGAGACGTGATGTGGATGACTTACGAGCGGCCGAGGATCAAAGATGGAGCGTCCAAGAGAGTTTTAATGAATGGATGACCGGGAACTTCTCTTCCCGTCAAGATCAATGGATGCCTCCCGCCCCACAAATCCAACCGCCAAGTCAAGACCCTTTCCACGACCAAGTGTATGAGCGTGAGCGGCAAGCAAGGCTTCAAAGGAGACGCCGCGGTCCACCTCCGAACTAAACCTCAACAAGCCAATCAAGAATAAGGAAAATTGTGAGCTCTCTTTACTCTTCTCTTTACTTTTGAAGTTTTGATTTCTTTTGATGAGGACATCAAAATTTTAAGTATGGGGTGGGTTAGTAGCTTATAGTTCCATGTGTAGTTTCATGTGTTTTCTCTTGTTTTGTCTAAGGGATGTTTCATTTTGGTTTAGTGGCATGATAAGATGATGAATGATGATTGAATTTTATGGCATGAATGGATGAGTTTGTTTCTTGTTTGAGAAAAGTTTTGCAAAAATCCATAAAAATTCGAAAATTGTGGTGAAAACAACAAAAAGATTTTGATTTTGGACTAGGAATTCCCATCTTAGATGTCTAAAGAAGGCTAATGATGATGTGAGCATGTAAAGTCCTTTGCATTTTTTTGGATAGTTTAGCCTCTAAATGGATGTTGTTTTTAATGTGATATGATATCTTGCATGTTTTTATTGAGCACATGAGTTCTTGGATGAGGTTTTGATGCAACTAAGCTAGAGTGAACCTTGTGAGATTATTCTTGGCCATTTTAGGGATGCTTGTTCAAATTTGCATATCCCTCATTTTCTTGTGTGAATTAGCTCATGCATGCTTAGTAAAACTTGCTATTGAGGTTTTTATCTATTTTCCAAGACCAATATGAGATTTTTTCTATGCTTTGTCACATTGATTTGAACTTTATTTCATTTAGTCACAAAATATTCCATATCCTACCTTGAAGATAAACCGTTGTTTGTAGCCCCGTTTTAGCCTTAGACCTTTGTTTGAAACTCCTCAAAAATATGATTCCTAGCCTATATGACTTGACCCTTATGGGATTGGACTTTAGTGAGAGGTTTGGAAGAATATTTGGAGAGTTGAGATTCTCTTTGGTTAAGGGCAAGAAATGGAGTTATAAATCAAGTGGGTAGTGCATCTTTGGTGAGAACAAAGAAAGAAAAGTTGGAAAAAAAGTAGTGGATTGAAAGCAAAGTGCTTAAGTGTAAGAAATGGTTCGGACCGAGTTCAAAGTGACTTCGGGCCCGATGTAGTTTGCAAGTCAATCCTAGTGGAAAAAGTGTGAAAAATCCAACAAAAAGCCTAAGTGCAAAGATGAAGTGGAATGTTAAGTGAAAGTATGGGTTGAAAGTTGAGAAAAGAAGAAAAATCAAAGTCTTTTGGGTGATTGAAGTTGAAAGTGGAAGAATTTGGTGAAGTTGGTGAGAGACTAGAAAGTTCAATCCCCTTGTAAGCACCACAAGACCAAAATGATTCCCACCTTGAGAAACACCAAAAGCCCCATTACAACCCGGCCGAATGGAACCTCTTTGAGGACCTCCATTGAGCCAAGTTCATATTCTTTGTGTGCATTGTAATAGGCATCTCTAGGAGGAGGAATTGGTGATATTAGCTTCAATGGTAAAGCCTTTACTTGCATGATTATTGAGTTTGAGTGTTCATTTTCAAACCTAAACACATGATGAGTGATACACATTTTCTACATACCTAAAGTGAGGCTTGGTTGTATTAGACTTTATTCCTTGAACACTTGATCATGTGTGATGATGTAATCTTGCTAGCATGTCTATCACTTGTTCTTACTTGATTTTTCATAAGAGGCTTTACTTGAAGATTGTGCTTCGGTCTTGCTTACATTGTTATTGCTTGAGGACAAGCAAGTTTAAGTATGGGGTATTCTGACGTCTCTCATTTTGGTGGTGTTTTAGTAGTTAATTTCCTTTGTAAATAAGTGTTTTTCGTTCCTTTCTTTGTTAGTTTTATTCCCTTTTAGCTTAGTTCCTGGTTTTCTTCAAGAGTCGGAAACTATGCGAGTTTGTTATGTTTTGTAGGTAAAATGGTGCAAATGAGGATGTTTTGGAGGGGCATTTCAAGTAGGAGCTAAACAAGGAAGCCAAGGAGTGGATGAGCCATGATAAGAATGAAGTGGAACCAAAGGAAAGCCAAGAAGTGACAAGGATCGAGGCCCCGGATCGAGATACCATGACATCGGGCCCGAGTTCGAGCACAAGACAATGGGACCGACGTTCCCAAAGTCGGGCCCGAGGTACCCAGTGTGTCGGTCCGAGTCGGCGTTTTTGAAGATTAGGCCCCAAGGCATAATTATGATGATCTTCCAAATTTGCCCTTCTTCTAAATTGGAATTTCTTGGTCCCCAATCAATAGAGTAGGATAATTAGAGGTGATTAGAGAGCATTAGGGGAGGAGGACAACAATTCCACACCAAATCAATCTCAAGGGCTCAAGGAAGACTTGGAGAGCAAGGAGAAGAAGGGAGGAGGAGAAGAGAGGAAAATCGGTGGAGCTAGGAGGAAGGATAGTGAGTTTGTACTTTTTTCCCTTTGGTTTTTAGTAGAATTAAGACTTGGATCTTGTGAACCCTTTGAATTTGAATGCAATTTGAGTTTGATTTGAGATTGATGATTGAGATTTGCTTGCTTTTCCATTTGATTGCTTTATTCTCTTACTTGATGGAGTAGATTCCATAGTCTTGGGCTATGGGGGAATCCCCTAGCTAGGATTTGGTATGAACCCCCAATTCCATAGCCTTTGAGTACTTGATCTATGAATCCTCTCTACACTAAGCTTCAATTCTCTTGTGAAAACAAGGGGTTTAGGGCTTGTGATTGGTAAGAGTAGGCGAGAGCAATCTCGAACCCAATCACTAGACCTAACATTGAAGGAGAGTGAAAACTCCCTTGGGTCGAAGTGTATAGTGGAAGGATCGAAGGCTAGCAACCTCGATCTAACAAGGATCAACACTTATTGGGTGAATTGGGGTGGAATTACCCAAGTCTAGTTAGGGAAGGAACCCAAAAACCCAAGACCGATCTACTATTTTGCCTAGACCGAGATCCCCAGTACATCGGGCCCGACTTCCCCAGTGTCGGTCCCGTGCAAATTGACCTCGATCCACCCTCGGACCGAAGTGACCTGTGTCGGTCCGAGGTGATTTTCCTTTGTTTTGCCTTTCTTTCATCTCTTTTTAGTCTTTTCGGGTACTCTCGACGCACGAACTCCCGTGTGTTCGACACCCTACCTCTTTACTACAAGTGAGGATCGGTTTATAAATTTAGATTTTGAGACCCTCCGATCCCGGACCGATCACAGGTCACCCACAGAACTGAGGTAGATGATTAATCAAACTAGACTTCACCACAAAGTTCACCCCTGCAGCTAGCGCGGGGTACTCAACAACCATCCTGTCTCCTGGAACCAACGACAGCACTTGGAAAATAATTAGTAGCAAGGGTGTGGACCGTAAGATAGGTCCACACAATAGTCAATGAAAATACTAATACTAGAAAGAAACCTAAGTTCCCCGGCAACGGCGCCAAAATTTGACTCGGCTAAAGTCGTCGTGCCAAGATCAAAGATAAATCACCCAAACTACAAACTAAGTATAGCAACTAAGTAAGGGGTTGAACCCAAGAGAACTTAAAACTTCTAGTATTAATATTATTATCAACCAAGAAAAGGGGGATTTAGAGAAAAGATCTAAACTAAACTAAACTAAGAAAATAAAACAAATAACAAACAAATAAACAATTAGATAAAAAGCAGGCTCATTCAAAAGATCCACTCTTTAATAATCCCTCGATCATAGATTCATCCATTGATTTCATTCACACCTATGGTTAATTCCTATCCTGATCATTAACAATCGCAAGTCCACGGTCCAAGCAATTCTATAACCCTAGGCAAGGACGCTTAAACCTAGAATTAGCATAGAGAACAAGGATATGCATGATATAATATCAAACAATCAAGATACGAGTCAGTTATAAGATAAAACAATCAATTCTCTCTCTTAATCCTAATCCACGGTCCTAGAATCAAGTTGTCTTCTAGAAAAGAGCTGCTCACACAGACAATGAAAGAAATCAATTCAGAGTATAGAACAATGATAATTCAACAAGTTGGCCAGGCTCAAAGAATCATGCAAAGCTCATGGAATTAAGCACAAAGAGAAGAGATATTAACCAAAGGATAGAAATCAATTACCAAAATCTCACGAGTTCATACATCAGAGCTTCTCCCTTGAACAAACCCAAGGAGACTAGCTCTCCATAACTAAGCTAAAAACCTAATTGAATTATGAATTGGAATTGTGAATAGTGGATACCTAAAACCTAGGACAGACTCCACCTTATATAGCCCAAGGAACAAGCTCCTCGAGATAGATAAGGAAAGAGGCAAAAGATAGAAAAAGGAAATAAGATAGAAAGATTTCGGCCCGCTTCAGATTCGGCATCACCGCGATTGCGTCATCATCACCGCGCCCGCGCTTTTACGACAGAGAAGAACTTTTTCTCTCGGCAGCCACCGCGGTCGTGGAAATCGGACAGAACCTCTGGCGTCACTTCGGAGGCTGTTTTGACCATCTTCGACTTGGAATCTAACTTCGGTGTACAAAGATGAATTGAAGCCTTTGAAGTTAGCTTTCCAATGGCTCTAGAATCAGCTCAATCTGACATCTGTAGCTCAAGATATAGCCTTCACAAGCAAGTGGTATCGCGTAGACAGCTCAAAACGCCTTAAAACTCTTGATTCTTGCATCCTTGTGTCTTCGGCCTAAATATTACAATTATGCACAACTCTAGCCTAAAGACACTCAATGTAGCCCTAAAATACACGAGTTGACCTATACAAAATAGCCCGAATCAACGACTTTAGCCTAGTCACGCATGCTCGGATTTTCATTTATTAACACGTATGCTGAAGACCCCGACTTCGGGGACATATATAATGCATGTATTAGAACTGGAAGTAGGAATAACTTTTACCTCCATGAGGGGTATCTTTTTAAAGGGGATAAACTATGTATCCCTACCTCCTCAACCCGAAGGCTTCTTGTGCATGAAGCTCATGGGGGAGGGTTGATAGGGCACTTTGGGGTGGCAAAAACCCTAGCTATTCTTAAAGAACATTTTTACTGGCCCCGTATGTTTAGGGATGTAGAGAAGTTTTGTGCTTCATGTCTCAATTGCTTACGTGCTAAGTCTAAGTTAAACCCTCATGGATTATATACCCCTCTTCCCATTCCGCAAACGCCATGGGAGGACATATCCATGGATTTTGTCTTATGTATACCCCGTTCCAAGAGGGGGCACGACTCCATTTTTGTGGTCATAGATCGATTTTCTAGAATGGCACACTTTATTGTGTGCCACAAAACGGACAACGCTTCGCACATTGCTGATTTATTTTTCCATGAAATTGTGCGGCTTCATGGCATCTCCAAGACGATTGTGTCCGATCGGGATGCCAAATTTTTGAGCTACTTCTGGAAGACCTTGTGGGCCAAAATGGGCACTAAACTCCTATTTTCTACATCATGTCATCCACAAACGGACGTGCAAACTGAGGTTGTAAATAGAACCTTGAGTGCCTTGCTTCGTTCTTTGTTGCGTACTAATCTGCGCAGGTGGGAGGAATCCTCGCTTTTATTGAATTTGCCTATAACCGGTCGGTCCACCGAGCCACCAAGAAGACACCGTTTGAGGTGGTTTATGGCAAGAATCCAGCGACCCCGCTCGACATGGTGCCGCTGGCGATTAAGGACCACAAGAGTCAAGAACGCGTCGACCACGTAGAGCAAATTAAGGCACTTCACGACTCCACCCGGGAGCGTCTTGAGAAGAGTACGGCACAATATACCAAGCATGCTAGCAAGGGTTGCAAGGAGTTGGTCCTCGAGCCCGGCGATCTCGTATGGGTGCATCTTCGAAAGGATCGGTTTCTCGACCTGCGTAACTCCAAGTTCAAAGCCAGGGGAGACGGTCCCTTTCAGGTACTCGAGAGAATTAACGACAATGCCTACCGGATAAAGCTACCAGAAGGATATGGAGTCCATGATGTGTTCAACGTGGCGGACCTTCGTGTCTTTATTTCAAATGATGTCGAGTCTGACCAAGAAGATTCGAGGACGAATCCTTCTCAATTGGGGGAGGATGATGTGACCGCGTTAAGGCCACATCAAGGTACCGATGCCACGGTGCCCGACGCCCCGGTGCCACATTAAGGCACCGACGCTCCGGTGCCACAACAAGGCACCGATGCCCCGGTGCCACATCAAGGCACCGACGCCCCGATGACACATGAAGGCACCGATGCCCCGGTGCCTCCCGGTGCCAATAATACAGAAGTGCGGCCCGGTGCTTCTCTCGGGCACCCGGCCAAGGGTCGTACTTGACCCGTTACAAGGTCGGTCTCTTCCAAGGAGGCGAATCACATTCCCGGGCCTATAACGCGGCGATGGGCTAAGTTCTTACAAGAGAAACTTCGAGCTCACTTGGCAATGCCTTATGTGTCACAAGGCTGGCCCGGAGATGCGTTTTTGAGTCTCTAAATACTCGGCCCAAGCGAGAGCCCTGCGAAGCCCGACACCCATTACGAAGAGGGACGATCCAAGTCCATCTTGAAGGAGGCTTGTCAAAGAGGGTGGAAGAAAGTGTGGAGAGAGAGGTATCCGCGCTCAATCTCTATGATCGGACATTGTCAAAGCTCTAAGTAACCTGTCAAAGTCTTGTGAAGGCACCTCATGAAGGCATAGGTAGCATATTGATAAATTGAAAACAAATAATATAGCACTCAAGGATCGTTTCAACTTATCAAAAGCACACGAAAAATTTTCATGAGAGGGATCGGGATAGTA
The DNA here is from genome assembly GCA_963924305.1 of Polygonum maritimum. Lineage (NCBI taxonomy): Eukaryota > Viridiplantae > Streptophyta > Magnoliopsida > Caryophyllales > Polygonaceae > Polygonum > Polygonum maritimum. Next base: position 27,066,033 of record OZ002732.1, on the reverse strand, counting down.
CCGGTTTGGTGGTTGTAGTGGTGCCTCACAGTACTCGGCAAGAGGGTCCTTGTAGGTCCATAGCTCCTTGTGTCCTAGCTTGAAGGGAAAATGATAGAATTTATAGCCGCCTTCAAGCCTAGGGACCATGATCGATTTGGGAAAGTGGGACGGAACCACGGTGACATTCTTCTTCTCTTCATGCTTGGCCCGCTCTTTGCTAGCATCCGGGGTCAATGAAGGTCCAAACCGGACCACATTTTCTTCACATTCCTCCACGAGTGGGTTTGGTTTCCACATTGGTAGCAAAGACCCCGTCCATCCTTCATCCTCTTTGGCCTTAGCCTCCTCAATTTCGCCTTCTCCTAGTAAGAGACTTCCATCCTCAACTTGGGTCTCGACTTGGTTTTTCTCGGCCTCATCTAGCAAGAAACTTTCTTCCGGATCATCCCCCAAATTCTTCATCTCCTCTTCATGGTTCTCTTTCAAAGTGTTGAGCAAAAATGTACACAAAATTGCAAAACATATAATAATTATTTTTATTTTAGTTCGACCCTCTCTTTTGACTCTTTTGATTAAAAGTAATATCGATACAAAATATTTATTGATTTTTAGGATTTGGGCTGCACCCAATTTTATGGGTTGCCTACGTATCTCTTTTCTAGAGAATCAAGCCTTACGTAGTTCAGCATGTTTTATTTATTTTTGTTTATTTATTTTGGTGTTATGTTTGATTTTCACACATCAGCGGAACGCGTCTGAACCCACCTTCTAGGAAGGGTTGCTCGGACTCAAACCAACTATCATCTGCGTGATGTGAATAAGATTAAACCCACCTTCTATGAAGGGTTGTCTAATCTCTCCACTTTCAAACATAAGGCTTAAGGGTTTATATTTGTTTTTAAATTTGATTTAATTTATTTTCTGACTGAATACAACATATTTATATTTTATGTCGTATTTCCTACGTATCCATTTATATGATATGGAATCAAGTCAAACGTAGTTCTCAAAGACATAATAAAATTTAATTTAAGGTTTGTGATTGAACTTAACGTGTATATATTTTACGTTAAATTTCCTACGTACCCGTATGAACGGGATCAAATCGTACGTAGTTCTATAATTAAACTTAATCAATCTTTTTTTTAAAGATTGACAAAATTAAATCTAAAACTCACGTTGAATTTACACGCGGGCCTCTTACTTTATAATCATAATTTATATCGCTATATAAGTGAAGGGCTAACCACGTACATAAGGGGCTATATGTTCATGCCTTTTGTACGTAACTTGATCAACATAGTAGTATATATACCTTTGATACACATACTAATATTTCAAGTGATTTAATTAACCCAATCTCAAAGAGATTTCTTCTCTCCTCCTTAACCCACGATTGAATTCAAATTTTAAATGTAAATTCAGAACTTTAGGCCCATTAATTAACACATCTCAATTGGGCCATAATTTAAAACTAATGTACGAGACTACGAGTATTCTCATCTTCATACAATAGATCATTCAATAATTAATATTTCATTCAAACAGTTTCAGACTCCTTGTAATCACGTTTAGGGTCATTCAAGCAAATCAATAATTTCAACAATTTGCTTTAACTCCTTGACTTGAGAGTTTAGAGATCCCAAACCGGTTAGAATCTTCATTGACTACAATTTTTCTTAGCCAGCAAGTTGTTTTAAAACGTTGATTATTCAATGTTTGAAGTCCAAAACCTAAATTTTCAATCTACTGCAACTTTTGCCAATAGAGAAGAGGATCTAGTTTTGTATCCGTATTTCGGCCGCACAGTACATCGTCAAATTGTACCAAGTGCATGTCCACGTACACATAACTGTGAAGTTCCATAATCTCTTCTTGTCTTTTTAAAGCGACATGGCTGATCCAGTTTGGCTTAATTAAGCCTTATGAACTTTTCCGTGGGATGTTTAGGATATTAGCAGACAGTTTCAATGGCCATACCCCAACCTTATACATATAAGAAAACTTGGAGTAATTTCGGCATTATAACGGCATAGAAAAGTCTAATTGTTGTGGTGTTCGGATCCATTCGGTTCCTCCCAGGCCACAAGTTAACCCATTTTCAAAAACGTATATTGATTATATTTCAAAACGAAATCAATTTTCGGTGTAGCGTTCGGATCCACTCGGTTCCTCCCGGGCCACAAAATCGGTTTTGAAAACGATTTAGAGGGATTAGAATGCATGTAAACATATACACGCACTACCTTTCTCAGTGTTGAATGAATGGTAGACCGATGTACTGTACGCACGTACACTTCTCTGTTTTTGTTTTGTTAATAACTTCTCTTTGTTTGTTTGCAGGGAAGAAGGATCAAATTTTGTTGTTGGTAACCGGCCAACGTACCCAACTCCTCACGTATATATACTAGTGAGTTTTTGTGGGCAGTTAATTAACTACCCCATCTTTCTTAAATTATTCTTTTTAAAAAAAAAATAAAGTTGTTTTTCCTTTATGGATTAGTCTTTTAACCGAGCCCCATTCTAAGATTAATTAGCATAGATGCTTATGTAATATTTCATTGTATTTCGGACGGAGGAAAAAAAACAATTTGATCCGCCTCTTTACCCCTTTGTTGAGGTTTTTTTTGTATATGTATATATATCACATATAATATATTCTAAAGGGTTTATTTTATCATGCACTTCATGTATTAATATTTGTGCATTTAATTTAAATTTTATGGCAAACAGAGACCCCCCAAACTTTGTACAAGTGAATAATTGAACTTGTTCAAAGTTTGGATATATTTTTTGTTGTAGATTACATATACTTTTTACCAAACCGATAATCAGCTATTTATGAGTGGGAAAAGATTCCTTTAATTATTTTCGGGGCTGCATCTAGCATATATGATTATCTAGATTGTCTACGTACCCTCTTTTTGAGGGATCAAGCCGATCGTAGTTCAAGGGGTTATCTTAATTAATCATCATTTTTTTTTACCCACACACATTAGAGGATTAGATCTAGACCCACCTTCTAGGAAGGGTTGCCTAAATCTAGCCCAACTATCATTTGCATATGAACCACATATTTTATTTAATTTATTCCTTGTATGCATCAGAGGTGTAACTCGAGCCCACCTTCTAGGAAGGGTTGCTCGAATCACCCCCACTATTACTTGCATACTTCGGACTTAAGTAAAATATTTTTTCACAAATTTTCCGTTCACACAAGAATACAAAACTCCACCATCAATATTCGAGAGTTCGTAAGCGCCTTTGGGGAAGACCTTGGTGATAATATACGGACCCTCCCATTTCGACTCAAATTTTCCTTGTGCTCTCCGGTTTATGACGATTGGTCTCCTTATAGTAAGAACCAAATCACCCATCGAAAGAGAACGGAACTTGACTCGTTTATTGAATGCCCCTGCGACTTGGGCTTGATAAATTTCGAGTCTTTGTTGTGTTGCCAGCCTATGCTCATCCAATGCTTCCAACTCGGCTAGGCGAACCTTAACATTCTCCTCTGGATTCGTTAGTTGCACGGCAACTCTCAGAGAAGGTAATTGAACCTCCAAGGGTAAAACAGCTTCAGACCCGAAGACTAAATTGTAAGGCGTACACCCAGTGGATGTTCGAACAGTCGTTCTATACGCCCATAGTGCTTCAGGCAAGCGTTCGTGCCAATCTCTCCTGGACTTTGAGACCATTTTCTTAAGAATTTTACAAAGCACTTTGTTAAATGCTTCAGCTTGGCCATTTGATGTCGGATTGTAGCTCGATGAGAAGCTATGTTTAAATCCAAACTTTTCGGCTTGCTTCACCATGAATTGATTTCGGAAGTAGAGAGCATTATCTGAAATTATCTTTGAAGGGACCCCATATCTATAGATTAGATGAATCCTGATGAAGTCGACAACTTCTTTTGCTCCAACTACCTTTAATGGTATAGCTTCAGCCCATTTAGAGAAATAATCGGTCGCGGCCAAAATGTATTGATGGCCACGGGAAGAAGATGGCTTAATAGGTCCTACCACATCGAGACCCCATGCGTTAAAGGGCCATGACAAGATAGACGGATGAAGGAGTTGGGGTGGTTGATGAATAAAATCACCATGAATTTGACAGGCCTGACAAGCCTTAGCGAACTTCATTGCATCTTTTACCATTGTCGGCCAATAATAGCCTAATCGTTTAACTTGATCGGCTAACTTAGGACCGGCTTGATGCGCCCCACACGTCCTGGCATGAGTTTCAGCTAGGATATGCATACTCTCTTCTTTTGACAAACACCTAAGTAAGATCCCATCGAAGCTTCTTCGGTATAGTGTACCATTTTCCAATAGGAACCTAGGTGCTCGTCGCTTTACATCCACCTTTTCCTTTGAGTCTTCAGGTAGGATTCCATGTCGAAGATACTCAATTAATGGTTGTCGCCAATCAGGATCTTCATCAATCTCATAAACTGAGACAACATCCACTTCCTCAAATTGTGCAAGTCTGCCTAAGGACGACGCTAGGACATGTCGCTCTCCGATTGTGACTTGAATTTCTCTTTCATCAGGTAGTGTTAATGATGCGGCTAGCTTAGCCAGAGCATCGGCTTTATCATTTCCTGACCTGGCAACATGCACAATCTCTATATCATCAAATTGGTGCACGAGTTCTCTTGCTCTTTTCCATAAAGGAATTAAACTCGCGGTTTTGACCTCGTACAAGCCATTTACTTGTCTGACGATTAATTGAGAATCGCCAAACACTCTTATAGGATCAATGTGCATTTCAAGGGCTATCTCTAGACCAATTATGAGTGCCTCATACTCTGCCACATTGTTCGTGCAGTTTTCCAAGAGGGAAAATGAATAAGGCACTAACCCGCTAGAGGGTGTGATAAAAACAACGCCAACTCCAGCACCCCTTCTATTCGCTGCCCCATCGAAATAAAGTTGCCATGAATTTTCTTCCACTATGAATACTTCCTCATCCGGAAGGTCGTCTGACAACTCCTCGTTATCTGGGGTCGGATGAGAAGCTAAGAAGTCAGCGATGATTTGTCCTTTTATTGCCTTTTGAGGCACAAACTTAATGTCAAAGGGTGCTAGTAGCATGGCCCATTTGGCCAATCTCCCTGATAGTACGGCCTTTGAAAGGATATATCTTAGTGGATCCGCCTTAGAAACCAAATTAATTTGATGGGACAATAGGTAATGTCGTAATTTTTGGACGGCAAATACCAAAGCTAGGCAAATCTTCTCCATAGAAGAATAATTATGCTCAGCTCCCAGCATTGTTCGGCTTATATAATACAAAGCATTTTCTTTTCCCTCGTCGTTATTTTGGGCCAACATAGCTCCTAAAGATCGCTCGAGGGTTGCTGTATATAAGATCAAAGGCCTTCCTTGGACAGGCGCCATCAAGATTGGCGGATTCATCAAATATTGTTTTATGCTATCGAGAGCATTTTGGCATTGTTGATCCCATATAAAAGGCAAGTCCTTTTTCATCAACCTTAGAAATGGTTGACACCTTCCTGTCAAATTTGAAATGAACCGTCGAATATACGCGAGTTTCCCTTGTAATCCTCGAAGCTCGCGAAGGTTCCTTGGAGGAGGCATTTGGACGATTGCCTTGATCTTGTCGGGGTCAATTTCGATCCCTCGGTCCCATACAACAAAACCAAGAAACTTCCCCGATGTCACGCCAAAAGCACACTTGAGAGGATTCATCTTAAGTTGGTGTTTGCGAAGCCTCTCAAATATTATGCGAAGATCATTTGGGTGGTCTTCTCTTTCTTTTGTCTTCACCACTAAGTCGTCCACGTAACACTCGATAGTGTTATGAAGTAGATCATGGAATATGACTGTCATGGCTCGTTGATAGGTTGCTCCGGCATTTTTCAAACCGAAAGGCATCACTGTGTAACAGAATGTGCCTAAGGGTGTTCTAAAGGCGGTCAATTCTTCGTCTTCTGGGTCCATCTTGATTTGATTGTACCCAGAGAAGCCATCCATAAAGGACAACGCCTGGAAACCCGTAGTGGCATCAACCAGGAGCTCGGTAATGGGCAAAGGGAATTCATCTTTAGGGCATGCTTCATTTAAATCCCTAAAGTCCACACAAATACGAAGCTGGCCATTTTTCTTCTTAACAGGAACGATATTGGCCAGCCACAGCGGATACTGAACTTCACGAATGAATCCCGCCTCAATGAGCTTGTTCACCTCAACTTTGATTTTAACCACCAATTCGGGTCGAAATCGTCTTTGTGCTTGTTTCATTGGCTTCTTATTCTCGGATATAGCCAATTTATGCACGGTGACTTTTGGATCTAGACCAGGCATATCTTGATACCCCCAGGCGAACACATCTTTATATTCTTTGAGTAGTTGTTCATATACCACTCTTTCGCTTTTTGTCAACAAAGCACTAATAAAGATGGGTTTAGGGTCCTCAAGAGTTCCCAAGTTAATTTCATGGAGCTCATCAATTGTTGCTTGGCCTCCATCTTCCATCTCTGGTGGTGCGGGTTGAACTGTGTTGATGAAATCTTGTGAGTACTTTGTTATTTCTTGAGGGGACTCATGACTTCGGGTATTGCCTTCATCGGAGACGGATACCATATTCACTTCCTCAGCATTAGTGATGGCAAGATCTTCAAGCCTATTCATGAGAACCTTGACGGGCTTCCTTTTCTTGAGCCTCAGCCTTCTATTTTTCCTCGCTCGAACTTCCTTCCTTTTAGGCTTGACATTTCCAAGCCTTTGGAATACCGAAACATGAGGTGCATTGTGCTTAGAAGTCGTATCGAGCCTTTCAAACACTGAAACTCGTCGTGATGAGCCTTCACCCCCTGCGAACATATCTTGCTCTTCAGGAGTTAGTATCACGGGCTCCGTCACGCTCGCGACTAAAAGTCCACCATCTTGAGATAGTTTTAAGTTTTCACATGTGCTCTCGTCGGGGACCCCTTGTATGGCTTTCCCCTTGGAGGAACACATCGACCCCCGCACCTTGATTTTAGGTTTCTTACGGCCTTTTGAGGATGAAGCTTCAAAAGAGGGTTCGGAGATTCTCCTCTTTAATACCACTCTCTTATTGTCATCCTTGTTATCCCCATAAAATCGATGAATGATCAACGTTTCATCGGGGATTGACTGATCAATTCTGCGAAGAGGACATGTATAGCTCGTCATGAGCGAGTTGAAGACTCCTTGAACAGAGGTTAGCGGCTTTTGGCCGGGACTTCTCTTGTCTTTTGGTGTATACTTGAACAACACCTTAGACTGTGAGCTTCTTTTGCTCTCTTCTGCGAGGAACACAGTTGGCGTTAGGGCGACTCTTGGGCATGCCTCGCTCATTTGAAGCTTATTGGTGCAATACTTTTACCCTTTGATGAGCTGAACTCGAAGCCAACTGACTCATAGAACTTGGCATCAGCATAGTTGACATCCTCACCATTGAAGGGGTTTGGGTCACCTCGGATGGTTTTTTCATTCCCATCATGATCCGTATACTTCAAGCATTGATGTAGCGTGGAGACGATAGACCTACTAGAGTGCAACCATGGCCTTCCAAGTAAGACATTATAAGAAGTGTTAGCGTCAATGACGTGGAAGAGCGCGTCTTTGTATAAGTCGTCTAGCACCATCTTCAAAGCGATTGTGCCCATGGCTTTTTGGCCAACTTGGTTGAAACCTTGAATAGTGAGCAAGGTAGGGGATAAGTGACTTGTTGTCAACCCTATCGCTCGTAATGTCTTCAGTGGGAGCAAATTTACAGCTGACCCACAATCAAGTAGAATCCGATTGACCTTTGTATCTCCGAGTCCGACCATGCCGGTCACATACAAGGGCCTATTATGGTGTTCTTCTCCTAATTGAAGATCTTCATCGGAGAATGTTATGCAGGCCATGCACGAAGCACAACGGACCGGCGGACACAATGACACTTCGTCAACTTCAATTGGGTCGACTTGGTCTTTATAGTCATCGGGATCGGTGAGAGCTTGAATGAGTGCCCTTCTTAAATCATTCGACATTTGTAGAGCGTCGTAAACACTTAGGCGAGCGGGAATCCGCTTCAAGTGGCTAATGACGTCATAATTGACTCGCTCTTTTGGCTCCTTTGAAGGAGCTTTGGATTTTGAAATCGACGCTTGAGGAATAGGATTTCTGTTAGCTACCCTTGGCTCTCCCTTGTCTTTTCGTGGCGACTTAAGGGTCTCCCCATCGGTGTTATCTTCAAAATCCGACGTTTGAGATGCTCCGCCAGGAGCTATTTCTTTCGATTTTGATTTCATAGGCTCTAATTCACGCCCAGAACGAAGAGTAACTGCATCAACTTCTGAGTCCTCTTCCTCACACTTGTCAGCCCATGAGGCCATACAACATTGGACAATTTCTTCGTCCCAAAACATCTCAATATCGGATGATTCGTCATCCAAGAAGCTCTTAGGGATATAGTCCTTCAACGTGAACGGCATGCGTTCAGGTAATATGTATTCTTCGTCGGAGTCCACTATTGGCTTCTTTCCTTTCTTAGTGGACTTCTTTTTCTTCTTGCTTTTCTTTTTCTCGGGTTTCCTTCCAATCATTTTGAAACCCGGAGAGGCTGAGCTTCGAGTCATTGTTTTTCGAGGCTTTCTTTTGCTCGTACAAGTCTTCCACTCAGAGTTGTTATTTTCTTCATCCACATCGTCCTTGGTATGTAATTCCTCGATACGCGGGCCCATCACTACCTCATATAGTGTTGGTTGTGTAGGACTAGGTCTTGGCATATCAGGGTATGCCCAAACGATGTGAACTTTACCATCCAGTCTGAATTGAACCGGAATCGCCATAGGAGGCAGTGATACAATAGGGATGCTCATTGTCTCTTGAGTACTGGTGCACTCTAAAGATGGATCACCATACTCTTGGGCGCCTACTGTCGAGATTATATTTGACGAGGCCGCTGGAGCCTTTGACGACGCTCCTTCGATCTCGATTTCTCCTTTATTAATCATCCTTTATATAATATCCTTAAGGACATAGAAATTTTTGATTGGATGACTAATCAATCGATGATACGGGCAATATTTTGGATCGCTCGTCTTGCCAACTTCTTTGGGCCTTTTTGGCTCTGGAAGCGTCAGAAGTTTGGCAGCCATCAATTCTTCAAATATCCCTTTCACGTCATCGTCGTCGAAAGGGTATTTCTTTTGCTTCCTCTCTTCAAGAGTTAGCTTTTTATTAGACTCTTTGAAGTTTCCCCTTTCTTGAGCCTTCGAATTATTGCCACTAGAAGACTTGTTACTAGGCTTGATAAAAGTAGCCATGGTTTCACCCTTCTTCTGTGGCTTTCTGCCCTCATCTCTCTTTGAGTCATTATGATGAGAACGGCTAGAGCTTGCTTGGCGCCTAGCAAGTTGGCGCTCAACATTACACGCCTTCGACACCAAAGCATCAAATGATGTAGGCTCGGCACTTCCTACGTGTACTGCAAGCTCAGGAAGTAGATTATTGGTGCACATTTGCACACAAGCCTGCTCACTTAATTTTTCAGGGCATTGTAATCTTAGGCTTCTCCACCTGGAGATGAAGTCGTTTGCAAACTCATTTGAACGTTGACATGCGTTTGCGAGGTCCATAATAGAGACCTTAGCTTTTGAGCTTACGAACTGGGCCAAGAATGCCCTTTGTAGGTCATCCCAAGTCTGAATAGAGTCAGGTTGTAGTTGTGTGTACCATGTAAACGCTGGCCCTTTTAGTGACTGGACAAACTGCCTTAAGAGCAGGGCATCACTAAGTGCTGTCTCGCCACATGCAGAATAGAAGTGAGCGAGATGCTCGTGTGGTGAGCCATGAACACCATCAAATTTGTCAAAATTCGGCCTTTGATATCCAGGCGGAAAAGGAACCGAATCATAATGTGCAGGGTACGGCTTTCGGGTACCCTATGACAGGTGGATTTTGTGAGGCTTGAAACTCTCTAATCCCTTGAGTTATCATCTCTCGGACTTCTTGTGGGGTGAGAGCTAAACCGGCCCCGTGACTTTCACCACTTGTCCCCGTTTGGTCTTGCCTACTCTCTTGAACATGATTAGGTACTCGAGCAGCAAGTGATGCTATTTGAGCATCTTTTTCGCTTAACTGATTTTGCAACTCTCGGAGTTGCTCTTCCATACTGGTTGTGTCGGTAACTAAAACCGGCATACTCTCCGTCTCTTCTTGTAAGGCAGGGGGTGATTTTGGCTTGCTAGCCATGGTCGGAAATTCTTCCTCTCGGAAGAGGGTGTTCAAGTCCCCATATAGTGGAGAACTTTCAACCTCCTCCTCTGAGTGTACATCCCCTATAACAGGTGGCGGAGGAGATGGGGAACGTGCGACCACGCTTGCAAAAGACATTTCTTTGGCCTTCGACCTCGTGATAACACCGGTGTAGGCCTGGGACTCGACCGTATTTGAAGTCAAGCTTGTTGCTTTTGATGAGCCCTTCTTTTTCGTAAGAGCTCGTGAGTCTCGTTTGGTGTTTTGATCGTCTTGAGCTTTCTCGGATTGAGAAGGTTGGACAATCTTGATTTTAGAGGTCTTTGGAGGGACCTCTTCGGTGAAGGAAGCCATGTTAACCTCCTCAGTCTCACCTATGTAGATAGGTATGGACCCAATGAGGATACGGGTCTGGGGGTTGGCTCGAGGGACATGGATTGGCGCCCTCGGCATTGCCAGCTCACGAGCAGCCTCCCAAAGAGTCTTGTTAGCCAACTCTAAGGCAGACGACTTCGCTAAGCGGTGAGTTGCCCCGCCCCTCTTGGATCTGTTCTTACGACCCCTTCTCTTGGACTTTTTGGCCTTGGAGATGGGTCGAGTGGCAGGCTTTGCAACCTCCTCAACAGTCTTAATGACCCTAATAGTGGGCCTGTGAGAGACCCCAACTACGGGCTTGGTGCCACTTGTAGATGGAGCTTTGTTGGTCGCCACTTGGCTCTTGATGGGTTTGTTTACCCTCGGATGAGCGACCTTCACATATTTCGGATTCATGCCCGGCTTGTCACCCATTTCCTCCTCGGGCAGAGCACTGAAGGCGTTCTCAAGAGGGATCTCAGCATAGATTGAGTCCCTAGTGACGTTGAAGCACACCTCAAACGACCTCTTTCTCACCCAACGACCTCCATTGACGATGAAAGTTGCGGGGAGTTCGTTGAAGTTAACGGTTGTTTGTAGAGCCATTTTCCTTGCAACCACGCAAAGTAAACATTAGTATCGACACCACTTAAAGATGAAAAGAAAGAAAAGGTCCCACTGGGCGTGCCAAAAATATGTTGAGCAAAAATGTACACAAAATTGCAAAACATATAATAATTATTTTTATTTTAGTTCGACCCTCTCTTTTGACTCTTTTGATTAAAAGTAATATCGATACAAAATATTTATTGATTTTTAGGATTTGGGCTGCACCCAATTTTATGGGTTGCCTACGTATCTCTTTTCTAGAGAATCAAGCCTTACGTAGTTCAGCATGTTTTATTTATTTTTGTTTATTTATTTTGGTGTTATGTTTGATTTTCACACATCAGCGGAACGCGTCTGAACCCACCTTCTAGGAAGGGTTGCTCGGACTCAAACCAACTATCATCTGCGTGATGTGAATAAGATTAAACCCACCTTCTATGAAGGGTTGTCTAATCTCTCCACTTTCAAACATAAGGCTTAAGGGTTTATATTTGTTTTTAAATTTGATTTAATTTATTTTCTGACTGAATACAACATATTTATATTTTATGTCGTATTTCCTACGTATCCATTTATATGATATGGAATCAAGTCAAACGTAGTTCTCAAAGACATAATAAAATTTAATTTAAGGTTTGTGATTGAACTTAACGTGTATATATTTTACGTTAAATTTCCTACGTACCCGTATGAACGGGATCAAATCGTACGTAGTTCTATAATTAAACTTAATCAATCTTTTTTTTAAAGATTGACAAAATTAAATCTAAAACTCACGTTGAATTTACACGCGGGCCTCTTACTTTATAATCATAATTTATATCGCTATATAAGTGAAGGGCTAACCACGTACATAAGGGGCTATATGTTCATGCCTTTTGTACGTAACTTGATCAACATAGTAGTATATATACCTTTGATACACATACTAATATTTCAAGCGATTTAATTAACCCAATCTCAAAGAGATTTCTTCTCTCCTCCTTAACCCACGATTGAATTCAAATTTTAAATGTAAATTCAGAACTTTAGGCCCATTAATTAACACATCTCAATTGGGCCATAATTTAAAACTAATGTACGAGACTACGAGTATTCTCATCTTCATACAATAGATCATTCAATAATTAATATTTCATTCAAACAGTTTCAGACTCCTTGTAATCACATTTAGGGTCATTCAAGCAAATCAATAATTTCAACAATTTGCTTTAACTCCTTGACTTGAGAGTTTAGAGATCCCAAACCGGTTAGAATCTTCATTGACTACAATTTTTCTTAGCCAGCAAGTTGTTTTAAAACGTTGATTATTCAATGTTTGAAGTCCAAAACCTAAATTTTCAATCTACTGCAACTTTTGCCAATAGAGAAGAGGATCTAGTTTTGTATCCGTATTTCGGCCGCACAGTACATCGTCAAATTGTACCAAGTGCATGTCCACGTACACATAACTGTGAAGTTCCATAATCTCTTCTTGTCTTTTTAAAGCGACATGGCTGATCCAGTTTGGCTTAATTAAGCCTTATGAACTTTTCCGTGGGATGTTTAGGATATTAGCAGACAGTTTCAATGGCCATACCCCAACCTTATACATATAAGAAAACTTGGAGTAATTTCGGCATTATAACGGCATAGAAAAGTCTAATTGTTGTGGTGTTCGGATCCATTCGGTTCCTCCCAGGCCACAAGTTAACCCATTTTCAAAAACGTATATTGATTATATTTCAAAACGAAATCAATTTTCGGTGTAGCGTTCGGATCCACTCGGTTCCTCCCGGGCCACAAAATCGGTTTTGAAAACGATTTAGAGGGATTAGAATGCATGTAAACATGTACACGCACTACCTTTCTCAGTGTTGAATGAATGGTAGACCGATGTACTGTACGCACGTACACTTCTCTGTTTTTGTTTTGTTAATAACTTCTCTTTGTTTGTTTGCAGGGAAGAAGGATCAAATTTTGTTGTTGGTAACCGGCCAACGTACCCAACTCCTCACGTATATATACTAGTGAGTTTTTGTGGGCAGTTAATTAACTACCCCATCTTTCTTAAATTATTCTTTTTAAAAAAAAAAATAAAGTTGTTTTTCCTTTATGGATTAGTCTTTTAACCGAGCCCCATTCTAAGATTAATTAGCATAGATGCTTATGTAATATTTCATTGTATTTCGGACGGAGGAAAAAAACAATTTGATCCACCTCTTTACCCCTTTGTTGAGTTTTTTTTGTATTTGTATATATATCACATATAATATACTCTAAAGGGTTTATTTTATCATGCACTTCATGTATTAATATTTGTGCATTTAATTTAAATTTTATGGCAAACACAAAGCATTGTCGAAGCAGACCTCTACTTTCTCTTCACCACTACAATATGATACGAGTCCCTTCTTAACATCTATGATAGCTCCGGTCGTGATGAGGAATGATTGGCTTAAAATGAGTGGAGGTCATGACTCAGATAAAGGCTCAATATGCTCAACGGAAGGTTCCTCGGCCTTCTTGGGTGAGAAAGGAAGTGCCTTTGTTGTCGAAGAAGAGGGAACGTGTTCCAGCAACTTCTTTTCGCTCCTTAGGTGAACCGCATCAATGTGACCTCTCGGGCTCTCCTCGGGGTGGCCCGATAATCGCCCTTGGGGTTGTGGAATTTGAGCTGCTTTAAAATCTCCTCCTTGGTGTTGAACTCCTATAAGGTCGGTGCACACTTCATAGATTCCTTGAATGAGTTCTTCTTTCACCCCTTGCACCCATGATGGTGGCTCTTCATAGCTAGGAGGTTCATAATAACCCCAGTTGGGATAATCATTACTTGTCCAATAGGGATCCCAAGTATAAGGTGCGGCTAAAGGCTCTTGAAATTGATGTTGAGGTAAAGCATCTTCTTGGAAGGTGTTGGGTTGTGCTAGGAGGTAGGCTCGGGCTTCCCATTCTTGACATGCATAAGCCTCGGCATCTCTTTCTCTTTGGAGATTTAGCACTTCGAGACGGAGATCATCCAATTCTCTAGCAAGGTCCTCATAAGTCGCCATGGCTATATCAAACCTAAAAACAAAAACAACACAAAACAAATCAAAAACACACAAAGGGTTTGGGCTAGTCCCTCACCCAAAAGAATGCTAGACAAAGAAACTAAACTAACTCCCTGGCAACGGCACCAATTTGTCGTGAGTGAATCTCAAACAAATAAATTTGTCAACACCCCGTTGAGTATAGCGAAGTCAGGATCGTCCACGGGAGTTAGTAGAGCTATAGTCTAGCAATCAAACTACAAAAGTAAAACAACACAAAGCACCAGCTTCAAGGGAAGGTTGCGGCCGACCTATGACAGAACCTAAAAACACAATTAAACACTTTCTGGAGTAGGTCGCAGCCGACCTGCAACAGGTCGGGGCCGACCTTTCTGGGTACGAAAATTTGTTTTGTAAAAATACAAGGAAACAACTAGGGGAAGGGATTCACCACAACACAATCATGCATTTAAACAATGATAAGAGATCAACTTAACCTATAATCTCATGGGTGACTCTCACCACAAAAGAACACATTAAAATCTCAACTTTCATAAAGATATCAACATGCAATCCAACTCATGGGTGACTTTCACCACAATTGAACACATTAAGATCTCAACTTTCATGAAGATATTAACATGCAATCCAACTTGTTTTCTAAGGGTTTTAACTTTCATCTTAACCCGGCCGGATAGTCCCAATTCACAACATAATCTTTCAACTCGGTTGCAAACAAGAACAAACCCCAATTTTCATCAAGGAGTTAAGCATGCAAGAGGGATTGAAGGATAGAGGTCACAAGTCAAGCATGGATCAAGTATCAATGTTGGGACGCTATTAAGGACGCCTGCGTACTTAGTAGTGTGCCCACAACCGTCCCTTAGTTTTGATATGACAAACTCACTTTGATTCTAATAAATTTGTACAAGTGTTCAGGAACGCCAATGACAAAAGGACAACAAGTGTGTATGGGCATCCCATAGGTTTAGGGACGCTAGCTAACAGGAAGTAAGGACCAGCTAGAGACTACTTGAGTAAAGACGGAGTCCCAAGCAAGTAGGAACGCAAGAAAGGAGTCCTTACTCACTAGCCGACAGGATGACATCACTAGACAACATTTGATCATCCAAGGACACATGGAGACCGATCCTGTAGTAGAGTCCAACACTACGTGGCGGACGATCCTGTTGCAGAGTTCATCAACACGTGGCGGCCGATCCTATAGCGGAGTTCATCACACACAGCTGGATACAGGAAGCTTCCTCATCACCGCCATCATACGTGGAAGAAGATCTTGTAGCCACGTCCACCAAGGGCATGATCGTCCCAGAGAAATGACGCCCTTCCCCAAGTCCTATAAATAGCCCCAAGGCATTTATTGTGACGTTAACGCTTTCAGAGAATATTCAGAGAGAATCAGAGGAAAGCGGCTCACTCAAGAACACGAAGAACTAGCTCAAGAACTCAAGAACAGTGCTAAGACTTGTGCTAGATCGAGTGAGATTTGTTACCAAAACCACAAAACAGTTTGTATTCAGAAAAAACCCAAAAAGAGAAAGAGAGTCCTACGAAGTACTGTAGGACGTAGGGATAGAGGAAAAAGCTATTCAAAAACTCTCCAAGGAGGTAGAGGTTTACACTCAAGGACTACTTGGTCTTGAGTGGTTCCTCTATAATTCTCTGCGTTCATCTTCACTTGTTTAGTATTTTATTCCGCTGCATTACTCAAGGACGCCCCTACTCCTCGTAGGGACGCCTGACCAAAGGACGCTTTTACCAAAGTAAACGACGTCCCTCAGTACTAACGATCCAACAATTGGTATCAGAGCGGGCGCTCTATATTCTTACTGAGTTGCAGGTAAAAGATGGACATGGAACCTATTGGAATCTCTTTTGTGAAGCCTCCGCGCCTGACGGACGGCAACTTCAACCGCTGGAAGATCAGGTTCGAGAACTTCGTTAGGAGTCAAAACTATCAATGCTGGAGAGTGATCATGAAAGGTGACCTTACCGTTCCTACTGACAAGAAAGACAAAGAGGATGAGTGGGGTCCTGATGAATACAAGCTCATGGAAACAAATGCTAAGGCAATTTGCTTCCTTCAAGCGTCTCTTTGCGAGAGGGACGCCACCCGAGTTAGTAATTTGGCAACAGCCAAACTACAATGGGAAGCTCTCGAGAAGTACCACGTGGGTACGGCTGAGATGAAGGAAGACGTTCAGCTTGAAATTAAGAGAGAGTTCTATGCTTTCAGAATGTTGCCCAATGAAATAGTTAAGGACTACTCATACCGTTTTGAAGCTCTTGTCACCAAGATGAGAAACTTGGGTATCCCTAAAACTAAAATTTCAATGAGGAACAGATTTCAAGTGGTCATTGATGGACTAACAGGAATGTGGAACTTTGATAGAACCACGTTCAAGGAAAATACAGCTAACAAGACTCTACATATGGAAGAAATCTACGGGAATCTGAGAGGATATGAAGCAAGGAGGGACTCCGATTTGGCTGAGCTAGCACGGAATCCACAGACAGATCTAGCCTTGATGACATCAACACCAGAGTACGCTGAGTATCTTCGTCGTCAACTAGAACTTGTTTTAATGGTGGAAGCCAACAAAAATGATAACCGTGAGAAGATGCGTGTTCAAGCTTTAAAGGAGAAAGAAAGCAAGACTAAAGAACAGCTAGATGAAGAAGAAGAACTTGCTCTTATTCACCAAGCTCTCCGTTCTTATGGCAAAAGGAACAAGTACTTCAACAAACACAAGATGCCATCCAAGAAAGAAAGTCACAAGTACACTGAGGTAGAAATGAAAGAACTTACTTGTTACAAGTGTAACAGGAAAGGACACTTTGCTAAAAAGTGTACAACGGGAATGTCCTCAAAGGAAATAAAAACAAAGGCTCTCATTGGAGCGTTCGCATCTGCATGGGATAATGGTAGTTCTTCTTCTGATGATGATGAACAACCTGATGAACAAGTGGCGTACATGGCTATTGAGGGCGCCACAGTTGTTGAGGAGAACGTTCCGAAATCTGAAAATGAGGTAACCCGTGAGTCTATGATGAGTTCTTTAGAAAATTGTTCTAAGTCCAAGCTTATTAAACTCATTGGTAAAATCATGGAAGAATGTGTAGTCATGCAACATAGCATGGATGAACTTGAACTTGAAAATGAAAATAATGTGGTTGAATGTGAAAACTGTAGTTCCATGACCATTCAACTAGAGTCCTCATATGAAGAAACCAAGTCCCTAAAAACTGAAGTTATGTGTCTCAAACTTGAGAACGCTAAGCTTAGGGAAGAAGTAAAGTGTTGGGAAAGAGTCCCATAGTTGAGGAAGTTAGACCAATGGTTTTTGTCCCAGCCAAGAGAGGTCTAGGTTATGAATCTGACACTAAGAACTCTCTACCTAGCGACTTTGAGGCAAGCAAAACTTCAGAACTTGAACTTGAAAGGGAGAAAACCAAAAACCTTCGTGAAAGAATTAGAGTCCTAGACAGTGGAGAGATAGGTAAAGAGGTTTACTACACTAACTCCACCAGTCATAGGATATACAAGAAAAACTAAAGGAAGACATTGAAAGTGAAAAAGCTGCTAGGACTAACATTGAAAATGATAAGTCCGTCCCTAAGACAAACTCTAGGCGTCCTAGACGTTATAGAAGTTCTTTTCGAAAGCATGCTATTTCTAATGATGTTAATTTGAATGATTATTTGCCCGAGCCAGAGTTCTATTACTGTAACGAACCAGGTAAGGAACACCTTGCCTGGGTCGCCAAACACTAACTTTGTCTTGGTAGGTGAAAGTGAGGGAATGCCCGTGGATCATTGATAGTGGCGCCTCAAATCATATGACAGGAAGCCAGATCCATCTCACTTCTATCCAAAGCAGTGCCACGGGAGGAACTGTCTCGTTTGGCAACAAGGGAAAGGGAAAGATCAAAGGGACGGGAACTGCCATTCTCAATCCGTCCATCAAAGCAACAAATGTGAGCCTTGTTGAAGGACTTGGCTTCAATCTTCTTAGCGTCTCCCAAATGTGTGATCAAGGTGAAAACCTAGTCACATTTGACTCAAAGGAGTGCTTAGTCATCAACAAGAAGTCCAACAAAGTTGTTCTCAAAGGAGTACGCCAAAACAATGTCTACATCTTCAACCAGGAGTTCAAGCCTAAATCAGAATTGTGCCAATCTACTTCAAAGGAGGACGCTGACCTCTGGCATCGCCGCCTTGGGCATGCTGGACCAAGCACAATCCTCAAACTACACCAAAGAAATCTTGTGAAAGGACTTCCCCGAATTGATCTTGAGAAAGTTGAATAGTGCGAAGCCTGTATCAAAGGGAAGCAAACAAGAACGTCCTTCAAATCTAAGAACGAAGTCAGTACAAAGAAGCCTTTGGAACTTCTCCATATGGATCTTTGTGGACCAATGAGGACGCTGAGCTACGGTGGAAAGAGGTACATTTACGTTCTTGTAGATGATTTTTCTCGATTCACTTGGGTTCTTTTCTTGGTGTCAAAAGCAGATTGTTTCAATGCATTCAAAGTCTTCATCAAACAAGTAGAAGTTGCCCTTTAGACGCCTCTAAAAGCTATAAGATCAGACCATGGGACGGAGTTCCAAAACTCAGAGTTCCTGGCCTACTGTGATCAACATGGTGTCTCTCACAACTTCTCAGCTCTAAGAACTCCTCAACAAAATGGAGTTGTGGAAAGAAAGAACATGACATGGCAAGGGCTATGCTTTTGGCAAATAGCGTCCCCAAGTACTTCTGGGCGGAAGCTATTGCTACAGCATGCTACATCATCAATCGTGCCATGATCCGTCCTCTACTGAAGAAGACGTCCTATGAGTTGTTGAATGGAAAGAAGCCTCGCATTGATTATCTCAGAGTTTTTGGGTGCAAGTGTTTCGTCCACAACAATGATAAAGAAAAACTTGGAAAGTTTGATGCAAGAAGCGATGAAGCCATATTTCTTGGGTACTCTCTCACCAGCAAAGCATATAGAGTTTTCAACAAAAGGACTCTAAAGCTTGAGGAGAGTATCCATGTTGTGTTCAAGGAGAGCTCTTCTCACAAAGAAAAACCAAGTAAGAAAGAACGCTCTTCTTCACAACAACAGGACGACTCTGAAGACGAAGGTGAAGATTGGTCCTCTGGAAAATACTACGTTCCCAAGGACGCTACCCCAAATCCTGAAGAAGTCTCAGTGGACGCCCCTAGTGTTGTCCAGGAAGTTCCCTCTCGTAGTGAATCTCCAGTTCAACAAGATGTGGCTAAATCAAGTCAACAAGACGAGCAACGCCAAGGTGTGGACGCTCTCTCTGAGGGGGAACACACTGAGGACGATGCTCAAAGTAATAGTGATGATTCTGATGGAGACATTGATCCAAGGTTTGCTCCATTGTTTCAAAGGGAGTCCCGCTTCTCTAGGGACCACCCAACATCTCAAATCGTCTCAGATATCTCTCAAGGAGTTCAAACAATGTCAGCAGCAAGCAAGTCTCAGAGTGCTAATTTAGCTTTCTGTGCTTTCAATGGCTTTGTCTCTATGGTGGAACCTAAGAACATCAAGGAAGCACTCCAGGACGCTGACTGGATTCAAGCAATGCAAGAAGAACTTAACCAGTTTGAAAGGAACAAAGTTTGGACCCTCGTCCCTCGTCCCAAAGGCAAAAACATCATTGGGACGCGATGGGTGTTCAGAAATAAGCTTGATGAGAGTGGACGAGTGTCAAGGAACAAAGCAAGACTGGTGGCTCAAGGATTCAAGCAAGAGGAAGGCATAGACTATGATGAAACCTTTGCTCCTGTTGCTAGAATTAAGGCCGTTCGTCTTCTTATTGCCTTTGCCGCTCACAAAGGATTCAAGTTATTTCAGATGGACGTCAAGACTGCCTTTCTCAATGGAAAGCTCAAGGAGGAAGTGTATGTTGCTCAGCCGCCTGGCTTTGAGGACGCCTCTCACCCAGATCATGTGTACTACTTGGACAAAGCTCTTTATGGACTCAAGCAAGCCCCTCGTGCATGGTACGACAGGTTTGCGTCCTTTCTTTTGTCTCATGGGTACACAAGAGGTTCAATTGATAAAACTTTGTTCATTAAGAAAGTTCACAAGGACATTTTAATTGCCCAAGTCTATGTTGATGATATAGTCTTTGGTAGTACTAACATGAAACTTGTAGATGAGTTCAAGTCTTTAATGAGTAGTGAGTTTGAGATGTCCCTCATTGGAGAACTCAATTTCTTCTTGGGACTTCAAATCAATCAACTCAAGGAAGGGACGCGTATTCACCAACAAAAATATGTCCGTGAAATGCTTGAGAAGTACGGGATGAACACGTCCAAGCCTGTTGCAACCCCTTGTTCTACCAACTAGCGTCTTAACGCTGATGAAAAGGTAAAGGACGTTGATCAAAAGCTGTACAGAGGAATGATTGGCTCTTTGCTCTACCTGACCGCAAGCCGTCCCGATATCATGTTTGCCGTTTGCTTGTGTGCATGCTTCCAGGCGAATCCAAAGGAGTCCCACATGCAAGAAGTCAAGAGGATCTTTCGCTACCTCAAAGGACGCGATGATCTTTGTCTTTGGTAGCCTAGGAAGACGTCCTTCAAGCTTGTTGGCTACTCGGACGCTGATTATGCTGGTCATGTGATTGATAGAAAAAGCACTTCAGGAATGGCACAGTTCCTTGGTTCATGCTTAGTCTCTTGGGGATCTAAGAAACAGAACTCTGTGGCGCTTTCAACTGCGGAAGCCGAGTACGTTGCTGCTGCTTCGTGCTGTTCACAAGTCATCTGGATCAAATATCAACTTGAGGACTACGGTATCAATCTTGAAACTATTCCCATTCGTTGTGATAACACTAGTGCGATTGAAATTTCTAAGAATCCTGTTTTTCATTCACGCACAAAGCATATTCATATAAGGCATCATTTCTTGCGTGATAATGTTGAACTAGGACTTATTAGTATGGAGCATGTAAGGACTGAAGACCAAATAGCTGATATTTTCACTAAGGATCTTAATAGACGTCCCTATGAGCATCTAAGGCTGCTCTTGGGGATGATAACTTTTAAGTAGCAAGTCCCGTTCTACTATTCCCTCAATTATTGGCTATGTTTAATAGATTCTAAGTGTTTAAGGACTGTTTTTCATTGAATTCATATTTGTAAGGACGCTAGTCTAAAACTTCATGTGTTTGCTACTTTGGAACGTGATCGGTCCGGGATCGGAGGGTCTCACAATTTAAATTTATAAAACCGAACCTCAATTGTAGTAAAGAGGTAGGGTGTCGAACACACGGGAGTTCGTGCATCGAGAGTACCCGAAAGACTAAAAAGGGACAAAAGAAAGGCAAAACAAAGAAAAACAAGGGAGATCGCCTCGGACCGACACTTGGTCACTTCGGTCCGAGGGTGGATCGAGGTCGAGTTTGACCGGGACCGACTTACACGACGTCGGGCCCGATGTACTGGGAAACTCGGTCTTGCTGAAATAAGTAGATCGGTCTTGGGTTTTTGGGTTCCTCCCCTAACTAGACTTGGATATTCTTCCCCAATTCAACCAATAAGTGTTTGATCCTTGTGAGATCGAGGTTGCTAGCCCCGGATCCCTCCACTCTACACCTCGACCCAAGGGAGTTTTCACTCACCTTCGATGCTAGGAACTTGTGATGGGATCGAGATTGCTCACGCTTACTCTTACCAAACACAAGCCCTAGATCTCTTGTTTCCACAAGAGAATTGAAGCTCAATGTAGAGAGGATTCACAAATCAAGATCTCAAGGCTATGGAATTGGGGTTTTCTACCCAATCCTAGCTAGGGGATTCCCCCATAGCCCAAGACTATGGAATCTACTCCATATGGTAAGAGAAAAACATAATCAAAAGGGAAATCAAGCAAATCTCAATCATCAACATCAAACCAAACTCCAATTGCATTCAATTCTCAAAGTGTCAACAAGATCCAAGTCTCAATTCTACTAGATCAAAGCAAAACAAAGTACAAAACTCACAAATCCTCCTCTCTAGGCCACCGATCTCCTCTTCTCTTCCCTCTCCTCTCTTCTCCTTCCTCTCCAAGTCTTCCTTGAGCCTTTAGAGAGTGATTTGGGTGTGGTGTGTGTGAACTCTTGCTCCCCTCCCCTCCAAATGATCACTAATCACCTCTAATTATCCTACTCTATTGATTGGGGACCAAGGAATTCCCAATTTAGAAAGGGGCAAATGTGGAAAGTTACTAAAAATATGCCTTGGGGAACAATCCACTCCATTGCCGACTCGGATCGACACAGGGCAACATCGGGCCCGATATTGGGAACGTCGGTCCTGGTCTCTGGCTGCTCGATCTCGGGCCCGACGTGGTGGTACTCGGTCCTGGGCCTCGATCCTTGTCTTCTTCTTGGGTTTCCTTTAGCTCCACTTCATTCTTTGCTTGGCTCATCCACTCCTTGGCTTCCTTGTTTAGCTCCTACTTGAAATGCTCTTCCAAAACATCCTCTGTTGGGACGCTATTAAGAACGCTTGCGTACTTGTTAGTGTACCACACAACCGTCCCTTAGTTTTCATATGACAAACTCACTTTGATTCTAATAAAGTTGTCCAAGTGTTCAGGAACACCAGTGACCAAAAGGACAACAAGTGTGTATGGGCGTCCCATAAGCTTAGGGACGCTAGCTAACAGGAAGTAAGGACCAGCTAGAGACTACTTGAGCAAGGACGGAGTCCCAAGCAAGTAGGAACGCAAGAAAGGAGTCCTTACTCACTAGCCGACAGGATGACATCACTCGACAATGTTTGATCATCCAAGGACACGTGGAGACCGATCCTGTAGCGGAGTCCAACACTACGTGGCGGACGATCTTGTTGCAGAGTTCATCAACACGTGGCGGCCGATCCTGTAGCGGAGTTCATCACACACAGCTGGATACAGGAAGCTTCCTCATGACCGCCCTACTACGTGGAGGAAGATCCTGTAGCCACGTCCCTGAAGGGCATGATC
Source organism: Polygonum maritimum (assembly GCA_963924305.1). NCBI lineage: Eukaryota > Viridiplantae > Streptophyta > Magnoliopsida > Caryophyllales > Polygonaceae > Polygonum > Polygonum maritimum. The sequence goes on along the minus strand of OZ002732.1, from coordinate 27,042,826 downwards.
GTCCCAGAGAAAAGATGCCCTTCCCCAAGTCCTATAAATAGCCCCAAGGCATTTATTGTGACGTTAACGCTTTCAGGAATATTCAGAGAGAATCAGAAGAAAGCGACTCACTCAAGAACACGAAGAACTAACTCAAGAACAGTGCTAGAACTTGTGTTAGATCGAGTGAGACTTGTAACCAAATCACAAAAACAGTTTATAACAGAAAAAACCCAAAAAGAGAGAGAGAGTTCTGCGAAGTACTGCAGAACGTAGGAATAGAGTCCTTTAGTAGATTGAACTAGCTTAAGTTGTAGGCTTAAAGGAGTTCTTTACAAGTGAACTTAGGGAAAAGCTAAGTGTCAGAGAACTGTAAAGGCTCGCCAGTACAACTGTAAGATCGTTCAATAGAAAGGAAAGACCTATTCAAAAATCCTCCAAGGAGGTAGAGGTTTACACTCAAGGACTACTTGGTCTTGAGTGGTTCCTCTATAATTCACTGCGTTCATCTATTATCTATTTAGTACTTTATTCCGCTGCATTACTCGAGGACGCCCCTACTCCTCGTAGGGACGCCTAACCAAAGGACGCCTTTACCAAAGTAAAGGACGTCCCTCAGTACTAACGATCCAACAATTGGTATCAAAGCAGGCGCTCTAGATTCTTACTGAGTTGCAGGTAAAGATGGACATGGAATCCATTGGAATCTCTTTTGTGAAGCCTCCGCGCCTGACGGACGGCAACTTCAATCGCTGGAAGACAAGGTTTGAAAATTTTTGCAGAAGTCAAAATTATCAATGTTGGAAGGTCATTATGAAGGAAGATCTCAAAGTTCCTGCTGACAAAGCTGATAAGGAGGACGAGTGGGGTCCTGATGAGTTTAAGCTGATGGAAAGCAACGCAAAAGCTATTTGCTTCCTTCAAGCGTCCTTATGCGAAAGGGACGCCACTCGAGTTAGCAACTTGCCAACAGCGAAACAACAGTGGGAAGCTCTTGAGAAGTTCCATGTGGGAACCGCTGAAATGAAGGAGGACGTCCAGCTGAAAATCAAGAAGGAGTTCTATGCTTTTAGTATGCTGCCAAATGAGACGGTGAATGACTACTCGTACCGTTTTGAGGCCCTTGTCACCAAGATGAGGAACTTGGGCATCCTAGAAACAGAAATCTCCATGAGGAATAGAGTTAAGTGGTCATTGATGGTTTGACCGGAGTTTGGAACTTTGACAGGACAACGTTCAAAGAAAATACAGCCAACAAAACTCTAGATATGGAAGAAATCTATGGGAAGCTCAGGCAGTACGAAGAAAGAAGGATCTCTGACATGGCTAAACTAGGACAAAATCCTCAAACTGATCTTGCTTTGGCGTCCACAACACCAGAGTACGCTGAGTATCTTCATCGTCAACAAGAAATCTCCTTAATGGTGGAAGCCAATAAGAATGAGAACCGCGAAAGGATGCGTGTTCAAGCCTTGAAAGAGAAAGAAAGCAAGACTAAAAAACAGCTTGAAGAAGAGGAAGGACTTGTTCTCTTTAACAAAGTTCTGCGTTCTTTTGGCAAAAGAAACAAACAATTCAATAAACATAAGATGCCTTACAAGAAGGAGAGTCCCAAGTATACTGAGGCGGAGATGAAAGAACTTACTTATAATAAATATAACAAGAAAGAACACTTTGCCAAAAAGTGTACAACGTGAATGTCCGCAAAAGAAATGAAGACAAAAGCACTCATCGGAGTGTTCGCATCTGCATGGGATAATGGTAGTTCTTCCGATGATGATGATGAAGAACCTGATGAGCAAGTGGCGTACATGGCCATGGAGGACGCCACAGTTGTTGAGGAAGACACTTCGAAATCCAAAAATGAGGTAACCCGTGAGTCTATGATGAGTTCTTTAGAAAATTGTTCTAAATCCAAACTCATTAAACTTATTGGAAGAATCATGGAAGAAAGTGTTATCATGCAACATAGAATGGATGAACTTGAACTTGAAAATGAAAATATTGTGGTTGAATGCGAAAACTGTAGTTCTATGACCATTCAACTAGAGTCCTCATGTGAAGAAACTAAGTCCCTAAAAACTGAAATCATGTGTCTCAAACTTGAGAACGCTAAGCTTAGGGAAGAAGTGAAAGTGATGGGTAAGAGTCCCATAGTTGAAGAAGTGAGACCAATGGTCTTTGTCCCAGCTAAGAGAGGTCTAGGTTATGAATCTGACGCTAAGAACTCTCTTCTTAGTGACTTTGAGGCAAGTAAAACTTCAGAACTTGAACTTGAAAAGGAGAAAACCAAAAATCTTCTTGAAAGAATTAGAGTTCTAGAGAGTGGAGAATTAGGAAAGGAAGACTATTACACTAACTCTACCAGTCAAAAGATTTACAAGAAGATTGCTAAAGGGGACGGTTCAAAAGTGTGTAATCCTCAAAAGATGAAAGAAAACAAGATTCAGCGTCCCAATAAGAAGTACTATCTTGGTACTTACTATAGGACGTGTTGGTACTGTGGACAAGGAGATCACTTCAAATATGATTGTTTCAAACTCAAGGAAGATGTTGAAAATGGAAAAGCTGCTAGGACTAACAATGAAAATGCTAAGTCCGTTCCTAAGGCTAATCCTAGGCGTTCTAGACGCTCAAGGAATTCTTTCCGCAAGCATGCTATTTCAAATGATGTAAATTTAAATGACTACATGCCAGAACCAGAGTTCTATTTCTGTAACGAACCAGGTAAGGAACACCTTGCCTGGGTCGCCAAACATTAACTTTGTTATGGCAGGTGGAAGTGAGAGGACGCCCATGGATCATTGATAGTGGCGCCTCAAATCATATGACATGAAGCCAGATCCATCTCACTTCTATCCAAAGTAGTGCCACGGGAGGAACTGTCTCGTTTGGCAACAAGGGCAAAGGTAAGATCAAAGGAACGGGAACTGCTATTCTCAATCCGTCCATCAAAGCAAAAAATGTCAGTCTTGTTGAAGGACTTGGCTTCAATCTTCTTAGCGTCTCCCAAATGTGTGATCAAGGTGAAAATCTAGTCACATTTGACTCAAAGGAGTGCCTAGTCATCAACAAGAAATCAAACAAAGTCGTTCTCAAAGGAGTACGCCAGAACAATGTCTACATCTTTAACCAGGAGTTCAAGCCTAAATCAAAGTTGTGTTTATCTGCTTCAAAGGAGGACGCTGATCTCTGGCATCGCCGACTTGGCCATGCTGGACCAAGCACAATCCTTAAGCTACACCAGCGAAATCTTGTGAAAGGACTTCCCCGAATTGATCCTGAGAAAGTTGAACAGTGTGAAGCTTGTATTAAAGGGAAGCAAACAAGAACGTCCTTCAAATCCAAGAACGAAGTAAGTACAAAGAAGCCTTTGGAACTTCTCCATATGGATCTTTGTGGACCAATGAAGACGTTGAGCTACGGTGGAAAGAGGTACATTTACGTTCTCGTAGATGATTTTTCTCGATTCACTTGGGTTCTTTTCTTGGTGTCAAAAGCAGATTGTTTCAATGCGTTCAAAGTCTTCATCAAACAAGTGGAAGTTGCCCTTGAGACGCCTCTCAAAGCCATAAGATCAGACCATGGAACGGAGTTCCAAAATTCAGAGTTCCTGGCCTACTATGATCAACATGGCGTCTCACACAACTTCTCTGCTCCAAGGACTCCTCAACAAAATGGAGTTGTGGAAAGAAAGAACAGGACGCTAGAGGATATGGCAAGAACTATGCTCTTGGCAAATAGCGTTCCCAAGTACTTCTGGGCGGAAGCTATTGCTACAGCATGTTCTATCATCAATCGTGCCATGATCCGTCCTTTGCTAAAGAAGACGTTCTATGAGCTGTTGCATGGAAGGAAGCCTCGCATTGACTATCTCAGAGTTTTTGGATGCAAGTGTTTCGTTCATAACAATGATAAGGAAAAACTTGGAAAATTTGATGCAAGGAGTGATGAAGCCATATTCCTTGGGTACTCTCTTACCAGCAAAGCATACAGAGTTTTCAACAAAAGGACTCTAAAGCTTGAGGAGAGTATTCATGTTGTGTTCAAAGAAAGTTCTTCTCACAAAGAAAAACCAAGTAAGAAAGAACGCTCTACTTTACAACAAAAGGACGACTCTGAAAATGAAGCTGAAGATTGGACTTCTGGAAAATACTATGTCTATAACGACGCCTCTCCAAATCCTGAAGAAGTCTCAGTGGACGCTCCCAGTGTTGTTCAAGGAGTTCCCTCTCGTAGTGAATCCCCGGTTCAAGAAGATGTAGCTGAATCAAGTCAACAAGGCGAGCAACGTCAAGGTGTGGACGCTCTCTCTGAGGGGGAACACATTGAGGACGATGCTCAAAGTGATAGTGATGATCCTGATGGAGACATTGATCCAAGGTTTGCTCGATTGTTTCAAAGGGAGTCCCGCTTCTCTAGGGACCACCCAACGTCTCAAATTGTTTCTGATCCATCTCAAGGAGTTCAAACAAGGTCAGCTGCAAGCAAGTCCCAGAGTGAAAATTTAGCCTTCTGTGCTTTCAATGCCTTTGTCTCTATTGTAGAGCCAAAGAATATCAAAGAAGCACTCCAAGACGCTAACTGGATTCAAGCAATGCAAGAAGAACTCAATCAGTTTGAAAGGAATAAAGTTTGGACTCTCGTCCCACGTCCCAAAGGCAAAAATATCATAGGGACACGATGGGTGTTCAGAAATAAGCTTGATGAGAGTGGACGTGTGTCAAGGAACAAGGCAAGACTGGTGGCTCAAGGATTCAAGCAAGAAGAAGGCAAAGACTATGATGAGACCTTTGCTCCTGTTGCTAGAATTGAAGCCGTTCGTCTCCTCATTGCCTTCGCCGCTCACAAAGGATTCAAGTTATTTCAGATGGACGTCAAGATTGCCTTTCGCAATGGAAAGCTAAAGGAGGAAGTGTATGTTGCTCAGCCACCTGGCTTCGAGGACGCCTCTCACCCAGATCATGTGTACTACTTGGACAAAGCGCTCTATGGACTCAAGCAAGCCCCTCGTGAATGGTACGACAGGTTTGCGTCCTTTCTTTTGTCTCATGGGTACACTAGAGGTTCAATTGATACAACTTTGTTCGTAAAGAAAGTTCACAAGGACATTTTAATTGCCCAAGTCTATGTTGATGATATAGTCTTTGGCAGTACTAACATGAAGCTTGTAGATGAGTTCAAGTCCTTAATGAGTAGTGAGTTTGAGATGTCCCTCATTGGACAACTTAATTTCTTCTTGGGACTTCAAATCAATCAACTCAAGGAAGGGACGCGCATTCACCAACAAAAATATGTCCGTGAAATGCTTGAGAAGTACGGGATGAACACGTCCAAACCTGTTGCAACTCCTTGCTCTCCAAACTCGCGTCTTTACGCAGATGAACAGGGAAAGGACGTCGATCAAAAGCTTTACAGAGGAATGATTGGTTCTTTGCTTTACTTGACCGCAAGCCGTCCCGACATTATGTTTGCCGTTTGCTTGTGTGCACGCTTCCAGGCAAATCCAAAGGAGTCCCACATGCAGGAAGTCAAGAGGATCTTTCGCTACCTCAAAGGACGCGATGATCTTTGCCTTTGGTACCCCAGGAAGACGTCCTTCAAGCTAGTTGGTTACTCGGACGCTGATTATGCTGGTCATGTGATTGATAGAAAAAGCACTTCAGGAATGGCACAGTTCCTTGGTTCATGCTTAGTCTCTTGGGGATCTAAGAAACAGAACTCTGTGGCGCTTTCAACTGCGGAAGCCGAGTACGTTGCTGCTGCTTCGTGCTGTTCACAAGTTATCTGGATCAAATATCAACTAGAGGACTACGGTATCATTCTTGAAACTATTCCCATTCGTTGTGATAACACAAGTGCTATTGAAATTTCTAAGAATCCTGTTTTTCATTCACGCACAAAGCATATTCACATAAGGCATAATTTCTTGCGTGATAATGTTGAACTAGGACTCATTAGTATGGAGCATGTAAGAACCGAAGACCAAATAGCTGATATTTTCACTAAGGCGCTTGATAGACGTCCCTATGAGCATCTAAGGTTGCTCTTGGGGATGATAACTTTTAAGTAGCAAGTCCCGTTCTACTATTCTCTCAATGATTGGCTATGTTTTGTAGATTATGAGTGTTTAAGGACTGTTATGCATTAAATTCATCTTTGCAAGGACGCTAGTCTAAAACTTCATGTGTTTTCTACTTTGGAACGCCATTCAAACTTTCTCTATTTTGTCTTGAAAAGAGTATTCCTGATCACCCAACCCTCATTATAAGCCGAAATGATGGGAACTCTAAGCTTACCCTAGCCGAGAACTCCGCAAAAGCGTCCTATGAGCTTCATATTTTCTTTTACGGGACGTACTTGCTTTGTTCTCAACTAGTTCGAAAGGTGATCACAAGGACGGTAAATTGGTCGTTGGTTTGCTTGAAGAGGTAAAATTTTGCTAAGTATGAGAGAACGCTCAGACGCTCAGTGTTTGTTGGAGAGAACGCCAGTTCAGTATTTGAGGAGAAGTTGAAGAGTCAGAAATTTGAACTTTTGAAAGTGTGAACAGTGACCGTTGGTTTTGCTCAAATCTTAAGGGGGAAGTTTTGCCATGTGTCGCACAGTAAAACAGTGGTAATTACAGTTTGTGCCACCGCTTCCTCTATATAAGGCCAGAACAGTCGCTATCAAAATTTATTACGCTCAACCACCTTCTCGCTCTCAAATCTGCTCTGACATCTCTCTAAAACTCCGGCAACTTTCTCGCACTAAAGCTCATCTGAAAAATGTCTCAAAGACATTTGACCGTGGCCGGATCTTCTACCGGCGGGAAGCGAAGAAAGCTTGTGAAGTCCCACTACATAGAGAAGCCAAAACCCATCGTCCTAAATGAATCGTTGGTGGACTTCATCAACAGGAAGCCAAGAACCCTTTACAATTTAATAAGGGAACGCATGGACTTGCAAGAGGTCAAGAACGATGCAACGAAGACTAAGAACTATGAAAGGTTCATTGAGTGCTTCGTCATGCCAAGTCTTCACAAAACCAACTACAAGGACTTGCCAGGACGGATGGACGACGTTCTCTTCTTCTCTCAGTTTGGAGGTGAGAATCTGGGTCATTTACTTGAACTTATACCCGACCTCCACAACGCAGTCCTTCCTGAATTCCCAATGTACCCTAGGGACTCCTTGGCCTACAAAATGCTCAAAGCAAGAGTGCCAAGTCCCTCTCCACCTCCTCCTGCCGTTCCCACCATAACCACCAAAAAATTGCTAAAGCGTCCTGCCCCATCCTCTCCCCTCTCAAAATCATCCAAACCAATCTCCTCCTCCAAACCAACAGAAATAGTGGACAAGTTTCCACCCCACATCAAGGAGGGACGCTCCAAGAAAACACATGACCCAAGGCCCCTCAAAAAGACCAAGACCTCAAGCGTCCCATCCTCCAAACCCTCAAAAAGGCCTAGCACCACAAAAAAGGCCCTCCAACCTTTCTAAGGAATCCACTCCTCCTCAACAACCCATCTCAATCGTTCAACTCCCCACTCCCCCTCCGTCCCCTCAACCGTCTAGAACAAATGCTCTCATTCCTTTTCCTCCCAAACCCTACTCTCCCCTCAATCTTGCAAATTTCCCAACTGCCCCGGCCCACATCTTGCCCCCCAAAGATCCCGAGACCCCCAAATCTCGCCGTCCCTCCTCCGAAAGTGGACCAAAGGATGTTGAGAAGCGTCCTGCCCTTGAGCACACCTTTAAACGCCGCAAAGCTGGCGAATCTCCAAAGGTGCTCTTGGTTCAAGCTGCTACAAAGCCCGAGCACATCTTCTTCTCCTCCTCTAGCTCATCTGAGAGCCACAGAGGAACGCCTCAAGAAATTGTTGAAGGAGTCTCCCCTATTATAGATGCCGTTGGGGACTCCGATGATGAGGCTGAAGGAGTTGAGAATGCTCCAGCTGAGAAACAAGTGGCTGAGGACGCTGGCGAGCACCAGGTCCCTCACAAGGACGCCGAGCCCACTCTCTCTGAAGAGCTCGAGCGTGATGCTCAGGAAGTCCCACCCTACAACCAATCCCTCCCAATCCTCAATCCCTCCCAAGCTCCACAAGAAAACCCCTCCCCCTCAATCCAAACAGAATCCAACCAAGTCCATGCGGACGCTGAGCCAGAAACAGAAAATCAATCAGAAGCTCAGGACGCTGAGGGCTCGTTCCAAGGTCAGACCTCAGGTGCCGATCAAGCCACAGCTGGTGGCAATGCTGAAAATACACAAGGCACAGAGGACGCCGCTGACCAGGACGCCAATGCTGAAGAGTCAGAGGACTCAGGTGAGAACAGTTCTTCTGACGATGAGGATTCTGAATCTCCTAAGGGCAAGAAGAAACGCAAACCAGATGGTGCCCCCGTCAAAGTTCTAAGCCCACTGATCTACTCAGAAGAATGGCTTGCCTCCTTCGATGATGAAGCCGTTCAGGAGTTCCTCGAGCTTCTAGAATTTCAAGGATGGTTGAACGTTGGACCTGCACCGACTACTGTTGACAAAGAACAGGTGAAGGCGTTCTACAGGGATTTGCGTTTCAAACCAAAAGATGGCTCACTCCACTTCAAAATTGAAGGTGAGAAGGCCTCCGTTACAGAACGCCAAATCCGATCCTTCATGGGTCTAGGTCCTCGCAAGCCGCCGTCCGATGCTCTTAGCTCACTTCCTGAAGGCGGATTTGAAACAACAGATCAAGAACTGCCTCTCGTTGAGCACATCTTTCAGGGCAAAAGGCCAATGGGACTTGACAGGGTAACTCATGTTTTGAGCAAGGTTGGCGCCATCACTCACTACTTCATATGTCGCGCCATCCTTCCAAGGCAGGAGAAGCGTTCAATAGTACAAGCACATGACATCATTCTCATTGACGCTTTCCTAGAACGCCGCCCAATCAACCTAGCCAGAATTGCTATGCAACACATGGCCAAGTGTGGTAGGAAGAGGCATGCCTTGCCATACCCTGGTTTGGTAAAGTTGATCTTGCAGTCCCAGCACGCTTATGATGAGAGCGCTCCATCAGAAGAACTTAGCTTGAAATGGAATGCTAAGAAGGGACTTGTAGAGATCAGGCACAATGAAGAGCTGCCGTTCGTGCTAAAACAGTTAGAAGCTGAGGCTGAGGAAGCCAGATTGAAGGCTGAGGAAGAACGCTTGGCCGCTGAAGCTGAAGAAGCAAGGCTTGCTTCAATGACTCAAGAAGAAGAGCCAGCCCTAAACTTTGCCGCTCTTGATCAAGCACTTATGGCTTCTTCTCCTCCTCCCGCTACTCCTATGGACGCTCCTTCGTCGAGTTCAGGTCCTATGCCCCGTTCTGCCCCTACAAACATTGCTCAACATCCTCCCACAGAACTCATAGGTGCAATAATGGACAACCAGTGCCTCATCTTCTCAGCTCTAAAGGACTTGTCCTCTGCATTCTCCAAGGCTGCTGAACTTCATGAAAAACTGCTCAAGTTTTATCAAGACCAGAGCCGTTCTCAGTGATTGCCACCACCCCTTTAATCCCCTATTATTTTGCTTTTGCTTCTTTTGAACTTCAAACACTATGATCTTGGTTTGTAATAACCGTACTCAAATTTTGTTTGAATGGCAATTCCACTGTTTGCTTGCATGTGTTTGTTTAAGCGTTCCACTGCCTTTAATTATGTGTTTGTGCTAACGTTCTTATCACTTGTTATCCTTTTCGATGATGCCAAAAGGGGGAAGTGTAGTTTTGCAGAGATGCGCTATAAAATAGTTATCTAGAATAAGCAAGTGTTAAGGGGGGACTATTAAGTGAAAGGTCTAAGGAACGCTCATGCTAGAATAAAAGAGAACGCTTAGAAAGTTTTCTAGGACGCGACTCTCTCCTTAAAATCCAAAAGCTAGAGAATCAAAGATTGAAAACTTGTGCTTATTAAAATTTCTCTAAGTGTTAGAGGACGCTTCTAGGTTTTCATGCCTGCTAAGTTCCAATGTCAAAACTATTTTGCTAAAGAGTTTGTCATCATCAAAAAGGGGGAAATTGTTGGGACGCTATCAAGAACGCTTGCGTACTTGTTAGTGTACCACACAACCGTCCCTTAGTTTTGATATGACAAACTCACTTTGATTCTAATAAAGTTGTCCAAGTGTTCAGGAACGCCAGTGACCAAAAGGACAGCAAGTGTGTATGGGCGTCCCATAAGCTTAGGGACGCTAGCTAACAGGAAGTAAGGACCAACTAGAGACTACTTGAGCAAGGACGGAGTCCCAAGCAAGTAGGAACGCAAGAAAGGAGTCCTTACTCACTAGCCGACAGGATGACATCACTCGACAATGTTTGATCATCCAAGGACACGTGGAGACCGATCCTGTAGCGGAGTCTAACACTACGTGGCGGACGATCCTGTTGCAGAGTTCATCAACACGTGGCGGCCGATCCTGTAGCGGAGTTCATCATACACAGATGGATACAGGAAGCTTCCTCATCACCGCCCTACTACGTGGAGGAAGATCCTGTAGCCACGTCCCTGAAGGTCATGATCGTCCCAGAGAAAAGACGCCCTTCCCCAAGTCCTATAAATAGCCCCAAGGCATTTATTGTGACGTTAACGCTTTCAGGAATATTCAGAGAGAATCAGAAGAAAGCGACTCACTCAAGAACACGAAGAACTAACTCAAGAACTCAAGAACAGTGCTAGAACTTGTGTTAGATCGAGTGAGACTTGTAACCAAATCACAAAAACAGTTTGTAACAGAAAAAACCCAAAAAGAGAGAGAGAGTTCTGCGAAGTACTGCAGAACGTAGGAATAGAGTCCTTTAGTAGATTGAACTAGCTTAAGTTGTAGGCTTAAAGGAGTTCTTTACAAGTGAACTTAGGGAAAAGCTAAGTGTCAGAGAACTGTAAAGGCTCGCCAGTACAACTGTAAGATCGTTTAATAGAAAGGAAAGAACTATTCAAAAATCCTCCAAGGAGGTAGAGGTTTACACTCAAGGACTACTTGGTCTTGAGTGGTTCCTCTATAATTCACTGCGTTCATCTATTATCTGTTTAGTAATTAATTCCGCTGCATTACTCGAGGACGCCCCTACTCTTCGTAGGGACGCCTAACCAAAGGACGCCTTTACCAAAGTAAAGGACGTCCCTCAGTACTAACGATTCAACATCCTCATTCTTGCCATTTTTCCTACAAAACAAAGCAAACTCGCATAGTTTCCGACTCTTGAAGAAAACCGGGAACTAAGCTGGAAAGGAACAAAACTAACAAAGAAGGGAAAGAAAAACACATATTTACAAAGGAAATTAACTACTAAAACACCACCAAAATGAGAGACATCAGAATACCCCATACTTAAACTTGCTTGTCATCAAGCAATAACAAAGTAAGCAAGACCGAAGCACAATCTTCAAGTAAAGCCTCATATGAAAAATCAAGTTAGAACAAGTGATAGACATTCAAGCAAGATTATATCATCACACATGATCAAGTGTTCATAGGAATAAAGTCTAATGCAACAAAGCTTCACTTTAGGGACATGAAAATGTGTATCACTCATCATGTGTTTAGGCTTGAAAATGAACGCTCAAACTCAAAAATCATGCAAGTAAAGACTTTACCATTGAAGCTAATATCACCGATTCCTCCACCTAGAGATGCCTATTACAATGCACACAAAGAATATGAACTTGGCTCAATGGAGGTCCTCAAAGAGGTTCCATTCGGCCGGGTTGTAATGGGGCTTTTGGTGTTTCTCAAGGTAGGAATTACTTTGGTCTTGTGGTGCTTACAATGGGGATTGAACTTTCTAGTCTCTCACCAACTTCACCAAATTCTTCCACTTTCAACTTCACTCATCCAAAAGACTTTGATTTTTCTTCTTTTCTTTTCTTTCAACCCATACTTTCACTTAACATTCCACTTCATCTTTGCACTACACTTTTTGTTGGATTTTTCACACTTTTTCCACTTAGGATCGACTTGCAACATAACTCGGGCCCGAAGTGCACTTATCTTCGGTCGGTACCCTTTTCTTTCACTTAAGCACTTTGCTTTCGATCCACTACTTTTTTCCAACATTTCTTTCTTTCTTCTCAACAAAGATGCACTACCCACTTGGTTTTGCAACTCCATTCTTGCCCTTCACCGAAGAGAACCTCAACTCTCCAAATATTCTTCCAAACCTCTCACTAAAGTCCAATCCCATAAGGGTCAAGTCATATAGGCTAGGAATCGTATTTTTGTGGAGTTTCAAACAAAGGTCTAAGGCTAAAACGGGGCTACAAACAACGGTTTATCTTCAAGGTAGGATATGGAACTTTTTGTGACTAAATGAAATAAAGTTCAAATCAATGTGACAAAGCATAGAACAATTCTCATATTGGTCTTGGAAAATAGATAAACACCTCAATAGCAAGTTTTACTAAGCATGCATGAGCTAATTCACACAAGAGAAGAATGAGGGATATGCAATATGAACAAGCATCCCTAAAATGGCCAAGAATAATCTCACAAGGTTCACTCTAGCTTAGTTGCATCATAACTCATCCAAGAACTCATGTGCTCAATAAAAACATGCAAGATATCATATCACATTAAAAACAACATCCATTTAGAGGCTAAACTATCCAAAAATATGCAAAGGACTTTACATGCTCACATCATCATTAGCCTTCATATGGACATCTAAGATGGGAATTCCTAGTCCAATAACAAAAAAATTTTGTCATTTTTAACCGAAAATTTTCAAATTTTTATGGATTTTTGCAAAAATTTTCTCAAACAAAGCAAACAAACTCATTCATTCATGCCATAAAATTCAATCATCATTCATTCAACATATCATTCATTCAACATATCATGCCACTAACCCAAAATGAAACATCCCTTAGACAAAACAAGAGAAAACACATGAAACTACACATGGAACTATGAGCTACTAACCCACCCCATACTTAAAATTTTGATGTCCTCATCAAAAGAAATCAAAACTCCAAAAGTAAAGAGAAGAGTAGAGAAAGCTCATAATTTTCTTTATTCTTGATTGGCTTGTTGAGGTTTAGTTCGGAGGTGGACCGCGGCGTCTCCTTCGAAGCCTTGCTTGCCGCTCACGCTCATACACTTGGTCGTGGAAAGGGTCTTGACTTGGCGGTTGGATTTGTGGGGCGGGAGGCATCCATTGATCTTGACGGCAAGAGAAGTTCCTGGTCATCCATACATTAAAACTTTCTTGGACGCTCCATCTTTGGTCCTCGGCCGCTCGCAAGTCATCCACATCACGTCTCATGTATGCCATGTTGCGGTTCACCTCATCAAATTGAGCTTGGAAGTCTTCTTGGTGGTGGAAAAGTTGTTGTTGTTGGAAGTTGAGGTTTTGTTGTTGAAGGTTGATGTGGTGTGCCTCTTGAAGCATTGTTGATTGTTGAAGTTGGAGATGTGCCATTTGGTTGGCCAAGAAGTTCATGTCCACCGATTGGTTTGGCTCGGGGAACACCATTCCGGGGCCGTACCATTGGGCATACCCCTCATATCCTCTATAGCTTGGTGGTGCTTGATGTGATCCACTTCCCTCACCCCTCTCAAATCGGCTCGGGACCGGATCGGGCAAGTATGCATCGGACCGACGTTGGTGGATGTCGGGCCCGAAGTGGGATGCGCCTCGGTCCAAGAGTGTTGGGGCGTGGTCGGTGAGCAAATTGTGGTAACAACCATCTTCTTCTTCTTCTTCACCTCTAAGCAAGTCCACATCCATGTCATCTCTCCTCACGAACTCATATTGGTTGGGCTCCTCTTCTTCGGTGTTCGGGGAAGCTTGAGGAGTAGTGAAACGAATGTGTTGTGCTCGTCTCCTTACCTCAAGTGTCCCCTCCGGCTCTCCATAAGGATTGACATTCCCCGCCCACACTTTGTACCAATTGTAGTAGCATGTGAGGTCGAAGAGTCGAGGCGTCAAGGGAACGTGCACCTTGTCGAAGTTGGAGTGTGGGGCTAAGTAAGTAGAGGCGCCGGTCACTAGCTTCTCCTTGATAATGTTTGCCTTCTTGAAATACTTGAGGTCCATGAACTCTACACCATTCGGGGCCGGTGTGTAGGTAGACAAATCCACCTCAAGACGGTGAGCTAGTCGGGCGATCATGCCTCCGAAATAGATCTATGAGGAACTTTGGAAATCCCTCACCATCTTCACCCATTCCCATGTGAGGTTCATTGGCTTCTCATTCTCGAATAACATCTCATAGAGTATCATGGCCTCCTCCTTCATCGGCTTGCTCAATTCGTGCCTAGCAAAGATAGAACAACCCAAGGCTCGGATCATAACTCGAAAGAGTGGGTTAGCTATCTCATTTGTCGATGCGCCCTTCCTCATCTCACTCTTCCCGGCTACAAACTTCCAAAGGTAATCCACCTTCTCATTATCAACATAGGCCTCCTCTCTCGTAAATGGGAACCCGAAGTAGGTAGCCAAGTTCCGGAGAGAAACTTCATGCAACTCGTTGCCCATTTGGAAGGAGATCATGCCTTCACTCTCGACCCCTTCATATGTGCACTTGAATGTCGCCATGAACTCGGACGTCAAGGCGGGATAATGAGTGTTGTTCCACCTTAACGAGACATTGAGACCAATGTGATTATAACACCGACCAAGAGCCTCATCCATGCTCATCTTTTGAATTGACTCCCAATCTAACCACCAAGTGTGGTGAGATAGACCCATGAGTCGCTCATACTCTCTAGCCACATCCTCATCTTCGAAGCGCACATCGTCCATCCTTTGGACCCTCTTGGATGACTTCTTGGACTTTCTAGTTGCTTTCTCACTCCTTGAAGAAGATGCTCGGGTAGACATGGTACCTACACACAATCAAAACCAAAGAACTCCAAGATAAAATCTATACAATCACAACAAGAGCACAAGCTTCCATCACAAACAACTCATCATGCAAAGAGATAACCCCATACTTGTTCTTAACTTACTCAATCCACAAAATCCAATTATGCATGAGCTAAGAATCACATAACAATAGTCAAGCTACAAGATATATCATGATAAACTAGCCATAACCACCATTCAAGCTCATGAATCCTAAAGCTCACACAAGAGAAAGTCAAATTGCAAAGGACCGACCAACACAGCACATCGGGCCCGAGGTTCTCAACCTCGGTCCGAGTTTCTGGACCGACATGCAACATCGGTCCGAGGTTCTGGGTACCTCGGTCCGATTATATTTCGACTTCTCTACTTCGAAACACCCATAAAACACACTATCATGTTCCTAAAACTCAAAATCAACCAATTCTCATCACCAATCGAAGTTCTAAGTGGGATTTAGCAACAATTAAGCATAAATTTCACAATGCATGCAAATCACCATGGATGCTCAAGGTCCAAGCTCACTCAATCATGGCATATCTCAAATCTATCAATGTAAGCATGAAAGTCACAAAGAATCAAGTAGAGATTGAGATTCACATACCAAATATGAAGAATCAAAGACTTCTAGCAAACAACTTCTTAGAACCCAAATTTCTCTTCTAGATCTAGAAGAGGGATGAAGATCTATGGGATTTTGGTGGGGATTTTGGCTTGAGGATCGATGCTTGAGGATGCTAGGGGTTGGATCGAGATCTTGTGGTGAGATGGCTTGAGGTTCGAGTATGGTGGCAGATGGGATCGAATTGGGAGTTTTTGAAGGGATTGGTATTTTGGAAAGGTAGTTATGGAGGTAATGGATGTTAGGTAAGGGAAAGGGGGCTTAAATGGGGTAGAAGACAAAGGTAGGTCAGAAGGGTAAAGTAGGAATTTCCATCAAAATCAAGTCCAAAATGGGTCGGCTAGCTTGGACCGATGTTGGGACCTCGGGCCCGAGGTACTGGGTACCTCGGTCCTACCCGCTTTTGTTTCCTAAAATTCCTTCGGCTTGGTATTTTCTACCCACAAGTCATTGCATCGTTTCCACAAATACCACACATAATCATGAAGCACACATAACTCACATTTCCACAAAATACATGCTAAAGAAGAGATTAGAAAGAATCTATACTAAGGCAAAGAAAAACAAACTAGAAACTACGAAAATGAACCTACTAAACCCGGGTTGCCTCCCGATGAGCGCTTCTTTTAAGTCACTAGCTTGACTTCTAACTTCTACCCTTCAAGGAGGGTGAAAAATGGTGAATTGATCCTCCTTGTCATATCCATCTCCATCCTCCTCATAACCAAAGTACCACCATTTGTGTTTGATGAAAGTGTGGCCTCTAAATTCTCCATCATTCTTCTCCTCCAAAGTGTAGGTGGGTATCTCTTGCATCTTCTCGACTTGCTCTTCATTACCTATATCACAAAAGTCTAAAGAATTTCTAGGGGACTCTATGACATTATAACTCAAGTCTCCTTGCAAATCACTTAAGCAAAGGTAGTCATCCTCTAAGTCCTCTTTCAAATCACTTAGACAAATGTAAGAATCTCCCACATCAAAAGGATATAGATTAGGATACTCTTCATGGCTTCTCGGGCTATCTCTATCTCTTGTCTCTTCATGGTTCTCCAATGGATCTAGCAACTCTCTTTCTTGCTCTTGAACATAGACCATGTCATGATCTCTCAATGGTGCTTCTTCCTCTCTTGTGGGTTCCAACTCTTCTCTCTTGCGCTTGGCGCTTTCCTCCAACTTCAAGATTGCCAAAGCATCCGGTTCATTAAGGGCCTTGTTGAAATGGAACTCCACCTTTTCCTCGCCAATCTCGAAAGTGACCTTCCCATTCCTCACATCAAACTTGGCACCCGCCGTAGCTAAAAACGGCCTTCCGAGAATAATGGGCACCATCGGATCTTCTTTCATGTCTAAGATCACAAAGTCGTCGGCCACAAAATATCTTCCAACTCTAACCGGGACGTCATCTAGAATTCCGGTGGCCTTTGTTGATGAACCATCGGCCATAGTAAGACTCATATCAACCGGTTCCATATCTCCGAGGTTAGCCCTTCTCCATATGCTCATGGGCATAACCGATATGCTTGCTCCTAGATCACAAAGAGCCTTGAATTGTTGGGATCCAATACCCACGGTGATGGCAAATCTTCCGGGATCACCTAGCTTTTGAGGTAGCTCCAAGATCTTCACCTCATCTTGCATCTCAACAATTGACCTCTTCTTGCTCAAGATTTCCTTCAAAAACTTTGCATAGGATGGCATCTCACTTAGAGCATCGGTGAATGGAATGGTGATGTTCAAGCCTTGTAAGAGCTTCAAGAACCGCTTGAACTTGCCCTCAACAATCTCCTTGGGCTTCTTCATAGGATATGGAAGAGTGGTAACACCTTGCTTCTTGCTTGGATCCACCTCCTTGGATCGATCTTTCTCTTTCTCAACGATCTCAACCTGGACCGACTTAGGATCGACGTCGGGACCGACGTCAAGCATCTCGGACCGGGGGCAGAGTGCATCTGGGTAACTCGGGCCGACTTCAGGGCATGTCGGGCCCGACTTGGGTTCCACCTCGGTCCGACTCAAGGGACCTCCTCCGTCTTCTGGATCGTCGTCTGGGCACGTCGGGCCCGAGGTTCTGGGTACCTCGGTCCGACTTCCTTCTCTTGCTCTTGGAACTTGTGGCTCGGGCAAACTTCGTCCACTCCTCAATCCTATGGCACGAACTTCATTTTGTTGTTGTTGTGCACGGGGATTCTCCTCGGGTCGGCCCGGGAGTCTCCCTTCTTCTCTTGGAAGTTGGTTTGCCATGTGAACAAATTGGTTGTCCACTTGTCTTCTCCACAAACCAAACTCCTTGAATTGGGTCTCTATGTTGGTGACTTGATTCTTCAAATCTTGAGCCCATTGTGGTGTTTGCTCATAGAATCCGGGAGGTCGGTAAGGTGGTGGTTGGGCCCTTGGCTCATGTTGGTTGAAGTTGTTGTTGTAGCCACTAGCTTGGCCTTGGTTCCACCTTCCTCCATTGTTGAAATTGGTTCTCCCTCCGAAGTTCCTTTGAACATAGTTGGCCTCTTCAATTTGCTCGGCCAATCGGACTTGGCGCTCATTTGGGCACTCTTGAGCTCCATGCTTCAAAGAACCACACTCTTCACATGCTTTTGTGTTTTGCTGGAGATGACCCATCTTCCTCCTCATCTTGTTCAACTCATTCTCCAAGAATTGGATCTTCACATCTTTGTCCACCTCTTCACTTTTGGGATCGTAGAGCCTCTTCGGACCGTCTCCATGGACTCTCACTTCCTTGCTCGCTTGATTGACTCCATACATGGCCTCATAATCCGAGAGCTTGTCTAGCAACTCCCATGCTTGCTCCGGAGGCAAGTCAATGAACCCACAATCGGTATGAAGGTTCAATTTATCCTTGGTGGCGGGGTTGATTCCTTGGAAGAAAATGTCTTGTAGGACATAGGGTTGTTGACCATGCGTTGGACATGCCCTCAACATCTCTTTGAACCGGTCCCATGCCTCGAAGAGTGGCTCGTGGGCTCCTTGTTGAAAGCTAGCAATCTTCCTTCTAAGCTCCGTCGTCTTGGTGGGCGGAAAGAACTTCATCAAGAATGAGTCGTTGAGAGCCCTCCATGATGTAATAGAACGAGGTGCTTGGCTCTCCAACCAATGCAAAGCTTTGACTCCCAAAGACCACTTGAAGGCTTTGAATAGCACGTACTCAAGTGTTTCGTCATCCGTCGAGATGGTCTCACATAGATCTTTGAATTGCTTCACATGCTCGATCGGGCACTCATTCGGTCTCCCTTGGAATTGCTCTCTCTTGATGAGTGAGATAAATTGAGTTTTTATCTCAAAATTCTTTGACACCTCCGGCAAGACGATGGCCGGCTCGGGCACCTTCAACTCCGGATGCATGTATTGTCTAGCATTCCGGGGTTGAGTGTTGATTTGAGCCTCCAATCTCATCCTTTTCTCCCTCTCCCTACGGGCCTCGGCATCTCGGTTTGCCATTTCAAGTTGCATTCGAGCCATGTCGGCTCTCATCCTTTCGAACTCCTCATCACGGGCTTGGTTCGCCATCCTCTTCTTCTTTTGGGCAGTCTTAGAATACTCTCCGGGTCACACACAAAGTCGAGCTCAAGGGTTCCTCGGGCGGAACGAGCTCGCATGCACCTACAACCAAAGACACAAACAAAACCGAATCAAAACAAACAAGGAGTTTGGGCTAGTCCCTCACCCAAATCACTACCAAATTCAAAGACTCAACTAAGAGGGTACCTCAAACAAGTAGAACTCCCCGGCAACGGCGCCAAAATTCTGATCGGTCCGGGATCGGAGGGTCTCACAATTTAAATTTATAAAACCGAACCTCAATTGTAGTAAAGAGGTAGGGTGTCGAACACATGGGAGTTCGTGCGTCGAGAGTACCCGAAAGACTAAAAAGGGACAAAAGAAAGGCAAAACAAAGAAAAACAAGGGAGATCGCCACGGACCGACACTTGGTCACTTCGGTCCGAGGGTGGATCGAGGTCGAGTTTGACCGGGACCGACTTACACGACGTCGGGCCCGATGTACTGGGAAACTCGGTCTTGCTCAAATAAGTAGATCGGTCTTGGGTTTTTGGGTTCCTCCCCTAAATAGACTTGGATATTCTTCCCCAATTCAACCAATAAGTGTTTGATCCTTGTGAGATCGAGGTTGCTAGCCCCGGATCCCTCCACTCTACACCTCGACCCAAGGGAGTTTTCACTCACCTTCGATGCTAGGAACTTGTGATGGGATCGAGATTGCTCACGCTTACTCTTACCAAACACAAGCCCTAGATCTCTTGTTTCCACAAGAGAATTGAAGCTCAATGTAGAGAGGATTCACAAATCAAGCACTCAAGGCTATGGAATTGGGGTTTTCTACCCAATCCTAGCTAGGGGATTCCCCCATAGCCCAAGACTATGGAATCTACTCCATATGGTAAGAGAAAAACATAATCAAAAGGGAAATCAAGCAAATCTCAATCATCAACATCAAACCAAACTCCAATTGCATTCAATTCTCAAAGTGTCAACAAGATCCAAGTCTCAATTCTACTAGATCAAAGCAAAACCAAGTACAAAACTCACAAATCCTCCTCTCTAGGCCACCGATCTCCTCTTCTCTTCCCTCTCCTCTCTTCTCCTTCCTCTCCAAGTCTTCCTTGAGCCTTTAGAGAGTGATTTGGGTGTGGTGTGTGTACACTCTTGCTCCCCTCCCCTCCAAATGATCACTAATCACCTCTAATTATCCTACTCTATTGATTGGGGACCAAGGAATTTCCAATTTAGAAAGGGGCAAATGTGGAAAGTTACTAAAAATATGCCTTGGGGAACAATCCACTCCATTGCCGACTCGGATCGACACGGGGCAACATCGGGGCCGACGTTGGGAACGTCGGTCCTGGTCTCTGGCTGCTCGATCTCGGACCCGACGTGGTGGTACTCGGTCCTGGGCCTCGATCCTTGTCTTCTTCTTGGGTTTCCTTTAGCTCCACTTCATTCTTTGCTTGGCTCATCCACTCCTTGGCTTCCTTGTTTAGCTCCTACTTGAAATGCTCTTCCAAAACATCCTCATTCTTGCCATTTTTCCTACAAAACAAAGCAACTCGCATAGTTTCCGACACTTGAAGAAAACCGGGAACTAAGCTAGAAAGGAACAAAACTAACAAAGAAGGGAATGAAAAACACATATTTACAAAGGAAATTAACTACTAAAACACCACCAAAATGAGAGACATCAGAACGCCATTCAAATTTTCTCTATTTGTCTTGAAAAGAGTATCCCTGATCACCCAACCCGCATCATAAGCCGAAATGATGGGAACTCTAAAGCTTACCCTAGCCGAGAACTCTGCAAAAGCGTCCTATGAGCTTCATATTTTCTTTTACGGGACGTACTTGCTTTGTTCTCAAATGGTTCTCAAGGTGATCACAAGGACGGTTATCAAGGTTATTGGTTTGCTTGAAGAGGTAAATTTTTGCTAAGTTTGAGGGGACGCTCAGTGTTTATAAGAGAGGACGCCAGTTCAGTTTTTGAGAAGAAGTTGAAGAGTCAGAAATTTGAATTTTGAACGTGTGAACAGTGACCGTTGCTTTTGCTCAAATCTTAAGGGGGAAGTTTTGCCACGTGTCGCACAGAAAATCAGTGTTAATTACAGTTGTGCCACCACTTCCTCTATATAATGCTGCAATAGTCGCTCTCAGAATTTATTATTCTCAACCACTTCCCTGCTCTCAAACAGCTCTCACCTCTCTCTAGAATTCCGACGAGTTTCTCACTCTACAAGTCATCAGAATCATGTCTCAACTACTAGGGAACGCTGCCGGATCTTCTGCCGGCGGGAAGAGAAGAAAGTTGGTGAAGTCCCACACCATTGAGAAGCCAAAACCCATTGCTCTCAACGAATCACTTGTGGACTTCATCAATAAGAAGCCCAAAACCCTGTACATGCTGATAAGGGAACGCATGGATCTTCCTAACATCAAGCAGGACGCTGTGAAGACAAGGAATTACGAGAAGTTTATAGAACGCTTTGTCATTCACGGCCTGCACAAGAACGACTATCATGATCTGCCTGGCCGGATGGAGGACGTTCTATTCTTCCAACAGTTTGGAGGTGAGAATCTTGGTCCCTTACTTGATCTTATCCCAGACCTCCACAACCAAGTTCTCCCTGATTTCCCTATGTACCCAAGGGACTCTCCGGCTTACAAAATGCTCAAAAACCGTTTGCCGAGTCCCTCTCCCCCACCTCCTCAAATTCCCACCGTCACAACAAAGAAGCTGTTAAAGCGTCCTGCCCCATCGTCCCCCCTCTCCAAATCAGCTAAACCCTTCTCCTCTTCCAAACCTACTGAGATCGTGGACAAGTTTCCACCTCATATCAAAGAGGGACGCTCTAAAAAGGTCCATGACCCAAGGCCCCTCAAAAAGGTCAAGACTTCAAGCGTCCCCCCTACAAAAAGCTCCACAAAAAGGCCTAACACCACAAAAAGGCCCTCCAACCTCTCCAAGCAATCCACTCCTCCTCAAAAGCCTCTCAAGATCGTTCAACTCCCAACCCCTCCTCCGTCCCCCAAGCCTTCAAAAGCCAATGCTCTTATTCCCTTCCAACCCAATCCTCACCCCTAAACTTTGAAAACTTCCCTTCCGCCCCGGCCCATATATCTCCTCCAAAGGACCCCGAGACCCCAAGGTCCCGTCGTCCTTCCTCAGAAAGCGGCCCGGAGGATGTCGAGCAGCGTACCACATTTGAGCACACCTTTCGCCGTCGCAAAACTGGTGAAAAGCCTAAGGTGTTGCTAGTCAAGGACGCTCCGCAACCAGAGCCCGTCTCCTCCTCAAGTTCCTCGAGTTCAAGCTCTTCAGAGAAGAGTCAACATGGAACTCCTGCTGGTGAGTCCTCCCCATTTATTGATGTCATTGGGGACTCCCAAGATGAGGCTGAGACCGCTCATGTTGAAACAGTTGAAGCTGCTCCTGCTCCGAAAGAAGCAGAAATTGTCGAAGATCCTGAGGACGCTGGCGAGCACCAGGTCACTCACAAGGACGCCGAGCCTACTCTGTCTGAAGAGCTTGAGCGTGATGCACACGAAGTCCCGCCCTACAACCAATCCCTTCCTATCCTCAATCCCCTCCCAACTCCACAAGAAAACCCCTCCCCCTCAATCCAAACAGAATCCCAAGTCCCTGCGGACGCTGAGCCCCCAACTGAAACACAAACAGACGCTCAGGACGCTGAGGGCACTTCCCAAGGCAATGCTCCCTCTGATGCTGATCAGGCCACAGCTGGTGGTAATGATGAAAATGCACAAGGCACCGAGGACGCTACTGGCCAGGACGATGCAGAAAGTGAGTCCGAGAACAGTGAGGAAGAGAGTTCTGATGATGAGGACTTTGAGTCTCCTAAGGGCAAAAAGAAGCAAAAGGACGACGGAGCCCCTGTTAACGTTCTAGGCCCTCTGGTTTATTCTGAGGAGTGGCTCGCGTCCTTCCAACAAGAAAAGGAAGTCCTGGAATTCCTTGATCTTCTAAAATTCCAAGGATGGCTGAACGGTGGACCTGCTCCTACAGAGGTCGACAAAGAACAAGTCCGAGCGTTCTACCAAAGCCTGCGCTACAAGTCCAAGGACAGTTCTCTCCACTTCAAGATAGAGGACGAGAAAGCCTTTGTCAATGAACGCCAAGTCCGTCAATTCATGGGTCTTAGCACTCAGAAGCCGCCGTCCAACGCTCTAAGTTCACTTCCAGAGAACGGCTTTGAGATGACAGAGGACGAAGAAATTGCTATGATTGAGAGAGTGTTTCAAGGCAAAAGGCCTTATGGACTGGACAGGGTAGCTTACATGTTGAGCAAAGTCGGCGCCATTGCACACTACTTTATCTGCCGCGCCGTCCTTCCCAGGCAAGAGAAGCGATCTATAGTTCAAACACATGATATCATCTTAATAGACGCCTTTCTCGAACGCCGTCCCATCAATCTTGCCAGAATTGCAATGCAACATATGGCTAAGTGTGGGAGGAAGCGACACGCTCTGCCATACCCTGGTCTAGTAGAGCTGATTCTAGAGTCCCAGAATGCATATGATGCCAGTACTCCCACAGAAGTGCTAGGACTAAAATGGAACGCAAAGTCGGGACTGGTGAAAATAAGGCATAATGAGGAGCTGCCTTTTATTCTCAAGTAGTTAGAAGCTGAAGATGAGGAAGCTAGGAAGAAAGCTGAGCAAGAACGCCTCGATGCTGAAGCTGAACAAGAACGCTTAGCCTCTATGCATCACGAGCCTCTCTACGAGGAAGAGCCCACAGTTACTCTTGAAGCTCTTGATCAGTTCATGAGGGCGTCTTCTCCTCCTGCTTCTTTACCTCGCATCACGAGCCTCTATGCATCACGAGCCTCTCTACGAGGAAGAGCCCACAGTTACTCTTGAAGCTCTTGATCAGTTCATGAGGGCGTCTTCTCCTCCTGCTTCTTTACCTCGCATGGACGCTCCCTCTTCTAGTTCTGGTCTAGTACCTCGTTCTGCCCCAGCTAATCCTGCCCAGCATCCTCCTGTAGAACTTATGGGTGCTATTATGGACAATCAGTGCTTAATCTTCTCAGCTCTCAAGGACTTGTCAACGGCCTTTACTAAGTCGGCAGAACTTCATGAGAAGCTCCTTCAGTTCTACCAAGACCAGAGCCGTCCTCAGTGATCGCCGTCCTCCAACCCTTTATCCCTCAATTGTTTTGCTTTTGCTTCTTTTTGTTTATAAACACTTGGTCTGTAATGACAATGATTCTCATTTTGTTTGAATGGCAATTCAATGTTTGTGTGCATGTGTTTGTTTAAGCGTTCCGCTGCCTATAGTTATGTTTTTATGCTAACGTCCTTATCACTTGTTATCCTTTTCGATGATGCCAAAAGGGGGAAGTGTAGTTTTGCAGAGATGCGCTATAAAATAGTTATCTAGAACAAGCAAGTGTTAAGGGGGAACTATTAAGTGAAAGGTCTAAGGAACGCCATGCTAGAATAAAATAGAGGACGTCTAGAAAACTCTAGGACGTTTTTCTCTCCTTAAAATCCAAAAGTTAGAGAATCAAAGTTGAAAACTTGTGCTTACCAAAATTTCTCTAAGTGTTAGAGGACGCTTCAAAGTTTTCATGCATGCTAAGTTCCAATGCCAAAACTATTTTGCTGAAGAGTTTGTCATCATCAAAAAGGGGGAAATTGTTGGGACGCTATCAAGGACGCCTGCATACTTAGTCGTGTGCCCACAACCGTCCCTTAGTTTTGATATGACAAACTCACTTTGATTCTAATAAATTTGTCCAAGTGTTCAGGAACGCCAATGACAAAAGGACAACAAGTGTGTATGGGCGTCCCCTAGGTTTAGGGACGCTAGCGAATAGGAAGTAAGGACCAGTTAGAGACTACTTGAGTAAGGACGGAGTCCCAAGCAAGTAGGAACGCAAGAAAGGAGTCCTTACTCACTAGCCGACAAGATGACATCACTAGACAACATTTGATCATCCAAGGACACGTGGAGACCGATCCTGTAGCAGAGTCCAACACTACGTGGCGGACGATCCTGTTGCAGAGTTCATCAACACATGGCGGCCGATCTTGTAGCGGAGTTCATCACACAAACCTGGATACAGGAAGCTTCCTCATCACCGCCATCATACGTGGAGGATGATCCTGTAGCCACGTCCACCAAGGGCATGATCGTCCCAGAGAAATGACGCCCTTCCCCAAGTCCTATAAATAGCCCCAAGGCATTTATTGTGACGTTAACGCTTTCAGAGAATATTCAGAGAGAATCAGAGGAAAGCGGCTCACTCAAGAACACGAAGAACTAGCTCAAGAACTCAAGAACAGTGCTAAGACTTGTGCTAGATCGAGTGAGATTTGTTACCAAAACCACAAAACAGTTTGTATTCAGAAAAAACCCAAAAAGAGAAAGAGAGTCCTACGAAGTACTGTAGGACGTAGGGATAGAGTCCTTTAATAGATTGAACTCGCTTAAGTTGTAGGCTTAGAGGAGTCCTTTACTAGTGGACTTAGGGAAAAGCTAAGTGCCAGAGAACTGTAAAGACTCGCCAGTACAACTGTAAGGACGTTCAATATAAAGGAAAAAGCTATTCAAAAATCCTCCAAGGAGGTAGAGGTTTACACTCAAGGACTACTTGGTCTTGAGTGGTTCCTCTATAATTCTCTGCGTTCATCTTTACTTGTTTAGTATTTTATTCCGCTGCATTACTCAAGGACGCCCCTACTCCTCGTAGGGACGCCTGACCAAAGGACGCCTTTACCAAAGTAAAGGACGTCCCTCAGTACTAACGATCCAACAATCAAGGTTCAAAATGTACTTGCATGTTGGGTTTCACCCCACACCTTGCAAGAAGACTACTCACACAACATCAAACAAACAAGCAACATAAGAGAAGAGGGAGGCATAATCGAAAACAAACAACTTCAATTAATCAAAGATCCAAACTTACAAACTTGGAAAATTCCACAATCTTCCCCTAGAAACCATTCTCCTCCATGTCCACCCCCTTCTTCCCTTCCAAGACAAGCCAACCCCCCTCTCAAAGGGGGGTCGTGTGTGTGAGAGCCCCCTCTCTCTCTCTCTAACCTAGCTCTCTTCCCACACAAGCCAAGCTCTCCTAGAAAAAGAGCCAATAAGGCTCTTTATAGCAGCACATAAAGTCAACAATAAAAGCCTGCCAAGTTTGCCACTTTTGTCACCCTTTTCGAATTTCAAAATGCCCGCAAAAAGTAATACTTGGGCGGTGATTCGCTCTATTTTGTATGAGTTAACTATTGTATTTTAGGGCTATATTGAGAGTGTTTAGGTTAGGTTTGAGCATTATTGTAATACGAAGACCGAAGACACAAGAATTCAAGAATCAAGAGTTGTGAGGCGTTTTGAGCTGTGTGCGCGACACCACTTGCTTGCGAAGGCTATATCTTGAGCTACAGTGATCGGATTGAGCTGATTCCGGTGCCATTGGAAAGCTAACTTCAAGGGCTTCAATTCATCTTTTACACCGGAGTCAGATTCCAAGCCGAAGATGGTCAAAACAGCCTCCGAAGTGACGCCAGAGGTTCTGTCCCAATACCGCGACCGCGGCCTGTTCGACGCGACCGCGGCGGCTGCTGAAACCTACTGGTTCTTCTCTGTTGCGATAGCGCGGGCGCGGTGATGGTGACGCGACCGCGGCAATTCCGAATCCGAAGTGGGCCGAAATCTTTCTATCTTGTTTCCTTTTCTATCTTTTGCCTCTTTCCTTATCTATCTCGTGGAGCTTGTTCCTTGGGCTATATAAGGAGGAGTCAGCCTTATGTTTTTAGTATCTTCTACCTCTTATTCATTCAATTAATTCTTTAGCTTAGCTTAGTTATGGAGAGGTAGTCTCCTTGGGTTTGTTCAAGAGAGAAGCTCTGATGTATGAACTCTTGAGGTTTTGGTAATTGATTTCTATCCTTTGGTTGATATTGATTCTCTTGTGCTTCATCTTATGAATGTTTATTATTTCATTAGGAGTCATGAACCTATTGAATTGATTGATGTTCTATTGTTGGATTAGGTTTGGACCGTGGACAAAACTAATCTGTGAAAACAACTTAACCTAGACCTGTTGTCTATGCAACTAGGATTAAGAAGAGAATTGATTGTTTTATCTTACAATTGACTCGTAGCTTGATTGTTTGATAGTATATCCTGCATATCCTTGTTCTCTATGCTAATTCTAGGTTAAGCGTCCTTGCCTAGGGTTATAGAATTGCTTGGACTGTGGACTTGCGATTGTTAATGATCAGGATATGAATTAACCATATGTGTGAATGAAATCAATGGATCAATCTATGATCGAGTGATTATTTCATGAGTGGATCTTTTGAATGAATCTGCTTTCCCATATTTGTTTATTTGTTTGTTTTGATTTCCTAGGTTAGTTTAGTTTAGATCTTTCTCTTGAAATCCGCCCTTTCTTTGGTTGATAATTATAGTAATACTAGAAGCCTTAGTTCTCTTGGGTTCGACCCCTTACTTACTTGATATACTTAGTTTGTAGTTTGGGTTATTTATCTTTGATCTTGGCACGACGACTTTAGCCGAGTCAGGCGGCAAGGATCAAACGGGCCGACCATGACCAGATCGCGGCCGACCCTTTCTTTATCGTAGCTCAGGGTGGTCGCGGCCGACCATGGGGAGGTCGGCCCCGACCTACAACAGGATCATGTTTTCTTCGTGTTTTCGCTCGAACTTGCTCCATTGCTAGCCTTTCTTCGGGGTTTCTTTTTCGATGTTTCTTATGTTCTTTTTAGACTTCTTGTAGCTTCTTTTGAGACACTTTTTGGCTTGAAGATCCATCATTGAAATCATTGAAAACTCCTGTTGAGTTGACTACGAACACCACAACACTGTCATCTCCTAGAATGCTCGGTAAAGCTCGAAAACTCCTCTAAAATGCTCCAAATACCTACAAAACACAAAACAACATACAAACGACTCCAACTCTCGAAAGAAAGTCAAAAACCTTATGCAAAACACAGAAACACAAAGGAAAACATGCAAAACAAACTAGAAAACGACCTAAGAAATCTAACTAAAAAGCACGACATCAATGTTATCACCTAGTCCTTACTATTCGTTGTAAGGACTCTCTCTTTCTTTTTGTTCTTTTCTATTAAAAACACTTTGTGGTTTTGTTGTACACTTCTCGCTCAATCTAACACCTAAATCTCACTTGTTCTTGAGCTTGTTCTTGGTGTTCTTCGTTGTTCTTGAGCGACTGACAATTCTCTGAATATCCTCTGGAAGCGTCAAGTCACAATAAATGCTCTGGAAGAGTATTTATAGTAACATGGGAAGGGCGTCAATCTTTGACGATCATGCCCTTGGGGACGTTGCTCCAGGGATCAGCTACCACGTGTGATGATGAGGGAAGCTTCCTGGCAATTCCGTTGGACTTTGGTTGTAGGATCTGATTCCACGTGGAGACCATGATCAAGGCTTGTCTGGTGATGTCACGTTGTCAGCCAGCCTTGAAGGACTCTAGTGTAAAGACTAAGGACGGTGTCCTTCTTGAGATCATACCAAGTCGTCTATTCAGAGATGTTGTGTCCTTATGTTGGGACAACGTTAAGGACGCCCTCAATAATTAACATTGTGCCTGGCGTCCCTCAGTTTTGATATGACAAACTCGTCTTGATCTAATAAGTTGTCCAAGTGTTTCAGGGACACATGTTGAAAAGGACAACAAGTGATTTTATAAGTAGTCGTCCTCAAGGAGTAAGGACGCTACACATCTGAAAGAACGACTTGGCAAATTCTCAATAAGGACACCGTCCTTCATCATTACACTGGAGTCCTTCAAAGTTGACCGACATGGTGACATCACCAGACAAGCTTTGATCATGATCTCCACGTGGCGGAAGATCCCATAGTCAAGTCTAACGGAAATGCCAGTAAGCTTCCTTGATCATCACAGAGACACGTGGAAGCCGATTACTGTAGCAACGTCCTCAAGGGCATGATCATCAGAGTATGACGCCCTTCCCTATGTCACTATAAATACTCTCTCAGAGCATTTATTGTGATTTGACGCTTCAGAGAATATTCAGAGGAATTTGTCAGACGCTTAAGAACACCAAGAACACCAAGAACAAGCTCAAGAACAAGTGAGACTTAGGTGTTAGATTGAGCGAGAAGCGTACAACAAAACCACAATTTGTTTGTAATCAAAAAGAACAAAAAGAGAGAGAGAGAGTCCTTACGGGGAACTGTAAGGACGAGGTGATAGCATCCTTCATAGAGATTAAGTTAGGTTACTCTTCAGGCTTAAGGGAGTTGTTACTAGTGGACTTAGGGACGCCTTCTAAGTGCCAGAAAAGTGTAACTACTCGCCAGTGAATTGTAAGGAAACTTAATAAGAAAGGAAAGAAGGTATTACAAAATCCTCCAAGAAGGTAGAGGTTTACACTCAGTGAGTGGTTCCTCTATAAATCAAAAGCGTTCTTTACTTTCTATCTTTACTTGTTTAGTCTTTTGTTTTTTCCGCTGCCACTCAAAGACGTCCTTAGTCTTTACTAAGAACGCCTGAGTTAAGGACGCCCTTAACTTTGTTAAGGACGCCTTCTGTTTAAGACTAACGATTCAACAATTGGTATCAGAGCGGGCGCTCTAGATTCTTACTGAGTTGCAGGTAAAGATGGATATGGAACCTATTAGAATCTCTTTTGTGAAGCCTCCGCGCCTAACGGACGGCAACTTCAATCGCTGCAAGATAAGGTTTGAGAACTTCTGTAGAAGTCAGAATTATCAATGTTGGAAAGTGATCATGAAGGGTGACCTCAAGGTACCTGCTGACAAAGCTGACAAAGAGGACGAGTGGGGTCCCGATGAATTCAAATTGATGGAAACCAATGCTAAGGCAATTTGCTTTCTTCAAGCGTCCCTCTGCGAAAGGGACGCCACCAGAGTTAGCAATTTGGCAACAGCTAAGCTTCAGCGGGAAGCTCTCGAGAAGTTCCACGTAGGAACTGCTGAGATGAAGGAGGGCGTCCAACTGGAAATTAAAAGGGAGTTCTATGCTTTTAGAATGCTGCCAAATGAAACAGTCAAGGACTACTCCTACCGTTTTGAAGCTCTTGTCACCAAGATGAAGAACTTGGGTATCCCAGAAGCTGAAATCTCCATGAGAAATAGAGTTCAAGTAGTCATTGATGGGTTGACTGGAATCTGGAACTTTGATAGAACTACCTTCAAAGAGAATCAAGCCAACAAGACTCTAGACATGGAAGAGATCTACGGGAAGCTAAGGCAGTACGAAGCAAGGAGGAACTCTGACATGGCTGAGCTAGGACGGAACCCTCAAAAAGATCTTGCATTAGCGTCCACAATGCCAGAGTTCGCAGAGTACCTTCGTCGTCAAAGAGATCTAGCTTTGTTGATGCAAGGTAAAATGACAAAACACCGTGAGAACTTGCGTGTTCAGACCTTGAAAGAGAATGAAAGAAAATCAAAGGAGCAGCTTGATGAAGAGGAAGAACTTGCTCTTCTACACAAAGCTCTCCGCTCCTGGGGTAAAAGAACCAAGGACTTTCAAAAGCACAACATGCCTTACAAAAAGGAAAGTCCTAAATACACCGAGGCAGAAATGAAGGAACTCACTTGTTACAAATGTAATAAGAAAGGACATTTTGCCAAGAAGTGTACCACAGGAATGTCCTCCATGGAAATGAAGAAGAAAGCCCTCATAGGTGCATACGCACCTGCATGGGACGATTTTAGTTCTGATGATGAAGAACCTGATCAAGTTGCGTATATGGCCATGGAGGACGCCCCAGCTATTGAAGAGAACGCATCCGAAAAATGATCAAGAGGTCACTACCAATAATCGGGCCTATTGTAACGTCGTATAACTATTACAATAAGCCAAAAATGTGTTACAACAGGTCTACTGTAACACTTTTTTGGAAATTTTAAGTCGTTACATCCGCTGGCGTTACCATAGATCTAGTGTAACAGATGTTTTACTTATGGTAATGGTTCCATATTCCCCTAATTTCAACCGTTACAGTTGGTTAAAACTCCATTACAAAAGATGAAATCATTACATTTGATCGAAATCTGTTACCTATGATACAACTATTACATTAACTAGTTGTTCGTTACCATTTGACATCCATTACATTTACACATACATCCATTACCTTAGTATCACATGTATGGCGTTTTAAAATTGAAATATTATTTATTAATTATTATTATTATTAAACACCTAATAAATTACATTATTAATGGATAAATGAATATGTAAGAAATATATTCAAGAGAATTAAACGAAGGGAACCTTGCATATTAATTAATATTGTTAGAAAGTATATATACACAAAAGTTTAACATCCATGCATCCAATACATGCATGGAAGCTGCCAATACATCGTTAGCATTCAATTGCAATGCGTTCCATTACAAATGATGCTAATTAATCAGCAACCAAAATTCCAATCATCATTACCAATTAAATCAACAATTTGCTGCATCATCTTCTTGTGCATCATCACCATCTTCCTGTCAAGCAAACAAATGACCAAAATCAAGCACACAGATGACCAAAAACCAACAAAATCAAGCACATAGCAGCATGCACAATATACCAATTCACATGACCAAAACTCAACAAACTCTCATTCCAAGATCAACTAATAAAGGACAATGGTTGACGCACAGAGAAACTCTTGCAACAAAGTAGATTCAAGTATTGAACACACCAGGGAAAAAATAGAATAATACCTATAACCTTTCTTTCCAGTTTCAAGAAGGCATTTGAACCAGAGCTGACAGTGAGAATAGGGCCTATTGTTACATCTTCCAGCTTCCTCCTTTCAGAGCTGACAGTTCATCTGCGTAAAGACGCGAATTAGGAGAACAAGGAGTAGCAACTGGCTTGGACGTGTTCATTTTGTATTTTTCAAGCATTTCACGGACATACTTCTGTTGGTGAATGCGCATCACTTCTTTGAGTTGGTTGATTTGGAGCCCCAAGAAGAAATTGAGTTCTCCAATGAGGGACATCTCAAACTCACTATTCATTAAGGATTTGAACTCATCTACAAGTTTCATGTTAGTACTACCAAAGACTATATCATCAACATAGACTTGGGCAATCAAAATGTCCTTGTGAACTTTCTTAATGAACAAAGTTTTATCAATTGAACGTCTTGTGTAGCCATTAGACAAAAGAAAGGACGCAAACCGGTCGTACCATGCACGAGGAGCTTGCTTGAGTCCATAGAGAGCTTTGTCTAAGTAGTACACATGATCTGGGTGAGAGGCGTCCTCGAAGCGAGGCGGCTGAGCAACATACACTTCCTCCTTGAGTTTTTCATTGAGAAAGGTTGTCTTGACGTCCATCTGAAATAACTTGAATCCCTTGTGCGTAGCAAAGGCAATACGGACGGCCTCAATTCTAGCAACAGGAGCAAAAGTTTCATCATAGTCAATGCCTTCCTCTTGCTTGAATCCTCGAGCCACCAGTCTTGCCTTGTTCCTTAACATGCGTCCACTTTCATCAAGCTTATTTCTGAACACCCAGCGCGTCCCTAAGATGTTTTTGCTATTGGGACGAGGGACGAGGGTCCAAACTTTGTTTCTTTCAAACTGATTGAGTTCTTCTTGCATTGTTTGAATCCAGTCAGCATCCTGAAGTGCTTCCTTGATGTTATTTGGTTCCACCATAGACACAAAGGCATTGAAAGCACAGAAAGCCAAATTTGCACTTTGGGACTTGCTTGCAGCTGACCTTGTTTGAACTCCTTGAGAGATATCTGAGACAATCTGAGTTATTGGGTGGTCCCTAGAAAGGCGGGACTCCCTTTGAACTAATTGAACAAATCTTGGACCAATATCTCCTTCAGAATCATCACTATCATCTTGAGCATCGTCCTCAGTGTGTTCCCCATCAGAGGTAGCGTCCACACCTTGGCGTTGCTCACTTTGTTGACTTGATTCAGCTACATCTTGTTGAACTGGAGATTCACTATGAGAGGGAACTCCCTGAACAACACTAGGAGTGTCCACCGAGACTTCTTATGGGTTTGGAGTAGCGTCCTTAGGGACGTAGTACTTTCCAGAGGACCAATCTTCAACTTCGTCTTCAGATTCGTCATCTTGTTGTGAGGAAGAGCGTTCTTTCTTACTTGGTTTTTCTTTGTGAGACGAACTCTCTTTGAACACAGCATGAATACTCTCCTCAAGCTTAAGAGTCCTTTTGTTGAAAACTCTATAGGCTTTGCTTGTGAGGGAGTACCCAAGCAATATGGCTTCATCACTCCTTGCATCAAACTTTCCAAGTCTTTCTTTGTCATTGTTGTGAACGAAGCACTTGCACCCAAAAACTTTGAGAAAATCAATGTGAGGCTTCTTTCCATTCAACAACTCATAGGACGTCTTCTTCAACAAAGAACGGATCATGGCACGATTGATGATATAGCATGTTGTAGCAACAGCTTCTGCCCAAAAGTACTTGGGGACGCTATTTGCTAAAATCGTAGTCCTTGCCATATCCTCCAGCGTCCTATTCTTTCTCTCTACAACACCATTTAGTTGAGGAGTTCTTGGAGCTGAGTTGTGGGAAACACCGTTTTGCTCACAATAGGCCACGAACTCTGAGTTTTGGAACTCTGTCCCATGGTCTGATCTTATTGCTTTCAAGGGCGTCCCAAGGGAAACTTTTACTTGTTTGATGAAGATTTTGAATGCGTTGAAACAATCTGCTTTTGACACCGAGAAAAGAACCCACATGTACCTCTTTCCACCGTAGCTCTGCGTCCTCATGGGTCCACAAAGATCCATATGAAAAAGTTCCAAGGGCTTCTTCGTACTGACTTCATTCTTGGACTTGAAGGACGTTCTTGTTTGCTTCCCTTTGATGAAAGCTTCACATTATTCAGCTTTGTCAGGATCAATTCGGGGAAGTCCTCTTACAAGATCTTGTTGGTGTAGCCTAAGAATTGTGCTTAGTCCAGCATGGCCAAGACGATGATGCCAGAGATCAGCGTCCTTAATTGAAACAGAAAGGCACAACTCTGAAGCAGGTTTGAACTTTTGATTGAAGATGTAGACATTGTTCTGACGGACTCCTTTGAGAATGACTTTGTTGGTTTTCTTGTTGATGACTAAGCATTCCTTAGAGTCAATAGTGACTAAGTTCTCTCCTTGATCACATATTTGAGAGACGCTAAGAAGGTTGAAGCTAAGTCCTTCAACAAGACTAACATTAGATGCTTTGATGGACACATTTAGATTTGAAATGCCCGTCCCTTTGATCTTTCCTTTGCTCTTATTGCCAAACGAGACAGTTCCTCCCGTGGCACTTGTTTGGATAGAAGTGAGATGATGCGATCCAGACCCAGAATATCGGCTCAAGGGACTCCTAGTCAACCCCGACCATGGCGTCCTCCTTAGACCAAGAACTTAAGTAGGGAGCAACTATTAAAGGAAGCAAGGATGCTTCCCACTCAAGGAAGGGAGGATGATGTGATCCCTTCCCTAGTTCCCCAAGAAGATGACTTCCCAAGAAGAGGACTCCCTTCCCCAAGAAGAAGAAGACTCTAGTAGAACAACACATGGGCGTCCTTAGTAGCGTCCCTAAGAGTACTGACGTCCCTACCATAGTCCCTATCCGTTGGAGGTTGCCTTCTACCAAGGCCAACTCTAGGGACAATACAAGAGAGTCCTCATCCCTAAGATTAGCGTTCTCAAGTTTGAAACACATGATTTCAGTTTTTAGGGACTTTGTTTCGTCAATTGAGAACTCTAGTTGCAAAGACATTGTGTTGCAGTTCTCACATTCAGCCACAATATTCTCATACTCAAGTTCATCTATTCTTTCTTTCATAGCATAACTTTCTTGCATGATTTGAGCAATAAGTTTGATAAGCTTAGGCTTTGAACAATTATCTAAAGAACTTATCATTGAATCGTGGGTTAGCTCTTGTTTAATTTCGGAGGCGTCGTGTTGAACTTCTAGAGCGTCCTCCATGGCCATGTATGCAACCTGGTCTGCTGGTTCTTCATCATCTGAATTGAGATCATCCCAGGCAACTGTGTACGCTCCCATGAGAGCTTTTGTCTTAATGTCCTTTGTTGACAGTCCATAAGTGTAATTCTTAGCGAAATGACCTTTCTTGTTACATTTGTAACAAGTTAGTTCTTTCATCTCAGCCGCTGAATGCTTGGGACTGTCCTTCTTGAAAGGCATTTTCATCTTAGAGAACTTGTTCCTTTTAGCCCATGAACGCAAGGTCCTGTGCAAGAGAGCGACTTCTTCTTCCTCAAAAAGTTGTTCTTCTGTCTTTCCTTGATGTTATGCCAAAGCTTGAAGACGCATGTTCTGACGATGCTCATTTGTTTTGGCGTTCATCATCAAGGCTAACTCATTTTGCCGACGAAGGTGCTCTGCATATTCTAGTGTCGTCCTTAAGGCAATAGTTAAAGTTAGATCAGATTGAGGGGTCCGTCCAAGATCAGCCATATCTGCATTCCTTCTAACTTCATACTGTCTCAGCTTCCCATAGATCTCTTCCATCTCAAGACTGTTGTTTGCCTGATTCTCTTTGAAGGTAGTCTTGTCAAAGTTCCAAACTCTTGTTAATCCATCTATCAACACTTAGACTTTGTTCCTCATAGAGATCTCAGCATCGGAGATTCCCAAGTTCTTCAACTTGTTAATAAGAGCTTCAAAACGGAAAGAGTAGTCCTTGACTATTTCATTTTTAAGCATTTTGAAAGCATAGAAGTTCCTTTTTACTTCTAGCTGGACGTCTTCTTTTATTTCTATCGTCCCTACATGGTACTTCTCAAGTGCTTCCCACTGTTGTTTAGTTGTAGGCAAGTTGCTTACTCTGGTGGCGTCCCTTTCGCAGACGGACTTTTGTAGAAAACATATCGCCTTGGCATTTGTTTCTATCAGCTTAAACTCATCGGGACCCCATTCTTCCTCCTTTCTTTCTTTGCCAGCCGGGACTTTTAGATCACCATTCTTAATCGCTCTCCAGCACTGGTAGTTCTGACTTCTCACAAAGTTTTCAAATCTTGTTTTCCACGGTTGAAGCTGCCGTCCGTGAGGCGCAGAGGCTTCACACTGCTGATGCCAATTGGTTCCATGTTCATTTTCACCTGCAACTCAACAAACATCTAGAACGCCTGCTCTGATACCAATTGTTGGATCGTTAGTCAGATAAGAAAGGCGTCCTTAACAAAGTTAAGAACGTCCTTGATCGAGTCGTCCTTAACAAAGGTTAAGGACTTCCTTTGATCGCAGCGGAAAAACAAAAGACTAAACAGGTAAAGACAATAAGTAAGGAACGCTTTTGATTTATATAGAGGAACCACTCAAGTACCAGCTAGTCCTTGAGTGTAAACCTCTACCTCCTTGGAGGATTTTGTAATAGCTTATTTCCTTTATTATTAAGTTTCCTTACAATACACTGGCGAGTAGTTACACTTCTCTGGCACTTAGATTGGTCCCTAAGTCCACTAGTAACAACCCCTTTAAGCCTGTAGAGTAACCTAACATAATCTCTAAAGGATGCTATCACCTAGTCCTTATTGTTCGTTGTAAGGACTCTCTCTTTCTTTTTGTTATTTTCTATTACAAACACTTTGTGGTTTTGTTGTACGCTTCTCGCTCAATCTAACACCTAAATCTCACTTGTTCTTGAGCTTGTTCTTGGTGTTCTTCGTTGTTCTTGAGCGACTGACAAATTCTCTGAATATTCTCTGGAAGCGTCAAGTCACAATAAATGCTCTGGAAGAGTATTTATAGTGACATGGGAAGGGCATCATTCTCTGACGATCATGTCCTTGGGGACGTTGCTACAAGGATCAGCTTCCACATGTCTCTGTGATGATGAGGAAAGCTTCTTGGAAATTCCGTTGGACTTTGGTTGTAGGATCTGCTTCCACGTGGAGACCATGATCAAGGCTTGTCTGGTGATGTCACTTTTCGGAGGCCTTGAAGGACTCCAGTGTAAAGATTAGGGATCGTGTCCTTATTGAGATCATACCAAGTCGTCCATTTAGAGCTGTAGTGTCCTTACACCTTAAGGCCGACTACACAGCCATAAACTTGTTGTCCTTTTCAACATGCGTCCCTGAAAAACTTGGACAACTTATTAGATCAAGATGAGTTTGTCATATCAAAACTAAGGGACGCCAGGCACAATGTTAAGTACTGAAGGCGTCCTTAACATTGTCCCAACATAGTTTATGGCAAGGTGTGCCATCTTCCGGTGGAACTAGAGCATAAGGCGAAATGGGCTCTCAAATAGCTAAATTGGGATATCAACTTGGCCGGTGAGAAGAGGTTTCTTAAGCTTCATGAGTTGGGAGAGTTGAGGTTCAAAGCCTATGAGAACTCCAAGTTGTACAAGGAGAAGACCAAGAAGTGGCATGATAGGAAGTTAATATCAAAAACTTATCAAACGGTGACAAGGTTCTCCTTTTCAACTCAAGGATTAAACTCTTCCCGGGAAAGTTAAAGACGAGGTAGAGTGGACCATTTATGGTTCACCGTGTCTACCCTCATGGTGCGGTGGACTTGGTTGATGAGCAAGGAAACATTTTCAAAGTAAATGGTCACCGAGTGAAGAGGTTCTATGACAAGACCGATCCAAGCGAGGAGGTTAGAGTCATATGGGCTCTCGTCTCCGCCGATTGATTCTAGACATGCCAAGAAGAATAAAGAAATTATGAGCTCTTCGTATTCCTTTTTCTTGCTTTTAGTTTTGGTTTCCTTTATTGATGGGGACATCAAAATTTTAAGTATGGGGCGGGGAAGTGCCCATGATTTTGCTAGTTTGTGTTTGTGTTTTGTTTTTTGGATATTTCGTTTTTAGCTTAATAATATGTTTTTGGGATGGTAGTTTCTTGTTCTTGGATTGAGGTTTGATGAGTAACATTGATGATTGAGTTTGGTTTTTTTTGGATGAGATTTTGGTTTGGTATAAGATATTTTTTGCAAAAATCCATAAAATTTTGAAAAATTGAGTTGAAAACAACAAAAAGATTTTGTGTTTTGTAGTTTTGGACTAGAAATCCCCATCTTAGATGTCCAAATATGAAAGCTAATGATGATGCAAGCATGTAAATTCCTTTGCATATTTTTGGATGGCTTAGCCTCTAAATTGATGTTGCTTTTGATGTGATTAGATGTCTTGCTTCTTTTATTGAGCATGTGAGTTCTAGGATGAGTCTTTATGCAACTAAGTATGTGTGACCTTATGAGATTGATTTTTGGCCATTTTAGGGATGCTTGTTATATTTGCATATCCCTCATGTTTCTTGTGTGATTAGCTCATGAATGCTTATTAAAACTTGCTATTGCGGTGTTTATCTATTTTTCAAGACCGTCATGAGAATAGCACTAGCATTGTCGCATTGATTTGAACTTTATTATTTTAGTCACATAAATGTTCCATATCCTACCATGAAGTGAATCCTTAGTTTGTAGCCCCGTTCTAGCCTAGGCCTTTGTTTGAAACTCCTCAAAAATATTATTCCTAGCCTTATATGACTTGACCCTTATGGGATTGAACTTTAGAAGAGAGGTTTGGATTGTATTTGATGAGTAGAGATTCTCTTGGGTTTAAGGGCAAAGAGTGGTGTTATGAATCTTGTGGGTAGTGCGTCTTTGTTGTGTGAAAAGTGTGAAGAAGTTTGAAAAAAGAAAAAAAAAATCAAGAGAAGAAGAAGAAAAAAAATATTTTGGAAATGAAAAGTGGATTGAAAGGTGTGAAAAGCTTAAGTGAAAAGGGTCCGACCGAGTTAGAAACTATATCGGGCCCGAGTTTATATGTAAGTCGGTCGTGAGTGGAAAGTTTTGGAAAATCCAACAAAAAGGCTAAGTGCAAAGATGAAGTGGAATGTAAAGTGAAATTTTGGGTTGAGAGGAAAACTTTAAAGCTTTTGGGATGAGTGTGAAGTAGATTGTAAAATTTTGGTGAAGTTGGTGAGAGTTTAGGTTGTTCAATCCCCATTATAAGCACCACAAGACAAAATAATTCCCACCTTGAGAAATACCAAAAGCCCCATTACAACCCAGCCGAATGGAACCTGTTTGAGGACCTCCATTGAGCCAAGTTCGAATTCTTTGTGTACTATGTAATAGGCATCTCTAGGTGGAGGATTTGGTGATATTAGCTTCAATAGTAAAGTCCTTACTTGCATGATGTTTGAGCTTGAGTGTTCATTGCTATACCCAAACACATGATGAGTGATACACATTCACATATCCCTAAAGTGAGGCTTAGTTGCATTGACTCTATTCCTTTGAGCACTTAATCATGTGTGATGATGTAATCTTGCTTGAATATCTTTCACTTGCGTTTAAATGTGTTTTTCATACGAGGCTTTACTTGAAGATTATGTTTCGGTCTTGCTTACATTGTCATTGTTTAAGGACAAGCAAGTCTAAGTATGGGGTATTTTGATGTCTTCATATTTGGTGGTGTTTTAGTGTGTGTTTTCCTTTATAGTTTTGCCTTTTACCCTCTTTTCTTGTGTGTTTTGTTCCTTTTTAGCTTAGTAACCGTATTTCTATGACATTCGAGAACTATGCGAGTTTTGTATGTGTTTTGTAGGATTTTGGCAAAGAATCAAGGATCTTCTTGAAGGTGGAATGAAGCATGGAGCATACAATGAGATAAAGGAGGAAAAGAAGGATCAAGCCATGAAGAAACAAGAGGAAAAGCAAAGAAGAAGAGGTGGCACCAGGTATGGATCGAGTTTGGAGCCAAGTCGAGCAAGAAAATGAGATTTCAGCCTTGGACCGACTTACCTAGTACGTCGGGCCCGAGGAGTGTTCCGTGTCGGTCCGAGTCGGTTTGTGGCTTGGGCTCCAAGGCAATAATGATCACTTTTCCACATTTGCCCCTCATCTATAAAACCTCTTTTTTTCTCTTAATTTGGGGGTTCCCCTTGGCTACTACACACACAATCTTCTCAAGACAATACTTGAGGAGCAAAGAGAGAAGAGGAGAGAAAAGGAGAAGAAGAGAAGAGAGAGGAGGAAGATCGGCCCAAGGAGGAAGAGGGATTCTAGGTTTGATTGTCTAGTTTTAGCTTGAATTTGGTTTGTTCTTTTAGGATTTGGCATTTTGGCCTTGAGATTGTGGATTGATCTTGTGATTGTGAATGAAATTTGCTTTGGATTTGAGATCGATGATGATGATTGTGATGCTTTGTGATTTTGTTGCTTGCCAAATGGAGTAGATCTCCTTGATCTTGGGTAACGGGGGAATGATCTAGCTAGATTGAGCTAGAAACCCCAATTCCATAAGCTTTGAGTACTTGATCTAGGACCCCACTCTACATAGAGCTTCAATCCCTTGCGAAAGTTGGGGATCAAGGCTTGTGATTGGCGAAGTAACGAAAGTGAAAAGCATCCATCACGAAACCTTACCGAAGGGGAGAAGCAAAAGCCAATCGACCCCATGTTCGATGTGTAGAGTGGTTTGGACGAAGTGAAAACCTCTCAATCCAACCTAGACCATCACTTGTTGCTTGAATTAGGGTGGAAAATGCTCAATCTACTAGAGAAGGAACCCAAAGCCTAAGATCTAACTCCAATATTTGAAGTTTGACTTTCCCAGGTACCTCGGTCCCGACTTCTAGTGTGTCGGTCCCGACGTCCTTTTTCCAGCTAACTCGGGCCCGACGTGACAATTAGGTCGGTCTCGGTTGCTTCTTCTCGTTTTCCTTTGTTTTCGTTCTCTTTTCTTGTTTCCTAGTGTTGTGGCACATCAATCAAATAGATTTCCCCAGTGTTCGACACCCACCACATACTAGATCGGGGTCGGGTTCAAAATTTATCTCTAGACCCTCGCGATCGAGAGTGACCGCAAGTCACTTCATAAACCCCTTGGTGAATCATCACCTTCTTCACAAGCTCGAAGAAGGGCAAGGAGTGTTCCTTTTTGGTACACTTCTCCATATGCTCTACAATAACCCTAGCCAGATTTATTGGCTGCTTCCTGAGGAAGGCATCGAGGAGAATACACTCAACCACTTGCACTATCAATTTCTTCTCCAGCCACGGGGCGATTATCCTCACCAAGAAGTGGTGAGCGACGTGGTCTGGAGCTGAAGGGATCTTCCCATTGAAGAGGTGGGCAAGGATCTCATCCTGATCAAAGTGTTCGAAGCTTTTGCTTGGGACGTCATGTAGCGCATCAGGAGGGGAGAGGCTTAGATGGAGCATCCTGCGGAATGTGCCTTCAACGATGAAGAAGGTCTCATCATTCAGAGTGAAGGTCCCTTCGGGGCTTTGCCTCCATCCTGAGTGGCCTCAACGTTGGAGTAAAAGATTTTAACCTGATCAGGGTCAACTATAGCAATGTTTGAAACTCTAGCAGCTCAAGGAACTCTTCGCAAGCGCTCTGTTTCAAAACATCTTCAGAGAATACAAGCGGGCCAAAGATTTTCTCTTTCTTGTCCTTGGACTGCTTTCCGATCCCCTGTCTTTTGATGATAGGCCCAAAGTACTATACCGATCTAAGGATAGGGCCCCGGGTCAATCAACAAAAGATATTTGTATCACGACCCCGTTGTAGTACGGTGGTCGAGGTCGATCACAGGGAATTATTTCATGCGCGTTTGAACGGTTGATTTTCTAACACAAAGGAAATGGGAAAGAAAACACACGAAGCAACTCGGGACCGAGGTTGTCAATCTCGGGACCGTGGTAGCTAGGCACAAACAAAGTCGGGCTCGAGGCTAGGGGACTCGGGCTCGACGCAACAATCAATAAAAGGGAAGAAACAAGCTAGGCTAAGGAGATCCTAGGGTTAGGGGTTCATGCCAACATCAACTTCACATGCTCTCATATAGATAAATGAACTAGAGGCTTTCGCCTTAGACATAGATCAACAATTCCAATCATGCCATAAATCTCAAGGAACTAGGCTCACGCATTCATTCAAGCCAAACGACTCTCTATCCACTACTACTCGACCGCGGGATCAAGAGATCCTCTCTTCATCCCTTCGAACTGACTTTCCTAGGTTGTTAATCTAAGAATCTTGCTCATAAGGTAAATAGACATGGATTTAGGCAATCAAGTCATGAAATTGGTTTAAGCACATGCAATTGAGTTGGGGTTTTCGCCCCCTACCCTAAGATCAAGCTAACTACTCACTAATCATGGAATTCAAGCTAACAATCATCAAAGACCATGGATAAATCATGATTCATGCAAGTCAAATCCACAATCAATGACACTAACACAAAATGAAAGCCAAGGCAAACTTGAATTAAACAAAGGAAGAATTCTTACAATCTCTACTCCCGCTCCAAGCCTAAGGGTTTCTTTCCTCTCCAAGGAAAGGAATTCACCCAAATCCTCCTCTAGATCTTGGGTTCTTTCCCTCCCTTGGAGAAGAGTCCACCCCCTTCTTCCTTCTACTCTCTCTCAAACGTCACACTCTCTTCACTCCCTCCAAAGTTGGTTGTTTAAAATGAGAGATTACAAAGGCTTTTATAGAGATTTTTCCTCCTACTACAAAGACTAGATTACCCTTCTAAACTCCTTGATCCCCAAGGAAAGTCCTTGACCTCCAAAGCTTCTAGAACTCCTTGCTCTCCAAGGCTTCTAGACTCCTCGACCTCCAAGGAAGCAAATATAATTTTGGGAATTAACAAGAAAATCCCAAAAAGAAAGGAATCCGGAGCCACAACCGACATGGATCGACACGGAGAACCTCGGGCCCGACTTGCTTCAACCTCGGTCCAATGACACATCTTTAAGAGACCTCGGGCCCGACTTGCCACACCTCGGGCCACCATGGTACCTCGGGCCCGACATGCTGGGTACCTTGGGCCTAAGGCATTTTTCAGCTTGTTTCGCTCCGCTCTCTCTCGTTTTAGCTCCGATTGACTCGATTCTTTCGCCATTCTCTTCGTCTTCACTTGAGGCTTCTTTCCATGCATTGTTAGCTCCATTTTGGCTCTTTTTCCATCCTTGAATTCCTCCATGATTCCATGCTCCAATCTCCATGATTTTTGCTCCGAAATGCCTACAAAACACACAAAACGCGCATAGTCTCCGAATCTCATGGAAAATCGGAATCTAAGCTAAAAAGGGACAAAACACACAAGAAAAGGAACGAAAGACACATATTTACAAAGGAAAATGACCTATAAAACACTACTAAAATGAGAGACATCATCTTTCCTTTGGTGGCCTTCAACATTTTCATCACCACCGTCGTCCTCGTTATCCTAAGGATCAGCGTCCTCATCAATTTGACCTTCCTTTTCAGGGTGGGAGGTCTAGCTGATCTACTCAACATTGTCTCCCGTCTATTCGATTTGCAGATTGCAGCGGGAGGAGGAGACTTTTCAAGGATGACTGAGGAACCTCCGCAGGGAGCATTCCTATCACTTGAACTTCCTCCTCGATTTCAGCTGGAGGAGGAGCAGTACTAGACTTGGTGGGGGGAGGCGTCATCGGGGACTACTTGATTATTTGTATAATTTCAGGGCAGCGTTCTTGGATGGAACCTGCTTTTTCTGAGCAGCCCTTTCATACGATGGGATCTTAGCTAGGTCCGCTTTCATCTCAACATTAAGCGGATCTTCCCTTTTCCTGGGAGATGAAGCTTTAGTGGCGGCCTCTGGTGGAGGATGTTAGGGAGGCACGCCCACTATGGCTTTGGGAGGAGAAGGCAGTAGAGGATGGCGCCTTCTGGTCAACGAGTTTGACCTTCTTAGCAGACGCAAGCGCATTCTTAAGGCCAAGAGTGGCATCCTCAGCCGTTTCCTCCTTCTTGATTACAACTTCAGCCAACGCATGGCGTCCATCTCCTTGTCGATAACACCTTTGGTTTGACTTTGGGTCTTAAGCCTTCTTTTAGGAGGAGGTGGAGGAGAAAAGGGGACTACAGGGGCAGGGACAACCTTTTTGGACTTTGAAATTTTCGTGGGTTTAGGAGAAGGGGAAAGAGGTTTGGGGGGATTCTTGCGCTTGGCAACGACGGACCCAACGGGGGTAATAAGGAATTTAGAGAGAGCGGGGAGTACCTTGAAAGCTCTTTTATAGTCCCTCCAAAGATCACGGGACAAAGTTAGAAAACTCAGAGTTCCTTGAGTTGTGTAATCTAGAAAG
This sequence comes from Polygonum maritimum, assembly GCA_963924305.1. Classification (NCBI taxonomy): domain Eukaryota; kingdom Viridiplantae; phylum Streptophyta; class Magnoliopsida; order Caryophyllales; family Polygonaceae; genus Polygonum; species Polygonum maritimum. The sequence goes on along the minus strand of OZ002732.1, from coordinate 26,998,734 downwards.
GCGTCTCACACAACTTCTCAACTCTAAGGACTCCTCAACAGAATGAAGATGTAGAAAGGAAGAATAGAACCTTGAAAGATATGGCCAGAATAATTATGTTGGAGAGTGGCGTCCCCAATCACTTCTGGGTTGAGGCCATCTCCACAATGACATGCATTCTCAGCCGTGCAATGATCTATCCCTTGTTGAAGAAAACATCCTATCAGCTCATTAAGGGAAGGAAGCCAAACGTAGCTCATCTAAGGACGTTTGGGTGTAAGTGCTTTTCTTCATAACAACGGCAAGGACCAGCTAGGAAAGTTTGATGCAAGAAACAACGAAGGGGTGGTTCTTGGTTACTCCTCTGAAAGCAAAGCTTATAGAGTTTTCAACAAAAAGATTGAGGAGAGCATACATGTTGTTTTCAAAGAAGAATCATTTCTCAGAAAGAAAGCTCGAAAACCTAAGGAACGTGCTTCCTCAGTTCTTTCCAAGGAAGCAGACAATGATGAAGATGATGTTGTTCCAAAGAAGATCTATAAGGACTACATTGGCAGCTCTTCCCGACAAAATCCAAGTAGCAATGGAAATACTGGAACAAGAGATGAAGTATCCCTTAAGTCCCCAAAACTGATGAAGATCGTTCTCACAATAGGTCACTATATCAAGGTTGTGAAGGAGGAAATGAAGAATCAATTCTTGAGTGGAAACTCAGTGAAAATGTGTAATCTCAAACTTAGGGAGAGCACATTAAATCAACAACAAGGGAAAACTCAAAAGAAGAATGTGATGATATCCAAAGTGCAATAACGAAGCAAGGGACGCCAAGTGAAGGACGCTCCAACTTATCAAAGATAATCTAGTCCAGCAGATCATATCTTCCAGAGTTCATGGAGTTCAAACCAGATTAGCTGCCAACACGTCAATTCCAAGATTTTTTAAATTTTTTTAGTGTTTCAATTTACTTGTTCATGTTCACGGCTTCTTTCTCATGTATTTTTCAACCTAGTTATATAATGACTAAATAGTGATGATATAAGCAAAAAGTTAATAATGATTATAAAAAAAAAATTGTACATTGAACGGTCCTGAGTACTGTATCATATTAAGGATGGTATGCAATAAAGTGTAAATTTGAATAGTATATAGATGTGTGAACATATATGACATATTAAGTCGTGAACATTACTTATTTCCTTTTGAAAGTTCAATCATAAATCAGTCCATATATATATACATAATATATAAGCAGAGGTACACGTACTATTAATTGTGGGGTAAGGTTGATGGTCATGTACGCGTAGGTACGTACATTAATTATTTTAAACAGGTGGAAAATGCTTATTAAGGCCGTAAGGAAGCGAATAGAACTCTTCAATCCTGGTATCAGTGGAATACGCCCTGAACTTGACCCACCAGTGTCGACCGTTGTCCCGTCGCGTGGGTGGATGTTGCCTCTCAAGCGTCGCATCCAGTACAGCTACAACAATTGCAGCGACGGTGGCTGGAGACGAGAATATCACTTGCACAATGCTGTTGAACTGCGCGCAAATGAAGAATTGATATATATATATATAACCACAGCAACAACATTTGCGCAGGGAAATCCTGCCTTAGCGGGATGGGGGGTCAGTGCTTGCAGCTAATGCTGTGTGTTTTTATACTTGGAACTAGCTAACACATACATACGTACGTACGTACCGCATAAGAGCGTGTGTGAACGGGTCCATAGCCTGCCACTAGCATGTACTGGTTGAAGTGTTGTGGCACAGAAAGGCCCATGAATAAGGCGAACCCCAGTATAAACTTGGTTCTGAAGCTGTTGAGATTGCAGAATTGGAGAAGCCCAAGCCCTGCCGAAGCTGCATGTACGTACAGCATGCATTCTAATCAATCAACTCGTTAAGTAACCGATGAGTGATCGAATTGATTATACATACGATGTATGTATATGTGTACACATATATACCTGTATATGCGAAGAGAACACAATATATAGCTGCAAATATTGGCAGTGGAATTGAAGCAAGAACGGCGCCAAATTTCCCTGTTTACGTCAAGCGACTAGTTACAATTAAGTAACAAGCTATGTTAAATTATGTGTAATTAACTTGTATTATGACGTTCTCACCCAAGACAGAGAAGAAAAGCATAAAGGCAGCAGAAATCTGAATCACCCTACGACTCCCTACTCGATTCAATCCCAACAGCCCAGCATTTTCACTGCATCATACACAAACATGCATATATAAGTTTAACAATGAATGTGATCCGAACCCATAGATAGGCTAGTCCCAAAGCTCAAATTGAAATAGGTAGCTACATTATACGGATGCAGTTGAGCCAGTCAATGTGCCGATCATCCCATCCAGCAAAGTGCCAATGCCCTATGAATATTGGTCATTAGCAATTCCATCAAAAACATATAATGGTCCTATATATATGTGTGTGTATTGTACAAGAAATCCTATAAACTTAAGGGCCTATACCAGCCATGAAATACCGCGGCCAGCTATTGAAGGCGGTATGGGGGTGGCACTTGCGAATCTTGATGCTGCTATGAATGTCCCTGTGGACTGTGCATATACATATGACAACCCATTGATAAGTTAAATTAAGAACATCGATCATATCCAATGTATACGTGGTGCGATTGAGGGACGGTGCCAATGGTACGCACGTACGTACTTACCTCGACCATAGCAACAAAAGTGGCCGCCATCATTGCAAAACCATCGCCAATGTGTAGAGTCGGACGCCCCCATTGAAAAGGATATGGGAACCGGATCTAGGGAGCTGCCTTTATGAGGCCGGAGCTATCACTGCGACAACTGAGCTGCGCCTGAGGGGAGCTGTGCTTGTATGCTCCCGCCGCCGTCAAAATCTCAGCAAACCCCCAAATGACGGCGATTGTACCCACCACTGTGTAAGTTTACAGACTTGTAAACGTTTTCTGTTTTGACAAATGTAAAGAACACCAACAGAAATGTTGTAACTGTTTTGTTTGATTGAATTCAAGTTCACTTATGAATTGTACAAACAAAACAGTTACAACATTTCTGTTGGTGTTCTTTACATTTGTCAAAACAGAAAACGTTTACAAGTCTGTAAACTTACATTTGGTATCAGAGCATTGAAAGATTTTTGACACGAGATAGAACAAAAGAAAATCAAGAAGATCATGACAGACTCAGATCAATCCTTGGAGAATCTCATAAACACAAATATGCAGGCCCTTGCAAATTTGAACAACACGCCAGTTCCATCAAAGACACAGGGAGATAAAATCTTTTCCATTCAATATCCCATGTTAACAAAAATAAATTATGCTGCGTGGGCAATTAAGATGGAAGTTTTTATATCTGCACAAGGAATCTTTGATGCAGTGGAAGGCACAGGACCAATTGACAACAAACGAGACAAGATGGCTTTGGCAGCAATTTACCAAGCCATAAGTGAGGAAGTGTTGTTGCAATTAGGTGCCAAAAGGACTGCAAAGGAGGCATGGTCTATGTTAAGAAATATGCATGAAGGGGCTGACAGAATTAAGGAAGTGAGAATCCAAACTCTCCTAAGGGAATTTGAGAGTTTGAAGATGAAGGAAACAGAATCTGTGGATGACTACACTGGCAAGATGACTGTTTTAGTGAATAAGATGAGAGGTCTGGGAAGTAACATCCAAGAGGAGCATGTGGTAAAGAAATTGCTGAGATCAACCTCTTCTAGATTCATACAACTCACGTCCACCATTGAAGAATTCTGTGATCTTAAAGTAAAGACCATGGATGAGATAATTGGTAGTTTGAAGGCTCATGAAGAAAAGTTGCAAGATTTTGGTGGTGATCTCCCTGAATCTGCCTTGTTAACACAGGCCGAATGGAAGGCTAGGCAGAAGAGAAAAGGAAAGGAAAGTTTTTCTCTGGACAAGGCAAGTTTAAAGGGAGAGTTCTCTGCAAAAGGAAAGGATGCAGACGCCAAGAATAAAAGTGACAAGAAGCCAAAGAAGAAATTTGACATAAGTAAAGTCAAGTGTTACTTTTGTGGTAGGTTGGGCCATTACAAAGTCAATTGTGATTCAAAGGACAAAGAGGAGAAGGCTAATTTCATGAAAAGTGATCATGAAGATGAAGAACCTACTCTCTTGATGGTGAGAAGTAATGTGGATGATCAAGATTTGCTAATGACTGCAAGGAAGGGAGAGGAAGTATACTCTAAATGGTATTTAGATACTGGAGCAAGTAATCAGATGACAGGGGATGCAGAGATCTTTGCTTCACTCGACAGAAGTTGTGGAGGAAGGATCAAATTTGGAGATGGATCATATGTGAACATTAGTGGGAAAGGGTCTGTGTTGTTCCAAAGCAAGGAAGATGAACACATTCCACTCACTGATGTCTACTTCATACCAAAATTGAAGACAAACATCATTAGCCTTGGACAGTTAGAGAATGGAAGTAAGTCATTGATTAAAGATGGAATTTTGAGTCTTTATTCAAGTACAGGGAAGTTGCTAGCAAGAGTCAAAAGGCAAACCAACAAACTTTACACGCTGCAATTGAAAGTTGTAAAACAAGTGTCACTTCTGGCAAAGATGGATGACAAGAATTGGCTTTGGCATGCCAGATATGCACACTTGAATTTCAATGCTTTACAGAAGTTGAGCAAGAAGAAAATGGTAAAGGGAATGCCAGATATGTCTCACATAAATCAAGTATGTGATGGATGCACGATTGGAAAGCACCATAGGACCAAGTTTCCTCATGAATCCAGTTTTAGAGCAAAGAAGCCATTGGATTTGGTGTATGCAGACCTATGTGGTCCAATCCAGCCTGCAACTTTTGGAGGTAAATCTTACTTCATGTTGATAGTTGATGATTTTTCAAGATATATGTGGGTGAGGTTCTTGAAAACAAAGGATGAAGCACTGGATAACTTCATGAAATTCAAGGCCTGTGTTGAGGTGGAAAAGGAAAGTAAAATCAAAGCTTTTAGGACAGATAAGGGTGGGGAGTTTACTTCACAGAAGTTTCATAATTTCTGTGAGAAAGAAGGTGTGAAAAGATTCCTCACTGCCCCCTACTCACCACAACAGAATGGAGTTGTGGAAAGGAGAAATCAAACCATTATGGAGTCTGTAAGGTGTATGATGAAGACTAAAGACGTGCCATCAAAGTTTTGGGGAGAAGCAGTTCAAACTGCAGTATATATCCTCAATAGATCTCCATCAAAGAGCCTGGAAAATATGACTCCTTATGAGGCCTGGAATGGGAGGCCACCAACTGTCCATCACCTCAGAGTTTTTGGATGTATTGCACATGCAAAAGATGTCACTCCACACTTGACTAAACTGGCAGACAGGAGTAGAAAGATGATGTTGATTGGATATGAAGAGGGCTCAAAGGCTTACAGATTGTATGATCCAGAATCAAAGAAAATTGTGATTAGCCGTGATGTGAAATTTGAAGAGGGTGAAAAGCTTGATTGGGAAAAGAACAACAGTCGTGAGAGGCTCCCCTCTTTGACAGTGTACACAAGAAGTGAGAATGAAGAAACTTGTGCACAGAAGCAATCACAAACAAGTACTGGTGAGCAGTCTTACACCAGTAATGAAATACAACCAGAGAGTGATCATTTAGAGGAAAATTCTGCAGGAAGCAATTCACCAAGGTTGGAGCCTAGTGAGTATGTGCAGGATACCTATGATGATACTCCAAAAAGGTTTAGGTCCATCAAGGAAATCTATGAAGAAACCATGGAAGAGGAGGAGGAGGCAGGATTGTGTTTCCTAGCAGAAAATGAACCCTGCAATTACAAGGAAGCTGCCACAGACATGGCTTGGAGAAAGGCTATGGAAGATGAAGTTGCCTCCATCACAAAGAATGAGACGTGGAGTCTCTGTCAACTCCCAAAAGGTCAAAAGGCCATTGGTTTGAGATGGATTTTCAAACTAAAGAAGGATCCATGTGGCAAGATAGTAAAGTACAAAGCAAGGCTTGTTGCAAAAGGGTATGTACAGAAGCAGGGGATTGATTATGAAGAAGCTTTTGCCCCTGTTGCAAGAATGGAAACTGTGAGAACCCTCCTTGCATTTGCAGCAACAAATAACTATGAGGTACACCACATGGATGTAAAGACAGCATTTCTGAATGGAGAATTGCTTGAGGAGGTGTATGTGAAGCAACCTGAAGGCTTTGAGGATAAACATCATCCAAATCAGGTTCTAAAACTAGCCAAAGCTCTTTATGGTTTAAAACAAGCCCCTCGGGCTTGGAATTCTAAGTTAGACAGGAGCTTAAAGAGACTTGGATTTAGTAGATGCAAACAAGAGCATGCTTTATACACCAGATTTGAGAATGAAGAATGCATGATCCTAGGGGTGTATGTTGATGATTTGATCATCTTAGGATCAAGCATTGATGTGATTAAGTCCTTCAAAGCAGAAATGATGAGAACTTTTGAGATGAGTGATCTAGGATTGCTATCTTATTACCTTGGCTTGGAAGTGAATCAAACTGAGAAGGAAATCAGTTTTTGCCAAGCAGGTTTAGCAAAAGTTTTAATTGACAAGTTGGGTTTGACAGCATGTAATCCATCCAACATACCTATGGAGCCACGCATTAAGTTGAGCAAGAATGGCATGGATGAAGAGTTGGTGGACTCATCTGTCTACGGAAGCATAATTGGGAGCCTAAGATATCTTGTAAACTCCATGCCAGATATTAGCTTTTCTGTTGGCGTTTTGAGTAGATTTATGGAGGCCCCAACAACTTCTCACATGGATGCTTTGAAAAGAATTATTAGATATGTGAAGGGGACAGTGAAGCATGGAGTAGTGTACAAGAAAAATCCATCTTACAAGGATTTGATTGGATTTAGTGACAGTGATATGGCTGGGGATTTAGATGATAGAAAGAGCACTATTGGTGTCATTTATTTCCTTGGTAAGAACCCTATAACATGGGTCTCTAAGAAGCAAAAGGTGGTTGCATTGTCAAGCTGTGAGGCAGAATATATGGCGGCTACAGCAGGAGCTTGTCAAGGCATTTGGTTAGAGAAAATCATGGAAGCCTTGGAGGGGAAAAGAGGAAAGATCCCAAGCCTGTTTGTGGACAATAAATCTGCAATTGCTTTGGCCAAGAATCCAGTGTTCCATGACCGAAGTAAACACATTGACACAAAATACCATTTCATTAGAGACTGTGTGGAGAAGGAGAAGATCATTGTAGAGTATGTGCACACCAATAATCAATTGGCTGATTTGTTCACTAAGCCTCTGGCACGACAGAGATTCAATGATCTAAAGGAGAAGATTGGAATGAAGCCTATCAACCAAGCTTAAGGAGGTGAATGTTGGCTTTAATCATGGTTGATGTGAAGGACAAGAACTCTGCCGTGTGAAGATATGTGTTGTTAACACAGTTTAGTTTCTGTTTGTAGTTTCAAACAGATTTGTTTAGTTATTTAGTCAAGTCAGTTATGTGTAAACTGGCGTCATTTGTATGCTAGCTTGGTAGTTAAGTAACTACCAATAGAAGTTAGTTAGTTTATTAAACTGTCATTAGGCAGTTGTATTGTTAGTAGTATAAAAGTGACTGCAAGTCACTTGTTTGTAACGATCCAGACGTTTGTACAATTCATAAGTGAACTTGAATTCAATCAAACAAAACAGTTACAATATTTCTGTTGGTGTTCTTTACATTTGTCAAAACAGAAAACGTTTACAAGTCTGTAAACTTACACACTGCGTATCGGCCTCCTAAGGATCGCCCTGACTTGCTCACATGGGATAGGTACTGATCCATCACATACATTTATTTCAAACATCCATCCAGTTAGTTGATTAGTTATTACAAATAAATCACGATAAACGTGTTATATGTATGTATGAAAGCTAGCACTGATCGATCAAGATATATGCATGAGTAGGACAAAATGACTAGCTCACCTGAGACAGCAAGATGAGTAAAATCAAAGCAGGGAGTCCGAGTTCGATGCATTTAGCAAGCTGCCATACATGCATGCATACATATATACACAAAATATAATCTCTATAATATAAAGGCACGTGCTTGCCAAGTGATGCTATTCGCACGTGGGCATACATGAATGTAATAATGAAGCTAGACATGCATCTTAATTAACTTAATTACCTGAGGGAAACCAATAGCAAATAAGCCAACGCCTACTAGAGTCACAAGCGGAACTGCTCCCAGAGGGCTCAGGAACCTATATATGTACATTCACGTATGTATGTTATTGATGTAGATATATATAAAACCGATAGGTACTGATCATTTGAAGCTTGCTTGCATAAATTGAGTACATATATGATGATGTATATATTAAGTTGCTAATTAATTATACCTGAGAAGAATTCTCCACAAGCCAAGAAAACCAGCTAGGATAGGCATGCAGAATTGAAGCAAACATGATGGCCCCTTGTATTGCTCTCATTGTCTCAACAAACCTCTACGTATGACGCGTTACGTACGTTACAAATATTCATGCATGCATACATAAGCTAACTATATTTTAAGCTAGACACGCACACAATTAACTAAGGAAATTGATGATCGTTAGGGTGGCGCGGGGTGAAAATATAATAAGAAAAAGGACCTCGGAAGGATCAAGAATGAAGCCGAATCTGTGGGAGAAGATGATGAGGATGCAAGGGATGAGGAAGGCGTATGAGCCGCCTATGACCACAGGCAGTGTACTTCCTAGCGTGCTCTGCACAAGAGTATTGATGCCACTAACAAACAACAATGTTTGTATCACGTTCGCTTTGTCCACCTTTGTGCATATATATATATATATATATATATATATATATATATATGTGCATATATTAATTAATGAAGAATCGATCTCCTTGGCTAGAACGTACATACGTACATCCGTACAAATTAATCAAGAAAGCTTGATCGAATTAAAACCATAGGTTAATGAAGTATGATTATATATATTATATGAATGGCTTACTTTGGTGCCTCCCATTTGTGGGACGAGAATGGTTGGGATAATGACGGTAGTTCCCAGCATTACTAGGTAGTGTTGAAAACCCAGAATGATGCCTTCATCTACAAAACAAATACAGCTAGCTTATCTCTAGCTAATAGTCATAATATACTTCTGTTTTTTAATCCCTTGGAAGCCTAAACCATCGACTAGCTACCAATTAAGGAAATCCAATGTAACATCAAGTGACTAAGATGGAGTATAATTAATTAAGAGGCCGGAAGAACAAAAAGGATGGTGGTAGAGGAACTGACGCCATGGAGGAGGGCTATTGAGGCAGAAGTCGACTCCGGGAAGTTGGTCCTTCACTGGATGTGCTACAAACTCATCTCCTTTCCCACCATCACCTGCTGCCATTTCTCTCGATCGATCTTTAATTTATTAGTTAATCAACTAATAAATGTTTGCTGATCATCTCCGATCCATCGATGGAGTTCTAAGCTAGCCCGTTTATTATTGCATATATGTATGACGCTCACTATAGCTCAGGCAGTTACGAAGCCACAACAAAAATTCCATATAAATATTATACGTACGCATTGTATCAACTAGAGATTTTCAGCAAAATTATGAAGTCAAGAGCAGTTTCAACCAAAAAAAAGAAGTCAAGAGCAGTTGGGAAAAAGCGGAAAATGATATGGGCGGTTGGTGTGGGGAGTTACCAACTTACCATCCCAATTAATTGATTCAATGTACACTATGTTACAAGAAAGAGTGAATCACATACGTTACCTTACCTACGCTAAATGTTTTGGAAGATGCTATACATCATGTAATATCCGGGTCCATTTGATCCCATTAATACTTCGTTTCTTGACCCTGAAACCAGAATTCAATTAGCTAATTAATTTAAATAAACTAGTACAAATCCCGTACCATGTACGGGTAATGTAAATATAAATCCGAATTAACCGATTCGAGATTGAAATTTGACACGAATCCGCTTTTAACTCGAAAGTTTACAATCCAAACTCGATAAACCAGAGTCCGAACCTATTTTGACCTATACATGTACTTTTATTAATACAATGTTAATTCTAAAATATTTGTATTCAATTTTTCATATTTACATTATTATTTAGTACACTATTGACATATGTGAAAGTTTTTTCACTATTCTTCAATATTTAATAATGACAAAAACATATATTAATTAATAAGGAAAAATTGTTAAGTTATCAAAAAAATTAATTGAATATTTTTTAGGCATATAAGGATATAATGTTACAAAAATCAAGTTAAGAAAAGATCTTAAGATATCAAAAATTGGGTTAGATATCAATCAGATATAAGAAAATTGGATAAGATATAAAGTAGATAAATGGGTTATTCTTAGAAAATATAATGCAAAAATATAAAATTATTATTTTATTCAAACTTGATGACGTGGCGCAAATTTTTACACAGGGTTCTGTTTTATACTGTATTATAGTAGATTAAATTAGTTAGTTAATAAAATCTTATCTTTTCTTTTGATAAGAAGTTAATCAATAAAAGGTTTATCTTAGTTAATTAATTAATTAGAGGCTTGATGTAATCCTATAAAACCGATTCGTTGACGCTGGGAATTTTTTGGTGATACTGAAAAATTGGATGATGTGGCAAGAGGGCAAAAATCATCTAAATATGATTTACTTTTTATTTTATTATTTTTAAATAAAATTAAAAAAATAAATATAATTATCTACTTGGCATTCAAGTGGCACCTACCTCGCATAATCTATGAACACATCAGCGCGTGTGTCTTTCACACAAAGGAGTCTCGAGTTGGTTGTGTTAAATAGGAAAAATACGACTAAGTTTAGGTGTACGTTTAATTGAGCATTTTAAACTATGAGTCTAATTGAAAAAAACGTACAAGTAGAGGGGCTTAGTCATGTATTTTGCCAATTAGAAACGATCTACTTTTTTACTTAGGAAAAGGGTTACACTATATTAATGGCGGCCTTAATTAGTGATCATGAAACAATTTTTTTTTATCATGAAAGATATTTAGTATGAAAATATTATCAAAAAGTGAAGGGTGTACGTTCATCTAAGTCACAACTTAATCGTTGGAAAAAAAAAAGTAAATTACAACTAATCAATAGAAGTTTATTTATTTATGAAAGAGTTATATTTTATAAATAAGTTCTTGTTGGCATTTTTTTTAGCAAAGCAAACTTTCATTCAAATAGCAGAGTCATACAGCAGCAAAGAATCCAAATCAGGAGAACAAGCATCCAAACAAAACGAAACAACAAGATTTAAAGGTCTAAGAGAGGCCAACAAATGGGCTGGCCGATTCCCGTCGTGCTTCACATGACTCCATTCGCATACCTGGAATCCGCTAGCAACAGCTCGGTCACCCTTCCACTGGCGCCCCGACTTGAGTTTAGCCACCTAAGCGTTGCAATCCGATTCAGCAATGATGTAGGAGATGCCCGCTTGCGAGCATTGCCGGAGAGACCATTCCATCGCAGTCGCCTCCACAACCTCAGGATCGGCGCACACACCAACAGACGCAAAGCTGAGCAGCATGACACATCCATCCCCGTCCCGAACCACAAAACTGACACCAATTACCCCATTACTGCCCAAGCTGGCATCACAATTCATCTTCAGTAGGCTGCACGAAGGCTTCTTCCAAGCAGATCCGTTCCCATCAGCCACCGAAACCGACCGACTCACACCAGCCGCTCAGCTACTATACAACTCTCGAACTGAGGCAACAAGTTGACCCACATCATCATGGACACCCTCAAATAAGATCCTGAAGATGTCGAAACCGGGGAAGAAATCCCAAATCTTTTGTGCTTCCATACACGAGAAGAGAGCGTGTAACATCGTTTCCCTCAACCTGCATAATCCACACAAACAACTCGGGGTGATATTCCTCTTCCACAGGTTCGCTTTCACGGGAAAGACGTCCCTACATGCGCGCGCGCCACACCAAATGTTTTGCCTTAGGAATATCATTGGCCTTCCACAAGAGTTTCCAAGAAGCACCACCACCCCTCTAATCTGAGCTACACCCCAGATCAGCCTCGAAGTCCCTTTTCAGCAACATATGGTATGCACTCCGAGTAGAAAAGAAGTCGTCTTTCGTCCAGTACCACATAAGCTCATCAGGAACATTGGGACGCGTCAGGTGAATTTGCGTGATGGCCTCCACATCAATCGGCAGAAACAATTGTTGAAGCCGAGCCACATCCCAACCTCCACAGCCCCAGTCGATAAGGTCCACCACTCTTAGCTCTTCAGCACCCGTAGGGCGAGGAGAAATCGGCATGAACCTCCTTGGCCTCAGTATCAAACGATCACCCTACACCTTAATATCACTCCCACTACCAACATGCCACAGTAAACCGCCCTCAAGAGCCCGCCGTCCGAGCAAAATACTACGCCAAGTATAGCTTGGATTTGAGCCTAGACTCGCCTCCAAAAACGAGGTTCTTAGATAGTATCTTGCCTTCAAGAGCTTCGCATTCAGAGAATCAAGTTCCTAGAGAAGTCGCCAACCCTGTTTAGCCAGATTGAAATTCTCAAAGTCCCTAAAACCATGTCCACCTTTATTCTTAGGCAAACAAATCTTTTTCCAGTTGAGCCAATGAACCGCTCTTCGCCCACTACCATCCCCCCACCAGAACTTGCAAACAATCTGCTCCAATTCCCGGCAAAGATCCAACGAAAACCGAAAGCAACTCATAAACTAAGATAGGATGTCCTAGACAACACATTTTATCATAATTTCCTTCCCCGCCCTTGACAGAAACCGTTCCTTCCAGTCATTGAGCTTTTTCAATACTCTTACCTTTACAGAACTAAAGACAACCTTCTTAGATCACCCAACAACCGTCGGGAGACCTAGGTATTAATCATGTTTCTCCACCTCCTGCACTCCTGTAATGCCTCGGATTTCTGCCCTCCTACTCTCCACTACATTCCTGCTGAAAGACTATTCCGACTTTGCAAAGTTAACTTGTTGACCCGACGCTACTCCGTAATCACGAAGGATTCTGACAATTTCGCTACTCTATTGGCAAGTCGCCTTTGCAAAAAGCACACAATCATCTGCAAAGAATAAGTGAGAAATGCGCGGCGCCGACCTAGCAATCGCAATCCCCTGAATTGCAATCCACAATCATGTTGTTGGCATATTGATGATGAAGGAATTTGATTGATAGGATTAGTAAAATCTAGTAAAGAAATTTATGGATTCTTAAAATTCTAGAAATAAAACAAAAAAAACATTTAAAATTACAAAACAAAAGGAAAATGTAGACCATTTATTTCACCTTCACGGACAAATTTAAGTTGTAAATATTGGCCATAAAAGATATATTTATATTTTGTTAAAAAGTAATTTTTTATTTAATTTGGAAACAAAGCAGTCAATCACAAATTAATAGTACATGTATAAGAGAGAGAATATTGATGGAGTAGAAAATTTGATTTACTTACATTTGGTTTTTGTTTTCTTTTTTATTTTTTGAACGTGTGAGAATTACGATCATGTCTTAGGGTGGGAACATCCTTTATGATGAGAGTTATGATGTTACGCTTTTTAGTTAGTTTTTGTAGGTTGTTTTCTAGGTAGATTGAGTCTTTTCTAGATAGTTTGTACATGTAAAAACATGTGGTTTCAACTCTCTTTCGAGAGTTGGAGTCGTTTGTGCTGGTTTGTTGTTTTTGTAGGTATTTGAAGTGTTGAGGAGGAGTTATCCCAGTCTTTTTTAACTTTCTAGGAGGTGGTCTTGAAGTGGATTTGTGGCGGTATGGCGAAAGGAGAAGATGTCAGTTTATGGAGATTTCAAGTATTTTTAATGACGAAGTATGCAAGATGAGGATGTCTTAAAGGTACTCAAGGAAGTCTAAGAAGATCAAGAACGTTCAAAAGAAGAAACATTGAAGAAAAGCCAAGCTTTGGGGCGCGCAAGTTACGAGCAAAGAAGAGAAGAAGTTGTATGCTGGCTAGGGTCGTTATCGACCCACTCTGGGTCGGTACCGAGCGCCCTCTGAGGCCAACGAGAATTACATGCGTCCTAAGTTGGCTTTTATTGGATGTTTTATTTATGGGTCTTTTACGATAGAGTTTTTTTTCTTTTTAAGAACATTCCTACTGCTATATAAAAGACCCTAGGGGTGCCTTTAGGAGGATATCAAGTCATTATCAACTCTTTATCCAAGATCCTGGACAAATTGAGAGTGTTTTGAAATATTTCTAGGAAAGAAGTTGTGGATTTGCTTTGGAACTTTGAGATTTGTAAGTTCTTTCTTTCAATTGAAGTTTACTTTATTTTGAATCATGTCTTCCCTCCTCTCTTTGATTGTTGCTTGTATGATGAGTTGTGAGTAGTCTTCTTTTCTAGGATTGAGGTGAAACCAAACATGGTTGTGCATGATAAAGTATGAATCTTTGATAAAAACCTTTCCTTTAATCTCTATCCTTTATCCCTCTTGTTTGTTCTTAATTCCTTAGTGAAAATTAAGGCATGTTCATGTTCATAATTGAATTAAAAGATTAAATTGTGGATTTGGATAAATGTTGGGTTTGAAGTGGAAGTTAAAAACCTTAGATAACAAGTAGGGTTGCAAGTGTTTATCTTTATGAAAGTTGAGATACTTACTTTATTATTTGTGGTGAAAGTCATTCATGAGATTATTTGTTGGTTGATTTTTGATTCATATTTACATGCATAGCTTTGTTGTGGTGGATCCTCTGTCCTAGATCTCTTTTATATTGATTGTCAGAAGTTTTGTAGTTGCTTACATAGGTCGTTACCGAACCATCTTCGGTCGGTACTATTTGAGCCAAAATTTACCAATGAAAACTTTGACCTAAATCGGGCATAGATCGAAATAAATCAAAGAGAAGGATGAAAATTGTGTTTGTATTGTTGAAAAAAGCGTATGAATGTGTAAAAACATGGTAACCCGTTCTAGGGCTTACAATGGATGTATGAAGGTGTGACCCCCCTTCTAGGGTTTACAGTGTATGCCTTTGGCGAGGGCAATGATCTGATTTCCTATGATCCTCTATCTATCCTCCTCTACAATTTCGTGGGTTATATGGGCATTTATAGACAATAACTAGGAATCATATCTTATACAAGATATAATTCTATCTTAACTAACAAGTCTTCCGGAAAATCTATCTTATATCCTGGATATTCTTTATACTGTCTGGCAGGGAATATATCATATATGAGATGATATCTTGGAAAGATTCTATCTTGTAACAACCATATCTCGGACCGTCCCTCCTTCCACCGACTTAGCCAATTCCGAAGATTTGTTGTTATCCAAAGATGCGCTGGAGATTCTCTAGCTAGGTATTGATACTTCTTCGATTAAAACCTGGGTCTAACAGTATCTTTTAGCTGCAAGGCATTAGGCCACCTCTGGTAATGGGTTGCCTCCTGCTTGGATTATTTGTGGGTCCAACAATACCCCCAAATCATCTTGGTCGTTGAGGCGACGAGATGGGCGAGATGGATTTCATGGCTTTGATAGGATCCTTCATCATTTGCAAGAGTTGTTCGTTGATATAAGCGATTGAGTTTCTTTACTACAGACGTCTTCGTGACGGAAGCGTTACTAGAGGCGCGGACTCTATCGAAGTCGTCAGCTATAGACACGGACCTGACCGAAGCTTCTTACCGCCAACGTTGGTGTGATACCGACTAACTGGATGGTGATTCTCTAGTTGGGGCCTGGTGGATATGTAGCGATCAATCTGTGAATGATTGGCTTGGATCCTTCCCAAAGAATGGGGGTCTAAAGAGTGTCGTAGTTAGATCAGACGATCCCTGTCGCCTTCTTGCAACCATCAAGTTCTGGCCCTGAAGCTATCTTCTCGACTACTTCGGAGATTTTTCAACGACTGGGACCTGGATAATATCTCGAGAGGGCCGGCTGTGCGGCTCTGGTGGTGGCTCAACGACCTGGGTCTCTAATGATTCGGCCATTGCGGATTGTAGTAGGTGAACGAGAAGTATCTTGTTGTACTCCCTAAGGTTTAGGGTAGTGCCTAATCTTGTCATCTTTGGCATCGAAGATGCCTAGTATTTGGTTAATGACCAGTACAAAGTCGACTCGTACCTTAAGTCTCTTGATAGTTAGAGCCTTGGCTAACTCTAGTCCAAAGATAAGAGTTTCGTACTCTGACTCGTTGTTAGTGGCATCAAAATTACATCTGACCCCTTGAGCTGCTCTTTCCACCCTTGCTGATTTTAGCACGACTCCGAGACTTGCCCCCTTGCGTTCGAGTCTCCATTGGTGTTCAGTAACCATTTGTCCAAGGGCTCGTCGAGGGACGATGCCGGGACTTCTTCTTTCGCGCTTTCCTTGAGGGTTGGGGTAAAGTCGGCAACGAAATCAGCGAGCACCTGTGACTTGATTTCTCTCCGAGGTTTGTACCTGATGTCGTACGCGCTTAGGTGGATGGCCCACTTCGCCATTCTTACCAAGAATCCTGGCTTTTGCATGACTTGCCTGAGCGGTTAGTTCGTCAGGTTGTATATGTTATGCGACTCGAAGTATGCCTAGAGTTTATTCGAGAGCCTTACGACCGCTAAGACCAGTTTTTCTGTTGGAGGGTGACGTGTCCCGGCGGACACCATTGTCCTACTCACGAAGTAGACTGGAACCTGTTGGCCTTCTTCCTCTTTGACGAGGACCCCTCTTAGGGTGTTGTCCGGCACAGCTAAGTAAAGGTGCAGCACCTCTCCGGCGTCGGTTTAGCCAGTAGCAACGGATTGCCAAAGTATCTTTTCAGCTCTTGGAAAGCGGCCTTGTGCTTTTCTGTCCATTGGAAGCTCTTGTTCTTCTTTAGAACCTCATAAAATAGTCGACACTTATTTGAGGGTTTGGAGATGAACCGGTTAAGCACGGCTATCTTGCTGGTTAGCTTTTGCACATCCTTTACGCTTCGAGGGGATTTCAGGGAAGAAATCGCCCGAACTTGGTCACCACGTGCCTCAGAAAAGTAACAGACTGTACCCCGGAGATGCACTTCTAGGGATTTAGCTTCATGTTGTATTCTTCAAGGATTCTAGATGCTTCTTCCAAGTGTCCCCTGGGTAAGGAAGCGCTTGTGCTCTTTACCACCATATCATCGATATACACCTCTATTGTCTTTCCAATGTGATCATGGAACACCCGATTGACTAATCGTTGGTAAGTAGCCCCGGTGTTTCGCAAGCCGAAGGGCATTATATGGTAGCAATATGTGCCTTGCCCGGTTATGAAGGAGGTTTTCTACATCGGTGTCGTCAAACACGATGGCCTGTCCTGAAGATTTCCTGACGGCGTGCCCCGATGGTTGGGGTCGGCCAAAAATCGCTTTCTTTGGATGGTGCTTCGCTGTTGAGTATGTCAACCCACAGAGATTCGATCCCCCATATATCACGTTGATCACTCTGTCTGATGTCGGGGGATCTCGTCTTGCTTGGTGCTCGGGCTGAAGTTCCTCCAGTAAATCTTTGGGTATCGGAGCATCTGTTGCCACGTCTTTTATTCTTCCTTCTACGACTAGGCAGGCTATCTCATTTCGATCTTCTTTGTTTCTAATGACCTGCATAGTAGAGTTTTGTTTTTCTTTTAGCCGAACATAGGCCAAGTCTCTTGCTTGCACCTCTTCGAAGGTGGCACATGGGTGTTTAGGTGATTTCTTTGTATAAACCACCGTCGGGGGTAACCTCTTGCCTGAATGCCTCTACCGCAGTTGCCATGTCACAGGCTGAGATGGAGATTCTCCCGTGGTTGAAACAGTTCAGGAATTCTCTATGGATCTTTGGGACTTCAAAAGTATCCTGTAGAGATCGATATCATTGGATTGCTTTCGACTAGTGGCGGACTGAGAGCGAAAAGTATCTGAGAGATCCGCAAAGGACTGAATGCTCCCGCGTGGGAGATCAATAAATCAAGTCAGGGTTGGCCTTGCTAGGTTGGTACCGAACCCTTTGCACATCATAGCTTCTTTGGAGTAGTAGAGGACTGCGCTTGCCCTCGTTTTCTGCTTGTATATTGCCACATGTTAGTGAGGATATGTGGTCCCGATGTACGTGGACTTACTTGGAATGGAGATTCTTTGGAGTTTCGGCGTCTAATATCCGACAAGCGAACGAAGATTCTTCGAAGCCGTCTGATGCTTCGGGTTTCACGGGCTGCAGTCCCTGGTGATTTAATCAACTATGACGCCTACTTGCTCAGCAACCTTTTTTTGATGGCCGTGTCCAAGCTGATCTACTGCGCCTTTCGTAATCTTCCTCGTTGGTGTTGTCACCCGCGATCCAGGTTAGGGTGACATGTCAGTAAATTGAAACCAGTGAAAAACAAATACGAATAAGTATGGAAGGTTGATATTTATGAGATGCGCAATTAAGAAAGAAAGACTATCTTTTAGCGGCATTTTAGAAAAATTGTACTCAAACAAGGATAAAGGCGAAATCTGAATCCTTAGAATAGAGAAGCAAAACATGGAACGAATTGTGAGATAAGGGAACTGGGAAACCAGTATATGAAGGATGGAAAACATGATCAGGAAGGATCGACTTGACTGGTTGCGTCCAAGTTGCTTAAGTACTGGTCCTCTCCGCCTAGTTGCTGCCTAACGGCTCTCTAGCGACCAATAATGAATTATTGGCTTGCCTTGCTGCCCTTGACAAACCACCAAATTGTATTCAATGATTAGCATGAGTTTTCCATAATCAAAATATAGAAACGTAATATAATCAATTGAATGGGAAAAAGAGTTCTCCTTGTCCAGAAATTTGACGAGGAGATAACGAAGCACAGGGCTTTGATGTTCGCAAACCAATCCCTAGTATTGCATCATCCCCTACTTTGGTTTGATGATCACCAATGTCGGTTTGATGATCGCCTCACTCTTGGCTTTGCTGATCGCTCAAAACTTTTTCGGAGATTCTTTGGGCGTTTATCGGAGTTCTTCCATCTCTTCGTCTCACGATCTGGTGCTTTGATCTTCGTGATTTTTTGTTGTTCCAGTAGCGAGAGGGTCAGGATAGGTGTTTTCGAGTCCTGATATTGTGTCTTTTGATAAAGAAAGGCGGAGACCTTGGTCCTTTGATGATTGTATCGATCTTCGGCCCCACGGTGGGCACCAAATTGTTTGAGCAAAAAATTACCAATGGAAACTTTGACCTAAATCGGGCCTAGATCAAAATAAATCAAAGAGAAGGACGAAAATTGTGTTTGTATTGTTGAAAAAAGCGTATGAATCTGTAAAAACATGGTACCCCGTTCTAGGGTTTACAATGGATGTATGAAGGTGTGACCTCCCTTCTAGGGTTTACAGTGTATGCCTCTGGCGAGGGCTATCATCTGCTTTCCTATGATCCTCTATCTATCCTCCTCTACAATTTCGTTGGTTACATGGGTATTTATAGACAATAACTAGGAATTCTATCTTATACAAGATATAATTCTATCTTAACTAACAAGTCTTCTAGGAAATCTATCTTATATCCTGGATATTCTTTATCCTGCCTAGCAGCGAATATATCATATATCACAGATGATATCTTGAAAAGATTCTATCTTGTAACAACCATATCTCGGACCTTCCCTCCTTCTACCGACTTAGCTAGTTCCGAGGATTTGCCGCTGTCCAAAGATGTCTTGGAGATTCTCCAGATAGGTATTGATACTTCTTCGACTAAAACCTGGGTCTAACAGTATCTTATAGCTGCAAGGCATTGGGCCTTCTCTGGTAATGGGTTGCCTCCTGCTTGGATTATTTCTAGGTCCAACATGTACCGTGCGTGTTTTCCCAGATTTTCTGTGCGTTTGTGTGTGTTCGTAGCAGGTCGTTACCGACCCTAACTAGGTTAGTACCGAGCCTTCTCTTGAGTGTGTTTTCGTGTGTTTTTCCTTGATTTTGTTAGAATAGATTGCTAGACTTTGATTCTGCCAACTCTTGTAGACGAACCTGACTTCGCTATACTCAGCGGGGTCTTGATCTATAAATCCATTTGCTTGTTAAGGATCAAGAATAACCCTTTCATGTAGCTAAAAGCTCATGGTGGTTGTGGATAGTTTCCCACGAGAGACTATGACCCATAAAAGCTACTTTATCGGCCATAGAGTTACACTGCTAACTCTCATGATATATAAAGACTAAATGGAAAGCCCGAAGGGATACGAGAATGTCTATATAATACGTCTTGGCCTACTCCATACGAGGGATAAATCAACTCCTCTAAATTCATGATCTCTTATAAAAGATAATAGGTTCTTTACCAACTCCACTAAATCGATTTAGTAAGTTTACCTAGATATTAAAACGCATTGTCTTAACGATTCAATCCATGTTCATGGAAATAGATTAAATATATGTACAAAGTTGACTAATGTAGACAAATTGAGACTCTGTTTGGCAGGTAAACACGGACTCACTGCCCCCTTTCCCCTTCAATGGCGAACAACAAAAACCCAAAATTCTTGAACCCCTATCAAATCTTCCTCCTTATGTGTCTATTTTCAGTTAGATTTTGCAATGGAACCAAAAGGGAGTCCTTTTGGGGAAGTTCTCAAACAGATTTTTCAAGATTAGAATCTAGTCCAAACCCTAGAAAGTGTAATCATGTAAACCGAGCTACAGTGCTTGAGAGGCTTCGATCGAGGAAGAGTATACTTATCCTCAACAATGAAAACAACATGGAAAGAGGCGGGGACTATGGCTCGGGAGAGGGGCTTCAAAGTCTTGCCTCAATCTATGGCTAAACAACCACTGTAACAGCGACGACCAAAAGGGAGCGCGGAGTGGCAAGGAAGGCGAAGTTGGTGCACGGGATTCACTCTAGGAGTGTCGAGTGGACCGCATAAGTGACGGATGGATCCCCACGAGCAGCAACTGCTATTCTCTTTAGACTCATGACTCGGCTAAAGTCGTCGTGCCAAGATCAAAGATAAATAACCCAAACAAACAAACTAGTATAGTAAGCAAGTAAGGGATCAAACCCAAGAGAACTATGGCTTCTAGTATTAATATAATTATCAACTAAAGATATGGGGGGAAATCAAAGAGATATTAAACTAAACTAACCTAGAAAGCAAATAACAAACAAATAAATAAATAGATAGGAGGCAGGTTCATTCAAAAGATCCACTCATGAAATAATCACTCGATCATAGATTCATCTATTGATTTCATTCACACCTATGGTTAATTCCTACCCTGATCATTAACAATCGCAAGTCCACGGTCCAAGCAATTCTATAACCCTAGGCAAGGACGCTTAACCTAGAATTAGTATAGAGAACAAGGATATGCAGGATATAATATCAAACAATCAAGCTACGAGTCAATTGTAAGATAAAACAATCAATTCTCTCTCTTAATCCTAGTCCACGGTCCTAGAATCAAGTTGTCTTCTAGAAAAGAGATGCTCACATAGACAATGAAACAAATCAATTCAGACTATAGAACAATGATAATTCAACAAGTTGGCCAGGCTGAAAGAATCATACAAAGCTCATGGAATTAAGCACAAAGAGAAGAGATATTAACCAAAGGATAAAAATCAATTACCAAAACCTCACGAGTTCATGCATCAGAGCTTCTCCCTTGAACCAACCCAAGGAAATTAGCTCTCCATAACTAAACTAAAGAAAAGAATTGAATTATGAATAAGAGGTAGAAGATACTAAAAACCTAAGGCTGGCTCCTCCTTAAATAGCCCAAGGAACATGCTCCCTGAGATAGATAAGGAAAGAGGCAAAAGATAGAAAAGGAAACAAGATAGAAAGATTTCGGCCCGTTCGGATCCGGCATCGCCGCGGTCGCGTCGCCATCACCGCGCCCGCGCTTTTACGACAGAGAAGAACAAGTCGGTCGCGGCAGACAATCCGCGGTCGTGGTATCGGGACAGAACCACTAACGTCACTTCGGAGGCTGTTTTGACAATCTTCGGCTTGGAATCTGACTTCGGTGTACAAAGATAAATTGAATCCCTTGAAGTTAGATTTCCAATGGCACTGGAATCAGCTCAATCCGACCACTGTAGCCCAAGATATAGCCTTCTTAAGCAAGTGGTGTCACGCAGACAGCTCAAAACGCCTTAAAACTCTTGATTCTTGCATCCTTGTGTCTTCGGCCTAGATATTACAATTAGCACAAATTCTAACCTAAACACACTCAATATAGCCCTAAAATACAAGAGTAAATCTATACAAAATAGAGCGAATCAACTCATGAAGGTGGTAAAACGCTTGGAAGAATAAGGTGTTTCCCTGCTCTTGCCCTTTACCTAAGTTCAGTTTTGTACGTACAAGCAATGATATGGATGATAGTTTCCCATAAACTGAGAAGCTTTAATGTCTTGTATATCTAGTGTCAAATTGCTAATATTTTGTGTTTATGGAACACTACCATGGTGAAGATCCAAAAAGACAAGTTATTTAAGCAGGTGCTCTGTTTTGACAAGGAGCATTCCCATGAACAATACTTTGAACACATACCCACGAACAACTTGAACCCGAACCCATCATGGTTGAGGAAACCCTTAATGGCGGTGTTCTCTTGAACAAGTCCCCTCGAGGCCATTTGTTGACTAGTTCTCACTTAACAAGATGCGCCCTTTTGGTTGAAAATCATCTATATATATATGTGTGATGCAAATTAGTGGAATATCTAGCACCCTTTGGCCATTACTGAATTCTTATACTTTGGACAACAATCATGAAAACTATAGAATGTGCCTGGTTAGGCACCTCTTGCATTCTAATAGCTACTCAACCAAGAATAATGAACTTGAAATGTGTAACCTACTCATACCTAATTGTCATGCTCTGGAACATTGCTCAAGTTTTTCTTGAATTTGCTTGCAGGATGGTTCAAATTTTCTTTCGTATAAATTTCCGATGAGTTGGAGCTGTGTTTGGCATTGGACCAAGTTGTCTTGGCCAGGTCTTTTGTGCTCTGAGACTTATGAAGATCCTTCATCTAGATGAAGGGAACGTTAGCTGTCCGTGGCGCTATGCTTATAGTGCTTTACTCACCCCGATCCCATACGCAGCTTTGCTTTAGCTTTTCAGAGATTTGTATTTTATCTTCTTAGCTATTCTTACTTGCTTTTTGATTCTTCTAGCCGTCTTCGGCCGCCGTCTTGTTACGGCCTCTCGGGATTACCAAACCTGTTTGGTATTCTTACTCACTTTTTGGTTCTTCTAACCGTCTTCGCTTTTTGATTCTTCAGCTTTGCTTTAGCTTTTGAACAAAATGCAATGTACGCACACATCAAACTTGAATAAAAGGTATTATTTTTCTATTTCAATATCATCTTAATTATGTATTTGATAATATACTTTTAGTTCAGAAAGTTTTACTACTGTTTTATTCTAACAATTTGTTACTATTCTTAATAATTTAGTATTTTATAATATATATTTAGTTCAGAAACTTTTACCAATGTTTCATTATACTAATTTCATAATTGTTTTTAGCATTTTTTATAAATCTAGTTATGGAATCCTCTTATTAATATCCAACATAATTCTAGACAAAAAAAACATAATGGAAAAAGAAAATAAGGATTTTAGAAAGAAAATATTAAATTTATTTTAATTGAATACCAACTATTAAAAGGTAGTATTTTGGCATTTCATCTCAATAAGTATTTCCAGATAACCGTTTTAACTATAGTATAAACTGCATACAATTTGTAAAAGGGACACATTTTAACATAACAAATTGAACTTTTTGGTTGTATAAATTGAACTACCACATTTCAGGGTTATATAATCTGAAAAAAGATTTTTTTTATATTTTTAAATTTTAAATTATTTTAGTTTTTATTTATGTATTACAGTTGTTATTTTGCAGGAAAAATTATTTTGAATTAATAAAATATTAGACTAAAATAATTTTATTTTTGTGAAAATCGAATTTTATAAAAAATGAACTCGAAAGATATAAAAGTTAAACTCATAGAGCAAAAAATTGAACTAATAGTAAAAACAAATTGACCCATTTAATACTGAAAAGTAAAGTTGTAGTATTTATAAATTGAACAGTTACTATATTAATTTGAACTCTCCAGTATATAAAATTTAAATGTCGTACTTAAATGTTCTCACGGTATGTTCAGAAAAGAAAATAATATCGTTTTTGTTAAAAAAAAACAATTTCTTGAATATTTTTTTAAAATCTGGACCGTCCATTACATAATAAGGAGGTAAATCTAATGGATGAGATTACTCCTTACCACAAGGAGTAGTCCTTACTATAATAAGAGTAGTCCTCGCTTAAACCAAAACCTATTGTGTTGTTATATTTATATATTATAACTTTTAAGTATGAAAAGGTTCATGTTGGAGCATGATGCGATCCCTTCCCTTAATCCCAAGGAAGAAGAAGACGCTATGCCAATGCGTTCGGACGGACCCATTACTCGAGCTCGTGCTAAGGCCATCGCCCGAGCAACGACGTCCTTTGTATGGCGAGCCTCTCAGTCCATTAGCATTGTCCCTGAAGAACCAGCTACTTGGGTGCTGAGCGTCCTTAAGGCAAGTCCTGACGAAGAGGTCTTGGCGTCCCCATCCGGGGAAGGCTTCCTCCTGCATTGGCGTCCCCATCTCCAGCGTCCTTAGCTCTCAACCAGCGTCCTCAGCTCTGCACCAGCGTCCTTAAGCAGCGTCCTCAGCTCTACACCAGCGTCCTTAAGCAGTGTCCTCAGCTTTGCACCAGCGTCCTTAAGCAGAGTCCCTCAGCTCATGAGCAGAGTTCTCAGCAGAGTCCCCAAGACTCCTTTGTTATTTTATGTCCTTGTCTTTCCTTTTTTCTAGCTAGCTTATGGATAAGTATTACCTTTTGTAGTAAGGACAAGAATGTTAGGTCAGATTAGTTGTCTGGCCATTTATACTATGTTTAGGGATTTGGGCCAAGACTTGCATGTTTTAGGCCCAACCCATAAATGCTAGGAGCCTCCACTATATAAGGAGCTCTCCTCTTTTGTAATCCTTACGTTTACATTAAATGAGTTTTGGCTGAATCGAGATTGTCTCTTCCCCAAAACCGCTGACGTCACCCCTTTTAACCCTCTTCTCCGACGCCCTCCTTCTCTCCGGCCAACGCCGACCTTCCTCGACCTTCGGCGAGTTCTTCCGTCCATTGGAACTATTCACCCATCCCTTACTTAGCTTCCGCCCCATTTACATCATAGTCCCTTCAATAGTAGGATAAAGGCACAACTCGTAACCTAGATTCTTGGCCAAAGCGAGTCCTTATCGGGAGTCCCGAGAAGGCGATCGCATCACAACAACATCTAACAGAAATCGATGGGTCTATTTCACTTCTGGAAGAATGAAGATCTGTGAATTAGTTTTTGGGTTTTAATTATGCATTTCAATCATGATTTGAGAACAAATATATGGTCTTGTTTTGTCTGAAATTCTATTAATTACTCTAATTAGATGCTTAGATGCTTTGGTATGTAATTCAATTATGTATTTTGATAATGTATTGGAATATGTGTTTTTGTTAATGTATTTCAACATCTAATGTTAAGATGCATGCATTTAAAAAATCTCTCTTAGTTAACCGGTTAACCATTCTGGCTTTATGATTAAACGATATCGATTAATCAATACATAGCGGTTTGGACATGATTACCTTAATTTAGTAACCAAATTTTTTATTAACCGATATTTAGTTAATCGAAGTTCCGGTTTACCAACCGTGCCGACCCTATGGGTGTGGGTGGTAGGGGTGTCCATTAAAAACCGGGTTCGAGTTGAGTTCGGGTTACGGGTCAAACTGGGTCGGGTTGCTTCGGGTTTTCGTCAATTTTATCAATTTTTTTACCAAAATTTAAGTAAAATACTATTTAAATAATAAAATATAATTAATATAATATTATTTTCTAAAATTTTAATGATATATCATAACTTTCTAAAATAAATTTTATATATTATAACATAATTTAAACTACAAAAAATCGGGTCCGACCCAATGAGTTCGGATTTAACCCAACGGGTTCGGGTTTCAATCAGATCGGGTTGAAACTGAATCACGGTCTAAATTTTCAAGTCAAAACCCAAAATTTTCAGGTCGAATCGGGTTCGTGGGTCGGATCAGCTTTTCACCGGTCTAGGTAGGCGTGAGAAGAGAGAAAGGGGAAAGAGGAAGAGAGTTACTAAACGTAAGGTTGAGAATCTTGTAAAATTGAGAGAGTCAAATATTCATGGGTAGCAAGGTCTTTTGATTTGAAAACCCTGTTTTTTTTGGAGTCGCTTCCTCCCACAACCCCGACGGCCGGCCATGGCAGGACTCAGGCGCAATCTGGGGGTTGTATCGCGACGGCTCTCTCTCGCTCGTAGCATGGGATCGGCGGCGGCGGCGGCCTACGATTCCGATTGGGACGACGATGAATCCGAGCTGAGAGGTGGGGCCTCGGCTGACAGCGAGGGCTCGAAGCTCGGGAGGGGAGTCCAGTGGGTTGTGATCGGCGAGCCTGGTGCCAACAAATACGTTTACGCTCGGTGGCTCTCCACCCTCCTCCACGTTCCTCACATTTCACTCGGGACTCTCCTTCGTCAAGACCTTAGCCCTCGCTCTCCCCTTTACAACCAGGTTCCCATCTCTTCCTCTAACTAACATTATTGCTTCATTGTTTATTCATTTGTCTGTGCATTGTGGGATTCTGATTATCCTGGTGTCAAGTCAACTTGTGATCAAGACCTTAGCCCTCGTACTTTGCTTTCTGTATTCAGATTGAGAGTTCTGTAAACTCAGGCAAACTTGTCCCAGAGGATATTATATTTGAACTATTGACTAAGAGGCTGGAGGAGGGATCTTCAAGAGGCGAACAAGGATTCATCCTAGAGGGAATCCCTAGAACCAGAACCCAAGCTGTAAGTCTTTTTGTCTATGATGTAAAAATGATATATGCTCCCTCAAGGGTGATATTAGACAGGTAATATGTCAGATTTTAACGGTATTGACACACATAATGCCCATGCAAAAATACAACATTGATTCATCATATCTGAAATGCTGCTAACTGATACAGAAGGTTACCAAATGCAGTAAAAATATGCTGTACATACATTCAGGTCTTGAAGATGTTTGGGAAACTGTTCATGCTCTTATCAGGCAATTTCTTACCTCGTGTTGTTGCAATGCCTCAGGAGATACTGGACCAAGTTGCAGAAGTTGATTTGGTGTTGAACTTTAAATGCTCTAGTAATTGCACTATGCATGCGCAGCTGGAAAATGGATTCAATTTCCGTCTCCAAGGCGGTCCAGCTCAGGCTTCTTGCTCTGATGGAGCTGCTTGGAGGGAGAAACTCCGTGCTTATGCAGAACAGGTATCCTCTGTCTCAATCTTCATCCCTGATTGAATATATAGATACAGTGCCATTTCTTTCTGTTGAAAGTCATCTAAATGCTGGATAAAAATGTATGATTATATTAGCTTCAGGTACAATCCATATTTGTGAAGCTGGTCTTGCTGAGTTTGTTCAGCTGTGTTGTTACTTCATTTATTTGAATTGTTCGTTTAATTATGCACAAATTTAGTATGTTGCACGCCTTGGGACTTGTACTTGAAATATGAGAAGTAAAGCCTAAAGTAGTATTCTCCCTTTTTCATGATAGAGCAAACCAATGGAGGATTACTACAGGAAACAGAAGAAGCTGCTTGAATTTAAAGTAGCAGAGGCACCTGCGGAATCTTGGCATGGTCTTTTGGCTGCATTGCGGCTTCAACACTTGAATTCCTCAGCCCATTTGACCAAGTTGACTGCTTAAATGGACCACCTCACTGCATCTGTTTCCTGAATCTTGGCACGACAGAATATGTGGCAAGAGGTATGGCATTGGGTTTTTCTATATAGCATATACGTGCATCTCATTTTGTTCTCGGAAAGTTTTGTTCTTGTGTTTTCGGCTTAGCATCAGTGCAACTTCAGAGTGAGGTGTTCTTTTTGTAATTCCTAGCTAAAAGATAATTCAGTCAGTGCTGCCTTATAAAATAATCGCAGGATTCTGAAATGTGTTTGTTTGTATCTAACTTCATATGCCCTGCCTATTCCAATCTTTTTGGCGGCATCCTTCCGCATTGGCTTTTCTCTTGATATTATCTTCTCTGATGTTAGTTTAACATCCTTGTACCATTAGTGTATAACTCGGAAATTTTGCCATTACTTGTAAAACAGTCCTTTGTTCTTTGTATCCGGAGTATATAACTCGGGAATTTTGCCATTTACTTGTAAAACAGTTTTTGGTTCTGTTGGAACTGTGCCCTGTGGCTGGTGGCCGTTGCGTACTTGCACTTGCCAACTTAAAATGTTGCCCAAAAGAGTTGATCTTCGAGGACATGTCTGTAAGAACGAAAAACCCGCATGGGATCCAACCACTTCTCAACTTTAATTTCATTTATTTCAAATAAAATCCTTCTAACATAATTGTAACGCTCTCCAAAGCAAGCAACGGCTCATACAGCTATGCAGAGTGATATTAGTCATGTTTTGCAGGAAAAAAAAAGTGTTGTTATATACATGTGTCGCTCATAAAATTGATTCATATCAAAGCATAGAGTAGAAACAATGTAGCAACGTTATAGTACACCTCTACTTGTATTCCTATCTGTAAGTTATCATCATCTTGATGCTACAATCTCATCTTCCACGAGCTCTTTGTGCAAGGCTTTATGGATTGGACAGAGGTGTAGCGTCTGATGCTTTAGAATCAGCATCAGACTCGGACTGCACCTGAGCTGCATACTGCAAATTCCACAGCACATCCTGAAAGGATGGACGAGCTGATGCTTCTCCTGAAATGCACTTATTCGTGATGGATATGACTCTTGATAATGATTCTTGGGAGCTAGTGCTCAGCACAGTTGGATCAACAATCTTCCATCGGCCGTCTTGGCTTCCAAATGATGTCTGTAACAGTGCAAAAATATGAGTTTTTACTTCAACGTGTTGCTTCTTGTTCATGAAAAGGCAATGTGGGATTGAGAAATTTGTGTAGCATACCATTCCATTGAGGAGAAGCACGTCTCTGTTCCCAGCAACTATAGGCCCGACAAGTGCTTCCAGCAAGATGAATCCGAAGTTGTAGACATCATCCTCAAAAGTTTCTGTTTTCCTATGGAACAAGTTTTCAAATGATCAATACCTGGCTACTAAATCTATACATTCAAAGTGCGTGCTTGTACCGTTCAGGTTTGAGTTTGTAATTTTTATAGTTATTTTTTCTTTCAAGTTTCGTATAGTTATTTAAAATAATCCCTTTTAAATATGCTGTATTTGGTTAGTCTCCTTGATTCTCAAAAATCTCAACCGGGAAGCTAGGAAAAAGGTGTTTCCAAAACACAGAAGCCCCAAGCATTTCATATGGATTTTTTGTGTGTTTGTAGTACAGTACAGCTATATTGAAAATCGGCTCTTTGAATCAGGAAAACATACCATGACTTTCCGATATCTTCCATTCCCTAGCAATATGGAATAACGGCAAGAGTATTAGTTCAGAACTAGAACGGGTTGAACGAAGTATAAAAAGCACGCGAGAAGTTGAGAGTTGAGAATACAAACCTCTGGCTTTTCGGCATCATCAGTGATGAGTGAGATCCCATAATCACTCAACTTAGCCACCCCATTTTCATCTAACAGTATGTTGTTTGTTCTCAACTGATTGTGAAAATAACCAGGAACGACACCCGTGTGAAGAAAGTGAACAGCTTTGGCAACATCAATTAGGATTGCCAGTCTATCTGACCAAGTGATCAATCTCCGCGGAGAACTTTCTGTGTCAATGAATGGAGAAATATCAGTGTTAACAAAACCACTCTATGATCAATCTGCCACTTAATTTTATAGAATTGAATCACCTGACAGGTGTGTACGTAGGCTTCCACTAGGCACGTACTCATATACAAGGAAGATCCTGCCTGTGTAACACTGATCATGGCCATATTCGTCGAGACAGTGACCCAAAAGAGCAACTAAATGAGGGTGGCGAAGTTTTGAGAGGTGGTCTAGCCGTAATCGAAGTCTTTGAATTGAATATTTCCCGTACAAGCATAGAGATCGTATTGCAACATCAGTCCCGTTTGTCAGCATTCCCTTGTATATCTGAAGATGAATGAACAAGGACAAGTTGCTAAGATCTCAATAGTAAAGCATCCTTGATGACATAACCAAAACAGAGTCATCCCATTGGAGTTTGCTGCAAAGGATGTAATATATACCTTCCCAGTTGATCCTTGACCAAGGATACTTGATGCATCAAAACCATTTGTAGCATTCTCTAATTCCTCCATTAAAAACATTCGGTATGTTGGGGTGCCTTGTGATCCTGCCTTTGCTGCTTGAGAAATCAGCCCTGAAGAAATGAAGATCAGCAAAAAGACAGTAAATATTCACATTTTCATTTATCTAACAATTTAATATATGGGGCACTTACTAGCATTAGCAAGGAAATCAGCAGAAAGACCAATTTGCTGATTCATTTGCGCAGCCTTTGGGAGCTTCTGATGCTCCATTTTTCTACTTGGTTTCTTGCATTTTCTCAGTAAAATGAGAGCCAAGAATAGCAGAAATAGTAACAAGATAATGCTTCCCACTATCACAACAATAAAGAATACTCTTCCTTTTTGCAAGGAGAATAAATGCAAGGTGTGTTTTTCCTTGCAATATGACTCTTGATGCTGTTTTTGTGCACCAACGGACGACAAACAGTTCCCGCCATACCTAACTATTCTCTTACCCAAAGTGGTTTCTAAGCAAGATGGCAGTCCACCAGTCAGTCTGTTGTTGGAAATATCCACAAATCCAAGTTCATTCCCACATTTCAGCTCATCAGAAAGAGACCCAAAGAGCCTATTGGATGCTAAGTTAAAGTAACTGAGGTTTGGTAGAGAGAATAGAGTAACTGGCGGTAAGCCCGAGAGCAAATTATACGAGAGATCAAGATGCTGAAGCTGAAGGAGTTGACTGAATTGGTCTGGAACTACCCCAGTGAAGGAATTCCTGCTCAGAAGAAGGGTTACTAAACTACTGGGCATTTTAGGCAGCCCAGAGTCAAACTGGTTCTGTCTTAGGTCCAGTAAGTGTAAGTTATGCAGACTACTCAAATCTACCAGCTTTCCAGACAGGTTGTTTCCGGACAAGGAGAGATCTGTGAGGTTAGCAATGTGAGTTATGGATGAAGGAAAACTACCCTGAAGATGGTTGTCCTTCAAGCTTAAGACAGAGAGGTTGGAAAGTGAATCCCACCAATCTGGGAGCGTGTCATTCAAGGAATTACTATCAAGTATGAAACTCCTAAGACTGGACATAACAGATATCTTAGGAGGGATCTTTCCATATAGAAAATTGGCACTCATATCTAGTAGCTCTAGAGAATGCAGGCAGTGGATTTTGTCAGGCAAGGGTCCCCAAATGCCCAAAGACACTAAGCTAACAGCCCTTAAGTTAGGCAAGCTTGTCAGCGTGGTTATGAAAGAATCGATGGAGAAACTCCGAGAGAGGGTCTGTCCGGGGATTGCAAACCCGATGAAGTCGGTTCTTCTGGTTTTAGCATTCTTGTCACCAGCAATTCTGAGCTCAGTCACAGAATTGGCTTGGCAAGAGATTTTCACATAAGGGGACGAAGCGATAGCACAAAAGTCTGCAGTGTGATTCTCCCAGCCCTGCAGCTGGGAAGGGTACTCCAAATGTTTCCTCAGTTGAAGAAGAGCTTGGGTTTGGTAGCTTTGCAATTGATGCGTGAGTGGGACGATATGAGCCCATGAAACAAACATCAGAGGAATCAAAAATATTGGCACCATTTCAGCCGAAGCCAAGATCAATTGATGTTTCACCTAGATTTCTAACTCCGGAGATGAGGAGTTCTCAGTTGGAACCTCATATGAGACTGTTGGCCTGCAAATAAATACAAGAATCTTCCTAAGATACTCGTACCGAAATTCCTCGGAAAATCAACAGGAGAAGTGGACAAGATGGACAGATGAGAGTAGTAAAAGAAACAATCCTCGGAAGAGCAATGTACCGAGATGCAGTAGGGAAACACGGCCGAATTCACCAACGTCCGGAGTTAAGAGAAAGCCTGGGAATGATGGGAAAAAAAGAAGCCAAAGGTAGCTCAACCCTTTTATCATTCAAAGAGCTAATGAGCAACGAATGGAAAAGCGGTATAAGCAGCTTTAATGGGAAACACCTCCGAGAAAGAGAGATGAGAGAAAAGCAGGGTAAGCAAGTATCCAATGATTGTGAGGTTATCACGGTCGGATCACATGAATTTTCCCACCCCTGTTTAATGTTGAGTTTGAATGGTTCCCTAGGCACATAACATCATATCTATACTAGAAAGTGCGGGTTGTTATATGAACGATGACATCTGATTTTGTCTTAATAAATCATGTATTTATTGTCACCAAAAAAAATCATCTATTTATCTTTTAAACAGTCATGAATGGACTATGTTAATTAATCATGCTTTATTGTTAACTAGAAAGTTTGGCCGGGCGCAACATGTAATTGAAATCGACGGTGTTGGATATCGAGAAATCTTTGTCCATCTTCATGACTATATATGAAATATGATTCATGAAATATTCATAAATTTTATTGAAAACGTGAGTGCGTTGACATTATAATTAAAACAAGTACGGAAACAAATACTAAAGGACAGCAACATGAGATAGTGGGTGCGGAGAAGAGCGAATGTAATCTGAGCCCGTATGGATGTGCTTAGTGTAATCTGAGATGGTCAGTGTCCTGGCAGTGGGGACTGCTGTCCATTGTCCTGTGTAGTGCCACAGTTAATGTCCGCTTCAGTGTTTGAGATGGATTCATGTACTTGGGATACCTTGGTATTGGTTTGGACGATGTCGTTGCATATGAACTGGTCATAGCTGTGATGTGGGTAGTAGGTGTTGGTTTTTATCTCGAACACATGCGTTGTAGTCATCAGTTTCCGTATTGTTGCTGGAAGTGGAAGTGTGTCTTTATTCTCCTGTTAAAAAGCAAAGATTAGGAATAAGTTTAACACATTCCAGCCTCTAGTATACATAGATGGATCGAACAGAGACGAACCTGTCTGCTTTCCTGCAATAGCTGAGTTGCCGTTGTATTAGCTAGTTTCTCAATGGTATCGTCAAACATGATTACAGTAACAGATCCTGTTGAGTCTTGTACTTCCAATTGTA
The DNA here is from genome assembly GCA_963924305.1 of Polygonum maritimum. NCBI lineage: Eukaryota > Viridiplantae > Streptophyta > Magnoliopsida > Caryophyllales > Polygonaceae > Polygonum > Polygonum maritimum. The sequence goes on along the minus strand of OZ002732.1, from coordinate 26,965,576 downwards.
ACCTTAATCTGTGATGGCATTGTCAACCATGTATGCACTCTTAGAGTTTCGTTGCGTGTATGATTGACGGATTTGAAAAGTCCAACCTTAGGGTTGTATTTGTCGAAATGTTTGTAGTAAACGGTGGGGGTGAGATACTGGTGTGGTGTCATACCTTATAGATGGTTAGTTAACGAACATCTCGCATGTCTCGCACCAATACATTCCCTCAATTTGGTATAGAGGCCTTTGACATTTGACATTTGAGCATAAGCAGTGGCTCCAGCCATTCAATGATTGGATTTGAGCTATGTTGACCTCACAGATGAAAATTTCCTGTTTTTTAGTGTCACAATTTATAGTTGTTAGATGTATATATGTGACTGCTCTTGTGTATGAGGGAGCTGAAGTTGTGAGCATTGGCACCTTGTTGTTCGCTCGAGCGGAATGCAGTAGGTCTGAAATACTCCCTTTCAACTTCATGTTGTCCTTTGTTGGTATTGTGGTGCTGACTTTCGTTGCGTCATTTCTGTACGTAGTAGGAGCAATTAGTTGACATTGTATGAGGGTAAGTTAATTGCATCTTAATGATGTGTAGGTGTGTAGTTCGAAAGCATAAGCAGGTGCTATATGAAGTCAACAACATGTTATTAGTGCTGGCTTGCCTTAGGAAGTGGGTGGCGTCAACTTTGAGGAGTCTATATCTCAAATGTGTAACCGGGGGTACGTCGGCAGCATTCGTAATGGTTGTGTCTAAAGTTGCGGAGAGAAAGACGGTTCCTACATGTATGATTTCGTTGATGTAACAGATTAGTTAATTCATCCTTGCATTAGAACACAAGCTATGGACTTTACTGAGTAAAGTGTCGTACCCCTAAACTGTTTGATATCCATTGCTGTGAAAATGAGGTTGGCCCTGGAGGGTGTTTCATTTGCTTTTGCTTGGAAGGCGGCGCATAGAGGTCCCCAGAGTGTGAGATTGAGAGTGAACCCCCTGTTAACAGCAAGTAAGATTTCTTAATGTTCGGTTAACGCATATTTCATAAAGCACAATACAAAGCAGAGTTCACCGTTCATTCATGAGCGTGCATTCTAGGTATGTGTAGCCTTCATGCAGGGTTTGAAGTGTTCCCACTCTTACAACACAACCTATGACATCTGCCACAATTTCTTTTTCGTTGAAGTTGCGTGTATTCATGCGTACTAATTGAAAAGGATATATGTCATGAACTTACCAATGAGGTATGTGCTTTGAACATATCTAATTTCTTCAAAAGGAATGAATTGGTACGGATAGCGAATGAACCCATCTCTTCGTTGCTCTATCTTTGTTACAATAGTATCCGGTTGTAGTAGAAGGACATGGGTGTTGTCTTTGCGGATCCTATACGTGTCTTTGTTGGGGATAACGGTGAAGTTCTTGATTCGATAGATATTTCCTTCCTCTAGTATAGGCCCTGAATTTGGTGACAGATCACGGCATGCAGAACATTGAATAACATTACCCTGTTAACAGGAAAAACATGTGAGCGTGTAATACATGGAAACAGTTCATTGCGATGTAGTTGTTATTCTATATGTGTTTTACCTTGTTATCTGAAAGAAGATACTCAGTACCAATGTAGTTCCCAAGGACGGTGTGTGCATTCCACTTCTGCGACACCATGAATTCAATTCCATTCTTAGCTGTGTCATAGAGTGCTGCAGGGGTAGGAATTGTGTCTTTGTTCATATTTGATCCCGTTGAACCCTGTAAACAAAAACCACGTAAGATATCTCTCTATCGGTAATGCATTACTTGCAATGTAGTACTTCTTTATTTGTGAGAAATTTGATTTGAAGCAGTATGTGATGTTTACCAATATATTGAAAAACGTAGACATGTAACACGAGTGCTTGTCTGTAGGGGTGGTTGTGATTTATGTGATATGAAGTTGGACTGTGTTTTGTGTTACGTGTAGCTATGTCAGTGTGTATATATAGTGGAATGTGGATTGGAGTTTTTTTTGATGATGATGATTTATGATGATGATGATGAATGTTGGCACTAAAGTGTTCGGCAAAATACATGTACGGCCCCCTATACTTGTCACTTTTTTGCAAACGGCCCCCTCTACTTTGAAATGTTCTATTGAACACTTCTACTTGTATATCCCTATTGCAAACGGCCCCCTCTACTTTGAAATGTTCTATTGAACACCTCTACTTGTATATCCTTATTCCATTGAGCGCCTGCTATCCTCCGTGGCATAGTGCGTGTAACTCACTCTCTCTTCCGCGAGTAAAATCATACAAATCTCAACCAAAAAAAAGGAAAATCATACAAATTGATGACTTGGATTATAATGAAAAGAAAAAAAATCATCTTTTAGATTTTATTAACAAAAAAAAAATCCATCTTCTTCTACCTCCTTCATCCTCCAAATCTAACTTTCTCATCCACTCTCGAGCTCCTCCTCTCATCCCTAACCCCCACTTCCAAACAATCAATTGCTTAATCAATTAAATTCATCTTCTAATTGCTCAATCAATTAAATCCATCCTCTTCCTGCTCAATCCCTAACCCCACTTTTCTGGCCTGCTGCCTTCCTACCCCGACCTCCCAATGCATCCGCCTCTGCCCCTGCTCCCCGCCGCTCGTTACTACCCAGCCCGACTAGCCCCGCTTTGCCTCTCGCTCGAGCCTCCAGCCACGCACCTGTCCAGATCTCGTTCGGGTCTTGCCCAGATCTCCGATTGCACAGCTGTCTAGCCCGACCGCCCTCGGTTCTGGCCGAACAACTTTGACCCATCGACACCGCCCCTGCCCGGACCCCGACGACCCTAGCTACTCCTACTAGAGCCTCCGCCCCTGCTCGAGTATCCGCCCTCGGTTCCTCCAGAACCTCCGATCGCGGGTGAGGACGAAGAACTGGGAGCCGACACAGAAGGTGTCGAAGTGGACTTCCGGGAGCCTTGGCCGTGGGCGTCGTAGCGAGCGGGGAGGGTGTGTTGGGGTCGTCGAGGAGGGCGGTGGCCAGGAGGCGGCGTTCGGCAGAGATGATGGTCGGGGAGGCGCGCTCGGGGGGTCGGCCGGATAAGACGCCTGATAAATTGAGGTCCGGGCGGGCGGCGTGGACGGTGGCGAAGACTGCGACGGGAAACGTCGAGAATTGGTCGGAGTAGTGGGAGAAGGTGGAGAAAGCGATGAGAGAAAGGAGAGGGCTCATAGGAATGGTTTTTGCTTTTTGTTTTTTTTTTTAATTTATGTGAAATAAATTTTAATTATAGATGTAAGTGGAAATGACATGGATAAATTGTACATATGTGGCATATTACGTGGCGCTGACATAGAAATTAATCAAACGCACAGTGCTCAATGGAATAGGGATATACGAGTACAGACGTTCAATAGAACATTTCAAAGTAGAGGGAGCCGTTTGCAAAAAAGTGACAAGTACGGGGGGCCGTACATGTATTTTGCCCTAAAGTGTTCTTAACAACCTTAGGTATCTGTTTTGGGAGCTGAAAGGTTAATAGGTTTGGCAATGAACAGTAGTGAGGGTATAGTGTGGTATGTGAAAGGGCTGAATAAAAGCGGATACACTGAAGTGTCAAACGGCTGAATAAAAGGGATGAACCAAATAGCACTCGAACATATGCACAAATCTTTCATTCATTTCTGTGGTATTGAAATCATTATTTACGTTTGGGTGTTTCATTCTTGCGTGTGAATTATGGAATCGGTTCTCCAAAAACAAGAATTATGGAATCAGTTTTGCTGAAAGTTATGGGTGTATCCATGTTTTTAACATGTATGTATATGTATTAATATTGGGTTTTATCAGCTCTTAACTTGCTATGTTTAATGATTATCGGCAGTTACTGATGCAGTTGGCAGAATTTTGTGGTGCTTCTATCCTATCCTTCTTAGCACTTAATATTTGTAATGAAAGTATACTGTTACTTGGTTATAATAAAGGTAAACGTTATGGGACATGAAGGGTTGTTCGTGTTAATTTTAGGAAGGGGTGAGCTTTAAAACCATAGTTGCAGCATTTTATTTATTCTGACCGTTGGACCCTTTTATATAATATCCATTATGTTATATATAATATATAATATAATGTATAACTATTCTTGCAATGAAAGTTTTGAGGTACTGCTTAAAAAAGAAATAAACCAACCAAGTATGCAACATTGCAACCGAAAGAAATGTTTGGTCAGCTCAGGCGATGACATGCGGATATATATACAGTAGTATTGCAAAAGTGTCGATACACGATCGTTTTGGCCTGATTACTTTTCTAATCTTTTGTTAACGAATACTTTGCTTAAGAAATCATTCATCCCCCTTAATAAATGTGTGTTGGTTTGTCATTTTATTGAGGGTTGTTCGATCACATGCATATATATATAGGTTCTATAGTGTACAACATCCTATAGAGAACAAGTGAACAAATCTCATCCGTAGGATGAGATTTGTAATGGATGGCTGGATTTGTATCTTCAATATTCATTAATAAGAAAATAGAAATATAAAACAAATATTGGAGAGATTCTCTCCCATATTTTGTAACCACCCAAATCACAAGTTGCCAAATCAAAACACGCATCTGCAGACGCTATTGAATCCCATCGCCATTGCTCCTCCATCGCTACAGAATACCGGCGAGCCCCCACGAGTGAATACCGGCGACCGATACCGCATGCCACCGACGACCACCACCATGATAGATCGCACAAGCCACCGGCTAGCCGCCAGCCGTTCATCGCGGCTAGGGCGAATGGCGGGCGGCCAGGGCGAACGGCGACCTACGATAGATCCTCTGCTCACCGGCGACCACCAGCGTGTTCTCACCAGCCACCAGTATCCCGGCGACTAGCGATAGATCCCCTACTCACCGGCCACCACCATTGCGCCAGCCACATCGAGCCACCATTGCGCTGGCCGTCGCAACACCGATTCGTCGGAGCCCCCGTCCAAACCACGACAACGAACCACCCCCCGTCGGAACCACCGCATCGAACCACCACGTCGCGAAATCCACCACGTTGCCAATTATTAATCGTATAAATATGGCATCAGGTAAATTTGTATATAATTTTTTCAATATGTATATGATTGATTGGATTTAGTATATGTCGTGAATTTATGTATAAATTGTTTATGTGACATATTTCTACAGATCAAGATGTATATAAATAACGTAATATTGTATATGATAACCTGAGGAATGTATATACGAAATTTGTTGTTGCTAGATTGTTTCTGTGACCTATTTCTACGGAGCAAGATGTATATATGTCCAATAATATTGTATATGCCAACCTGAGAGATGTATATACTAAATTTGTTGTTGCTGGATTATTTTGTGACCTATTTATACAGATCAAGATGTATATATGTACATTAATATTGTATATGACAACTTGAGGAATGTATATACGAATTTTGATGTGGCTGGATTGTTTATGTGACCTATCCCTACATATCAAGATGTATATATGTATATTAATAATGTATATGATAACTTTGATGTGGCTGAATTGTTTAGGTGACCCATTGCGCCGGCCGTCGGAACCACCAATTCGCTGGAAGGCCCCGTCGGAACCACCACATTGAACCACCAAGTCGCCAAAGCCACCACTAACACCACGTTGTTAATTATTGTATATATGTATAGTAATATTGTATATGACAACCTAAGGCATGTATATACGAAATTTCTTGTAGTTGGATTGTTTATGTGACCTATTTCTACAGATCAATTCAAGATGTACATTTGTACAGTAATATTGTATATTACAACGTGAGGAATGTATATACGAAATTTGATATCTTTTACACAACTCTACGAGACTAATACAGTAATATTTTGTACTCGTACATAAGATATTATATTAAAAAAAAGCGTGAGTTGGTCCATGACAAAAGAAGATGTTTGGTTATATATCCATGACCTTAATTTGATACTGATTAAAAAATGAGAATAAATTGGATCAAGGAAGGTAGATATACAATCCCTATAACGTAGAGAATTTGTTTTATTTAATTTGCTTTTTTATTCCTTTTTTGATAACGTGTAAAACAACTTCTCCAATTACAGATGCTATAATTACGGGAGTACCAATAGACATTCTTTTTTTGATTTAAAAAAAAAATCGAATTTGTTTTTGTTGTTGCTACAATTAAGGGGGTGTATTATCATAATTATTTTGTCCATTTTGAGAATCAATCTTAGCCATTAAAACCAATCTCATCCAAAGGCCCATAACTGTTCACCCGTTCACTCATATTTAGCTGTCCACTATTGAACTTTATTCTATATATATATATCTATGTTATATATGTAATTAACTTTTATCGGTCAAAAGAGCAAAATGATTGTTTTGTATTTTACTTTTTTTTATATGGGACATATATGCAATTAACTGGCATTGGTCAAAAGAGGTAAATGTTTGTTTTGTATTTTACTTCTTTTTTTATATTTATATCGGACATGTTCACTTTTTTATATTTCTTACAAATGATTGAAAACGATATATTAAACAAATTAAGACAAATTAGCGAGATTAATTAAAATAAAATAGTCGTGTAATATTGCTGGAGTTTGTAAGACTAATAGTTTTATAATAATGTTTTCTTTATAGCAGTTATTACACAACTATTTTATAGCATACATATATTAAATAGTAAGATAATATACTACACTAATTTGGTAAGATATGTCCAAACAAACATTTATAGTAATAGATCTTTTTTTTTGGTTGAATATAGTAATAGATTTTTTGAATACTAATATTTTATATTAATTAATTTCATATATACATACATACATAGTTACATACATAGTTATAGTTACATACGTTAAAGAGTAAGATCATGTAGTGCATTATTAATATAGTAAGATGTGTAGTGCAATATTTTGTATTAATTATTTTTTTAATGGGTTAGATGAGACAAGTGGAATATCATGTTTTTTGTACCTAGGATGTCTATAATCGATAAACTTTGGTTTACATCTGGAACGGGATGAAACGTCCATATACATGCATTTTAATAACCACAGGAATGTTAGCGTGATTATGAGTGAGTTAAGTGGTATTTTTGAATATGTGCACAGCTTGAATTCGCCACATTCCGAAGAGCTTCTTATGGAGATTGGTTTGCAAAATATATGCAAAAGTGGCAGCAAATTAATCCCATTAATGATATATATTGATCCTATGCTACCTGGCAAAAAAATTGAGGAGGGCCATTGGCTTCGTTACCGCTCAGGTAAGCAAGATTGAACAAGTCAGTAATGATAAATGAATTAATTTCATGGTAATTTTGAAATGGTAAATCATGGTATTTTTGAGGAAAGGCGGTTCAAAGGTGTAGCTAACTTTTTGGATCTTGACTTACACGTACACTTTGAATATTGTCTTTTTTTTGGATCAGAACTTTGAATATTGACTTTGATTAGTTACGGAAATCTCCCTTTCTATTAATCTCAACAATGTGAAAGAGGTCTATTATATTTAACCAGGTCATTGAGGTTTATGCTCCGTTAGCCTAACTATATTAATATAAAGTATAAAATCGCAAATATTCAGAAGAAGGGTAATAATACCAATTAATGACAACTTGGGTTCATTTCTTTATCTCCACTTTTTCATGACATCCTGGAATTTCCAATATTTCAGAACCTTTTTGGTAAAAAGTCTCTTGTTTCATCTTTCAGATCTGTTGTAGGGAGAAGGTTTAAGGGAGCGTCCAAGTCATCAGATTTCGATTTCGTCTGATGCATTGGTAGTAAGGCTTGATTTTGAGTGAAACGGACATTCCACTTCCATCCCACAACCAGATCTGTGAGATCCACTTCCACCTTGGTGGGCGCTCCTACAATCCTCGCACAACCAAATGAATGACCTCACTGGGATCTCGTGCAGCCTATCCATCAATTTGGACCACTCAATGCAGAGGCCATACATTTGTGGAGCTAATTTTACAGCTGATGAGTGGCGAGGAGAGAAGGGTAGCTTTGATGTGTCCTGTTCACACCTCATGCACCTGAGGAGTCAGCTTTGATGATTTCAAGTGTCTTAGTTCGGATTCAAGCTTTGGAGCCGAATTGGTAAGCCGGTTTGGGTCAATTGGTGCGGTGGCTGGAATTTTTGAATTATGTGTTGTTTTGTTGAGTTTTGAAGGTGTTCCAGGTAATAGAAGCTTATGCTCCTTGACAGGTCGGTGCATAAGCTGTATGTGGTCTTGAAAGTTTTCTTGAAGATGACCTATATACATGATATAAAGCTTTCATACTCGGCCTTGAAAGCAAGGATATGAAACTGTATGAACCTATATACTGATATACAGGTATGTATTTTGTATCTTTATATTGCTTGCTCTGGTATTGTATCTTATATGTTTACCCTAAAACTGCGTCAATACACCTTTAAGTAAGCTTGCTCTGGTATTGTATCTTATATGTTTAGTGTCATAAAATCTTTAATATCCTCAAAACCAAAGTTGTATATATCGCTGAAATGGACATACAGTCTTGAAATAGGGAACTTGCTGTCTCCAAATTTATTCATACGACTTATGCATGAAGTGGATGCTGAACTTGAGTTTGTCTTCCCATCTTTGAATGTACCTGTTCAATTCATGCCAGGTTAGTTAAGTTTAGGAGTCTGAGATAGGACATTTCAGTTATTTCACATACCTATGCTTGATGTTTCAGTCCGTTAAACGCTTCCTTGTACACTATGTTTCTTGTTCTGTTTGGTGGGTGGCCTGCGCTCTGCCGAATGAGCATTTTGAGCCCCTTAGGATTAGTCACTCTAGAGATAGCTACATATAGCTGCCCATGACAGAATACAGGTTTGGGCAAATATAAGCCAACATAGTTCAATGTTTGGCCCTGACTTTTGTTAATAGTCATGGCGAAGCATGGTTTGATAGGGAATTGTCTCCGCTTGAGTACAAACGGCCATTTTGATTTTGTGGAGGTCATTGTGATTCTGGGTATGAGTACTCTCTCTCCTGCATTGCTTCCCGTTATTATTTCGGCATCCACTACCCATTCACCCAATCTATGAACAATCAACCTTGTGCCGTTGCAAAGTCCCTGACTTGGATTGACATTGCGAAGAAGCATAACTGGTAGACCTTCCTTTAGTCTCAGGTTGTGTGGTGGCATACCTGATCATTTTAGTTGACAGTTGAGTATCAGTAGTCCATGAGATGTATGTACAGGCTCATGATAGAGCGCGTAAGATAACAATGTAATCATTAATATGTTTTGTTCATAGTGGTTACCTGGGAAATTGAGGCCGTTCAGGAACTCAATAGGATACAGCTGTTCCTGATCTGCGGCATCAGTTGAAGCCAAGCAAATTTCGTCTGAGCTCTTGTATTCCTTTATTAAACCAGTTAAGAGCTCAAACATATGTCGATTAATTTCATCTGCATCGTCATTTAGAGGCGTCAGAATTGCTCTTTGTTGGAGATATTCAGTGTTGCTCTGGTTGTTCTTGAAATCCATGAACACGTGATCTATAATCTGCTGTATTGGGTCATTTCCTGGTTCTATGAGAAATTGTTGTGGTATTTCAATCCATGTTGGCTCTTCCTCATCTTGTATGCTTATTGCTGGCTCACTGCCATCACCAATGTTTAGCACCCATTTATTGAAGTCCTGTCTGTAGGGGTCAATGTTTCCAGTTGAATCCTTTTCCCTTACTCTCATACTCTGAGATAATGTAAGAACCTCACAATGTCTCCACAAATGAGAGTTGCTTATGCATGCTTGGACAATCTCTTGGCGCCTTCCCTTTGGAATAACTGGCAGTATCTGTCTAAAGTCTCCTCCAAGTAAAACAGGGATACCGCCAAACATTTTTTGCCTATTATCATCCTGTTTGATACCACGTATATCTCTAAGTGTCCTGTCAAGTGCCTCAAATGCAAATTTCTGGGTCATTGGGGCCTCATCCCAAATAATGAGCTTCACCTCATGTATGAGCTCTGCCAAGTTGGTGTTTTGATTTATTCCGCATGTGCTGTTTTCCATCAGTTCAAGTGGAATAACAAATCGACTGTGTGCGGTTCGGCCCCCTGGCAGTAGCAATGAAGCAATTCCTGTATTATTATTGGGTATCACAAATTAGTAACATAGGAATACGTACAAATAACATGCTGACATGTGTTAATTGTGTAGCCTGGTCCTGTACAAATTCTGTAGGTGCTATGACATCCATATTAATTTGTTTGTACAGAAGTTCAGCCGAGAATGTGAATCGAAAGAATCATAAAAAGAGTTGAATTTTAATATAACTCTAGTGACTTACCCGAGGATGCAACTGCGAGGACAATATTTTTTTCTGATCTTAGCTTTGATATTATGGTCTTGTAGAGGAACGTTTTCCCAGTTCCACCGGCACCATTCACGAAAAAAAAACCACCGTCTTGTTTCTGTACAGCTGTCATAACCCTTGAGTATACCGCCAGCTGGTCTGCATTGAGTGATCCGTGCAGGTTGTTGTGTTCATGGGCCATTTCAGAGCAATTGTAGTTCAATTCTTCCCGGATGAGGCGATTGTCCATCTTGGTGAGTAGTGTTTTATCTGGCATAGGTAGATCAGGGAAATCTGACAGTGACTTTCCATGGCGGCTGAGAATGTCTTGGATACTCAGCAAGCAATAATTCCTGATCTGGTGCTCTGTTAACTGTAAATTTGGGAAGTTGTATTGTTTTCTTTTGTTGTATAAGACATCATGTGATAATGCTTCCCAATTACTATCCCACAATTTCTTTGGATCAGACACATCACAGAATAGAAGTACCGTGACAAACAATTGTCTGAGCTGGTCGCCTGATCCCCACAACATTGCTTCCTGTATTGCATCCGTCCATTCTTGGTCATCATTCAGCATTCCAAGAGCATAACAGGTTTTCTTGAACGTGTCATACTGTTTTCCATTGACTGTTCTTATTTCTGCAAATGACTTTGGCCCTTTTACAACGTTTAACAACATCCTGAGATAGTACCGTTCTCCTGAAGCAGGATGTGTATAAACAATCCTTCCTATTGTTGTCCCACTCTGTCTAGGTGTCCACTCCTTCTCTTTACTGTCCCACACATATTTCTTGGGTATTTGTGCATATGTGTACTTTCTTGCATCCTCATCATTCGCATTCAACGCAAACCATTCAGTAAACATCGTCTTTTTCAGGTTGGGTCTACGCAGCACCCCTGGTAAGCTTTGGGAGTCTCTCAACGTAATAGTATTCTGATCTGGTAGATGATAAGTGAGTCTTATAACTGATGGAGTGGAGTGGTGAATGTCAAAAGCAAAAATACGCCACACAGCTTCACACCCAGACAAGTATGGGCATTCTAAATATTGTTTGATCTCATCGACCTGAACTATTTTCCCAGATGGTGATTGATCTTGTTGCATGTCATTTTCGACTATCATGGCTGTCGCTCTGTCAGGACCCTTGTTGATGTATTTGAAGAGGTACTTGATTGCCCTGGCCTTGTTGCACCACTCAACATTGATATGGGCAGCATACTTCACCAACAGGTATCGATTGTATGGCACAACGTATCTGTTGTCAAGTTTATTCTTCCCCTTTTTTACGTGGATTCCGTTGTTCCTGCGCTTATACACCGGGAAACCTTCCTCATCAACAGTTGTTTCAGCGTAGAACGACTTTGGAAAATGTTTGTTGCATTCCCCATTCATCATACACGGTGCCATCTTATTTCCTGCACCACATGGTCCATGTAACATGTGTTCTGTGACCAAGGTATGTGCTATAGGATCACTGTGTTTGGACGGAATTTCAGCTGAAATGAGTTCATCAATTTCTCTTCCTGTTTTTGCCGTGTAATTCTCATGTAGCCAAACTAAAATATGTGCATGTGGTAGACCTCGTTTCTGAAATTCTATAGTGTACAGAACTGCAAAAGCAACAATGTAATGTCAGTTAGGGCACTATAATGATAAGTGATATTAGGTGAAGCCAGCAAACAATACGGAAACAGTAGACCAGAAATACCTCCTCGAGTTTCGCCAAAGATCTTATTCTTCTGAATGTCGTCCATTAATTCTGTCAGCTTCAATTTGAAAAGTCTAGCCATTATATCCGGTCGATCATGGGCGGATTGTTTTTGGTCCTGCAATGTTGATAGCATTTCTTCGGCTTCTGGCCACCTAGGGTTTGCGGTGAAGGTTATGAAGAGTGAAGGATTTTCTAATGCTCTACAAAGTGCCATAGCATCTTGGTAGTTCTGTATCATATATCTAGGGCCTCCCGTGAAACTTGATGGCAGTACTATTCTTCTTCCAATTGATGCAGCTTCAGTATCCCCCTTAGTAACTGCGTCACATATATTCATGTACAGATCTGCTCTAAGCGTATCCTGATTTTGCCTTGCCCATCTCAACCTTTGCTCTTCCATACTACAATACGCGTCGACCAAGTACTGTTGATATAGCCTGCCTCCCTGAATCACAGTTGTACCTTCTGTTAGCCTTTGTTGAATTCTGTAGGAATAATACTCCCTCATTGTAAGATATTCTCGTTTGGTCTCTCTTCTCCCCGAGTTAGTATGGTACGGAATGTTGAGATGAAAACCATCTTCTCCATAAGGAAATAGCAAGGGGTATTGTAGAGCCATATAGAGAGGGTGCAAATCTGATATTCTCTGCAGGTGTCGGGTTTTGGTCTGCACCACAATATCTCGTGGGGCGGTAGTCTGACCAAAATCTCCAACAATCAATGCAGCAACTTCAGATACAGTTGGTCTGTTATATTGTCGATTCGCAGCTTTCCTTTCTCCAATGAGCTTCAGCTTCAGATCAGTGGGATTATTCTGTGCACACCAATCTCTTGCTAACCTAAACGCCTGAGCAACACAGCTATGAGTATCAAGCATCTGCACGAGGCCACTGATTACAGTTTCATGTACGTCACGAGTAGTAAGATTCATGCATTCCATTCTGTTCTTGACTTCATTATCTGTATCGTAGAAGTATAGCTGAGCGTATCTAGGTGGCACTCCTTCTTCTGGCATGAGTGATCCAAACGCATGATAATTCTGACCAGAAATCCGGAATGTGTATGGGCCTCGTGTCTGATTAATGGACTCATCAACACGACCCCCAAATGAGGTGAAATTGAAGATGCTATTGTAGATTCGTATTTTCTGGCGGAAATTGTTGCCAATAATGCCTTGATCACTGAGTAGTTGCCTCAAAGGTTCAGGTGTAGGTTGCAGTTGTGGGAGTCTGACTTTCCCATCCTGGCAACATTTCGCAAAGGAAATGTTTTGCAGACTTGTTTTCTTTTTGGTCCTCTCCTCAAACCACATGGTTGCACCGCAGAACCGACATGTAAATGTTGGGGGTTCCAGTTTCTTGTACATTACCTCTGCAGCTGTTTCATTTCGGGTTAGTCATTGGTTTATGAACACAAGTAAACTCTATTTTTCGCTAGAACACCAAAATGTATACGCTTACTGCTGGAATTATACGCCTTTGGTACAGTTTGATCAAGAGCCTTGGTTTTATGGGATGCGCGGCCTGAAATAATGTGTTATTACTGTCAGCAAGGACAACACGGATGTAAGTTGGGTATAAGCAGTCCCTATACCTCTGCGTGTCTTCTGGCTGGACATGTGGTGCACATTTCTGGCTTGATGCTCTTCTTGGTCTTTCGCATTATGTACATGATGTTATATAGCACATGGAAAATGATTAATGCCTAAATACACGACATTTCATGTACTAACATTGAGGAAGATGAAGCAGTACCTGTCTGGATAATCCTCATAGCACACAGAGAATGTACTTTTCCATCTTCTTTTATTTTTGTATCACAGAAAAAATGTATTGTTTCTCGTAAAAGATTGAACCCTGGGATGAATTATAGTGAAAATACTATAAGAGCAGCATGTATTTTTCTACCAGAAACTTAGAATGACTATGAGCATTCAAGAGGATGATGATGTACCTTGGTTAGCATCTGTTTTTTTCCTCTTCATGCGTGATGTCAAGATGTCAGATGGTAATGAGCCGAATTGTAATACGTAGATAGGTCAGATGTTGAAGGTGTCAATGGTTTTAGAATGCAGAGTGCAGTGGGATTGTTATTTGGTGAAAGCAAGGAGATGGTGGGTCTGTTAAGTCGTGCACACAGGCTTCTGAATTTCCAATTGCATTAAATCATACGTAACTGTCTGGATATCCATATTCATTACATGAAGAGATGCTAACAAAGGCATGAAATGGGACTCATTTATTGTTTGCGTGCTGCAGTCTGGTTTTTTCAGTTTGATCAAGTTTTTTCTGGGGCTAATGAAATGTATAATAATAAAAAGAAATCACTGAACAAGGTGTGTTCTAACAACGTGCAAGAATCAGTCTTTGAATTTGACGTGCTATCACTATTACTAAACCTTTTGTAAATTTCATTCAAAATCTGCATTCATTGGTGAATATTTTTTTTTTTTTAATTTTGATATGGAAAGTGGTGAAATTCCACTCAAGACACAAAATTATGCTTTACATTGTAATGAGCTCTCAGAATCTGAGGGATCAAAATCAGGAGACCATATTAATTTAAGAAAACTTATGGATTTTGCTGACTAACGAATGAATGATGAACGTTGGATTTGTATGATCTGACCATGATCTCTACTTTTATTGTCTTAATTGTATTGGATTTGTATGATCTCTACTTTCATACATAGGGAACTTAAGAGTACAAATAAAAATTGCCTCCTGTTATACTATCCATCCAAAAACAATTGTAAGAAAGAATTGAATAAAAGTATCAACAATAACATAAAGAGTTCCATTACGTAACCAAGTGATTTGATGTTTTTTGGAAATGAAATGTCCACATAATTATGTTTTCAAATATCACAGGTTGTTAGCTATCCCTTTCTAAGAAGATAAATTGATCTTTTGTTTACAATTAACAACTGCATGAGCAGAGTAGTGCACCACAATCAGATTTGGGTATTCATCAGATATAGAAGCAAGAGTCTTTTCTCTGTTGTCATTGCAACAGGAAACTAATTCAGGCTGATTGTAATGAGGTCTGAGGCGGCTTGATAATTATGATATGTGGTGTTGTGTATTTCAAATATGTTTACAGGAGCGAAGATATTAGATATTTTGAACAGAAATTAGTCAATGTGTTCTATGATAACAGGAGCCAAGATGGATGCCAAGATTAAACAAACAGAATACTGATTATTATTGAAATATAGATTGGTTCAAGGAAAAACATATTCTTCATTGTACTGATGGAAGTTCATAGTTTATTGTAGAAATACTTCTCTAGAGAATTAACTTAAGAGATCTAACGCCACAATCAATTGCCATTGGTTCACAGGTGGGGGTTTCCTTATTCCTCACGTGACGATTCCTCACTGGACGATTCGACTGGCAGAATAGGTTCAGCATTTCCGCATGCAGCTTGGGAGGTTAAGTTCTCAGCACCCAGTCCCTTCAGGTGTTTCGTTGCATAGTCAGTGTTGGCATCAGTCTCCCTATCACGGGTGCGTTTCAATAAAGAGTTGCCGCCATGCTTATTGTCCTGCAAATAAATAACATGAGGATCACAGAGTACAAAGGTCTCTAAACTGTACAGAATTTTAGTATGCTTTGAAAATAGGTCGTACGCCGTCCTTGGCTGAGCTGGTGTCTATTATGCCGCTACAGGTGAAGCTTTCATAGGCACCGTGGT
The DNA here is from genome assembly GCA_963924305.1 of Polygonum maritimum. Lineage (NCBI taxonomy): Eukaryota > Viridiplantae > Streptophyta > Magnoliopsida > Caryophyllales > Polygonaceae > Polygonum > Polygonum maritimum. The sequence continues at coordinate 26,949,863 of OZ002732.1, read as the reverse complement.
CATAGTAAGTGTATGACTTCAGCTCCAAGGTGTGTGAGGTACCCACCAGCCTCTGTATGTCATGAGGCAATATTGCTTCATCAACATCATCCTGGGATCCAGCACACACAAGCTAATGTGAGAACTACAACAATGTGGTGCACATATTTTGTTGTAAAATGGTCTATGGAGAAAGAATGTCTCTTACGCCAGACTCCCGAAGGAGTGTTTCGGCATCTCTGTTAACAATTCTCTCAGCTAGTTCATCGAATAGAGTCACAACAACCGAGCCGGTGTGGTCCGCTACATCCATCTGCAGCTTGAATCTAATTGAAAATATGGACACGGTAAGCATTAAAGTTGCTGGATTATGAGCATATTATGACACATTCTGGTTCTACGTGGTACCTGGTTTGCGGGAATTCCACACTCTGCTCACACGACTCACAAAAGAAATTTCCGCTGGAGCGGGTAATACCTTTTTTGCAATTAGCACGGCTGCAGGAGTAATAATACCATCTATTTTTCGTCCTAATTGAACAGACTTTGGCCTTGCAGTGAAACGTCACGGGAGTCATCTATGATTTCCAAAAACAGATTATTGAAAGTCAGCAATGGCATAACAGGGTTATTGTTGAATTTGTAAGCTGCTAACCTTTTTCCCCTTGGCCTTTGCAGCTTTCTCATCGCGCCCAGTCTGTAAGAGCTGTGCAATTGTTCCCACATTCTCCGTGGATGCATGAGGCACATGTCCATTCCTGCAATTTTTTTTAAAACCAAATGAGTTCATTTGTACGGTGTCCAAGGACATTAATGTTAAGGCCCAATAGGTGAGTGGCCGGCTCGCATACCTCAGCTGAGTTCGGAAATGTGTCATTTGGGGGATAGCGGAACTGCTGTAAATGATGGTGGCAGAAGTGGTGGACAAGTACACCTCTCCCCTAAACTCTTTCACATTGAGGCCAGCAAAAATAAGCGTGAACAATTGTTTGTCGGCTTTCTTTAGGCTCAGAAACTCCTCACAGTGGCATCCCCACAGAGTTACCCTCATGCTTGTTCCCCTATGCCAAAATAAGATAGCAATACACTTACAAACAACAAAGGATGAAATAAACAGGTGGGTTATTCTTCATGTACCGTTCGTTAATAAGGTGGCAATCAACAAAGGAGGACCCTGCCCGAGTTGTCTTCGTGCTGCTGGATGCTGAAACACATCCTATCGCATCTGCGGTAACACATTTAGAGCGGTGCTGTTAGTGGGAGGACGTGCATAATTTGATAGCAGATACTCGTTACAGGCTTACCGATGAGGTACTTGTGCTCATTGAATGTCAAGGTCTCAAAGGGGACAAAGTCGAACGGGTAACGGTTGAATCCCTCAGGTGAGTGCCCTGCGCAGTGTTTCACAATGGTGTTGCCTTGCAGTTGAATAATGTGTTGGCTGTCCTTGCAGATTCGGTATGTGTCCTTGTTCGGCACAAGCGTGTAGTTCTCGAATGTGTAAATCTGCCCCTCATCAAGAGTACCAGCAAAACAATGAGCAATATTACTCCAAGCGGTGCAGTGCATAGTGTTCCCCTGTCAGACAAAGCGGAAAACATAAATCCGGACTGTGAAGCCGGGCAAAGTTTAGGCAATAAACAGAGGGTAGGGCATAAACCTTGTAATCGGACACGACGTAATCAGTGCTTAAGTACTTTCCGTATGCATTTGTTGCATCCCATTTCCTGCATATCATCAACTGTATTTTGCCTTGAACTCCATCACCCAACTCATCCAGCGTGGACATCACATCACGAGATTCATGGGAGGGAGGAGCGGCAACCAAGCTTCCATCGGGAAACGTGTTTCCAGAAGCGCCAGTTTCAACCTATTTCATAGGGAACACAGCATGACCACAACTTCAACATGAATTCAAACATTCTATGACCAAAACATGAATGAAATGCGCATTATCATTACCTTCGATGACATGGCCATACAACGGTGAAAGAAAAGGCGTGTGACCAGTATACGTGTTATGGGGTGTATATATATACTGCTATGGATTAAGGGAGAGAGAGTAAAACGGTTTTCGGCTATGAAGGCGCTACATTCATTCAGCAATTACTCAGGTATCTGTTATGGTAGGGGAGAGGTCTTTGGGAGGGGAAAGGTCTTTGGAGTCATTGTGTTTTACGTATGCAAAGCTCTACTTGCTATCTATTCTCTCCCCGTCTTCATCTCTACGTGTGGTCCTTTGAACTACTAATCGTACTAACCGTTCATCCGGCCAGTGCAAGTACTCATATACACGGCCTAATTAATGTAAGCAATAATTTCAAGCTTATCGTTATCACTTTGATGAGGTTTAGTTGAGTATGGGCTTTTGGGCCTCTCTTGTGTGGATGTATGGAGGGCCCATACACATTTGCAACAGACGTTGGTCAGAATAGTATGGAATACTGCAATATTTTGTTAATATAGATAGATAGATAGATAGATAGATAGATAGATAGATAGATAGATAGATAGAAGATAGATGTTGTTGTTTTGTTTTTTTTGATTGCGGAGCTACTAACTCGAACAAGCCAAAAATAGGCTACCTTTTAGTTACAAGGATAATGTTGTTGTTTTGTTGATGTCATGTCATGTGGCTGCACTTTGTTCTTATTTTTTTGGGAAATTCCGGTTGGTGCCCTCGAGTTTTTGGCTTTTCCGGATGGTGTCCTAAAAAAAAATTTATTCCGCGGGGTACCCTCGAACTTTTCAGAAAGTTCGCCCCGTACCCCTGAACTTTTAAAAAGTTCGCCGCATGCCCTTTCCTTTGTTTTTTTCTCAAAACAATCGTTTTTTTTTTGCGGTTTTTATTACAAAATAATAATAATAATTATTTTATTGACTATAAATGAATAAAATAAGTGAAACAACTATAGAAAAGTTTGCATCTTTTTTAAATTTTTATTTAAAACTCTTTTTTTTTTGTAATGTAAAAAATACTTATTGTGTTTTATTAACATAGTGTATTAAAAAAATACAACCAATTGAATTTTTAATTATGTAGTATTAAATTTATCATAATTAAATTGGTACAAAATAAAGAAAAATATTAACAAGAAAATAAGCGACTATATTAAACAATACATTGCACTAAATCATACCATAAAATATAATTCAAATTTATAAAAAAGTAAATTTAGAGATTTAAAATTTTCATACCTTTGAATATATAAAAGTAATTAAGAACACCTACTTAAATAGCACTTTTAAGAAAGTTTCCAAGTAATAATTAAACAAAACTAATGTTTGAGATGAAAATATAAATTAGTGTTGAATCTTTCTAAAAAAATAATAATTATTCAATGCAACTAACACCCTTTTTTATTTAATGTGTACCAATCTAATTTATGATAAATTTTATACTATTTAATTAAAATCAAATTAAATATTCAATTGGTTGTATTTTTTAATGCAATATGTTAATAAAACATAATAAATATTTTTTACATTACAAAATGAAAAAGAGTTTTAAATGAAAATTTTAAAAAGATGCAAACTTTTCTATAGTTGTTTCACTTATTTTATTCATTTATAGTCAACAAAATAATAATTATTATTTTTGTAACAAAAAAACCGCAAAAAAACGAAATTTTTGAGAAAAAACAAAAGAAAGGGCATGTGGCGAACTTTTTAAAAGTTCAGGGGTACAGGGCGAACTTTCTGTAAAGTTCGAGGGTACCACGCGGAATAAGTTTTTTTCTAGGGCACCATCCGGAAAAGCCAAAAACTCGAGGGCACCAACCGGAATTTCCCTATTATTTTCTTTTTGTGTGCTTTATTTTGTTTGGTGGGTCTATACTGTCATATGTTTTGTGTTGGTTTGAATGTATTTATATGCCATTTTTATTCGAAATTTGTGAAGTCTTTAGCAAATTTTGTGATGTAGCCATAATTAAATTTTTTTTTTTGCTTTGTTTTTTCATCAGATTTTCATCCTATATCTTGATTGGGTATATAATTATTGAGTATAATTTCGTTTCATTCATCGAGTTTTATGGTTTGGTTTGGTTGGTTCGTTCATTGAATTTTTGATTTTTTTTTATGGCGGAATGAATTAGGCTAGTCCCAAAACAACGAAACTACCCTACGGCATCCTTATGGATGAGGTCCCTCAAAACCAGTCAACAACTAACGTGGTCGACGGCACACGACGGAATGATCCAGCAATGCAGTCTGCAACCGAGTTGGCTTCCCTGAAGACGTGCCTGGTGCCCTAACTCTAAAAGCTGACCCAACAAGGACTGGATATCCGTACGCATGAGCTCCACCTCCCACGGACAACTCCAATCACCCAACACTGCTTTGACGATCCGCAGGTTGTCACATTCAATCAGAAGACAGGGAATACCATGACGAATGACCTCTACAATCCCCTGTCAAAGTGCAAACGCTTCGGACAAAATCACAGAACAATGGCCAAGAAAACCACCATCCATAACAATAGGAACTCCTAGCGAATTCCTTATTACGAAACCATAAGAAGAAATACCATTACTGATAACGGCACCATCAAAATTAACGAAAAGTGTAGGCTTACACACGGTGTAAGATTACATCTTACACCGTGTGGAACGGACCGTCCGATGGCGGACACGTGGCCAAGTGAAGTAGCAAAAAAAAAGGGCTAAAATAGGGGGGCGGGATAAAATAGCGGGATGAATTTGGTGCAAAGAGAAAATTATCGTTCTACTCCTCTAGGTTAAAAACAAAGCACCGAGCAACAGGGGGAAAAATCGACGCCGCCGGCCAGAGATTCTTGTCGAGCTGAATTCGTCTTCTTCCTACTATATCTTCACCGTTCATCGGCCAGTAAGGCGTTAATAAGGTACGTAATCTGTAGACTTTGTATGAATAGGAAATAGGGGATATTTATCTTTGCGATTGCAAATTAGAGTTTGTGTCGCAATTATCTGCAATCGTGTGTGCAAACCAATGGTTGTGTAATGTGATTGAGGGAGTGTGCATTGTACAGTCTGCAATTTCCCGATCTGGTAGTGTGCATTGTACAGTGTGCAATTTCCATCTGTTTCACTTTCAGTATGCAATTTCTGGCTGTGTAATGTGATTGAGGGAGGTTCCATTCAGCCTGTGTGAGTCGATTTGATAAGATCTTATTCACGTAATGATGCAATGTAATGGCAATAGAGACATTGAATGTTAGCCAGTAGATGCGAAATCGGACATCTGCGGTTAAACTAATAGCAGCAGGTATTATATTCGGATGTTGAATTATAACTAATCTACAATAAGGCAAACATGAATTGGAATGTACTGTATTTGTTATTGGTGCAGTTAAAAAATAGCTAGTTGTTCGGCCAGAAAAAATAGCTAGTTGCATTAATCAAGCCATTAATTGACAGGACTGAATCAATGGATTTGGACCCGAATGAAGACCACGATGGAAACGACAAAGATGAGCCATTAATTGACAGGACTGCAGCAATGGATTTGGAGCCGAATGAAGACCACGATGGAAACGACGAAGATGAGCCATTCATTGACAGGACTGCATCAATGGATTTGGACCCGAATGAAGACTACGATGGAAACGACGAAGTTGGAAACGAAGATGAGGCATGTAATACAAGTGACAATGGAGAGGTTGGTGTAGCACAGCCTAAACAGGGTATGTGCTTTCAGAGCGGACAAGAATTTGCAATACATTGTCATAAATACGGCTATCAGAATGGTTTCCAGTGGCATACTCGATCAAACCTACTGTTAGACGAGTTCAGAGGTAAGTACGGCAAGAAAAAGGGCCTACCGGAGCCTCAGTATTACATGATGAAAAGGCTGAGACTCGGATGTGTGAAGGCTGGCAAAGAAAAGAAGTACAAACAATCTCAAACAAGCGGATGCCCAGTATATGTTGAGGCGCGGATGATTGAAGGAGGGTTCCATATCACCAGACTCAATTTGGAACACAACCATCCGTTAGATCCCAGTAACAACCGTATGCTTGTTAACTACAAGTACATGTCCGAATACCATAAGTGGAGGATCGTCATGAACGATATAGCTGGTGTCTGTCGTTGAGAGCGGAGGTCATGAGAAGCTAACGTTCAGTCAAATCGATATGAGAAATGCCATAAACATTCGGCGTCGACTAGAAAGACGGAACGGTGATGCGTCGGGTTTGTTGGAATACTTCGACAGGATGTCCAAGGACAACCCTGACTTCTTCTCTGAGACTGAGATAAATGAGAAGGGGGAATTAGCAAAGGTTTTATGGTCAGATGCAAGATGTCAAGCAATGGCAAAGGACTTCGGGGATGTAGTGACCTTTGACACGACGCACGGCACGAATAGGTACGATATGTTTTTCGCACCCTTTATAGGAGTGAACCACCATGGGTCGTTCGTGGTCCTGGCGTGTGGATTGATTCTTAGTCAAGATGCTAACTCCTTTTGCTGGTTGTTTAAGTCTTGGCAGAAGTGTATGAGAAGTTCCCCTGTAGCAATATTGACCGATCAGTGCCAGGCCATTGGCAAGGCGGTTAAAACTGTTTTCCCTACCGCCAGACACGGGCTCTGCTTGTTTCATATAATGCAGAATGCATCCTGACTGGAAAGAAATAAAGAAGTGTATGCAGGTTGTGGCACACGAGTCACTGGAGCCTGCTGAGTTTGAGGAAGCTTGGCACGCAATGGTTGCAGAGTTCGGTTTAGGCGACTATGCCTGGATAAAGGAGTCCTACAAAGAGCGTGAGAGGTGGGCTCCTGGGTTCTTGAGGTTGTTTTTTTGGGCGGGTATGTCATCCACCCAGCGGAGTGAAGGCCTGAATCACTACTTCAAAGGATTCCTGAATACGCACACTGGTCTGGTGTCCTTCGCACAACAGTATCACATGGCCCTTGCAGGCACAGTGGAAGTCGAGAAGACGTTAAACGCCAAGTCAATGGACAGGCCTTACTCATGCACAACAAGCATATTAGTGGAAGAAGTTTTTATCGAGGCGTATACCAACAAAAAATTCAAGGAAGTTAAGGAGGAGGTAATTTCGCCAGACAAATTATCAGATTGGAACGTACAGACATGGTTAAATTTCCCTGTACAGGGCATTGACAAGCTATTGATTGCAGGTCGAAGGCCTGATGTACACTAATGCATCAGGCAACTTCGTGCAGGGCAACAAGACCACGTACACAGTCGATGAAAAAATAGTGAATCCTGTGTGGCGGTCCAAGAAGAAAACGTATCTCACGACAATCGACAAGGTTGCAATGGAAATACAATGCTCTTGCAAATTATTCGAGTGTGCCGGCATTTTATGCAGGCACATCATAAAGGTTATCGAGCTTGAATAGCTGACATGCATCCCCGAGAAATATGTCCTGGACCGGTGGAGGAAGAACATCGTCCGTGAATATGAGCGCGTAAAAGTAAATTATTATGATCCGGGTCAAACCCCTCGTGTGCAGAGGTTCCATGCGGTTGCCTTGCAGAATGAATACCTCTTGAGTTTGGCACTCCATAACGAGGAGACGTACAACACGTATTCACAAGCCCTGGGCAAGATTGAAAAACAACTTGAGAGCATGCTAGGAATAAAATCGTGCCGTATGCAGGAGAACCTGGCAGCTGTTTCCAAGGTTTATGGCAGGAGGAGGCTCCAGAAAAGAGAGGATAATGAAAAACACATGAAGAGGTGTGCTCTTGAAGTGGTCGTTGATCTGAAGGATCCCCCTGATCGCGGGAGACTAGGAAGGGCCAAACGAAAGCGGTCCTTGCATCCTGCGGAAAAACCCAAAAAAAAGAAGAAGAAAGTCCTGCCTCAAACGAAGAAGAAGAAGGTAATGTGTTGAGTTCATATATTCGTGCAACATGTTTTAGCAAGCTAAATCAACTGCTACGTATGTTTTCAGGCTGCGAAGGCAGAGTGTGTCGCGAACATACATGCTACCAACAGCATACCGGACAGTGCCCGTGGGGTGTGGGCGAACAAGGTAATTGATATGGCCAAGTAGCGTGCATTGCACTCGTAATAAAAAAAATGCGTACCCTGCACAGATTAGTGTGGTTATCTGCGCAGAGTTTGCGTAGTGAGTTCGTTAGTTTTGATTGTGGTTGATTACTAACAGTACGGGATTCTGCGGTGTCATCGCAGACTTCCAACACTCATATGCAGCCGTCACAGTCCACTGCCGATGCACGTGCAATAGGAACACAGGTGCGTTGTTGATTGCAGATCCATATTTGTGAGTATTGTGTAAGGTAATTAAAACAGTTACTAATTTTATAATGGTTGTGCATAACTTTATCCGCGAAGGTGAGTGCATCCGGTGGCGTACGTCTAGGAGGCGTGGAGTGGTTCAAGCTTAGCACGTGTGGACTATCGTTGGGTGAAAAAGGGTCAGGCGGAGGGGGGGTTGTTACGGGACCGTTGGGGGAAGTGGTCTCGAGCTATGTGTATCAAACAGGTAATGTGCATAAGGATGCGGCAGCCCTCAATGGTATATTGCTTGGCTTACGAATGGTGGAGGAGCAGAAGCGAGCACATGTGGTGCTAGAAACAAACAGTGCCTATGCATGTTGGATGCTGAATGAGAAACAAACGGTACCGCGAGCAAACGTCGATCCATTGCTGGACAACTGTATGAGGGTCATTGCTAACACAACGATGGAGCTTAAAATTCAGCACGTCGAGGAATTGAACTCATCAATGGTACAAGCAGTGGCTGTTGCTAACGCCTCGTTCAGTATTGGATCTGCGTACAGTGAGTGGCCAGCTCTACCCCCTTGTATCGGTCCCAATCAATCTAGTTGTATGAACAGTGAGGGTGCTTAATGCAGACGATCTTATTTTTTGTAGATCCCTGGTATAGTGGTATGTTTTTGTTGACTAGGATGAACCCGAAATGGCGTCATAGTTAAATTATTTCACTTGACTAAAGTGGTCGAAGATAATGAATGGTTGATCGTGCAAATGCGAACTTATTGAACAAACAGATTGGCAATGCATTTAAATCCATAGTTCAGTGAATCGCACGGAAATGCACAGAGACAGACAATTGAATACAAACCAAACAGTTGCGGTAGGATTCAGCACAAACGAAGTTATCTCTTATTACGACAGCACATGATTTTGTAAGAGATGCGAAAGCCGACAGCTGAGATCTGGCAGATCGTGGCATTTGTTAAGTCAGTAGGCAACAAGGGACACTTACTACTGCAGCATTGGTTTTTTCGTCCTTGGACACGTCCTGGTGGTGTCTGGTTTCGCACCCTGTGCAAGGATCAAAGATTGTGAGACAGAAGCGTGAATGTCCATCGTAGCCAAACAGCAGTATGTGCCCCTTCTTAATACGGTACTACTGGGTGAATTCTCTCCAGCCCTCGCAAAACCATAGGCTGCCATGTCTATTCTGCACAACCACTGAGTGGACAGACCCGTCTGGTGCTGTAATGTAAGCAAGTTTGGAAATTTTTGCTCGGTGATGCCTTGTAAACAGGGTTGGTAGTATCTGAGTAAGCATTACAATTAATGAACCGCAGGTGAGTTGCAATGCAATGCGCTATGACACAGTGCAATTATACAAATGGTAGAGCAAGAATCGGGAATTACTTAAAAGAACACCAAAACAAGACAAACAACTCTGTAATTAGGATGAAAAGAACAAGATAAATCCATGAAATTCGATGAAAACCCACCCAAAGCGACCAAACAATCTATATAGGATGAATCTCTGTTAACACAAATCCCCTTCCCTGTTCAACCCTCGTATACCTTGTTGTACACATAATTATACCGGAACCTTATGTCCCGCCAACAAACAGTGTGAAAAGAATGCTATTTGAATTACTAATCAAGCTGCCTTGCGAATGAACTGCTTGGAGTTGACAGGATGTATTCGAATATCTGTAGGCGAGAAATGCAAAAATATGGTGAGAAACATCTTACCAGGCTGTGCAATTGGACGGCTGGAAAGCGTATCGTCTTTATGAAGTGCCTAATGCTGTTCTTTTGAAGCCGGGAAATGGAACCCTTCATATTCATGGGACGCATCGCCGATCTCGACAGGGTTAGCTAGGCTCCGTTCGGTATCAGCGTGTTGGACTGGCGGAACTGCGGACGCTGAATCGGCGAATTTCCGCTTATCGTGTTCGGCGAGCAAACGGCGGAGGTGTGGGAGATGATTTCCGGAGAGTTTAGGAATCACAGGTTGAGAGAGGGATTTGTGGGGCGGGATCTCGGTTTGAAAATGAAATGGAATGGATGAGCGGGATAGGGTTTAAGCACTTGTTTTCGAATTTATTACGTAAGTGAAGCTGGGCCTGGCCCATAATGAACTTACAAGCGGTGGGCGGGATCTCGGTTTGGAAATGCCGATTTAAGTTTTATTGGTCGACACAAAATGCCAACTTTAATTTTGTTTTTGGTAGTTAAATGCGTAATTTAGTACTCTATTTTTGAAAGGAGCGACTCTTTTTGTCCTCAGAGTAATCAAGGTAAACAGTATAATTGCAATTTTCAGGTTAGATGCTTCTTCTGTTAAATGCATCTTATCTCCCAACAAAATGGCCAAAAGGCCATTTTTTTTTTGGCCTAATAAAATGGGAATATTCCATGGTAGTTTCGGTTATAGCCATAGATCAAAATTTCGTTTTATACGTTTTATATGTTCATTTATACTTTTTTAAAAAATAAATAAAACCTTATGGGAGGAAAATAAATAAAAACAGATATAACCAGACCCACAAATTAATCTTAAACCAAACTATATGCTCAGCCTCTTTGCAACGAATTGAACACCCTTATACTATGAAATGCAACTTCTATAATACGCCTTGCACACTCAACAACAAGTTGCACACTTATTCATATCAAAGTGAAATGTCATATTAGTACTAAATAAATTATAAAGCTGCTCTACTGATCGAGGATTGTGATGGCTATGAAGGTCGAAACTAGGAAAGAACATCATATCCAATGGTCCGATGTTGCCATTCGAATGACACAGCAGACGGTTGCCATAAGAAGGACACATCAGACGTTGGCACATATATACACATGGAAGGTGCCGTAATAATGAATTGCTCAATCAACAACATCACAACCATTTCCGCAAAATTTGGTCGACATGGACCGAAGACTTGAATGTCTACCCAGATGACAAAATCAAATTCACACATAGCTAATTATACAAGGACACAATCGCAATCAACTCTTGATGCCCTACATAATTCCGTCGCAGCAGCTATCATAACTCACAACGAAAGGTAGTGCATATGACTCGGGCAAAGTCGTTGTTCGCTTATCAAAAATAAATCCCAAACATGCAAACACAAGTATAGTAGGCAAGCAAGGGGTCGAACCCAAAGGAATCAGTTTTATTCAGATTTTATGTGGTTTTCATGCAAGTAATCAAAGGGGAGTTTTGAAAGTTGTTTTCAATCAAAATTATCAAGCAGAGTTCATTCAATCAATTCCACTTTATTAATCTGTTGATCATGAATTCATCCACCTCTTTATATGCTTAGGTCAATTCCAATCCCAATCATTAGAAATCGCAAGTCCACGGTCCAAGCAATTCTATAACCCTAGGCAAGGACGCTTAACCTAGAATTAGCATAGAGCACAGGGATAATAGGAAATCAAATCATGTAATCAAACTACGAGTCTCATGCATAACTTAACCATTGAATACTCTTCCCTAAACTAGTCCACGGTCCTAGAATAGAGTTGTTTCGAGAACAGGAAAGATGCATAGACAACAACCAATCCTAATTGAAACAATAGATCTAAGTCAATCAAATAAGTTGATCAGGCTCATAAAATCAAACATAGATCATGGGATGAGGCACAAGAGTATCAATATTAACCAAAGGATAAAGAGATTACCAGAATTTCACAACTTCATAATAAAGCTTCCTTGATTGAATAAACTCCAGAGGAGAGTTAGTTCTCCATTACAAAGAAAACTCTAATCTTTATTGAATTACAATTGATTGACAAGAATTGGATATCCTAAAAACCCTATAAAGGTTCCCCTTATATAGCCCAAAAGATCAACCTTTTCGGACTAAATAAGATAGGAAACCGAAAGATAAGAAAGGAAACAAGATAGAAACGGTGAAATCTCGCCCGTCTGGAAGTCGGCTACCACCGCGACCGCGGCACCAGAACCGCGCCCACGGCGGCCTTCAAATGGTCAAACCGGGTTCAGCTTCTACCGCGACCGCGCCGGGGGCAACGCGTCCGCGGCCTTCACGGTTTAGGTTGGTTCGCTCCTCCACACCACCGCGCCCGCGCCATAGGTAACGCGTCCGCGGCCTTCATGCAGTGGCGATTCTTCGTCTTTAAGCTCTTTTACTCTTGATTCTTCATATGTTGTGTCTTCGGTCTTGATATTACAATAACGCTCAAAACTAACCTAAACACTCTCAATATAGCTCTAAAATACAAGAGTTAACCCATACAAAGTAGAGCGAATCAGCATACGTCGCTAAAGACGGGCATTGGAAAACAAATCATAGTCCAAAGCTCAAAACTGACGATAGAAAACAGACGCATGTAATGATGGAGGAACACGAAACGCAGCAACGGAATCACACATGGACTATGCCCTGTTAGTGTTAGCCCGTCCATCAGCCAACCGGGGGGGGGGGGAAGTCCAGTATCGACAATTTCGACGACATCTATCTGGTCACCGGTAGTCATCTGCAGTTGGAAATCAAGAGTAGAATGAATGAAGAAGGTACAGTCAACGAGAACAGCTTCTTGGTAGACTCAAAAAACAGGGCCACTTACGGATCGAGGCATGACCAAGCGGTTGCGGGTGTTCAGACACTCTCCATTGTAAAGGAACTGCAGAGTGCGGACGGACCTACCATGTATCCTACAATAGCTCCTTACGAGCTTTCTCAGTTTTGTGTCCGGTCCTATTCGGAAGTACCATTTCTTCTGGTCCTGTGATGAAAGCAACAGCATAGTGGAATAACACTCACTCATATTCAGATTCTTAATTATGGACCCTAAGGTGAAGTACATGAGAATGAAGAATTGTGCAATATAGGTAAATAACGTCTACAACAACCAACAATAAATGGATGTTACCGACGTCCACACGTATGTGCACTTAAACTACATGATTCATGGCTCATGCGCAATCAGTGTTGCCTATCCTGCCTTGCACAGTGAATGTTGTCCAAAACGAAATGGTGGAAAAGGGATGTCTTCAACGCATGTATACACATGTACCTGTCCCACAACCACAAGTTGGAGGATGTCTTCAACACCGGACGATGCATCGCTTTCACTCCCTGGGTCCATGATGATGAAGAGAAGTCAGCAACGATTCACTGATCCAGATATCAAGCCCTTGTTGGTATCTTTAATTTTCCAGTTATGGCGTGACAGAGCCGGTTAATATTTGCCCAAGTAAAGGGGAAGTGGTGGATATATATCTACAAATGGAAAAAATGCTGGTAAGAGTAGAAATTAAATGCATCATGGCCCCACTGTATGATGCTGCCAAATCAGTGCAGCAGCATCGGGTTTCAATATTTTCAATGTAGCTTTGAAAGTAGTCAAACGTAGCATCCAAAATCCAAATAGTGCGACCAGCTTTATGCAGTGTCCAATTCTCAATGCATTACTATGAGCACATGCAGCCCTTGGCCAATTTTTGGCCTAAGGAATAAAAAATCATTAAATTTTGAGAAAGGAGGGGAAAAGGCTTGAAGGCCGGTCACCACTATGCCCAAAATGGGTTTTGGTCTTTGCATATGGTGATGCCATGTGGCATGTGAATGAGGAGTGTGAGTGGATACAAAATATATTAAATTCAATATTATATTATGGTGGCCAAAATTTTGGTCCACCGATAAAAGTGCTCTAATATATTTTCAATATAGTCAAACGTGGCTTCTTGTTGGTATCATTTATAGTACGAGTACTATTTATAAAAAATAAATAACAACTAATGGGAGCGAAAAAAATAAAAACAGATATAACCAGACTCAAAAATTATTCTACAATCAACTATATGCTCAGACGCTCTACAACGAATTGAACACCCGTATACTACTGAAATGCAACTTCTATAATACGCATTGCACACTTGTATTGTAAAATGCAAACTTATTGATATCAAGGTGAAATGTCAGAAATGAAGCAACTTCATAATGAATCTCATGGTACACGCGACATGCATCATAGTGTATGACCAACAACAAGAAAAGACAAACTGCATACAGAGTTGCATTAGGATTAACAAAACAGTAGATCGGACAAGCGGGGCTGGCCATCCTTGCTCTTCTACGCCCAACCGTAGGCTTGACCATCATGAGGTGCAATGGCCCCCGCCTCAGGCTCTTTTATAGATGCGGCCATCAGATTATTAGCCATCTGCATTGCTTCGGTCCAGAGATCGGGCAACCCAAACACCTCCTCCCACAGATCATCCACTTCTACTTGAACCCCCAGTGCACGAAACTTCCGGGCAGCCGAACAATGCTGCAAATACACAAGCAAGAATATACACCGCATACCTCCTTTTCCAACTTCTAACCATATACAGGGATCGAGACATTGATTAGCATCTAACCGGTCTCATCCACGTCCACCAACCATTAGCCCCTCGGATTTGGCCAGTTGTTGAGTCCCATGCAGCTTCACCGCCCAGATGCTTGAACCTCCTCCAACTCCTCCAGAGTTACCTATTGTAGTCAACCTGTGACAGCAATGAATGTGCAGCCCGCCTAGTCCCATTTCTAGCCTCGTATTCATCAGCCAACCCCCTCCATGATATCCACACACGCTCAACTCTAGCCCTCTCCTCCATCTCTCCATACAACCTGAGCAAGGCTTTGTTATCCTCGGTGTTGTGTGACCAACGCACCCTTGGCGCCATCTACACATGGAATAAATGTGTGGGGAGATATGGAGCCATTGGTAAACAGGGGAAAATTGATTTGAGAAGAAACATATGAGTGTGTAAAAAAGAAAACAAGCGGAGTCCATGCGTTTACCTTTCCAACTACACACAATTTGATTTAAAATTCTGACCGGCAAGAACACAACAAAGGCAATCGAGAGCAGTGTTTATCCACGCAAGCTAATGTGTAGTAGCAAAGGGTGACAGATTATTATAGGCAACGAAAAGGGGGTGACATTTGATTTTGCAGCATTGAAGGGAGGAAAAATTTGACCAACAAACAACTTCATTTACTGCACGTAACACACTAGTGTTGTAAGATTTAAAGGGTGACATCTTATAGGCAGTGAAAATTTTGACCATGTCCAATTAATTTTTATTTATAAATTTATACAAATTACATTGACTGCACAGTAACAGAGCGATTTCAAGGGAGGGACTGTCTTTTAACGTGCTACTGTATATATTTAAAGCTGATGAAAAAGGGAGAACCCAATGCTATAAATTCAGATGCAGTAAAGACACGGTAAACACCATTTATTGCCTTTGACTGCTCAGCCAAAGGCAATAAAGCGTAGACTGGTCACTTCAAGGCATTTAATACCTACAAAATTGAAATGCATGATAGGGAGTAATACCATGGAGAATGACAAAGCTTTGGCTCGTGATAAAGAAAACCTCCGATGGGAGCCGTCGGAGTTCAATCGTCTGAATGGCTCGGCTTTTGCCATTTAAACGAGCGAACTCCGAAGGCTCCCATCGGCGGTTTTCTTTATCTCGAGACGAGGGCGTCCTTGCCCGGAGAGAGCACCGCCAGCAAGGGGCAGAGGAGGATTCAACAGGATTCGCTGCCGCCATGGTTGCTCTCTCTTGCGATTTCTCTCTTTCTGCGGGGGAAAGGGGGGTAGGGTTCGGCATTTAGGGTTTGTTCTTTGAGCTCCGGCTACTACTTATATGCTGATGGAGTTTCTTAGGTTATTTTTGAAACCCGTTTCTGGGCCAGGTTGTAAAATCGGCCCAAAGTTGAGCTTTTGATTGAGCCTGGCCCGTCAAGATTATGACTTTTAAAAGCAGTTTGATCGAGCCGGTATCAAGTGATTCTATGGAGTAGAACTCGGTCATGAGAAGTTTGGTGGTGATAACCTGTAGCTAGCTATTATAGCATATAGTACAAGATCAAGAGTCCAAATTTATGATCAAAAGTGTTTAGATCTCATCACACATGAAATTTTATTGTGAGTTATTCATTTTGGCTATCTAGCCATAGAAATCAATATAGAAAATTGAGGAAGTCCTGGTGATACGTGACAACCTTCGGGGTGAAGGCCGCCACGCGTTGAAGATGCCCAAGGATATAGATCTCGGGTTGATGTGCGCAGGATTGTTGATGAAGATGATGATTGAGAAGAGAAGTTTGTCGAAGAACAAGAGTGCAGCGGAATTTGATTGCTTGAATTGCTTGAATCAAGAAGATAAATTTGGGGATTAAAAACCTAAGGAATTAAACTTATCACAAGTTAATTCTCAGGTTTTAATCTGATTTTTATTGAATGAGAAAATTGCTTAAATAGACAAACTAGGAAGCCAAAATTCTATCTCTAACAATGATCCTAAGATAGAATATTTCTTGGAAAATAAGCTATCTAACTAATTAAACCTAAAAACTCAAAAGATATGAATAATAAATAAAGCAAGATATATTTCAGCCCTAACAAACCTCCTATGGCCGAAAATATCATAAACACAATATCTAGATATGGATAGAATTAAAGCTAAAGATAAGATTCCCGTAAGACTTGATCAGCTCTCAGTATATCGCGATTTTGACCTCTTTACAGTTGGATTCTGAATTCGCCGTAAACTACAAAGTTGTAGATCTTTTAATTATCTATCCAACGCAATTTTATAGCCAAAGTTATGGCTGTTTTACTGAACACTACTCAAGCTGTGACGGGATTTTAAACTCCCGAAAATATCTCTAAGATTTAATCCTTTTTCGGGGAGGCCTTGGACGTGTGACTTGATAGCATTGAAAGGATAATTTGTCATACTTGAAGACCTTCTTGAACTTGAAAGCTCGTGACCTATGGAAAGGTCTTGGATTAGCTCGTCGACTGACCTCCAACTCCCTCTTCTTAGACATATATGTTATTCTTGCATCACCTGGACTGTGTAGTCCGATAAGCGTAGTCATGAAAAGCAGTAACATCGAGCATTTAGTACACCAGAACATAAGAGCAACACCAAATGAAAATGCAGGGAACACATGGGCTAGTACAAAACCTGAGCATCAAACCTAATATTAGACACGTGGTAGAATATGTAATTAGCAATACACCACCCTAGAAAAGCAGCTGCGAATCCTATCAAAAGAACCCTGAACCCCTGTTCTGTATTTTTTTATTCACCAAGTATTTTAGCCAACGCCTGCACACTAGCGTCCAGATATGTCCCTATGCATTGCACTTTCAACAGCCTCCTGTTCAAATCGTGGCCCTCAGACTGGAACAACTTAATGTGGCGGACTAGCTTCGTTCCCCGTTCATCACGGCATTGCGCAATCCTTTACAGTTCCCCCTCAAGATCATCATCATCAAATAGCATGCCAGATTTGTAGATAATTTAGTACTTCATCGGGTCATCTGTCTCGTAGAAGTCCGTGTCAGACATACTGCATCCAAAATACCATTCAACAAACAACCCATCACAACAAAAGAAATAACTACACGTTAGTTCATTCTTGGGTTAGGCAACATGCTTAGACCTAACATTGTATGCATTCTAATTACCAGACCAATACAGACAAGGAGACAGTATGGATATTTTACTGATCTCACATTACTGCTAACATTAGATGCATTGAAATCAACAGCATAAAACCTAACAGCTAACATCAGACGAATGGCCCCACTATCATAGCTGAGAGCCAACTTCAATGCATGATTTCACAGAATTTTTAATACACATTGGAAATGCTAGTGGTTGAACTTATTTATAAATTGACTGCACAGTACAGAGCGATTTCAAGGGAGGGACTGTATTTTAAAAACGTGCTACTGTATACTATTTAAAGCTGATGAAAAAAGTGAGAACCCTATGCTATAGTAAATTCAGATGCAGTAAAGACACGGTAAACACCATTTATTGCCTTTGACTGCTCAGCCAAAGGCAGAAAAGCGTAGACTGGTCACTTCATACCAAATGATAGATACCACTCAAGGAGAATCTCACTTGAGGAAACCACTCTAGGCAAGCATCTCACCAAGAGGAAACTAGTCAAGAGAATCTCTTAACACTTTTGATAAATCAATTTCAATAATCCAGTCTGCTACAAACTGACTCTAGGGCAAACTTATATAGAGAAACTAACGTAGGAAAATAACAGTTAATAGAGAAATGCTTTGACTGACTAGAAATAGGGAGCCACTACTCCACTAATTGAAAAACTGACAAACTGACTTTCCTAGACTCCACTAACCTAAATATTAGGAATAATCTGATTAATTGAACTAACAAAGTAAACTAAAATAATTTAATACTTAATATCTAGCATTTCTGCTGAAGGGACAGCCAGGTACGTATCAATGCATCCCCCTCAATTTTGCCTTGTCCTCAAGGCAAAAACAGAGGCTACTTTAACTCATCTAGGTGACTGAACCCACATAATTGGTCGTAGACTCTTCAGGAAACTTCAGCATTGTGGAAAAGGAGGTTTTGCATCGGAGTTGGAGATTGACGTTCCAAACTCTGAGGCAGAATCCTTTGTGTGGGAGGGGCTGTTGTGAAAGCGGAAGAACGTGTCATCGCCATTCGAATCGAACGGCTCTGATACCAAATGATAGATACCACTCAAGGAAGTGGGTCTAAAAACAACTAACACTAGAAATTAGAAACTACTTGACTCCATAACTGACTTCAAATAATAACATAAAGCTAATTCTTTGGCCGTCTAGAATAATTCTTAGGGTTGCCGTACGAAACGTATCAGCATTTAATACCTACAACAATGAAATTTCATACTTACTAAACTGCAGGGATTGTCCCGAATCCGAACACAAACATAGAAGTGCTTTTAACATGAAGTTACAGACGAGAGCATGACAACATACATACAACCCACAAAAAGAACCAACAACCTCATCAGACCAGCAGGCCCAACCCATAAGGCGGGGTAGATTGGGCGCTCGCCCCAGGCCCACAAATTTAAAGGGCCCATATATATATATTTTGTACACTACATTTGTTACACAAGGCCCAGATGTGATTTGAAAAAATTAAAACCTATGAAATGAGTAGGCTATTGTTTTTTTTAGCTTGAAATGAGCAGGTTTCTACCCAGAATATCATTAATGACTGATAAAACAATCTCACAACTTTGGAATTGAAGAGATGTAGTGTGCTGATCGCAGCCTAGGAACTAGGAAGGAAGGACTAAATCCCATCTAATTAAGTGTCTACATCCGACCAAAAAAAAAAAAAGTATCTACAACTTTATAATTCATTGTTTCTTCTTTCTATTTCTTAAACTGCATCTCTATTGCAATTCAATTGATTCACACAAATGGTGGAGGGGTCATCTCAACTAAGGTAATGAAATCTCAATCTTTCTTTTCTTGAATTTGTTATTTTGATTGCATTATCAAATTGTTAACTTCATCTGTCTATATTCTAAATCTAAAATCTCCAATCTAAAAGTATTTGTGTTTCATATTCTTGGACATAGTTGTATTTCGTATAAATATTGGAGGAGAGACAGATCCCATTAATCCCCTTGACATTACAATACTACAAATTAAACAAGGAGTGGTACGCGGCAAAGAAGACTTACGATGATACGGTATCCTCGTAAGCTATTCTTTGCCGCATACCGCTCCTCGTTTGTAGTCAGTCAAAGCCAGGGTGATTAAACCTCCTTGATGAAGACATCTATGTCCAAGAAGTGAAAGCCATGTTCAAGTAGTATTGTAATCTGTTTTTTGCATAATTTTGTTACTCTTCTTAGTATTTTTATTGATGATGAGTTAAATGTATGTCTCTAGTGTATACAAGATCAATTAAGAAGCCTTATAAATTTCACTTGCCCAGGGGCATTTGATAGGTCAGGACCAAAAAATGCAGACCACAAACCCTAACATGACAAAACCATAGGCGACGACAGTTCAATTGAAAGGGTAAGTAGAGGTCCTTAGCTGGCTGAAGATTCAGCATCTGACGGGCCGCCATCAGTAATGGTTGTGGCCATCTCATGCACGTCTGTCGGCATCTGAAGCACAACGCCATACCCGCCATTCCAAAACATTTCTTCCCACAGGTTGGACGTCTCCTCATCCACAGGCGAACTCCTGAACATATTGAAGTTCTCATTGGCCTGTAACGTCAAAGTGAATACAATAAGATGATGCAACTCTGCAAAGGCACGAAACCAAATGTACTAAGCACGAAGGAGCTCATGAGCCTGATGTACAATTAGTTTCTTACCTTCACACCAAGTTCAAACTTGAAAGTTCGTCGCCACAGACAGAGCCTATCGGAAGCTCATGCAACTAAGTAAAAGTACCGAGTCCTACTCGTCTCCGGAAAGCACAAGGTGAAGACAGATGGGGCAACTCGGGAACCCTAGGCATTCACAACTGCTCGAGAAATGAGCAAGCTTCCGTGAACAAGAAACCCTAAGAGATTTTATATGGGTCTCCTATCCAGAACGACGTCGTTGAGCTAAAATAATAAGATCAAGACGCTCCTCATATGGGCTCGGGTCAATATTCAGGCAAACGGCCCAAACAAAGAACCTCGGCCCATTCGATGCATTCAACAGAGTAGAGTCCAAGCCACCACCACATCTAGGACTTCGGGTAAGCATAATTTATCTTAACTAGCACCACAAACCTAAACCGAACCGTTACTCTCGGTTAACTGGAGATCGGATAACCGATTTTTCGGTTCGGTTTTATCGGTAAACCAATAACCATTTATGTGATTTAGATTATCATAATATAAATGAAAGATCAATTGTATTATCGGATATGATTAAACAATATAATCTAATTAGATTAGATCTTCAATATTATACTAATTTTATATGGCTTGATAGTTATAATAACCCAATGATACTTTAAACTATTATTGTATGTATTTCATTCGAACAACATATACCTATGCTGCAAACAAGAGAACTCAAAATGCTCCCTAAAACAACATCATCATTATTACAAAGGAATTTATCTGTTAAAGTAATGTGTCTTTATTTGTAGGATCGAGGCTCAACTAATTAACGTTCACCGACGAGTAAGAACATAAACCGAAACAATATTCGAACATCAAGAAGAGCCGAATTAGTCTTCTCAAACTCGAATGGGCCTTAGTGGGGCAGTAGGCCCTACTAAGGCGAAATCGAACTCTTAGTCATCTTAAACGTTCATTGAAGAGTAAGAACATAAACCGAAACAATATTCAAACGTCGATAAGAGTCAAATTAGTCTTCTCAAACTCGAATGGGCCTTATTGAGTTTGATGCCCAATAAGCGAAGTACTCATCTCGGTCATCTTAAACATTTACTGAAGAGTAAGAACATAAACCTAAACAATATTCGAACATCGAGAATAGTCGAATTAGTCTTCTCGAACTCATAAGGGAAATCGAACCCTCGGTCATCTTAAGCGTTCATTGAAGAGTAAGAGCATAAACCGAAACAATATTCAAACATCGAAAAGAGTCGAATTGGCCGGCCTTCTCAAAGCCTTATGGTATAGGCCCAATAAGACTCGTTAGGCCCATTAGGCCTAGTAAGACTCGAGTTAATAGTCATAGTGCGCCTATTGTAGGCTTACACAGTGTGTAAGATTCCACACCGTACGATGGGCGACACGTGTCCACAATTAAATTCAGATAAAAAAGAACACTAAAAGACGAGCCAGTTAGACGAGTGAGCTCCGAAGGCTCCCATTGGCGGTTTTCTTTATCACGAGCCAAAGCTTTGTCATTCTCCATAATTTGTCAAATTAATAATTTGTCAAAAATTTAGTATACTTTATATTTTCAATTGATTTTTATAAAATTTGAGTTGCTAGGGTTAAGAAAAAGGTAAATAAAAATCAATTCAGAAAATTGAGGAAGCCCTCGACTGTGTAATCCGCCGTGACCGCCGTCAAGTACACCGTCAACCCCGTCGTCGTCGCCGAGACCGGCGAGGAAGATGGAGCCGCCGGAGAGGGATACGCCGATCGAGGACCTTGACTATGGGTGGGCCTTGGAGATGACGGAGAGCCTGTCGCGAACGGCGCCGGGGGCGACTTGCGCTGGAAGACAAGGGCGTCCTTGCCCGGAGGGAGGCCGAGTGAGCTTGAGCGTCCCGTCCGGAATCGCCTTCCCTCCAGATCCACCTTGTCGAACATCCCACAGGTGGCTAGGGTTTCCAATTCATTCTGAAGCTGAGCCTTCGTGTAGATGGAATTGTCCCGGCCAACATTCGCACGCCGACGATGGAGTGCAAAGGAGATAATCTCTGCATCAGCTTGTACCTCTTGAAACCGCTCAGCTTGCTCAATTGGACAACGATATTCGCCGCAGACACCATAGGAGTCCCAATCCGGCTGAGACTCGTCTTCCTTTGCAATCGCCACACGAGAGAGCAACCTAGACCAGAATCCACCATTTCCGCCACCTCCTCCGCGACGTCTCCCTCTCCGGTAGCTCCATCTTCCTCGCCGGTCTCGGTGACGACGACGGAGATGTCGGTGAAGTTGACGGCGCCCACGGCGGACTACAGTCGAGGCCTTCTTCAATGTTCTAATTTAATTTTTGTTTACTTTTTTTTAAACCCTAACAAGTTAAATTTCATAAAAATCAATTGAAAATATAAAGTACACTAATTAGCCAAATTATTAATGTGATAAATATGTTTTATTTGGAATAGCAAATTTTATAAAGTATAATTTCTAAGTCACTGATTACACCTCCTTTGATTCTTGTGTCTTTTCTCACAATCACTGCCTGATTAAACCTCCTTTAAAAGCATTGCATTATTGAATTGTTATTCAAAATTACAAAAGGTTTAAATAGTTAACTCAAAGTAAAACACTATATCTTCTTTGTTCCCCATGTCTTAAACATTCTGTCGTTTTTGTTCCCTCTGTCATCCCCAAGAAGCTTCAGTGTACCCTCTCTCTTACCTATCAATAATAATCACCTTTGTATCCCCTTTCGCTATTCGCATTGTATTAATGCTCGGAGAGCATGCCCAGACCATCTATCCGCATGGATGTAAATGGGAATATTTCTTTTCTTCCCTACTTTATTTATTGTTGTAGTTCTGCACTAATGTAGTGTTTGAACGGTGGTCTTTTAATATTGTATGGAAAAGTTGTTTTTGTTGAGCACATCGGCCAATGTCTTCCCACCGGCAGGGTAACGGCCAATCGCTCCTAGTCGATCTCCAACGCCACACACCGCCTCCTTCAATGTCACATAATGACGGTTTTTGTCTTGGAAAAAGATTTTTTTGTGCTGTCAAATCTAAAAATCAAGTCAATTCTTTTATATTTTTTGTTGTTGTGCAAGATAGCTACTTAGATATCAAAAATTGATTTTTGGGAGCAGGAAGATCTGCTAAGATTCCAAAAACTACTTTTAGTATATATTGAGTGGGTGAGTATTCTAATAAACACCTTTCACCCAGTTGTGAAAATATGGGCAGCGACTGGGGGTGGCAGCCTCACTGTATTTGTAACTTCTTGGCAAGAGCTCGGGTGAGTGGCCGATCGAAGAGTGGGTGGCAGCCTAGATGGTCCCTCATCAATTAAAAATAAATTATATAAAATAAAAATTAATACAATTTTTTACCCCAAATTTTGTTTATAAAATGCCCCGATCCGGACCGGACTGGGACCGGACCGTAACCGGACCAGACCCGGGACCGGACTGCGACCGGACAGGGAACAATGGAACACCCATTTCTGTCCGGCCGGTCCGGTCCGGTCCAAAAATCCGGTTTTTCACATATACATGCATCTGGATAAGGAATGTCGGCCCAACAAGATTTTGTTCCCTGGACGTGCGCCTCTATTTTTCATTGGTCCCCGCCTTCATCTGGTTTCCTCTATAACAAGTTATGTATATATAATTTCCTCTAGTTTTTGTGCAACTCCATTAAAGTAAATTAGGAGACTAGCCCATCAAAACCTTCAAATCAATCCCATTAATGGTCTGCATACCTAATCAATCCCATTTTAATTTTTTTTCTCTACAAAACAAGATCACTCATGACGCGGCAAAAAAATGAAGCTTGATTAGAGCATATGCAATGGTGAGGAGGTGCAATCCTCTCTCACATTTCTCTCTCCTTTTCCCCTTTTGACACATCACTTTCTCTTTCATCCACATCATTTTCCACTATCTCATTCCTCTTCCCTTTCCTCTTTTACTAATTTTCTCTACAACAAGGAGTATCCTCATCATCTCCTCTCTTCTACCTTTACATATACTTTATTTTATCATATATTTCATATCATCATATATTTTTAAATAAGTTATTTAAATTATAAATAATAAAATATATTCAATTTAATTTAGTTTGATTAATATAATCCCAAATTATTAATGAATATATATTAGCTACTAATAATAATAATAATAATTTATTAACATCAAGATAACATTAAGCACATCCAACTTAAAATAAAAACAAAACTAAAGATAAATATCACAATTATCATTGTGATGATCCATGATCTAAGGGGGGGGGGGGAGAGGAAAATAAAAGTTATTTATAAATAGGGTAATATTGGATTCAACTTATAGACAATTTTTTTTAATAATCAATAACATTAACTTTTTTTAAAAAATGTCACACTTTATTATTACTTTTGTTAAAAACTTATTAATGGTGGAATGAAATATACTAAATGAAAGTTGTAGAAAATTGATTGGACACATGGTGAGCTATGATTGGCTAAAAGGTAAGAGAATGCACAAGAGCCCATGCTCACAATCCTCTACAGAAGGAGGATTTCCCCCATTCCTCTTTAAAAGAGGATCCTCTTTCATATTTCTACAACAAAGAGGAGATCCTCTTAGAAGAGGGAGAGCGTAAAAAGGAGAGTCAATCCTCTCCATTGTACATGCTCTTAGGGAATTACTCCTTCCTTAGTTGTCCTTCCCAATTTCATGTGTACTTGTGCTACAAAAGGGAGTGGAAAAGTGGTTTCTACTATTCATTCATTATAGGTACCTCAATTGGTGTGAAAAAATGGAACGAGCAAGCTCACAATGTTGGTGATGAATGGAAGAGCAGAGAGGAGCAATAAATAAATAGATGGCGCCTTACTTAATGGAGAAGTTTGAGTGTATTCTCATAAGTAATGGGGAAGTTTAATTGTTGTGAGTGTGCTAAGTCATGGTCTTGTTTGACATGCATGTCTGATATATAATAATGTGTATTCTTGTAAAAAAAAAAATCCCCTTTAAAATAGTGTTGGAAATGTGAAAAAAAAAATGAATGAAGTGTGAGAATCTAAATATAAGATTGTGTTTTGCCACCATTTATGTTGAGCATGGATCCTGATTTGGATTGGGCGGCTCTTCAAATTTATCTCTCCTCTTAAATGAAAATTAAAAGTATTAGAAAATATAAAAAAATAAAAGGATTTTACTTTTGATACCTGTAGTTATTGACAAACAGGTTTTTTTTCGTCGCAAGTTATTGACAATTCCTGCTCCTGGTACGGCCTCTCCCTCACCGGCTCCGTCGCCTCCCTCGCCGTAAACAACCTCTCCGGAGAACCCAAGATTGTGTTATTGACAATTCAGATTGTAAGGTTTCTGTCCAATCCATCCAAAGATATTGACAATTCAATTTTATCTCTCCTCTTAAATGAAAAGTAAAAGTATAATTAAAAAAATAGAACATTCACTACAAACACAATGAGAGAGAATATAATCAAGAAATACTATAACCAAGAAAGTTATAATAAGAAGAAATCATTCTCTTCCTCTCCCCACTAGTCCACTACACTTACCAGAGTTCTTTTCCAATAACTCTCTACAAGCACAATGAGAAAGAGTATGTGACGTGGAGGGGAAAACTTACCAGAGTTCTGTCTTCAAGGTTATGAGGCAGAATGATCTTGTTGAATTGTGAATATCTTTGGGGTTGTGAAGCGCTTTCTTTTTCCGTGGCCATTAATAAAGCGGAAGATTATGGCTTTTTTGTTGGTTAAAACAGGTGATACTATGGATACATTAGCTTGTATCATTTCGTCCCTAAATATAGATTCTACAATTAATTTCGTACCCACTTAATACTAATACGGAGTAGTAGCATTTCCTATACATATATCACACCATTCCATACATATCACGGCTCTCTAAGACTCTAACAAAGCCTCGGAACCCCGACCATGCCTTCCTCTCTCCCTGACGAACTATGGGAACAATCTTGGAGCTGGGCGTCAAACGACAGCGTCTCACCTACATAGATCTCTGCTGCCTTTCTATGTGTTCCCGCCGTCTACAACGCTTATCCGCCGAACCATCTCTCTGGTACTCTCTTCTCTCTTCCGACAACCTGGAATCCATCTTCTTCCTCTGCCCCGAAATCGCTTTACAAGGAAAGGTAATACGCTCTTACTTACTATCTATGTTGGTTTACACTTTCAATTAGGGTTCCAACTGAGAAATTAGGGTTTCAATTAGGTATCTCAAATATAGGCTTAGGGAAATCGTGGCTCACAGTCGGACTGTTTACAGAACAAAATTAAACAAACTGGGACTAGAAGTAAAGATGCTGTGAGGGCGTGAGAATACAGATGTATTAATAATGAGTCAACATAGATTAGTATTTCGTGATACGTTACCATGAGAATATTAGGGTTTATTAGAGTTCTTCTCTGAAGGGATGCGTACTGTGGTATTGCCCTCACTAATGAAATGAGGGCAATTGGTTATGAAGAAGTAGACATTTACGCTTCCTGTCAGGATATCAAGCTCCTCGATTGTCAAAAGTACGCATCCACCCTTGTATGCACTTGAAAAGCTGCATCTATCTGTACATTGTGTCTTACATGTCCATACTTTGATGCTGTCTTTCATTCTGTTCTTCTAGCACATCTTTAGTTCCATTTTTCAGTTGCTTTCTGGTTTGAACTCTGGTTCAATTAACAGCACATTTTCTGGCTTATACATATAGGAAGATAACTATGTTTGCAATTGAGAAAGATGTGGAGTTTAAGGGCTTTGGAAAGTGGCTAGATACTACCTTACTTGGGAAGATAGTAGGTTACTGGAATGATGCGCTGTACATAGTCCAGCTGTTGGGCGTGGGCGTCGACGAAGAACGGGAATACGGCGCCCGACGAAGAGACGACGGATATTACTTCAGGAAACAAGTTGATTGGCAGGTTGTTCACCCGCACTTTGTTTGCGACGCAGATCCAGAGCAGTTAGGCCGTGAATATAATATCGGTGATATAGTTGACGTGGATGAGAGTGAGCTCTGGACCAACTTGCCCGCTATGTTGGATAACCGAAGGAAAGGCGTGATCGTTGCCAAGACATTGCCCAGTTTTTTATCGTCCACCGCCCCGTTTTTTATCGATGCCGGTGAACCATGGATCTACACCATCAAGCTCGAGACCTCAGGTGAGATCGAGGAAGATGTTCTTAGCTTCCGTATGCATCCACATCGTGTGTGGAATTAAGAACCGCTTTATGCGCTCAAAAACTATCTTCTGCTGCTTCTTTGAATATTATGTTTTGATGACTTATTAATGGAGCACTTAGGTCAGCTACTACCTTTTCTGTATTCCAGCTACAAGAAGTATTTTATAGAGTAGTACGAATAAGGCATACTATAAACTACTAATCTAACTACAATCGTGGGATATCATTCCTGTGGGCCCCACTGAACTGGGTTTCAGAGCCTGTTGGTTCGAAAGTCCTAGAGTTTCCTGCGCAGTGCCGCAGTTACGTCTTCCAAGATAGAAAGGCACGAAGACCTAAATAAATCGGCGGGGATATGGCAAAAAAATATGTACTGCAGCAGAGCGTGCAACTCACACCCTTTTGTTTAACACTCCACCTCCAAGTGGCACCCTTGTATTTATCACTCCACCTCTCGGTGGTATATTGTTTATTATAAGTTGGCGGCAGAATACTGTAATATAGTGCAACACACTATATAACCCTTAATTGAACCATCGAACCATTGAAGTGCTCAGGCAATCAATCGTGAGTTTTTTCCGCTTCTATGGGTTCCTATTATTTGTACGAGCTCGAATTCGTATAAGCCGCCTAAGACGCATTTTGTAGAGATTTGATAAAGGCTTTATTTTCTTAATACCTAATCTCATCACCACATGCCTCGCTTAGTCTGATGTGTTTGTTGTCTGCTCTATGTCGTGTATGGCCGGAATCTGTTGCATATTCTAGGCTTATTCATACATCAGCATCAATGTTTTCCGGGTTTAAATCTGTACTGAATGATCATGGGTTCCATGATTTGTTGTTTGCATTTTCTGGTAAATTTACCTGATTAGTTCACTGGACTCATGTATCAGTTCAATTGATGATGTACCAACTCTAAATCTGCACATGGTTGACATCGATATTCTATATAGTGAAACTTGCTGTAAGCTTGCATTTTCCAACGCGATATGTATGAATACCATGTCTAAAATTGGTTGATTCTATGTTTGGGAAAGCATTCATGTCTATATAGGTTGGTTTCTGCAACAGTTTGTACTGTGTTTAAAGTGATACACCTGCTTTGGGCCCTCGCTGGTTGCATATATCAAATGCCTTGCTTTCCTGGCTGTTTGTGCTCTGTTGTGGCCAATTCATCCTGAAATGAACTGGTTGTCACTTTTAAAATCAAACTGACTTATACTCTGTAGTGAATTGGGTGTTGTTGCTCATATTAACAGAATGTACTGACCATGTCGTTACTTCACACTAAGATTGTTCAGTGCTTTTTCTGTTACTACTATTGATAGGCAAAATGTCGTCCAGCTCCTCCGATTCCGAAATCAGCGGAGACGGACTCGAGGAATTCTTTGATGAAACCCCCACAAAAATAGTACTCCTCCGTATCAAAGTGTGTCGGCGCAACGGGGATCTCATATGTCCGTTCTGCCCATTTTGGAAAAGATAGGTATATCGACAGGATCATGACCAAGTCAGTGTAGTATGTTATCGTTTTTAGATGTGGTGTGGTACTCGCTGGGCAGAAGGCTAATCAGTAAACCATTCTTATCATGTTCTATGTATATCATAAAGCATTATATTATGCGTTGAGAGTTGAACCACTATATTATGCTAATAAGACTATGATTGTCAGACTTGGTTGGTTTGATGTTGGCAGACTGCAGTTTATGGGATGTGTTTTCCTGTGATTAGTCTGGAAAAATATTGCCTCAATTCCAATTTTAGTTTGGCCGTTGACTATGAATACAGCGCTTACATCTCCATCACTTGAGTTGCTTTTCCTTCTGTTGCCTGGTTGTCCATGCATGTGGACGTACAAGAAGGCCAAGAACAATTGTCGTTGTACCAGCAGATTTAACAAGTCCTTTCAACTCTGCATCTATAGTTCACACAATCACTTCATCTATAATTTACACTTGCTTACTCATATTCGAAACTAACAGTAGTAGTTTAATATTATCTTCACACTATCACTTAATCTGTTTGGTTGGAACGGAGGGAATTATAATATTATCTTCAAAGCAAGAGAGCACGGCTGCCTTGGATCATCCTTTAGACGCCACGGATTCAAGCTTCTGGAGATCACAATACCCGAAACAACATTACTTGTCCAAGTACATTAAAATCTGGAATTGAAGATGATTTAACAGACATTGCACTGAATTTAATCACACCTTTAGCATATTTAACCCTAGGATTCACTCAAACAGTATTAGTTGTCCAAGAACCCTAAACACGTTGAACCCTAAGACCTGAAATTGAGAATACTAAAAATTATACGTACTTCAAAACTTGAAATTGAGAATACAAACGTAAGAGATAACCCTTGCCACATTGCACTTACCAATGAAAGCAATTTTTTATCCATGTGTAAATTGAATTATGCAATTGGAATTTTGTTATCATAAATCTAGGTTTCTTTTCCTCTAAAGTCTTGAGGCCACCACCGGCCAAAGCAAAGTTATCTAACAGACGCCACGCAGGGCAGTAGAAAGTCATCATTAGAAATTCATCAATAGAAAGTCAGGCAGAAGGCTCACCAGGCTCTTCTTAGTCCGCCGGGGCCGTGGCAGAATGGGAAGATTCGAAGGAGGCATCAGCGGTAGCGGTGGCGGTGGCAGGAGCGCTATGAGTAGCGGAGGAAGAAACGTCATCTTCAGCATCTGACCACTGGGGACCTTCGTTAAAGAACCTCTCGCCTGGAATCGGCTGGCCGGCCGGAAAGTTGGTCGCCAGCCTATCAGCCTCCACCTCCAAGCTCCAGACGCCCCTGGATTCCTCCGGCAGCCTCTCCAACACCTCCACCCGAGCCTTCAGAGCGTAGTACGCTGCAATTCTCCATGCTTCCTCCCGTAACGCCATGTTCTCCTCCTCCAGCCTCGCCACATGCGCCCTAGCCTCTACAAGACGGCGGCCCTGCTTCGCCGACAGTCTGTCCGTCTTCTCCGCGATCGCATTGGCTTCGTCTAATGCGGCGCTGAGTTGACCCTCCCTCCTAGACACAAACTCCCGTTCCTCTTTAATCTTTTCGAGCACGGCCACCATCCCTTGAGCCACCTGGGAACGGACGAGAACGGAACGTAAGAAATAGTCTTGGATCAAAGAAACCAGAGCGAACCACGAAAAACAAGAACATACCTTGAGAGCCGACAGAGCCCCTTCATTTACCGCATCGTCCAAGCTACCCGTCAAGAACCGCTTCCCGACCCCCGTGGTGACCACGCCCCTCAGCATTGCCCACGCCTCCTTCTAGGCCTCTTCCCCCGCCTCTAGGACGGACACTAGGACCTCCGCTGCACGCTTAAGCGGCGTCTCGACGTTGGGGGAAGGTGGCATTGGCAGTTTCTGAGCGGAGGCCCGTGTGCGCCGGCGAACCGCCTCCTCCACCGATGGAAGGCGGTTGGCGCTGGGCATCCGGAGACCCGAGACTGCGATCAAGTCGGACGAAGGGTTACTATCGAAAGGTGTAAAGAACGGTATGAGAAAAAGGAGAAACAGGGATTATAGGGCTCGAAGTTGCCTACCAGGCGCTGGAGGGGCACGAGCCGGGATAGGGGTCGATATGACTTGGACTTCGTCCTCCGACTCTGTTTCCGACTCGGCCAGACGGGCGGCCAGGGTATTCTTGTCGGGAATGTTGTTGAGGACGCGGTCTTCTAAAGGGATGTTCATAAGGGCGGCACAAGCTTCAGAGATAGTGGGGGCAAAGTTCCTGTCTGCAGGGACTGTTCAAAGAAAGATCTGGCGGTCAAGAGAGTGAAACCCTAGGAGAACGGAAAAAGATGAGTGAAAGGCGACTTACGATTGACGTTCCAGCGATCAAAGAGGATGGGTTTGAGTTTTTCGCCCATGGCACCCATGGTTTTGCGGTTGACGAAGAAAAACCTCGCTGCCCAGCCAGGGGTGTCGACTTGGGGCTTCCACACCAAGGGATTCTTGGCGTTGTGGGCTTGGAGTGTGACGCGCCCCGGCCTCTGGGTGCGAATCTCGTAGGCGTGGGCAAGGTCCTTCATGTTGAACGAGATGTCTAGGGCAGAGCACATCTCGTGGATGGTGGCCAAGATCTTCCAGGCAGCGGGCATGATTTGCGAGGGAGAAATCATCAAATCGCCCAGAAAGAGTTGCACCAGACGTGGGAAAGGAAACTTTAAGCCGATGGTGAACGGGAATTCGAGGAAGCAGACCCAGTCCTGCTTTATCCAGTCCAGGAGTTCGGTGTCCGGTTTTAACGCCTGGGTTCCCGGAGGAAAGCCGCTTGCCGCCACCAACGCGTCCACCTCTTCTTGTGTCATCGAGCAAACGTACTGATCTTGAGCGGTGAGAGAGTTGGACGGAACAAAGCCGTTGTGACTAGCCATCAGGGAAGATGAAAGGGTTTCGGAGAAAGAAATCGCTTGAGGAGAGGAGATGAGAGGACTTTGGAAAGATTTTGGACAGAGGGTGGAATGATGATGATTGCGTCCGTTTCCACTTTCCAAGGCAGTTTCCGCAGAAAACCATCCCGTAGCCACGTGTCCACCGTCTAGTGGTGAGAAGGCTTTCGGCCGCGTTACAAAATTTTTCGAATTTGCCGCCAGCCGAATACCCTTCTCAAGGGGTATTGTTGGGCCTCGTTTTTCCTCATTTCAGGCCCGTGTCACAATAGGCCCATGTTGATCAAGCGGCCCAGCGGCCAGTTCAAATGCGGCCCGTCTAAAAGGAGGAGTCTGTTGAAGCTATCATCCGAGAAGCCCGGAACAGTAGCGGGCGATCGATAGTGGGCGTTGGAAGTCGGCCGGTCTTCGTTTTCGATTTCTCTAGCCGCCAGCTCTGTACGCAGTCCAGTCTTCGTTTTCGATTTCTCAAAAACCCCCGAAATCGGCGAGTCTTCGTTTTCGATAGTGGGCGCCTATCTAAAGCGCACTAAACCGTAAGCCTGTGCTAGGCGCACCATTTAGTGTACATTTAGCCAAAAAATACTAGAATAGTGTACGAATACCCAATGGCTAACTAAGAAGTGCGGATCTAATGCTCCGAGAAAAGCGCATAGGGGTATGAAAAGCGCCTATGAAAAGCGCACCAAGGATTGTGTACCATATTATACCCTCTGTCCTTCCATTGTTCCCTTGTATACTTGGCCCGCGTAAAGGGTAGTCACCTAATTCTTATGTTATCAAAAATAAAAAAAAAATAAAGTCTGGAAACTTGTTCTATAAGCTTCAAGAGAACCTGTTTTATTCAATTTATCTCTCTCACACATCACCTGTGTACCCCCTTTCAACATTTTCTTTGTAGTAATGCTCCGAGAGCTGAGAGCATGCCAAGAGCATCTATCCGCATTGAGGTCAATTCACCTTATCCATTTCTTCGGGCAATTCTAAGAGCATGTCGAGATCCACTCCCCATTTTTTAACTATTACAGCAAAAAATTAAGCGAGATTTCAGATTTTCTGCATGGAAACATTTAAAGCATCCACAATGTGGAGTATGTATATTTTTAAACCTTAAAAAAAAAACTTGTTTCTATAGTCAAAGGATCACCTTATCTTTTTTCTATTTCTCTCTCTGCCACATCACCTTTACCCTCTTTCTCTATTCGCTTTGTAGTAATGCTCTGCCAAGACCATCTATCCGGATCGAGATTTGCTGGGAGTATTTCTTCTCCGTAAAGACGAATAAACCTTGGTAGCGAGCAAGAGACCGACCATGGGGCCGAGGCAGTCTCAACTGAATGGTCTTTGATCAAGGATAATTTTTAGATACCACATAACCTATTATGAAATGAAGAAAGATAGAAAATTATTGATCATTAGTAGCACTTGCCCTTGGAGCCTATTGCCTAATATAACGTATTTTCACACCTGAGAATAGTACTGGCCTAGCTAGTGTCAGTGTCTCGGTAAAGTAGTGTTCCTTTATTTGCAAGATCGGGAAACTTGTTACATTTATCTTGACATGACATGACATGACACAGTCAAATCATTTATCTTGACATGGCATTGTCAAATCA
Organism: Polygonum maritimum; assembly: GCA_963924305.1. Lineage (NCBI taxonomy): Eukaryota > Viridiplantae > Streptophyta > Magnoliopsida > Caryophyllales > Polygonaceae > Polygonum > Polygonum maritimum. The sequence goes on along the minus strand of OZ002732.1, from coordinate 26,916,279 downwards.
ATACATAAAAGTAATATGGAGTACCTATTTACAAGATAAAATTTGCCGGAAAAAGATCAATGATTACAAACTCTTTCAGTAACCCTGATCGATCGATTATCGAGTCTAGATTTCGTATCAAAATAGCAAAAAAACGTGAGAACCCAAATTACTAGATCTTTTAGGTTCCAATGAGCAACAACTAGTGTAACATTAAATAATCCACATTACTAGTAATTTGATTAGGAAACGAAAAGACAAAAGATATTAAAAAAGTGGAGAGAGCCTATAGGTAGCGCCGATTGGGAGTTGGTATTGGTTGGGTTGCAGTGTGCTGATGCCGGCCAAGCATTAATAATTTCTCTCTCTGCACGTAGCCCTTGGTGAGACGGGATTTGGCAGTGATCAATCAGCCTGATATTAACCCCGAGTACGTAAAATTTGAGTTTAATAAATAGAGGATTCAAGTGCATTTATGGTGAAAGATTTTCCAAATGTTTCATCTCTTATTCCGGCCTTCTAGAGCTCAACTGTTTTATTTTTGGAGTAAGAGTAATATATATTTTTTAAAATTGTTTTATTTATCATGACATGACATTGTAGATATCTTCACCTTTATCTAACTTTGCAGCTTTGCTTTGTCTCAGTTGTATCTCCCTTAACGTATGCACCCCATTTCAATTTTCCCTTTGCATATGTACCCTATTTATTTTTCTATCTCAAACGACGATTAAGTAAGGATATTTTTCACCCTCTCTTTTTCAATTTCTCTTTCTGCCACTTGACATATGTACCCCATTTCAAATTTCCCTTTGCAGTAATGCTCAGAGAACATGTCAAGAGCATATATTCCTTAGGCCATCCGCAACGGTGAACCCGAAAACGGATTCTTAACCCCCTCCTATCAATTTTTTCACTCTTCCACCTCATTTAAAAACCTACTTCTACTTTACCCCCACAACCCAAATCTACACTTCATTCTTTAAAATCCACCATCTATATATTATTTTGATCTTTATTTATTTAATTTCATTATATTATTCCCATCATTATTTAATATTAGGGCATCGCATTCAATTTAAATATCAATTATATTGATTTGAGTAATTTACATAATTAAAGTATGATATTTTGCATTTCTTACATATTTGTTTTTAATCAAAACATATATAAATTGGGTTTCTATAAATAGATAAAAACAGTATAAACAAACTTAAAATACAATTTTAAAAAATATAATATCATATAATTATCAAAATATGATCCAAAGTAATTTATACATATCAAAAGAAGACCTAATTTATAACCATTTGATCAATTTACATCAAGAGTCCACAAGTTGCCATGTGTACATATACATTTACTATCCAACTTTAGAACCCAACTTTTCAGTTTTCAAATAGAAGGCTCAAACTTGGGTTTTAGAAGAGCTCAATTAATATTTTAATTTTAAAAACCCCCATTGAGGGTGGTCTTATAAGAACATTTTTTAAAAGGGCAATGCTGTTTCCACCAAACACAGGCCCTTGTGTACACTAAGATTGGACACCAACTGATTGAGTTGACTGCTGTACCTCTATCTCTCTTCTTGGGTTGGAATTTTTATTATTATTATTGTCCCGTAAATGTGAATACAAGCCCAACAAACGTATGAACACGTAACAAATGTTAATTAAAATTCCCAATGGCTCATACTACTAATATAGAAATATGGTCATTTGTTCAATGTTTTTTAAAAGTACGGACATAATAACTTCTTCTTCAATAGTCAAGGCGTGGGTTGATTTTTGTAATGGTAATATTTGTATCATGATTTATGGAGTATATACATTAATTTACAGCAGATAGTAACAACAAATTAAAGTACAATTATATTGAACGAAATCAGAATAGGCCACAATTCGACGACTGGGTGGAAGATCACATCAGAGAATAGGGCAGACTGGCAGAGGGTGTGATGAGTGGCCTACTGCATTAAAAGCAGCTTCCTGAAATCCTTTACGTACGTATCCAGTGCAATTGGCCGGTCAAACAACGGTGAAGACCAAATGCTTAATTGCGTATAAAAGAAATCCAAATACTGTAGTTGCACATCACTGTCACAATGACGTGCTTCGCATGCCAACCAGCAGACGTCGATTTGACTTCGACCTACACCTACTCCGCCTAGGCCGTGCATTTGGCAAACACAAAACTGTACAGAGTTTACAAACCAAGCTGTGTATGAGACACTAGTTCAAGGGACCGTATCTTTATTTATTTATTTATTTATTTATTACGCTTTCTATCCTTGTAAAATCAGATCACAAAGCTACTTAATGGTCAATTACCTATGATTTATATTTACAGCATGTGCAATGGGAAGTATGAATGAATCATACTACAAAGTACAAACTGCTAACTCAACTACGGAGTATTACACATTATACACTATTACCCTATTGAAAACATGTATATATTTAGAAAAATGTTGCTCAACTTTAAAAGACTTCATGAAACGTAGGAAAAAATATCCTACCAACTCAAATTTTAAAAAAATCAATTGAAAATATAAAATACACTTTAAGACAACAGTTTTTAAGCAAAAAGATCTTTCACCAAGGAAAGTGAAACAAGCCCAAAGCCTCGGAACCCCGACCATGCCTTCCTCTCTCCCTGACGAACTATGGCGAACAATCTTGGAGCTGGGCGTCAAACGACAGCGTCTCACCTACATAGATCTCTGCTGTCTTTCTATGTGTTCCCGCCGTCTACAACGCTTATCTGCCGAACCATCTCTCTGGTACTCTCTTCTCTCTTCCGACTTTCCAAGTCAAACCTAGAATCCATCTTCTTCCTCTGCCCCGAAATCGCTTTACAGGGAAAGGTAATACGCTCTTACTTACTATCTATGTTGGTTTACACTTTCAATTAGGGTTCCAATTGAGAAATTAGGGTTTCAATTAGGTATCTCAAATATAGGCTTAGGGAAATCGTGGCTCACAGTCGGACTGTTTACAGAACAAAATCAAACAAACTGGGACTAGAAGTAAAGATGCTGTGAGGGCATGAGAATACAGATGTATTAATAATGAGTCAACATAGATTAGTATTTCGTGATACGTTACCATGAGAATATTAGGGTTTATCAGAGTTCTTCTTTGAAGGGATGCGTACTGTGGTATTGCCCTCACTAATGAAATGAGGGCAATTGGTTATGAAGAAGTAGACAGTTACGCTTCCTGTCAGGATATCAAGCTCCTCGATTGTCAAAAGTACGCATCCACCCTTGTATGCACTTGAAAAGCTGCATCTATCTGTATATTGTGTCTTACATGTCCATACTTTGATGCTGTCTTTCATTCTGTTCTTCTAGCAAGATATACTGCAACCTTTAGTTCCATTTTTCAGTTGCTTTCTGGTTTGAACTTTGGTTCAATTAACAGCACATTTTCTGGCTTATACATCTAGGAAGATAACTATGTTTGCAATTGGGAAAGATGTGGAGGTCAAGGGCTTTGGAAGGTGGGTAGATACTACCTTGCTTGGGGATATAGTAGGTTACTGGAATGATGAGCTGTACATAGTCCAGCTGTTTAGCGTGGGCGTCGACTCAGAATGGGAATACGGCGCCCGACGATTCGACGACGAGTATTACTTCAAGAAACAAGTTGAGTGGCAGATTGTTCACCCGCACTTTGTTCGCGACGCAGATCGAGAGCAGTCAGGCCGTGAATTTAGTATCGGTGATATAGTTCACGTGGATGAGGAATGGCCCCAGTTGCCTACCATGATGCATACCCGAAGGAAAGCCGTGATCGTTGCCAAGACATTATGCACCGACCAGTTATTAATCGATGACGGTGAACCATGGCTCTACACCATCAAGCTCGAGACCTCTGGTGAGATCGAGGAAGATGTTCTTAGCTTCCGTGTGCATCCACATCGTGTGTGGAATTAAGAACCGCTTTATGCGCTCAAAAACTGTCTTCTGCTGCTTCTTTGATGACTTATTAATGGAGCACTTAGGTCAGCTACTACCTTTTCTGTATTCCAGCTACAAGAATTGTCTGCTGCTTATTTCAATATTATGGAGTACTAGCGTGATTTCCCGTGCTATGCACGGAGCGTTTTTTGTTTTTCTCTATTTTAATTATCATTTATTTAATTAATACAAAATAAATTTGGAAAATTCTTAAGTTTAATAAAATAGTTTGCTATTTTTTCGCATGAATATTGTATTTTGTAATGCTAGAAGTTTATTATTTTTCTATTGTTTCAACCAATATTATTGTATAATAAATAATAAATTTTATAAATTAATACAAATATAAAGTTTTTATGTTTTTATTCTATAAAGTATACAGATCGGTTAGTTTAAACAACTACTATGACTTCATTGTTTTAGGAGTATTAATTTTATAAATAACAGCAAAGTGAATACATCAAATAGGTGTGGTTTTAAATGGGTTTTCGCACTTGAAATATAAAGGAATTAATGAATGAACACCCACTTGCTTACTCAATCTTAGCTTTCTTTGTCCACACAAAATAAAGGAGTACATTTTGGGATTTCAATTCCGTAAATGGAGCACTTTCCTACTTGGTTCATTGTGCTTGCATTTGTTGTATCTCGCTTTGTCAAATACTCCCTCTGTACCCGATAAGTTCTCCAGAAAACATTTTTTCACACTAATTGAGGTACCTCTAATCAATGAATAACACAAATGGAATTGGGAAGGGCAACTAATGAAGAAGTAATCCCCTCGTTCAAGACGGCCTCAATAAGCGAAATCGAACCCTCATTCATCTCAAATTTTACTTAAGAGAACATAAACCGAAACAATATAGATTCTACAATTAATAAAGCGGAAGATTATCACATTTTTGTAGGTTAAAACAGGTGATACTATGAATACATTAGCTTGTATCATTTCGTCCCTAAATATAGATTCTACAATTAATTTCGTCCCTACTTAATACTAATACGGAGTAGTATCATTTCCTATGGGTAATGTTGTTTCCACCAAACACAGGCCCTTGTGTACACCGAGATTGGACACCAACTGATTGAGTTGACTGCTGTACCTCTACCTCTCTTCTTGAGTTGGAGTTTTTTTTTTATTATTATTCTTTACGGTAAGATGTACCTGTATATATAGATGAAATAATTTACATTTCAATTACAACTTTACGGGTTATAATCTACCTAATTTGGTTAAATTTATATCGTGTAAAAGAGTTTATCAATTTATTATCAAAGTATTAAAAAAAATGTTGAAAAAAAATCTATGTGCATCGATCTATTATTACTTAATTTGTTAATTGGGTAGGTCGGATCGGGTTATTTTAGATTCGAGTCCAATCCGAGTAAGGTCGTAACGAGTTACATGTTAAACGGATTGGTTCGTTTCGGGTGTTTGAGGGTTTAGAGTATTGATTTTTTCACAATTACTAAAATCAAAATATTAATATTTCGTGTATTGTATTTTATTATTTATTACTAATAATAAAAACGATAGCAACTGGGTTCACGTCAATAAAATATTCAAAATAAATTTTAAAATTTTCACCAATATAAACACAAAAGGGTTCGGCTCAATTTGGTTTGATTTTTTTTCTTCACCCATTGATATTTAGATCGAGTTTAATCTTACAATTCTCGACTGATTTACACTGATTTTTTCAGATCGGATCGTATTTTGAAACCGCTACTTTCCTAAATGATTCGATCTATTGGGTTGACCTTATTTATTATTACAAATGTAGGATATGTGAAATTTATTTTAAATATTTTAAAACTATACAAATAATATCACGTAAACAAATCAACCCGATCTAGAATCCAATTGATCCGGTCTTGTACTCAACCCGAATTCCAAAGTACCGCACTCAAACCAACGGAACAGAAGCGTACAATTCCTAGTTACTTAGTTAATTAAACAAATTAAATAATTAATTAACCATGAATTGTACACGGTTATTTAGTTAGGTAAGCAAATTCATACTAGTTAATTTGTCAAGTAAAGAAATCTCACCCAAAAAAATTAAATAAACAAATAAATGAAAATGAAAACCAAAAAAACCCATCAAATGTCAAATCAAGGTGCCCATAGCAACTTGTGTTTGGTGGAAACAGCCAAGGCCTTTACTATACATACATCACCATTCCATACATATCACGGCTCTCTAACAAAGCCTCCGACTCCCGACCATGCCTTCCTCTCTCCCTGACGAACTATGGCGAACAATCTTGGAGCTGGGCGTCAAACGACAGCTTCTCACCTACATAGATCTCTGCTGCCTTTCTATGTGTTCCCGCCGTCTACAACGCTTATCCGCCGAACCATCTCTCTGGTACTCTCTTCTCTCTTCCGACTTTCCAAGCCAAACCTGGAATCCATCTTCTTCCTCTGCCCCGAAATCGCTTTACAGGGAAAGGTAATACGCTCTTACTTACTATCTATGTTGGTTTACACCTTCAATTAGGGTTCCAATTGAGAAATTAGGGTTTCAATTAGGTATCTCAAACATAGGCTTAGGGAAATCGTGGCTCACAGTCGGACTGTTTACAGAACAAAATCAAACAAACTGGGACTAGAAGTAAAGATGCTGTGAGGGCGTGAGAATACAGATGCATTAATAATGAGTCAACATAGATTAGTATTTCGTACATTAGCATGAGAATATTAGGGTTTATCAGAGTTCTTCTCTGAAGGGATGCGTACTGTGATATTGAACTCACTAATGAAATGAGGGCAATTGGTTATGAAGAAGTAGACAGTTACGCTTCCTGTCAGGATATCAAGGTCCTCAATTGTCAAAATTTAGGGGAGCAAACCTTATATGCAATTGAAAAGCTGCATCTATCTGTATATTGTGTCTTACATGTCCATACTTTGATGTTGTCTTTCATTCTGTTCTTCTAGCACATCTTTAGTTCCATTTTTCAGTTGCTTTCTGGTTTGAACTCTGGTTCAATTAACAACACATTTTCTGGCTTATACATCTAGGAAGATAACTATGTTTGCAATTGGGAAAGATGTGGAGGTCAAGGGCTTTGGAAGGTGGGTAGATTCTACCTTGCTTGGGGATATAGTAGGTTACTGGAATGATGAGCAGCTGTACATAGTCCAGCTGTTTAGCGTGGGCATCGACGTAGAATGGGAATACCCCGACGGACGATTCGACGACGAGTATTACTTCAAGAAACAAGTTGAGTGGCAGATTGTTCACCCGCACTATGTTCGCGATGCAGATCCAGAGCAGTCAGGCCGTGAATTTAGTATCGGTGATATAGTTGACGTGGATGAGGAATGGTCCGAGTTGACTACCATGATGCATACCCGAAGGAAAGCCGTGATCGTTGCCAAGACATTGTGCACCTCCGCTGACCAGTTATTAATCGATGACGGTGAACCATGGATCTACACCATCAAGCTCGAGACCTCAGGTGAGAGCGAGGAAGATGTTCTTAGCTTCCGTATGCATCCACATCGTGTGTGGAATTAGGAAACGCTTTATGCGCTCAAAAACTGTCTTCTGCTGCTTCTTTGAATATTATGTTTTGATGACTTATTAATGGAGCACTTAGGTCAGCTGCTACCTTTTCTGTATTCCAGCTACAAGAATTGTCTGCTGCTTATTTGAATATTATGGAGTACTAGCGTGATTTCCCGTGCTACGCACGGAGCGTTTTTTATTTTTCTCTATTTTAATTATCATTTATTTAATTAATACAAAATAATTTTGAAACCTGCATTCTTAAGTCTAATAAAATAGTTTGCTATTTTTTCGCATGAATATTGTATTTTGTAATGCTAGAAGTTTATTATTTTTCTATTGTTTCAACCAATATTATTATATAATAAATAATAAGTTTTATAAATTAATACGAATATAAAGTTTTTTATGTTTTTATTCTTTAAAGTATACAGATCGGTTAGTTTAAACAACTATTATGACTTCATTGTTTTAGGAGTATTAATTTTATAAATAACAGCAAAGTGAATACATCAAATAGGTGTGGTTTTAAATGGGTTTTCGCACTTGAAATATAAAGGAATTAATGAATGAACACCCAATTGCAAACTCAATCTTAGCTTTCTTTGTCCACGCACATTTTGTACTTTACTTTTCAATTAGCATACATAGTAAAACATAACAAATATGTCCACACACATTTGGTGGTTTTGAAACGTAACAAATATGATTTACCCTGAACAAAGTCAATCAAGGAGCACATGCGCAAGTATAGTATATTATTCGACGTTACTACTAGGTACGGTATAGTAGTATATCATTGCCTAGCTATACAAAGCATACCATTACAAAAATCAAACCAAGTCTTGACTATGGAAGACGCGGTCAATAAGTCTGTACTTTTAATTAACATTGAACAAAAATCAAACCAATTCTATACTTAAAACCAAGTCTGAATAATTGGGAGCACTTTGTTTGCATCAAGGTGTTATTTGCTTCGTTTAGTTGATTCTCAGCGTACACCGTAAATTCTCACACATTTCATGTATATATGTTGTACCTGTTCAATTAACCACGGTTGATCTCATTGTTAATTAACACTTCTGACCAAACGCAAAGACAATCCTCACAATGTTACTAGTAGTAGTGCAATGTACGAGTGACAGCCGGACAGGATCATTCAAATTTCACCTACGTGACAACAAATTTCATACGAAGTAGATAATTAGAAATCAGATCAATTTCAACCATAATCTAGCCGGTTTGTGATCAATAATCTAACAAATAAAACTCAATGCTTTAGAATATAAAATATAAATATGCTTTACAAAATGTAACATAAAAAGCATGAATTAAACAAGAATATAATTAGTACTCTGCAATTCGGTGTTCTTGTTCCATATAAAATACAAATTATATTTATATTATCTATACGGGGTCGAACAGTATTCTGCAATTCCTATAAAAGTAGTGACGTAGTTGGAGTTAGAGGATGTGGTTACTTGAGTTGTGGCATATAAATGTAGTTGATTTAATAATATCGTGGTTCAAGATCCTTATGTCAAATGTAGATGGAGTTAGAGGTAAGTCCAACAATATTCTTACCCTCACAAATTAATAGATTGAATAAATGTTACAGTAAGAAACTATGGAAAAATATAACTAGACTTATTTCACTCATTGTCCCTTTTAAAAAAACTGTGGAAACAAATAAATACGCTTATTTTAAAGGCGGTTTGTGTTATTACAAAGAAATACAAATTGCACACCTACGCGTATCTGTGTGCACAGACGGAGGGGACGGGGAGTGGGGACCCCTCCCGTTGGTTTTTGTTTCTTTGCTAGTATGTAGGAGCACACAAGCCATTAGCCCATTTAATTTCTACCATTGGAATTGGATCCTTCATAGTCATACTCTCTCTCGAACTCAAACCCAAAACACAAGGGGTCAGAGACCACGATGGCGGACGTTGAATCAGTGCAGATCGGCCTGTGTTTCATCCAGTTGTTGCCTTCTGACCTGATCGCCGAAATCCTGTCGAGGGTGGCGTCGTGTTCCCTGAGAGATCTATTATGCTGCTGGGCCAGGTAAAGCCGGGAACCGTGATTTCCACCTATTTTAAGGTGTCGAATGTTGGGGACTAATGCAGCACGGTTTGTTGTCTTGCAGTTGCAGGGCGTTCAACAGATGCGGCAGGGAACCTCTGGTATTCCGCCGTGCTACCACGGAGGAAATCTATTTGGGCCGATACCGACTACAGGAACATCAGGACGCTGCCTACACCTTCTTGACCACCTGTGCGCAGAGCGGCAACCCGGGTGCTCTGTACGGAGAAGGAATGGTAAGATCAATCATCTGTGCACCGTCCGATGGCACGAAACTTTTAATCATTTTGGTCTGTTCTTTTCCGGTCCGTTTAGAATTTGCATGCATAACCAATCCTATCCGCGTTCCCAGATGAACTATTTTTGGGGCATAAACGAAAGGATCGGCCTCCAATGCTTAGAGAGATCCGCTATGCTAGGACACACTCAATCGGCTTATGTTCTTGCCATGCTGCTGATGTTCTGCCAATCTCTGGGCCAGGAGGAGAAGGGTTTGAATCTCATCCGTGGCATCAGGGTCGTCAACGGTCCATGCATAATGGACTTGCGTCTAGAGTTGGTCCGGTTCATATTTAACAACTGGCGGCGTGTTAGAGTCGCCGCACGGTTCACACCGATTCAATGGAATGCGCACCGTGTAGGATCCATATCGTTGTGCAGAATCAGGAACCCATGGATTGCCGGTGTGCATTTGATTCCCGACGTGACAGATGCACACGCTTGTATGTCCTGCAGCTGTGATTTCGAGTCGCTTTTCTTCTGTGCATTGTTCTAAGCTCGGACAGTGGGACATTAACTGCCCGGAAAGCAAGCATCCTTCTGTGGTTAAGTTGTCCGGTGGTCGTTGTGTATGGACCGAATGATTGTATAACCGATGCATCCTAGTTTTGTAAGTTGCAATGCGTAGACCGAGATGTCTTGAGGGATGTAGTCTGTTCAAGGTTCACATTTTGGATGTGCTCAAGTTGTTCAATGTTGACGTTCAACGTTCACGGCCTGAGGAATTGCATTTCATATTCTACTTTGCGTTACATCCCACCTCCGTATTATGATATTTCGTCTGTTAGGCTCTCCGGGAAAACAATTATGAAATGTACACATGCAACTGGAGGTAGAAAAACACTTAAATTGGAAGAGCAAACCTACAATTTTATTAATTCCACAAACCGGTGTCAATTGCACTGTGTATACCACGGATTGCACAGTAGTATACTTTTTTTTGATCGAATGCACATTAGTATACTAGTATTACATGCAAACTCTTTTATACGAATTGCAATATACTATCACAGGCCGAGGAAGCTTCTATTATGTGACGGAGGGAGGACTATGTTGTTTTGCGTATTGTGTCGTGTCCATGATTTAGTCTTATTAGATGTGGAAGTACTCTCCAAAACTTGGGCAGATCACTTTCAGATAGGCATTATATTGATTAACTGTTCCTGTTAATTGCCGGATTTTTGATCGTCACCTTTTGGAGGGGGGCTAACCCACCAACTATAGCTGGTGAGAGCACATCAAGGCTTTGATGAATCGTATCGTTTTACCAAAAATATCAGTTGAGATACTTTGGTGAACAGAGTCAGCGATATTTCGTATAAGACAAAAGGATTTATACATTTATATGAATAAATGATATTAGTAAACATAATCCACATCATTCTTGTTTCGAATGACTTTTAGTCTTTACAATCCCAACATGGATACCGATACCGGCCATATACTTGTTACGAGCTATATACACCCCAATAAATTGATTATTCTACACATTAGGCCAAAGATTACTTCTTCACTATGTATTATCCGTGTAGCACATTCCTAAATGATTGCTACAAACCAATGTTGGGAAAAATACGATTGTATAACCAGTATATGGCCACGTCTATATTTTAATAATCTATGTATGCAAATCATCAATCAATAGCTTACCAATTGCAAACTCGTGCACTATATGTTATGCCAAATCTTTACAGTAAGTAATACTGTTTGTACCTTTGTACACTCGTACCGTAAAAGAAACCATTAATAATGCATATGAAAGTGGAATGGCAGCAAATATTTCTCAAATCAAGGTCTCAACGACACCATTTACTACAGGAAACAACTTTGTATAACCACACACGAAGTATTTTATAGAGTAGTATGAATAAGGCATACTATAAACTACTAATCTAACTGCAATCGTGGGATATCATTCCTGTGGGCCCCACTGAATTGGGTTTCAGAGCCTGTAGAAAACGACGCTTTCACCAGTTGTGGCTGCAAGTAATGTTCCTTTCAGAGCCTGTTAGTTCGAAAGTCCTGGAGTTTCCTGCGCAGTGCCGCAGTTCCGTCTTCCAAGGTACTGTTCCGTCTTCCAAGTACTGTTCCAAGGCACGAAGACCTAAATAAATCGTGGTCGGGATATGGCAAAAAATATGTACTGCAGCAGAGCGTGCAACTCACATCCTTTTGTTTAACACTCCACCTCCAAGTGGCACCCTTGTATTTATCACTCCACCTCTCGGTAGTATATTGTTTATTGTAAGTTGTCGGCAGAATACTGTAACACAGTGCAACACACTGTATAACCCTTAATTGATGTGTCATACTGTAAAATATATTGGACCAAACGGTTTAACAACATAAACACGTATAGGACGACAAAGTTACATTCCGAAACTGTAATCAGGTGAGCAATATAGATTATAGTGGAACGCATAAATGCATCTCTAGAATAACGATCGAGTAGTTTTACAATTGGAAAATGTTAGTCTTACCCTTTGGGTATAGCCTACCCCCATCTATTTGGCAACCGGTTGGCAATGATGTGTTATTACTTTTTTGTTAATGTTATTTTAGGGAGGTTGGGTACTGATCGGTCCGGGATCGGAGGGTCTCACAATTTAAATTTATAAAACCGAACCTCAATTGTAGCAAAAGGTAGGGTGTCGAACACACGGGAGTTCGTGCGTCGAGAGTACCCAAAAGGACTAAGAAAAGATGAAAGAAAGGCAAAACAAAGGAAAACAAAAGAGATCACCTCGGACCGACACAAGTCACTTCGGTCCGAGGGTGGATCGAGCTCAAGTTGCACGGGACCGACGTGGTACAAGTCGGGCCCGATGTACTGGGTAAGTCGGTCTGCTAAAAAATGGTAGATCGGTCTTGGGTTTTTGGGTTCCTCCCTCAACTAGACTTGGATATTCTTCCCCAATTCAACCAATAAGTGTTTGATCCTTGTGAGATCGAGGTTGCTAGCCTTCAATCCCTCCAATCTACACTTCGACCCAAGGGAGTTTTCACTCTCCTTCGATGTTAGGTCTAGTGAATTGGTTCGAGATTGCTCTCGCTTACTCTTACCAATCACAAGCCCTAAGCCCCTTGTTTTTACAATAGAATTGAAGCTTAGTGTAGAGAGGATTCATAGATCAAGCACTCAAAGGCTATGGAATTGAGGTTTTCTACCCAATCCTAGCTAGGGGATTCCCCCATAGCCCAAGACTATGGAATCTACTCCATCAAGTAAGAGAACAAAGCAATCAAAAGGGAAATCAAGCAAATCTCAATCATCAACATCAAACCAAACTCAAATTGCATTCAATTCCAAAGTGTCAACAAATTCCAAGTCTCAATTCTACTAGATCAAAGCAAAACAAAGTACAAAACTCACTAATCCTCCCCCTAGCTCCACCGATCTCCTCTTCTCTTCCTTCTCCTCTCTTCTCCTTGCCCTCCAAGTCTTCCTTTGAGCCTTTAGAGAGTGATTTGGGTGTGGTCTATTCAAACATGCCCTTAATGCTCTCTAATCACCTCTATTTATAGCCTCTCATAGATTGGGGACCAAGGAATTCCCAATTTAGAAAGGGGCAAATGTGGAAAGTTACTAAAAATATGCCTTGGGGAACAATCCTCTCAATTGCCGACTTAGGACCGACACGGATGCACCTCGGGCCCGACGTTGGGAACGTCGGTCCTGGCTCTAGTTCCTCGATCTCGGGCCCGACGTCGTGGTACTCGGTCCTGGGCCTCGATCCTTTTCTTCTTCTTGGGTTTCCTTCGGTTCCACTTCATTCTTAGCTTGGCTCTTGCACTCCTTGACTTGGCTCCTTCATAAGCTCCTCCAAAATGTCCTCATTCTTGCCATTTTACCTACAAATCAAAGCAAACTCGCATAGTTTCCGAATCTCAAAGAAAACCGGGAACTAAGCTAGAAAGAAACGAAACTAACAAAGAAGGGAATGAAAAACACATATTTACAATGGAAATTAACTACTAAAACACCACTAAAATGAGAGACATCAGAATACCCCATACTTAAACTTGCTTGTCCTCAAGCAATAACAATATAAGCAAGACCGAAGCACAATCTTCAAGTAAAGCCTCTTATGAAAAATCAATCAAGCACAAGTGATAGATATGCTAGCAAGATTACATCATCACACATGATCAAGTGTCCAAGGAATGAAGCCTAATGCAACAAAGCCTCACTTTAGGTATGTAGAAATGTGTATCACTCATCATGTGTTTAGGTTTAGCAATGAACACTCACACTCAAAAATCATGCAAGTAAAGACTTTACCATTGAAGATAATATCACCAATTCCTCCACCTAGAGATGCCTATTACAATGCACACAAAGAATATGAACTTGGCTCAATGGAGGTCCTCAAAGAGGTTCCATTCGGCCGGGTTGTAATGGGGCTTTTGGTATTTCTCAAGGTAGGAATCATTTTGGTCTTGTGGTGCTTACAAGGGGGATTGAACTTTCTAGTCTCTCACCAAACTCACCAAATTATTCCACTTTCAACTTCACTCTCCCAAAAGACTTTGATTTTTCTCTTCTTTTCCCTTTCTTTCACTTAACACCACAACTTCACTAAACATTCCACTTAATCTTTGCACTAAACTTTTTGTTGGATTTTTTTTTCACTTTTGCTTATTTTTGCACTGGACCGACTTTGAACTCACATCGGGCCCGAGGTCACCTTGAACTCGGTCGGTGCCCATTCTTTACACTTAAGCACTTTGCTTTCAATCCACTACTTTTTCCAACTTTTCTTTCTTTCTTTCCTCTTCAAAGATGCACTACCCACTTGATTTATAACTCCATTTTTCGCCCTTCACCAAAGAGAATCTCAACTCTCCAAATATACTCCCAAACCTCTCACTAAAGTCCAATCCCATAAGGGTCAAGTCATATAGGCTAGGAATCATATTTTTGAGGAGTTTCAAACAAAGGTCTAAGGCTAAAACGGGGCTACAAACAACGGTTTATCTTCATGGTAGGATATGGAACATTTTGTGACTAAATGAAATAAAGTTCAAATCAATGTGACAAAGCATAGAACAAATCTCATATTGGCCTTGGAAAATAGATAAACACCTCAATAGCAAGTTTTACTAAGCATGCATGAGCTAATCACTTAAGAAAATGAGGGATATGCAAATATGAACAAGCATCCCTAAAATGGCCAAAAATAATCTCACAAGGTTCACTCTAGCTTAGTTGCATCAAAACTCATCCAAAAACTCATGTGCTCAATAAAAACATGCAAGATATCATATCACATCAAAAGCAGCATCCATTTAGAGGCTAAACTATCCAAAAATATGCAAAGGACTTTACATGCTCACATCATCATTAGCCTTCATATGGACATCTAAGATGGGAATTCCTAGTCCAAAACAAAATCTTTTTGTTCTTTTCACACGATTTTCGAATTTTTAGGATTTTTCGCAAAATTTTTCTCACACAAACTCATCCATTCATGCCATAACATTCAATCATCATTCATCATCTTATCATGCCACTAACCCAAAATGAAACATCCCATAACAAAACAAGAACAAACACATGAAACATGGAATTACGAGCTTCTTTTGATGTCCTCATCAAAAGAAATCAAAACTTCAAAAGTAAAGAGAAGAGTAAAGAGAGCTCACAATTTCCATATTCTTGCATGGCATGTTGAGGTTTAATTCGGAGGTGGACCGCGGCGTCTCCTTTGAAGCCGGGCATGCCGTCACGCTCATACACTTGATCGTGGGTAGGGTCTTGTCTTGGCGGTTGGATTTGTGGGGCCGGACGCATCCATTGATCTTCTCGGGAAGAGAAATTCCCGGACATCCACTCATTGAAACTCTCTTGGACGATCCACCGTTGATCCTCGGCCGCCCTCATGTCGTCTATATCACGCCTCATGTATGCCATGTTGCGGTTTACCTCGTCAAATTGCTCTTGGAAGTCTTCTTGGTGGTGGAACAATTGTTGTTGTTGGAAGTTGAGGTTTTGTTGTTGAAAATTGATTTGATGCGCCTCTTGAAGCATTGTTGATTGTTGAAGTTGGAGATGTGCCATTTGGTTGGCCAAGAAGTTCATGTCCACCGATTGGGTTGGCTCGGGGAACACCATTCCGGGGCCGTACCATTGGGCATACCCCTCATACCCTCCATAGCTTGGTGGTGCTTGACGTGCTCCACTTCCCTCACCCCTCTCGAAGTGGCTCGGGACCGGATCGGGTAACGTTGGTGGACGTCGGGCCCGACGTGGAATGCACCTCGGTCCAAGAGTGTTGGGGCGTGGTCGGTGAGCAAATTGTGGTAACCACCATCTTCTTCTTCTTCACTTCTAGGCAAGTCCACCTCCATGTCATCTCTCCTTACAAACTCATAACGGTTGGGCTCTTCTTCTTCGGTGTCCGGGGAAGCTTGAGGTGTAGTGAAACGGATGTGTTGTGCTCGTCTCCTAACCTTGAGTGTCCCCTCCGGCTCTCCATAAGGATTGACATTCCCCGCCCACACTTGGTACCAACTGTAGTAACAAGTGAGGTCGAAGAGTCGAGGCCCCAAAGGAATGTGCACATTGTTGAAGTTGGAGTGTGGGGTTAGGTAGGTGGTGGCGCCGGTCACTTGCTTCTCCTTGATAATGTTGGCCTTCTTGAAGTACTTCAAATCCATGAACTCCACACCATTAGGGGCCGGTGTGTAGGTAGACAAGTCCACCTCAAGACGGTGAGCTAATCGGGCAATCATGCCTCCAAAATAGATCCATGAAGAACTTTGGAAGTCCCTCACCATCTTCACCCATTCCCATGTGAGGTTCATCGACTTCTCATTCTCAAACAACATCTCGTAGAGTAGCATGGCCTCTTCCTTCATCGGTTTACTCAATTCGTGCCTTGCAAAGATAGAACAACCCAAGGCTCGGATCATGACTCGGAAGAGTGGGTTGGCTATCTCATTTGTCGATGCTCCTTTCCTCATCTCACTCTTCCCGGCCACAAACTTCCAAAGGTAGTCCACCTTCTCATTGTCAACATAGGCCTCATCTCTCGGAAATGGGAACCCAAAGTAATGTGCCAAGTTCCGGAGAGAGAGTTCTTGCAATTCGTTGCCCATTTGGAAGGAGATTATGCCTTCACTCTCAGGTCCCTCATACGTGCACTTGAATGTCGCCATGAACTCGGACGTCAAGGCGGGAAAATGAGTGTTGTTCCACCTTAGCAACACATTGAGCCCAATGTTGGAGTAGCACCGAGTAAGAGCCTCCTCCATGCACATCTTTTGAATTGACTCCCAATCTAACCACCGGGTGTAGTGAGATAGACCCATGAGACGCTCATACTCTCTAGCATCATCCTCATCCTCAATACGCACATCATCCATCCTTTGGACTCTCTTGGATGACTTCTTGGACTTCTTGGTTGCTTTCTCCATCCTTGAAGAAGATGCTCGGGTAGTCATGGTACCTACACACAATCAAAACCAAAGAACTACAAGATAAAATCTATACAATCACAACAAGAGTACAAGCTTCCTCAACAAACAATTCATCATGCAAAGAGATGACCCCATACTTAAACTTAACACACTCAATCCACAAAATCAATCATGCATGAACTAGGATTCACATATCAATGGTCAAGCCTCAAGACATATCATGATAAACATGCTATAACCAACAATCAAGCTCATGAATCCCTAAAGCTCGCACAAGAGAAAGTCAAATTGCAAAGGACCGACCAACACAGCACATCGGGCCCGAGGTTCTCAACCTCGGTCCGACTTTGTGGACCGACATGCAACATCGGTCCCGAGGTTCTGGGTACCTCGGGCCGGCTATCAAATGACTTCTCTACCTAGTTTCATCCATAAAACATACTATCATGCTCCTAAAATCCAAAATCAACCATTTCTCATCATCAATCGAAGTTCTAAGTGGGATTTAGTAACAATTAAGCACAAATTTCACAAAGCATGCAAATCACCATGGATGCTCAAGGTCTAAGCTCACTCAATCATGGCATATCTCAAATCTAGCAATGTAAGCATGAAATTCACAAGGAATCAAGTAGAGATTGAGATTCACATACCAAATATGAAGAATCAAAGACTTCTAGCAAACAACTTTTTAGAACCCAAATTTCTCTTCTAGATCTAGAAGAGGGATGAAGATCTATGGGATTTTGGTGGGGATTTTGGCTTGAGGATCGATGCTTGAGGATGCTAGGGGCTGGATCGAGATCTTGTAGTGAGGTTTCTTTGAGGATCGAGTATGGTGGGGGAGAGGGGATCGATTTGGGTTTTGAGAGAGAATTGGGTATTTTGGGAAAGTGGTTATGGGGGTGATGATGTTAGGTAAGGGAAAAGGATCTTAAATGGGGAAGAAGACAAAGGTGGGTCAAGAGGGTATAGTAGGAATTTCCACAAAGTCAAGGTCCAAGAATGGGTCGGCATAACTGGACCGACGTCGGGCACCTCGGGCCCGAGGTACTGGGTACCTCGGTCCTGCCCGATTTTGGTTCCTAAAAATCCCACGACTTGGTTACTTCTATCCACAAGTTCTTGCATCTTTTCCACAAATACCACACATGCTAATGAAGCTCACACAACACACATATCCACAAAATACATGCTAGAGAAGAGGTTAGGGAGAATCTATACTAAGGCAAAGAAAAACAAACTAGAAACTACGAAAAGAAATTCACTAAACTCGGGTTGCCTCCCGAGGAGCGCTTCTTTTAAGTCACTAGCTTGACTTCTAACCTCTACCCTTCAAGGAGGGTGAAACATGGTGAATTGATCCTCCTTATCATTTGCATCTCCATTCTCCTCATAGCCGAAGTGCCACCATTTGTGTTTGATGAAAGTGTGGCCTCCAAATTCTCCATCATTCTTCTCCTCCAAAGTGTAGGTGGGTATCTCTTGCATCTTCTCAACTTGCTCTTCATCACCTACATCACAAATATTCAACGAATTTCTAGGGGACTCTATGACATTATAACTCAAATCATTTTGCAAATCACTCAAGTAAAGGTAGTCATCCTCTAAATCCTCTTTCAAATCACTTAGACAAATGTAAGAGTCTCCCACATCAAAAGGATATAGATTAGGATACTCTTCATGGCTTCTTGGGTGGTCTTCACTTCTTGGTTCTTCATGAACTTGAACATTGACCATATCATGTTCTCTTGTGGGTGCTTCTTCTCTTGTGGGTTCCAATTCCTCTCTCTTGCGCTTGGCGTTTTCCTCTAGCTTCAAAATCGCCAATACATCCGGTTCATTAAGTGCCTTGTTGAAATGGAACTCAACTTTTTCTTCTCCAATTTCGAAAGTAACCTTCCCGTTCCTTACATCGAACTTGGCACCCGCCGTAGCTAGAAACGGCCTCCCGAGAATAATGGGCACCATCGGATCTTCTTTCATGTCTAAGATCACGAAGTCGTCGGGCACAAAATATCTTCCCACTCTAACCGGGACGTCATCTAGAATTCCGGTGGCCTTTGTTGATGAACCATTGGCCATGGTAAGACTCATATCGACCGGCTCCATATCTCCAAGGTTAGCCCTTCTCCATATGCTCATGGGCATAACCGATATGCTTGCTCCTTGGTCACAAAGAGCTTTGAATTGTTGAGAACTAATCCCTACGGTGATGGCAAATCTTCCGGGATCACCTAGCTTTTGAGGTAGCTCCAAGATCTTCACCTCATCTTGCATCTCAACAATTGACCTCTTCTTGCTCAAGATTTCCTTCAAGAACTTTGCATAGGATGGCATCTCGCTTAGAGCATCGGTGAATGGAATGGTAATGTTCAAGACTTGTAAAAGCTTCAAGAACCGCTTGAACTTGCCCTCAACAATCTCCTTGGGCTTCTTCATAGGATATGGAAGAGTTGTAGCACCTTGCTTCTTGTTTGGATCCACCTCCTTGGATCGATCTTGGCTTTCCTCCATGATTTCAGCTTGGACCGACGTAGGATCGACGTCGGGACCGACGTCAAGCATCTCGGACCGGGGACAGGGCACATCTGGGTAAGTCGGGCCGACTTCAGGGCAAGTCGGGCCCGAGGTGTGTTGAGCCTCGGTCCTCTTCAGGGGACCTCCTCCATTCACTGGGTCGATGTCTGGGCATGTCGGGCCCGAGGTACTGGGAACCTCGGTCCGACTCTCTCCATTCGTCCTTGGTACTCTTGGCTCGGGCAAACTCCGTCCACTCCTCAATCCTATGGCTCGAACTTCGTTTTGTTGTTGTTGGGCACGAGGATTCTCCTCGGGTCGGCCCGGGAGTCTCCCTTCTTCTCTTGGAAGTTGATTTGCCATGTGAACAAATTGGTTGTCCACTTGTCTTCTCCATACACCGAATTCCTTGAATTGAGCGCCCATTTCATCAACTCTCCTCTCCACATTGGTGAATTTATTCTTCAAATCTTGAGCCCATTGTGGTGTTTGCTCATAGAATCCCGGAGGTCGGTATGGTGGTGGTTGGGCCCTTGGCTCGTTTTGGTTGAAGTTGTTGTTGTAGCCACTAGTTTGGCCTTGGTTCCACCTTCCTCCATTGTTGAAATTGGCTCTCCCTCCGTAGTTCCTTTGAACATAGTTGGCCTCCTCAATTTGCTCGGCCAATCGGACTTGGCGCTCATTTGGGCACTCTTGGGCTCCATGCTTCAAAGAACCAAACTCTTCACATGCTCTTGTGTTTTGTTGGAGATGGCCCATCTTCCTCCTCATCTTGTTCAACTCATCCTCCAAGAATTGGATCTTCACATCCTTATCCACCTCTTCACCCTTTGGATCATAGAGCCTCTTCGGACCTTCTCCATGGATCCTCACTTCCTTGCTCACTTGATTGACACCATACACGGCTTCATAATCCGAGAGCTTGTCTAGCAACTCCCATGCTTGCTCCGGAGGTAAGTCAATGAACCCACAATCGGTATGAAGGTTCAATTTATCCTTGGTGGCGGGGTTGATTCCTTGGAAAAAAATGTCTTGAAGGACATAAGGTTGTTGCCCATGTGTTGGACACGCCCTTAACATCTCTTTGAACCGGTCCCACGCCTCGAAAAGTGGCTCGTGAGCTCCTTGTTGAAAACTTGCAATCTTCCTTCTAAGCTCCGTCGTCTTGGTGGGCGGGAAGAACTTCATCAAGAATGAGTCGTTGAGAGCCCTCCATGATGTGATAGAACGAGGTGCTTGGCTCTCCAACCAATGCAAAGCTTTGCCTCCCAAGGACCACTTGAAGGCCTTGAGTAGCACATACTCAAGTGTCTCGTCGTCCGTCGAGATGGTCTCACATAGATCTTTGAATTGCTTGACATGCTCGATCGGGCACTCATTCGGCCTCCCTTGGAATTGCTCTCTCTTGATGAGTGAGATAAATTGAGTTTTGATCTCAAAATTCTTTGACACCTCCGGCAAGACGATGGCCGGCTCGGGCACCTTCAACTCCGGATGCATGTATTGTCTAGCATTCCGGGGTTGAGTGTTGATTTGAGCCTCTAATCTCATCCTTTGCTCCCTCTCTCTACGGGCCTCGGCATCTCGGTTTGCCATCTCAATTTGCAAGCGAGCCATGTCGGCTCTCATCCTCTCAAACTCCTCATCTCGGGCTTGGTCCGCCATCCTCTTCTTCTTTCAGGCTTGCCTTAGAATACTCTCCGGGTCACACACAAAGTCGAGCTCAAGTGTTCCTCGGACGGAACTAGCTCGCATGCACCTATAATCAAAGACACAAACAAAACCGAATCAAAACAAACAAGGGGTTTGGGCTAGTCCCTCACCCAAATCACTACCAAAAAGCAAAGACTCAACAAAGAAGGTACCTCGAACAAGTAGAACTCCCCGGCAACGGCGCCAAAATTCTGATCGGTCCGGGATCGGAGGGTCTCACAATTTAAATTTATAAAACCGAACCTCAATTGTAGCAAAGAGGTAGGGTGTCGAACACACGGGAGTTCGTGCGTCGAGAGTACCCAAAAAGACTAAGAAAAGATGAAAGAAAGGCAAAACAAAGGAAAACAAAAGAGATCACCTCGGACCGACACAAGTCACTTCGGTCCGAGGGTGGATCGAGCTCAAGTTGCACGGGACCGACGTGGTACAAGTCGGGCCCGATGTACTGGGTAACTCGGTCTGCTCAAAAATGGTAGATCGGTCTTGGGTTTTTGGGTTCCTCCCTCTACTAGACTTGGATATTCTTCCCCAATTCAACTAATAAGTGTTTGATCCTTGTGAGATCGAGGTTGCTAGCCTTCAATCCCTCCAATCTACACTTCGACCCAAGGGAGTTTTCACTCTCCTTCGATGTTAGGTCTAGTGAATTGGTTCGAGATTGCTCTCGCTTACTCTTACCAATCACAAGCCCTAAGCCCCTTGTTTTCACAAGAGAATTGAAGCTTAGTGTAGAGAGGATTCATAGATCAAGCACTCAAAGGCTATGGAATTGAGGTTTTCTACCCAATCCTAGCTAGGGGATTCCCCCATAGCCTAAGACTATGGAATCTACTCCATCAAGTAAGAGAACAAAGCAATCAAAAGGGAAATCAAGCAAATCTCAATCATCAACATCAAACCAAACTCAAATTGCATTCAATTCCAAAGTGTCAACAAAATCCAAGTCTCAATTCTACTAGATCAAAGCAAAACAAAGTACAAAACTCACTAATCCTCCTCCTAGCTCCACCGATCTCCTCTTCTCTTCCTTCTCCTCTCTTCTCCTTGCCCTCCAAGTCTTCCTTTGAGCCTTTAGAGAGTGATTTGGGTGTGGTCTATCCAAACATGCCCTTAATGCTCTCTAATCACCTCTATTTATAGCCTCTCATGGATTGGGGACCAAGGAATTCCCAATTTAGAAAGGGGCAAATGTGGAAAGTTACTAAAAATATGCCTTGGGGAACAATCCTCTCAATTTCCGACTTAGGACCGATACGGATGCACCTCGGGCCCGACGTTGGGAACGTCGGTCCTGGCTCTGGTTGCTCGATCTCGGGCCCGACGTCGTGGTACTCGGTCCTGGGCCTTGATCCTTGTCTTCTTCTTGGGTTTCCTTCGGTTCCACTTCATTCTTAGCTTGGCTCTTGCACTCCTCGACTTGGCTCCTTCATAAGCTCCTCCAAAATGTCCTCATTCTTGCCATTTTACCTACAAATCAAAGCAAACTCGCATAGTTTCCGAATCTCAAAGAAAACCGGGAACTAAGCTAGAAAGAAACGAAACTAACAAAGAAGGGAATGAAAAACACATATTTACAATGGAAATTAACTACTAAAACACCACTAAAATGAGAGACATCAGGTACACTAAGCAAATCGTATGCCAACACATTAGGTCCGCCATGTAGGCTAACACAAAACTAATAATAATCCTATTTTCCTTTATACGCATGTGTGAAAAACTGAAAATTGTACTCCGTATAACATCTTGGGCCAAACTGGTAATGTATTGACCAAATTAAGGCGTTAGGTAAGCAATTTTTAATTCACGAACTTCCTTATTCTCTTGAAGCATCCAATCGACAATTAATTCAAAAATTCTGAAATTGGCAGAAATAAAGCATGATGTAATCGACAGAAATTGGGGCTTTTCTATCTTAATTTTTAATTAGCTTGCTTCAATTGGTTCTTGCGTTGAACCGGGTTTTATGCTTAGTTTGTACCGGTCATACAAACACGGCTTCCTTTTTTGTATCTAGTTCTCTAATTCAGAAAACATGGCGCCCTTAATACTTATTACACCATATATATTGGTTAACCAATTTATTTTGCCATCAAAATAAAATAGTGTACTTTAGCATTGTATCTTTTAAAAATTCATTTTCTTTTTCATATGTTCTTCCTCATGGGACATGTGTCACCACCAAAATTTAAGACCATAACTTCATTTTGGCCTTGGTGGTGACCGGTCATGACCAATCAAATTAGAGTGCCTTTCCATCTTGGTTGATTTGCACTGGAATGCTCTGAGCCCCTGAATTGACTACTTGTTGCATCAAGTTGCTTTGACTTCATCTTGTTTTCCCTTTTCGTACAGCGTAAATCCTCTCACATTTTAAGTATATTTGTTGTGCACCTTTTCAATTAACCACGCTCGATCTCTTCATGACATGTTACTTCTGACGATTTTCAGCATCCTGTTGAACTCCATTCCAATGGACCGACCATACGCAAAGACAATCCTCAAAGTTCTGCAACTACGGCAACAACTATACAACCCTGAAAACACTAAAATCAGCCACAAAATTACTACACCCCCACTACAGCCCCCATCTTCGTAGGTAGAACAGTGAACAGAAAAACTCTACTTCGAATGCACAACTACAGGGCAAGCAAGATCCTGCATCGACCTCGTCGAGCACCGAAAAATCCCGGACACTGAACTGGTTCCTCACACGGCACTGACACCATCCTGGTTCGCGGTGCGTAGACGACCTTGGTGGTTTGAACCGTAAGGCGACTTTAGGGGTAGGCGGCGTGGCGTATAAGAACTGTAGGAATTCGAGACGGCATTCCACGATGCCAGAGCCGGGTGAATCCCTGACGGCATGGAGCAGATTCATAGCCCTCCCGTCCTGGTCCTGTTCTTGGGAGCATAGCAGGAGCATGGCAAGCACATACGCAGCTAGGGTGTGCCCTAGCGCAACCGATCTCTGCAGGCAGTCTAGACCGTCCGGCTCATCTATGGCCCCGAAATACTTGAGCTGTGATCGGAACATTCCTGTTAAGCAATATTCCACAACATTTCAAGCCAATCAAGTGCACATACGAATCAACTTACTAAGCCTTGGCCTTATAAAGCACGAGGGTTCCCTCTTTCCGCACACAGCCGGAGGAATGCATACGCGGCTTCCCGGTGCTCCTCTTGTCTGAACCGTCGTGCGTAGATTTCCTTTGTTGAAGACTACTGGAGTACCAGAGAGTCCTGCCCGCATCGCTTTAAGACCTTACAACTACAAGAGGGATCTGTGCGGTTTGAACCCAGTACATTCCAGTAGGTAAAATCTACCAAATCTAAGGCTCTTGTGTTTACCTCTGCCTGCAGCGGAACAGATCTTTCAGGGAACAAGATCCCACCCTCGCTACGATCTCGATGATGAGCTCATCTGGCAACATACCGATCACACACCTCACTGCTCCGTCGTTCCCCATCGACGTCCGGGTGGTTGGAGTCTATTTTGACAGCAGAATGGTATGGAAATTAGCCCTTGATGGGGAATTTGGTCAGAAATTAGCCCTCGATGGGGAAATATGCTCTTGGATTTACAGATGTCCTCGCTTGGTTCTCTACCTCATTGCAAACTCGTGACAGTGGAATAAAACATTTTTTTTTTGCTTCTAAATTTCTACGTACTTGTTCTTCACCTTGATTTGGGCAAATTTAGTGGATCAGTACGTATAGAGATTTTGCAGGCTGTGCATTTGATGTAACGTGATTTCACACTGTCACACCTATCCCTAGTACAGATATTTTGCAGTTCGAACTATACACAATTGTTGCAATGCATAGTCAAGAGTCAAGAGGGTGCATATGGGAGTATTACATTTGAAAATACTGATGTTTGGATCTATATGCAACTATATTCTTATATCGTGTTTTTTTCTTTGAAGTATAAAGGTTGGTTAGTTTAAACAACTATTATGATAATATTGTTTTATACTAATAATTTTAAAAGTAACATCAATTTCAATACATGAAGGAGGTGTTTTTAAAAGGGTTTTCACTAGGGATGCACATTTGCCCCGCGGAGACGGGGACCCGTGGGGACCCGCCCCGAATGGGGCGGGGATTCCCCGACTTAGTGGGGAGTGGGGCGGGGATGGGGAGTAGGGCGGGGATGGGGATCGGGTTTTAATTCCCCGATGGGGATAGGGCGGGGACGGGGAATCCATTATCCGCCCCGTTTAGTACCCGACCCCGATATTAATAATATATTATTTTATATGACTATTTAATTTATACTCAAACTATAGTCTATATGTAAAATATTATAAATTTATTTTTTTATAATCTATATGTAAACTATTTTATTTTTTATTTTTTATAGTCTATATGTAAAATATTATAATTCTTTTATATAATTTTAAATATTATACTTTTGTTTAGAATTTGAGGTAATTTTTAGGAATCCTAACAGTAAATAAGACTCTTCAATAAAAAAAATCAATAAATAGGGACCCGTTAACATGTCCAAACCCGATGGGTATTCCCCATCCCGATCCCCGCGGGGATTAGATGGGGATGGGGCGGGGATGGGGAAACAAATAGGTGGTGGGGATGGGGAATGCATAATCCGCCCCGCCCCGGCCCCATATGCATCCCTAGTTTTCACACTTGAAATATAAATGAATTACTAAACAATTGCTGATAGATTTGTATTGACAATGGAAGGATAGGAAAATCTGTTGCTATATTAAAAGCAAGGACACTTATTTTATTGTCCCAGGGCTATATTCTTATATCGTGTTTTTTTAATTTAAGAACTTCATTGTTTTAGGATTATTAATTTTAAACTTATCAGCAAATTGAATACATCAAATAGGTGTGTTTTTAAATGGGTTTTCGCACCTGAATTATAAAGGAATTACTAAATTAGAATCAACACTCAATCTTAGCTTTCTTTGTCCACACATAATTTTGACTTTTTTTTCAATTTGTGTTTTGCAACCAAACAAATTTATTTTAGTTATAGCAAACTAAGTGAAGGAGCACATAAGCAAGTAACGTAACAAACTCAAACAAATGTAACTAATGTGATGGCTAACTCAAACTTATCTCTTTTTTTTGGTTGAGGCACTGCCCATGAGCGTAGAACCGGTGACCTCTGGGTACTACCCTTGGAGGCTTAACCCTTTTGACTAAATGCCCGAAGGCCTAACTCAATCTTATCGATATTATTTATAGCCTTATAGGTAACAAACATGTATACAAATAATTAAGTTAATGATTTTGTACGTAACAAACATATAAAGGAGCCGTAAAAAAGCTATAGGTAACACATAGGCATTATACTTATATAGTAGGAGCAGTACGTTACTCAATCTTATCAACATTCGTTACAAACTTTGCATTGCCTTGATACTATTTAAACTCTTATTTAAGTCGTTTGGTTAAGATTTCATTTTGTAGATAGAAATTAAAAATATACATAGGAGTAGTAAAAACTAAAAAGGATGGTTTTTTTACATCCTTCATTTGGTGGGAGGTCAAAGCAAACCAATTGTAGTACAGTACGTTTTAGTTTAGGTGCAACTTTTCTGTCTAAATTCCACCGATTTGAGAAGATTCACCTTCCCTTCCCTTCCCTTCCCTTCCACATGCAGTTCTTTACTTCTTTCCACCACTATTCGACTGAAAGGTGCCTGATTCTCTCTTTTATTAAAACCAGCCAAACGGAGGAGTGCCCTGCCCTCCCCTCCCTTCCTTTATCTCCCCAAATTTGTTTAACATGACGGCCGATGTCAAATAGACTTCTGCAGGTGTCAGTGCAAAGCACGTCATTGCGACAGTGCTGTGCAAGTGTGTTTAATGCACTAGGCCATCACACCCTCTGCCAGACTGCCCTATTCTCTTTCGTATTCCTCCACCCAGTGGTCCAATTGTCGCCTTGATAAACTCTTTTCAAGTACTCTCTCTACCAATGTAATTGTCGCCTTGATAAATCTACTTAAATATCTTTCTACCAATGTAATCTACTTAAATATGATACTGTATCATGGATTTGGTTCAATGTAATTGTATTTTAATTTGACGTTACTACTAGCTACTGTATATATTATTGCCGATACAAATCATACCATTACAAAAATCAAACCAAGTCTTCACTATTTGAGCTTGCAGTTACTAAGTCCGTACTTTTAATTAACATTGAACAAAAGTCAAACCAAATGTAATGAAAACCATTTCTGAATTATTGTGAGCAATTTGCTTGCATGAAGGTGTTATTTGCTTGGTTTTATTTCTTCTCATCGTACAATGTAAATTCTCACACATTCCATGTAAATTCTCACACATATTATTTGCTTGGTTTTGTTCTACCTGTTCAATTAACCACGGTGGATCTCTTCGTCACATCTAACTTCTGAGTTCTGACCAAACGCAAAGGCAATCCTCATCATGTTACTATTAGTGGTGCAATGCACGGTTAAGGAACTATCGAATATTTCCGAATTGGAACGTGCGACGAGGGACAGGATCAAAGTTCTCCAACCACGGCATCTATGCCACAAAACCGCTTAGCTCACCCTTCACCCAATCCACGACATAAAACACAATATAACAACACAAAACGATACGTTTATTTCAATACCACCTCCATCTTATTAGGTAGAACAGGGAACAGAAAAACATGGCTTCGAATTCACTACAGAGCAAGCACGCTCCTGCATCGACGTCGTCGCATCGACTGAATGGGTTCCTCGCACGGCACTGACACCGTCCTGGTTCGTGGTGCGTAGACCATTTTGGTGGTTTGAACCGTGCGACGAGTTTAGTGTCGCAGGGCGGCGTGTAGTATAAGAACCGGACGAAGTCGATACGGCATCCCATGATACCATCGCCGGTTAAATCCTTGACGGCACGGAGCAGGTTTATAGGCCTGTCGTCCTGGTCCTGTTCTTGGGAGCAGAGCAGCACCACGGCAAGCACATAGGCAGCTGGATTGTACCCTAGCGAAGCCGATCTCTCCAGGCACTCTAGACCGTAGGGTTCATCTATGGACCCGAAATACTGGAGCTGTGATCGCAATTAGTCGCAACCTTCATGGGTAAGAAAATATTTCATGCCAATCAAGTGAACATAAAAATCTAACTTACCAAGCCTTGGCTGTATAAAGCAACACGGTTCCCGCTTTCCTCACACATTCGGAGGAATGCTTGCGCGGCTTTCCGGTGCTCCTCTTGTCTGAACCGTCGCGTGTGGATCTCCTGTGTTGGCGCCTGCCGGAGAACCAGAGAGTCCTGCCCGCATCGGTCGAAGTCCTTGCAACTGCAAGAGGGATCTGTGTTGTACGAACCGAGTACATTGCAGTAGGTAAAACCAATCAAATTTAAGGCTATTGGATTTACCTCTGCCTGCAGCGGAATAGATCTTTCAGAGAACTAGATGCCACCCTCGATACGATCTCGATGATGAGCTCGTCTGGCAACATACCGATCACACACCTCACTGCTCCGTCGTTCTGCATCGACTGGAGTATTTTTTGATAACAGAATAATAATGAAGCCTGATAATGGGAAATTTTATGCGGAGATTACGCGTTGCTTCTCTTTGGCTTTGTTCTGAAATAAGGCCTGGCTTCTTCTATGCTCCCCGCCCCGGTAAATGCAATAAAGGTACGTTTGACCGTGGGCAACTGCAGCAGTAATACGGAGTAAAGAGTAGTAGGGCCTACTTACTTGTTTTCTTTCAAAATTGAACAAATAAAAAAACTTGTTTTGTTTCCCGTGAATTTATGTTGGAAAAGACTTCGACCAAAAAAGAAATACGGAGTATGTGGGAAAAGAACAAACATACATTTTATTTGGATTGTTTGTTTCTTCTCCATACTGGTGTGTGTGTGGCCAGTGCTCAACAAAAAGAAGATATATTTGAGAACAATCATTGTTACTATAATACATAAGATCCCTGATATAGTTTTTCCTCTTGTTTTTTTTTTATAAAGTAATAATCAAAGACAATCCCCACCATGTTACTAATACTGATAGAAGTTCAATCCACGGTTAAGGAACTATCCAATTTGGAACGTGCAATGAGGGTCAGGATCAAAGTTTTGCATCCACGACAGCTATGCCACTAATGCTTAGTTCATCCTTGACATGATCCACGACAGAAAACACAACAAAATAACATAAAACCAGACGTTCATTTTAAATGAACATCCAAGTTCGTCGCTGCCTTAGGACATGTAGGAATAACTTGGCTTCGAATTCGAGAGTACATAGACTGCAAGATCCCTCCTCGAACTCGCCGCGCAGCGTATAAATCCAGCCACAGAACGGGAGATGATTGCACCGACTCCGTCCGCCTACTTCGGGGTGCGTAGACCATTTTGGTGGTTTCAACCGTGCAACGACTATACGAGCAGGCAGGTTGTAGTGCAAGAACAGGGCAAATTCGAGATGGCATTCGAGGATATTGGCAGCGGGTGCATCCCAGAGGGCACGGAGCAGATTCATAGCCCTCTCGACCTGGTCCTGGTCCTGTTCTTCTGAGCAGAGAAGCACCATGGCAAGCACATAACCAGCTGGGTTATGCCCTAGCGAAGCCGATTTCTCCAGGCACTCTAGACCGTAGGGTTCATCTGTGTCCCCGAAATACCTGATCTGTGAACGCAATTGGTCGCAACATTCCTGGGTAAGCAAATGTTCCATAACATTTCATGACAAAATTGTGCAATACCACAGATCGACTCACCAAGCCTTGGCTGTATAAAGCACCAGGATTCCCGCTATCCGCACACAGTTCGAGGAATGCATACGCGGCTTCCCGGTGCTCCTCCAGTTCGAACCGTCGCGTGTAGATGTCCTGTGTTGGCCTGCCGGAGAACCAGGGGGTCCCGCCCGCATCGGTTGAAGAGCTTGCAACTACAAAAGGGATCTGTGTGGTATGAACCGAGTACAGTCCGGCCAATAGGTGAAACCAAACAAATATAAGGCACTTGGGGGGTTTACCTCTGCCTGCAGTTGAACAGATCTCTTAGAGAACAAGATGTCACCCTCGAAGCGATGTCGATGATTACCTCGTCTGGCAACATACCTATCTCACATCTCGCTGGCCGCACTGCTCTGCCATTCCCCATCGTCGTCCAGGTGCTTGGAGTTTGTTTTGCCAACAGAATGACAAGGAAAAATTAGCCCTCCATTCTCTTTTGGTCCGAAATACGGCCTGGCTTCTTCCACAAGCTCCTCGCCCCGGTAAATGCACTTATAAATTATTACTCCCTGACGTTGGAGGAACTAGAACTATTTTGCCGTCCCCGTATTTTTATATTCGAGAAGCTCCCTCTCTTCCAATAAGCAAGAAAAGAAAGTGGTGAGATTTTCTGTGAACGACCTCTGAGAATATATATTTGGTACATTTTGTTTTTCATTTTGGCCGATAGACAAGTTTTGAATAAATTAGGTAAACATTGTAGTACAATGGGTTACATTTCCATTAAATATTACAATGTGAGGTAAGGGGTAGTACCTAGGTCGGGTGTGTGGGGCCATTTGGACGGTTCTGTGGGCCCATCGTGAGGATTGAATTTTGCCTTTCATGGAGTTGATTCATTTAGGTGGAGTGGAAGGAATGTTTTGTAATCAGGTGACCATGGTGAGCGTAACTAAGGATTGAGTGTAGCAAATGAAGGATGTAACGGAACGAAAGGGTTGTCTCAGAGGAAACAATAACTTATAACAAAGTACCGTGGGCATTTAATGAGTGTAGTAAATGTAAGTTTGCTAATATAGCATGGAGATATGAATG
This sequence comes from Polygonum maritimum, assembly GCA_963924305.1. Taxonomy (NCBI): domain Eukaryota; kingdom Viridiplantae; phylum Streptophyta; class Magnoliopsida; order Caryophyllales; family Polygonaceae; genus Polygonum; species Polygonum maritimum. The sequence continues at coordinate 26,885,010 of OZ002732.1, read as the reverse complement.
AGAGTAGCAAATGTTTACATATATAGTCTCCTACGGGAGTAATATATAGTGTCCAAGGATCGATGTATCCATGTTTTCTTTCTCTCACACTTGTTCTTCCATGGTTATTTGCATTACCATTACCTAGGCATAACTGGCTGCACATATCAATGGATTCATCCATTTCGTTAACGTGTGGCCTTGCTTCTTGACGTTTTGTTGGTCTATGCATCGGTGCTAATCTTAAAGAAATGGAAGGATCAACAACATTTAGCCAAGCACTACATCTACATGTATCCTGTGATGCTTCACCACATTATGTTTTTGCTCAAAAGAGGTTTCACCACTTTGCGGTAAATACGTTTGAAGAATCCTGGACAACGTGCAACTCATACAGAAATGTGCACTCTGACTCTAAATGTCCACCGGTTGTTGCGGGTTCGGGTATCATGTATGAATACAAAGTTGAAATTAACAATATCTGCTCAAGAGCAACATCAGGCGCAACCCTTTAATTCCCACATCAACAGTTCCCTAACACATCGGCTCTAACACCCTAATAATTTTAATTTTGATCAAAACCAACACCCTAATAAGGATTGGGTATGAAATCTGATAAATACATGTACTAGAAGTTGTTTAATACACTTTGAGGACTGTTGAGAGACCCATTACAAGACTCATGCGATATATGGCAATGGATGTTCCGGGAATTTTGGGAATAACAATCAATATATATTATAAAAGCCGACCGTTTTCGAGCCACCACGTTGATTCTGGCCCCGCTTGATTTAAAAATTTTTTTTTCAACTTAATTAGATAATAACAACTCAATATCTTGTACTCCGTATATTACTTAATTATCTAATACTCAATTCTACCTTCAAAACAATACTATCTATCTTTAAAATATATACAACTGCACAGCACTGTCGCACTGATGTGCTTTGCACTGACCCCTGCACACGGCGATTTGATATCGGCCGTCATTTGATACCCCTGCACAGGGAGAGGAGCGAAGGGAAATAACTGTTGAAGGGAAGGGAAGGGAAGAGAAGTTGAATCAACGTAACGTCCAAAATCGGTGGTTTGGAGAGAAAAGTTGCATTTAAACTAAATGGTACTACTACAATTTTATTTTATTTTTCAACTCCCATCAGATATGTAAACAGACCTTCCTGTTTACTATACATTTTTTAATTTCGATGTATATAGTCCAGCAAAATTTGTTACTAATGTAGGTACAATTGAGTTACGTACTGCTCCTCCATATATATGCTCCACTAAGCATTTGTTACCTATATATTTTTTATAGGCTCCTTTATATATTTGTTACGTACAATAGCGTTAAAATGTAATAAATTTTGTTCTGTTACTTATATCTAATATATATAAGATTGAGTTAGCCATCACATGCGTTAAATTTGTTTGAGTTTGTTACGTTACTTGCGTATGTGCTCCAGGAATCTTTTTCCTGACCAAAATTGTTTACAAGTAGTAACTTTTTGCGCCTGTTTCTTCAAAATCTCTCACACCCATCGTTTTTTAAAAGTATAAACGTTAAATTGCACCCTCTTGAGTGTTGACTATGAATTGCAACAAGTTTGTTTACTTTTTAGGGATAGGTGTGACAGTGTTAAATCACGTTGGATTAAATGCACTGCCTGCAAAATCTCTGTGCTTACTCATCCATGTTGCATTTTTTTATTTGGCCCGATCCACGTATAAAATTATCCAAACCAAGGTCCATCACAAATACGTATAAATTAATAACAAAGCTAAATTGTTGCATACCACTGTCACAATGTATGCAGAGCACGGCAACCTGCAGAAGTCGATTGACATCGTCCTTCACCTACTCCACCTAGGCCTAGCATTTGGACCAATTAGGGGGAGACCAGAGCGAAATTATGCTTACCGCATATGTAAAAATGATAAACCTTCGGAAAGATATCTTTAAGAACAGGTTGGGCCGGGGGATCTATCTTGCGACTAGTACGGCTTGGACGGAGTAACTTGTAATCTTGTGAAAATAGATTGCTACAAAAGAATGAAAGTAATTTTTGGTGTGAAAATAGGATTTTCGACAGATAATTGCCTTATACAACTCGGAAAGAGAAAAGACAGGAATAAGGATATGAAGATTTGGTTAGATAACTAAGACGAAAGAAGATGATCTAAACACCTAAAATAAAATGAACACAAAAGTAATAACACACCTCATTGCCAACTTGTTGCCAAACGGATGGGGTAGTCTACCGAAACGTTAAGACTAACATTTGCCAAGTGTAAAACTACTTGATAGTTATCCTAGGGTCTCCATTTGTCTACGTATATGTATATACGTTTATGAGTTTATTACTTTATTTTGTAAGCTATATTGCTTTAGTGAGGAGAGTAACGGAGTGGACCATTTCGTCCAATGCGTCCCTACATGTTGGTTAACCGTTTGGTCGAATGTAATGACAAATCAAGGGTTATATATTGTATTTGCAGACACTTGCCAACCAAATTGTGTTACACCTGTGTACACGACTACAAAATGTGGTAAAGTTTCCCACTTGGTGGTAGAGTGTTAGACAAAAGTGCGAATTGCACGCGCTGCTGCAGTACATGCTTGTTGCCTTATCCTCGCCGATTTATTTTGACTTGTGTGCACCCAGTATCTGTCTTGGAAAACGTTACTTGGCAGATAACTTCCGGACTTTCGACCCAACAACCACTGACCGAAACAGTACTTACAATAGGCAGGAATAAGTCCTTTTGCTGCACAAAAGAGACCAAATTCAAGCGGGACCCACAGGAATTATTTCCCAGGATTGAAGTTAGATTACTCTACGGAAGATTGTTGCTTCTAACTTCTAAGCTTGGGTATTACAAATTTCTAACAATATATATACTGGTAGGCCAAAAATCTTGGTTATCAAATTAAAATAATGTGTTTATATATTATTATTTTATGTGATTAATTAAAAAAGGATAAAAAGTGGAATAATGGAACATTTGGCAAGTTGTGGTGCAAAGAACAAACTTCCATTTGGTCACCATGATGACCAAATTGATAGACAATTCACCCACTTTTACATTTTTTTAGAGTAGAAAATACCCTCTCTCCTCCATGACCAAAATTTTGGTTAACCAATGTGAATGCTCTAATATCAAGATGTAAGTTTTAAAAATATATAATCATTCCTCCGAAAAAAGAATTTACGATCTTATAAATAATTTATAAAATAATTTAAGATCTTATAAATAATTTATAAAATAATTTACGATCTTGTATTGACACTTGTGTGACAAATGTTCGGGTGATAACTGTAATAGCTTAGGGCATCATGATTGGGTTATAACCAAAGAAATGTATAACAAAGTATAAATGTTCAAGGATAATTAGCCTGAAAAGAGCCAATCATGAAATATACCTCGGGTATAAGAAAGATAATTAGCCCGTAACTACCAAAGGTACAACAAAGAATAATTGTTTTGGGATAATTACAACTAATACAAATTAATAACTCCCTCCGTCCCTATTTGTTTGTCCAGTCTCAACATTTCGGGCGTCCCCTTTTGTTTGTCCACTTTCCATTTATATTCACTCTTTTACCCTTATTATTCCACTCTCTTACCTACTTTATTTCCTTTCACCCCAATCAATTGTACATCTTTTACCCATACTATTCAACTCTCTCAACTATTTTATACCAACTTTTCCCAATTACCAATACTATTTTATATCGTTCTTAAAACCCGTGTAAATTGTCCTTCTGGACAAACAAATAGGGACGGAGGGAGTATATCCTACGGAGAGAAAACAAAAATATATAGCCTTTTGATATTTTTTGTTATCTGGCATACCATCTGATAGAAATTTTAACCATAGTCTTCCAAATATACCCATACGGTTGGAGTCCAGCATAGGGGATGTTACATGGGTTATAATCTACCAAGTATGCACAAATGATTAATTGTTACATTATAGTAACCTCGTCACAACCCGTTACATGTTATTTTCACGCACCCATATGCTATGTATTGAATTATGGCCTTCCAAAGTCCACATTAACAATCAACAATAAAGTAAGCTAAAAATTACGTATGTGTAAATACCTTTTAATGGGAAACACAAAAGAATACGTCGCTTTTTGTTAACTAAATGGGAGGGAGTACATTATTTGTCAACTTTTACTTGTCGGTGTAATATAACGTGTAATCACTTATTGGTGCTCCCTTATTTTCACACATGTAATGTCTACTTTTTAGGGGATGTAAATATAGCTAAGCCATAAGTCCAGAACCCTCAACCCTACACGCTCCACCGTCGTGGCGATGAATTGCACAGTTGCCCACCGGCCGTCGGTGGGCTCAGAACGAATGCACAGTAATCAGAGTAGTTGCACATATTATACAATCCTGAAAGATAATCGTGAAATGCACACCCTGTCAAGGAATGCACAGTTATACAATCTCAGCATAGGGATGGATCTGTATTTGTACTTTATAGGTGAAGTTTTTGCATTAGGCATGTATAATTTAATTGAGTGCGAAACGGAAAAAGTCCCTAATAAGTCTGCATTTGAACTCTGGCGACTGGCGCCACAACGTTTTTCCAAATATTGCTACCTAGTGGCTAGTACTGGGAGGGTAATTTCGGCCTGTACACATGTGAAGAGATATTGGTAAATTTCCACATCTTAGCCCGGCGTCCTTTTTTACCCCTCTATTTCAGACCTGCCGGTTCACCTGAAATGATTTCCATTTAACTCAAAATAAATACTCCGTAGCCGTTTACCCCAAATCGAAATCAGTGAAATCGATTTTACCGAAGCTAGGGTTCATGTGAGAAGGAGCTTTGGGGGAGAAATTTTCGGCTGTGCTTATGGGTGCGATTCTAGGGCGATTTCAGGCACGATTCTAGGAGGCAAATATCCAGGGCTCAATTATCGGTACAGTTTGTCGAAGGTGCGTTTCGTTTGAGCCCTATCCTGCATTTCAGTTTTGAGCTATTTCTTGAGTTTAGTTTCGTTTCAGCTCTTTCGTGCAATTAGAATCAAAATCCGGATTCATCTGTGTGTAGGGATATCTTCCAGTAATAGCTATGTGGGCAGAACCGGTCTTTACTGTTATTGCCACTTGGTTGCTAGAGTTGCGACTGCACACACTCCCGATAACTTTGGAAGAAGGTGCGCTAACTGTCCAAGATATGCACCATCAGGTTGCAGAGGGTGTGGTTTTTTTGCATGGATGGATGACCCATACGAGGCTAAGGCAGCAGACATTATCAAAGGACTTGTGACCCAAAAAAAACAGTGGGAAAGCAAATGTCAAGAGCTGGAATTACAGATTGCAGCTAAGGATGCAACAATTGACAGATTGAAATCTCATTCAAGGTTTAATAATGTGCTCATCTTAGGTTGTGGTTGTTGCTTAATTTTGGCTGTATTGGTCGATGTTTTGATGAAAAACACTTCTAAGAACTTGCTGATGTTGTATTACTTGCTGGTTTGTGACAGTGTCGACCTTTTGTTATTGCAAGTGACTATATTGGAATTAGTTGCTGGTAATGTTGTTGTAATGCTTAGCATATGAATGCATGTTGTTTTATAGAATGTTGTTGTGAAAGTGGGCGCAATTAAGGGCGCTATTGGCACACTTTGTGTCATGTGCAAAAACAACTCGCAATGTTGTTCATTAATACTGTATGGCCTAACTTATTTTGACAATATCTGAAAATATTGACAGTATGTACCCAGTGAACATAGCTATTCCCAGCAACAGACGTGCATGAAATGCACATACCATACAATGTTTTTAAAGTCTTAGCATACCCAAAACAAACGTTCATGCACAAAACACAAAGTGTTAGCATACCCAAACAGATTACAAATAATTTCACTTAGCCGTGAAGTATGCACAAAAGGTTGTTTTTGGAAAATATAACATCACCTTACACATAAGTGTTTTTCATCATAACATCGACTAATACAACAAGACATATGCAACAACCACACCCAAAGATGAGCACATTATTAAACCTTCAATGAGATTTCAATCTGTCAATTTCTTCATCCTTAGCTGCAATCTGTGAATGGAGCTCCTGACATCTGCTTGCCCACTGGTCTTTTAGGTACACAAGGCTTTTTATAATGGCTGCTGCCCTGGGCTCGTATGGGATATCCAGCCATGCAAAATAACCACACCCACTGCACACAGATGGTTCAAATCTTGGACAGTTAACGTACCTTCTTCCATAGTCTTCGGGATTCTATGCAGTCACAACTTTGGCAACCAAGTGACAATAACAGTAAAGACCGGTGCTGGCCACATAGCTATAGCTGGAAGACATCCCTGGACAATAGCGAATCCAACTTTTGATTCATAACAAGCAATGGCACAGGATTCCAACCTCAAATTGTTGGGAATTGCATGAAAAAAACTCAAACCAAACGAAACGCAGGAAAGGGCGCAAAATTGAAGTGCAGGAAAGGGATCAAACGAAACGCGCGCACCTTCGACCACGTGTACCGAAATAACCTTGTTCTGTGGGTATTCGCCTCCTAGAATTGAGCCTGAAATCGGCCTACAATCGAGCCTGAATTCGCCCTACGACCGCACCCAAATCGCCCGAAAATTTCTCCCCCAAAACTCCCTCTACCATGAACCCAGGAGATATCGGAGTATTTATTTGGAGTGGAGTGGATATCATTTCAGTTGAACCGGCCGGTCTGAGGGAAAAAAAGACGCCTGCCTAAGATGTGGAAATTAACCAATATCTCTTCAACTGTGTACAGCCCGAAAATTATGAATATAGTAGTACGCGGTAGCAATCTGTGGAAACTAGGTAGGTGATCATTTTGAGTTCGGATCGAGGAAAAATTTGAGTTGTTATATACGGAAAAAAAACCTATTGATGACATCAGTTTGATGCATGCATGGGTTGCTTTTTTTGTTTGGATGAGATACATGTTTGAGATATTATACATGGAGAGAACATCCATTCATAGTCAAGGCTCGGTAGATTGTTCATTTGAATTCAGATTGCGCACAAGTTTGGACTATTGAAATCTAGATGTTAGCTGGGTAGGGTCACATATATAATATATACATTTTTGAAGTTAGAAATATGACATTACACTATAGATATCACATATATAATATATAATTTAATACTTATATCATACATAATTTAATATATTATAAATTTAATTTGGAAAATCCCCGATCAAGGCCCAGGTTATAACTAGTTATATATAGTCGTAGTATAAATAAATATAAATAATGTTAGCCAGCCACCCAAGTAATGGAAATTTGGCTTGCACGGTATACTGTGTGCAATGCATGGTATTAGTCCGTGTTTCGGTGTGCTGTGAATACAGAGTAATAAATCGTACACCAATAGACTAGTTTCACTAATCAATTCCAATAGTGTAACCCTCTACTAGTTTCACTAATAGCTATGTAAATCCTACGGAGTATTATTTAACAAATGTGGCACAAGTGACATACGAAATGGCTGATTATCTTACAAATACATATCATATGTATTCCGAGGACCAATTGGATTTCACCGACCCCAGCCGAGTGGTAATATACGCTCCAGTGGCGAGCAAAAATATGTATATGCATTTAAGTATATTTATTTTAGAAAAATACAAAATAGAAATTCGTAGATAAGAAGATTTCTAGAAAATTTATGAGTAAAATGTAACAGTGCTATATTTTCAACTATGTAACAAACTAAAATGAATGTTAATAAAAATAAGTATGTAGACATCATATACAAGTTAAACCCTTTGCAAATCAAGGTACGATTTTAAAAGCAAGGCACGAATTGAACCACTATAATGAAGATCAAGGTACGATGGTAAACTGAAAATTATATAGTTACGATGATTGCTAGACAAAAAAGGAAATTATCAGTATCATAAAGTCACGTACGTACTCCTCCTTAATATTTAATTTACTTTAACTAGAATACTCATCCTTAATATTATCATCTACATACTACTCCTAATATTATTCTATGAATAGATTTGGACGGATTTTGTTTGAAGAAAATCTTCACAATGGAAATCAATAGATAAGAATTTATCTAATGTGGGAATTTCAACCAATTATACCAACTAAATTGTTTTAGTAAAAAAGGATGATGCGGTCAATTGAGGAGGTGACACTTGTTGGGCTAAATATTATACATAACCTCCGCATTAGTATATAGTTATGATGATGATGATTTAATTGCAGGAGAATTTCTCCTTCAAGTTTGGGATTACTTTGAAATTATGAATAATATCCCCTAATTGTAATTATTTACCTTTTCTTTAATTACTATGAAATCTTGAATGGATTTGACCACTGTGTCCACTAGGAATCAATATAGGGGTTTCATCGGGGAAAATCGTTTTGTTACATATTGTATACATTAGCCTGTTTGTCCTTTGTCCGTTTGTCTCTAGTCTAACTTTTTTGTACTTTTCATCTGTACAAATTTATATTGGCACCACTTCTTCCATTACCCAATACAAAAGTTGATTTGTATATACCCTTTATTAAACAGATGAAAGCTTATGCAAGGGTAATAAATGGGAACGATATATAACCACACGACGTTATGTTGAAGTCAAATACTTTGATATGCACCCTCTTCAGTCTTGACTATGAGTTGCAACAAGTATGTATACTACTCGTATCAACTGCAAACGTTATAAAAGCATGGTTTTATTATAGTGTCAGGTGTGGTTGTGTCAAATCACGTTGCATTAAATGCAACCCCTGCAAACCACTGTCACAAAGTATGCTTTGTACGCCAACCTGCAAAAGTCGATTTGACATTGACCTTCACCTACTCCGCCTAGGCCATGCATTTGGTGCAATTCGGGGGAGACCGGAGAGAACTTTTGTAACCAGCCCACATTTGAACTAGGAATTCCCTACAATTTTTTTGATCGCTTTTACTCAGAGTTTTTGAATCACCCCTTCATTCAAAAAAATATCATACGAAATTTATTTGTATTAGAGTTATTAAATACAGTATAGGAAACTTTGACCCCATAAATAAAAGGTTGCTGCTTGTAATTTTGTCATAAGTCACGGAACGGAGAGTGCCGCCTCTCCTTCAACCAAAAAAAAAAAAAAGTCACGGAACGGAAAAACAAGTACATCAAATGGGGAGTTTGGCCACACACTTTCGGTTTCGTACAAACAAACAATCCATAAAAAATGTACTCCCTATTCTTTTCCTTTCCCACATACTGTAAATTAAAGGGAAAAACTTAAGGTTATTAGGCCGTACTTCATTACTGTATTGCTATTACGTACTACTCCCTCCGATCCAGTTTAAGTGTCGTCTAAATCTTTGTTCAATATAAAAGTGACGTTAATTGATACACTTTCTGATCAAGTACTCCATTATCCCAATGCTTTTGTAATAATGACAAGGCTGAATTTTTTTTTTTTTTTGGGTGAGCATGACAAGGCTGAATTTATTATCTCCAGCAGCGTAGTATTTTTTGAATGGCCTTTCGGCTTTCCTTTCCCTTATATAGGTAGACCAAATGCATGTACCTTGACCGTGTTGGAATAATTCTATAATTGGTGAGTTTAGAGGGAAGTTAATTCTTTTCTTGATCTATGTGCATATTCCTCTAACGTCAGGGAGTAATAATTTATAAGAGCATCAGCAACGGTGGGGAAGCCCAAAAGTTCTCTCTCCTTCTCTCATTTCTCCACGTCATTTTTACTTCCTCCAACTCATATTTCACTATTACCCTCTCCAATTTATTTTAGAGTTCCCACAATGGTGGGCTGCCCAACTCCATTTAAATATTGATTGTTGTGGGTCCCAAAATCATGTGCATCCTATACATAAAACCCATAACGTGCATTTCATTATTAGAGTGTGCATTTCGTTTTATGTCTCTATTTTAAGTATATTTTTATATCCTCTTCTTTATTAATTGATATACAAATAAAATTTACCTAATACAAAAATTTGATTAATTAATTTGACAATTAATATATTATAATAGTTTCATCATTTATAATATTTGATAATGACAAAAATTATATTACATACCATGCAAGTGACAAGTAATAGAAAAAAAAATACACATAATTTTTCCATGTGGCAACATTCTATTGGACCACATCATAAATGATAGAGGCAAAACTTTACAAATTGCATCTCATGTGTAAGTAGTAAGAATAGTGCGGGCCACAAATTTTTTTGGGAGGGTGTTCTAAAACCTGGGGGCCTCCAATTTTTGGGCACCATTCTGCAATGGTGGGCTTGCCCATTTGAGGAGAGAGAATGCATTTGGGTTGGGGAGTTCCCCATAAGTGCATTATTTTTCTTTCTCCCACCATAAGGTATAATTACATAAGGTATATATTAAAATATAGATATAATTGGCTTTAATTGCAAATGTGTGCACTGTACGCTTGTGTTTTCAATTTCCTCCCACCATACCCTATAAGATATATATTAAAATATAAATATAATTGATTTTAATTTTAAAGGTGTGCAATGCATTTTTTCAGGCTTTTTATAACGGCTATTTTTTCAAACCTCTATATAAGGTAGCCACCATCACCATTTTCATCACACCATATTCTATAAACCCTTTAATCTTTCCTTCTGAAAATCCCACAATGAATAATTCTCATATCTCATCATCCTCTTTGTCTTCATCAAGGTTTTGATGAGGCCATTGTCCTATCACATAATGTATAATATACGTTATTTATCATCCAACCTTAACTAATGCTTATGCATTAAATGAAAAATTAATCCGACTATATTCAATAGTAGGCTCAAATTAACAAGCTTGTTATGATTTTTATAATGGTATAATTTTTATCATTAGCAAAATTTGTTAACGTCAAATTAAAGGACAAATTAAAAATGTGTCTAAAATTAAAAAGGGTACATATGGAATAAAGTGTTTATGTAGTTGTGTAAAAAAGGTAGGAAAGGAATTAGATAAAAAAGGTAAAGAGATATAGCAATTGGAGTGGAATCGGTATATTTAGCATTTTACTGTAGACAATCTGTAAAAAAATTTTTACAGATTGTGATATAGCATATGGTGAGAGAAGGTGATATGCTATATTTGGAGTGTTGGGCCAGTATACCATACGGTGGGAGATGATAACCGGGGCGAGGAGCTTGTAGAAGAAGCCAGGCCGTATTTTAGACCAAAAGAGAATGGAGGGCTAATTTTTCCTTGTCATTCTGTTGGCAAAACAAGCTCCAAGCACCTGGACGACGATGGGGAACGGCAGAGCAGTGCGGCCAGCGAGATGTGAGATAGGTATGTTGCCAGACGAGGTAATCATCGACATCGCTTCGAGGGTGCACTACTACAATTGAAGCCTATAGTGGCGGTCAAAACCGCCACCATAAAACGTAAGCGCCACTAAAGACCTAAGGGGGCGGTTCGAAACCGCCGCATCTGCGGCCGCCGCTATAGACCTAAGGTGGCGATTTTGGAACCTATGGCGGCGGTTTTTATTGAAAAAAAAAACCGCCACAACAGAGTTAAAACCGCCACTGTATGCTCTAAGGAGGCGGTTTTAATCTAGCCTATTGCAGCGCTTAATTGGGTTTATTGCGGCGGTTTTGAAGCTATTGCGGCGGTTTTGAAGCTATTGCGGCGCTTTAAAGCTCTATTGTGGCGGTTTGATTATAGGCAAATTGACATGCTATAATTTTGTATACATATATATATTCCTGTTAAACTAAATATTCATATGAAATGATTTTAATACATACACACAAACAAAAACACCAATGATAACAAAGATTTCATTTCCATTAATATCAAACCATCATTACATTGAGAATCAATATCTTAATCATTACATGTACTACTTTCCACAAAATGTGCAGCCAAAAATCAGCTTCAATAAGCTATCACAAGCCAGCAAGGCTGCCAAAAAAAATAGCAGTTTCAACAAGTTGTACTCACAACCCAAAAGGCAACCAAATAAACAAAGTCAAGCCATAGACCTACATATACATTTATATCCTAATCATGCCCAGCACATGATGAAATGATCAAAAGCCCCTGCAAAATGAAATGAACAAATTAAAGCTAAGTTATGTTTGGTATAACCTGTGCACATACACATAAATCTAGCATTCTCCCAATGAGTTCTAGCTAGTTTTTTTTATCAATCTGTCAGTACGTACACATGTATATCTAGCACAAGTTATGTTTGTCAGTATGCACGAGTTGATCAATTTGTCGCTATGCATAAAAATCTAGGCTTCAACTAGGACCATTCAACGAAAGGGAAAGAATATGTACACATGAACAAACTTATATTTAATTGCATTACAAAATATAAACCATCAGATAGAAAAGAAACAGTTCCATCACACAAATTGCAGCCATACACGATCTGAAAGTCCAGATTCCATATACCCTTCTATTTGCACCTAAACTAGTTCATTTTGTAATGGCATCAGCCTGAGTGGATTCCATATACCCTTCTATTTGCACCTAAGCTAGTACTATTACTATAATTGACACTCAAGAAAAAATGTTAGTATTATCTCTAGCTAAGTCTTAATCCACAAACATTACGAGAACAACTATAATAATGCCAATCATTTTTTCAAATGCTGACCTCAATATCGTCAATGTCGGAGAAATTGTCTGAGTCATCCTCATTTTTTGAGTTTGAGCTTGAATTATCAGCTCCGATGTTATCATGATCTGCGGCTTTTGTACTAACTCCTGAGAATATATCAAGGCAAAAGTCAAGACACAAACTTGAAAAGCTTAGAAAATGATTCAAGTCTACATTATTACCTCCAAAATCTACAATTTGATATGTATTAGCATCCAAGCTTTTTTCCTTGTGAAAGATGAAAGCTACACCTGAAATCTTGTAATTTATTGTCTTCACTTCCAGTTTACTTACTAGATCCAACAAAAGTTGAGAGCATCTTAGTTCTGATTAACATAAAAAATGATATTAAAGAGCTTATTTTTTGTTTATCTAGTTCTTTATGCATATTGGACCTAAAAGGGTGAATAATGTTGCAGACAGAAGATAAAAACAACAGACTTTTAGCCTTGGCAGACACTAGATGTATCCTACTTCCGCAAATAAGCTTACTCTACAGCTTCAACAATAATAATAGCAAGATTGAGGTCCAAACCTATAAATCACACAATTTTTACCTACAAGTCTGAAATGTGCACCAATAAATTTAAACAAAGAACTAGATAACTTCTTATCATCTGAGAGAGAGAAAAGCGCAAGTTCATGTATAGATATATGTCGGAACCAAATATAATCTTACCACAAGCAATCAGTTACCTGAAATAGATTCATGTAAACACTAGTTTGATTAATATAAGTTTATAACTGAAATTATAGCATGCACTTCTCGTTTTTGTCTTAAAAAATGGTCTCCAATTTTATGAAGCAACAAATTGTACAAGAAAACAGACCACAAGAACATTTCGACCAAATGAATGTTTTTCATAAATAAAAAACATCTATTTCTCCCATCAGAGCAAACAAAGAATCTTACATGTGGATTATAGTAGCTTTGTCAAGAACACAGTTTTGTAGAGCAACCACATTTGTAAAACCTACCACTTTAATGTATATTTTTTGTTTTTATAAAAGATAGTTCCTGAAACAAATACAAGTAATCTATAGCCATATAGACTACTCAAACGAAATGAATGATTATAGCAGACTACTTAAACGTAATGAATGATTATAATTACTGTAAATGAGCTCACAGATAAATGAGCTCAAACTGAAAGCATCTACTCAATTTTCAGTCTTTTTTTTTCCTGTAGAATATAATTTTGGTTTTTTCAATCTACTTGTGCTGCTAGAAAGATGAATGATTATAACAAGAATGACAAATGAGCTCAAGTAATGTGTTTTGGATTATTTTAGTAGTCTGCTATAAAGATGGGACAATTTCATGTTTCCATCAATAATCGTATTCATTTTAAGACCAATTTTCATGTTTCCACTGCAGAAGTTTTTGGTAAGTGGATCGATGGGAATCAAATTATTTTCATGGAGCATGTAACAATTGAATAGTAAATTTGGTGTTATTTTTATTCTGTTACACTTTGATGTCTATTTCTTGCAGTTTCCCCAACTTCATAGCAGACCTTACTAACCCTCCTGAAAGAAGAGGAAGAACAAGTTGCAGGCTAATAGTTTAAGATCTTACATATCCACTTGGAGTGCTTGGGGATATTGAAAAATCATCTTCGTCGCCAGGAGGACCTGGTACTGGCTTTCTTCCTTCTTTTCTGGCCCTTCTTATGTCTGCAGCTTTCCACACAAAGAATTTATGTTTCTGCTCAAGCTGTTTACAGAGACATACCATAGGCATCGGATTAGTGTTTTTCATTGCCAAAAGCATGTCCTCTAGGAGAGATAAATACTCGAGGTGAAGATTACACTAGATCAAGCACAACCATACCCATATAAAAGTACCACCTGCATTAAATACCATAATCCACACCAACTTAGACAATGGACATGACAAAAGACTAGCCTGTCAACAATGTTAACATTTAGCATGAATTACTGCAACACAACTGGCCAAGGAAAAGAAACAGAAGAAATGATCAAGCATAAAAATCTGTCAACCATAACTAGCCTTGATGGTCAATGTGACATGTTGTTCACCGATTATGAATCTCAGCTTTACTGGCAAGGATTACAGGCCAATGTTCAATAGCCAAGTTTGGGTATAATCATGAAATTCATATAACATATTTATATTCTTCCTACAACTAAGAATTCATAATCATCTATATTATCAATCCAGGGAGACTCTCAGACAGAATCCTAAATAAAATTAACACGGAAATACAAAAACGTTCTATGCAGAGTCAAACTCAAATCATCAAAATAGTAGCAGTGTGAATTTCCTTCCGATTTAAACAACACAGCACAAATCGAACTGTTAAATTTAGAGACGGGAGAATTAGGGCGAAGAAGCTTTGACAAAATCTTACCAGGCCTCTCTCAACAGTAGAGCTAGCACCTCCGCCCCCGACATCATCCAAATCTGGGGTATTGTTCTTGGAATTATCTGGGGCGAAACGAACGGCTCTTCTCCGATCTCCAATCGCTAATCTCCTCGGCAAAAATCTCAGGCCACTTACAATTCCTCTCGTTCTGTAGAATCCGACGAAACTTCTACGATTAGTGGCGAAAGAAGTGCAAGCGAGTGCGGGTTCAGAAAACTGCAGACGGAAGAAGAATTGCAGACGGAGGGGGGAGAAGAAAAACCTTGAGAGGTTTTGCGCTTTCGGATCCAGAAATCGAAGTGCAAGCGGCGGCGGAGAGAAGCTTCGGTGGCGATGGCGAGTGCGGGTTCGAGAAACGGCGGATATAACGATAAGCGGGCCGACGGGAAGCAAGAGAGATGGGGTGAAGCCCTAATCTACCGCCAACGCTCCTTCCCAGACCAAGCCCTAAGCCCCTAACCCATTAATCTCCCAAGTTCATCCCTATGTTTGTCAAAATCAGAACCCTAATTGCGAGTTTCCCTCTTCCCAGACCAAAGCCCTAACCTTAATCGCACAAATTTTGCACAGAACGAAGAACACCCTCTTCTCTCTATCGCATATACTCTGTCGTTCAACGACTTCTCTGCGCAAATGAAAAATATTTGTCAAAAAAAATAATCAAAAGGTTGCTCGCATGTTATAATAAGTGGCGCCTTGTAAAAATTCGCACTAGCGCCCAAAATTTTTCCCAGATGTCCAAACCGCCCCTATAAAATAACAAAACCGCCCCTATAGCCTAAACCGCCACCATAGACCGCCCCTATAGCCTAAACCACCCCCATAGACCGCCCCTATAGCCTAAACCGCCCCCATAGACCGCCCCTATAGCCTAAACCGCCACTTAAGCCGCCGCAATTGTCAAACCGCCACCGTAGACCGCCCCTATAGGCTTGAATTGTAGTAGCGGTGGCATCTTGTTCTCTGAGAGATCTGTTCAACTGCAGGCAGAGGTAAACCCCCCAAGTGCCTTATATTTGTTTGGTTTCACCTATTGGCCGGAATGTACTCGGTTCATACCACACAGATCCCTTTTGTAGTTGCAAGCCTTTCAACCGATGCGGGCAGGACCCCCTGGTTCTCCGGCAGGCGCCAACACAGGACATCTACACGCGACGGTTCGAACTGGAGGAGCACCGGGAAGCCGCGTATGCATTCCTCCGACTGTGTAGGAATACCGGGAACCCTGGTGCTTTATACGGCCAAGGCTTGGTAAGACGATTCGTATGTTCACTTGAAATGTGGTGGAATATTGCTTAAACAGGTATTTTCCGATCACAGCTCAAGTATTTCGGGGGCACAGATGAACCCTACGGTCTGGAGTGCCTGGAGAGATCGGCTGCGCTAGGGCACAACCCAGCTCGTTATGTGCTTGTCGTGGTGCTGCTCTGCTCCCAAGAACAGGACCAGGACCAGGACCAGCTGGTCGAGAGGGTTATGAATCTGCTCCGTCCCCTCTGGAATTCAGCCGGCGCTGGCATCTTCGAATGCCATAGCCAGGTCGTCCGGTTCTGGTATTACAACCCGCCTGCCCCTATAGTCGTCGCACAGTTTAAACCACCTATATGGTCTAGGCACCCCGAACCAGGACGGAGACGGTGCTGTGTGATGAACCCGAGATGTGGATGGATTTACTGGGTCATTTACGGGGTCGATGATGCACGATGGTGCTGGCTATGCAGTCTCGAACGCGAAGCCAAGTTATTCTGTTCCTTGTTCGACCGACAAAGATGGGTGATGCTTCCTTAATACTAAACGTCTGGTTTTGTGTTATTTCGTTGTGCTCTCTGTTGCGTGGATCATGTGAAGGATGAACAAAACATTAGTGGCATAGCAGTCGTGTGTGCAAAACTCCGTATTATGACCCTCATTGCACGTTCCAAATTGGATAGTCTTTGTTAGCCGTGAATTGAACTTCTAACAGTAACATGGTGAGGGAAAACCAAATCTGGGTAAATAACGCAACATACTAAGTTAATTCACTTGTTAATTGGTTTGTAGTCTCGTACCTATATCTTATTCCGGCTTTCAATTGTCCCTCTCCCTTCCCTGACATCTTCGTTCTTTCAATTAATCAAACTTCTTTGTTAATGCAAGAATAATGTAAAAGGCAGTTTAATTGTGGTGACTCAAGGGTTATGATTGATGTGTTGTAATGCTAATATGGACTAGTTATAATTAAAGGTTTAAACGAGATATTTCAACCAAAAAAATTAAAGGTTTAAACGAGATATATATAAAGATAACATGGATGAGTACGTTTAGAGGAAAGGAAACCTAGATTTATGATAAAAAAAAATCCAAAATGTATAATTGATTTTACACATGGTTTCAAAATTGCTTTAATTGGTAAGTGAAATTTGGCAAGGGTAATTTCTTTACGTTTGTTTTTTCGTAAAAACAAGCATCCATGCTAGGCACTTAAATGGCCATATGGACTACAATACAATATAAAGCAGAACCTATCTCTGTCCGTAAATATTTGCGCCACCTCATCAACACTGAATAAAAACATGCTATTAATGTCACGTATTCTAAGCTGAATATAAAAATGCTTAAAAATTACCGAGAAATATGAATGTATAAATTATTCCAAAATTATGATTCATCCCTTACCAAAATTTACGTATATAAAAATCACGTTGAGATATCGTGGAAATCAAATAAGTAAATATCTCCAAATTAAAGTTGTGTATACCAAAAGAAAGAAATAACTTTACGTATATGAATTTCTTTTTCATTGCGTACATTATATACGTACACGTACATAACTTTTATGTACTCGCGAAATATGAAATAGCGATTTCATCCACATACATAATTTTTATGTATTCATATACATACATATTCATTGTGAAATATGAAATAGCTTTTCCATATACATGAGGCTAGTGTTGACATGCTTCGAACTGGCATATTGTCCGGCACTTGCAAAACACTTATGCTTGCCCTCACATATATTTATATGAAGTCATCTATAAATAATTGCATATTTCAAATTATTTGCATTAATGCTACTACAAAAGTGGCGCCACTTCCGCTATTAACCCCTTCAAAAGGCAGATTTTTTCAAATACGGAGTACTTCAGTACTTGAGAAAATGCATGCTTTTATAGTGATAGGTGCGAGTGTGTCAAATCACATTGCATTTACCGGGGCGGGAAGCTTGTAGAAGAAGACAGGCCGTACTGAATTGCATTTACCGAGGCGGGAAGCTTGTTGTAGTTGCCCACTGTCGTACATCTCTTTCATTGGGTCTACTTTTTTGAGAAGTGACCATGAATTGTTTTTGTCCTTCGTCTAGAAAAGTAACCATGAATTGAAGACTTAAAGTTTCTTACATGTATTACGGAGTGTTGTTTTATTACAAAAGCTAGGTTAGTCAAGCAGGCATTAGCAAGGGTTTATCAAGGGTTTTTTTTTTAGGGCAAGGTTTTTTTTAAAAAAAAATTTAGGGCAAGGGTTTTTTTTTTTGATCTGAAGGGCAAGGGTTAGGTTAGTACGTCAAGCAGTAGCAATCTTCCACAAACAGGCATTAGCGATCAAAGGGGCAAAAAAGGGACTCAACTTCATTGACATGGGCGAGCCATTGACATGTTTCCCCCCTTTTGAGATCTGTTGTAATCGTTTCTAAACTCTTTGTATTTTCCAGTTTATTTATTGAAATTTTGCCAAATCACAAAAAAAAAGGGACTCAATAAATGGAATTACGAAACCCCACAAGGGGGACTCAATAAATGGAATGATTCATCCGAAATCTTATCTACATTCGTAACAAACTTTGCATTGCCTTGATACTATTTAAACTCTTATTTATGTCTTTTGGTTAAGATTTCATTTTGTGATAGAAATAAAAAATATACGTAGTAGTAAAGGATGGTTTTTTTTACATCCTTCATATAGTTTAAATACAACTTTTCTGTCGAAATTCCACCGATTTGAGAAGATTCACCTTCCCTTCCCTTCCCTTACACAGTTCTTTCCATCACTGTTCGACTGAAATGTGCCTGATTCTCTCTTTATTTTAAAACCGGCCAAACGGAGGAGTGTCCCTGCTCTCCCCTCCCTTCCCTTAAAATCTCCCCAAATTGTCAAGCTTATTACGGCCGATGTCAAATCGACTTCTGCAGCTGTCAGTGCAAAGCACCTCATTGTCGCCTTGATAAATTCTTCTTAAGTACTCTTTCTACCAAAAAAATCAAACCAAGTCTTCAAAGGGGACGAGACAGTTAATACGTCCGTACTTTTAATTAACATTGAACAAAAGTCAAACAAATTCTAAATGCTCGACCATTCCTGAATTATTGTGAGCACTTTGATTGCATCAAGGGAGTTATTTGCTTGGTTTTGTTTCTTCTCAACGTAGACCGTAAATCTCACACATTCCATGTAAATTCTCACACATATATTATTTGCTTGGTTTTGTTGTACCTGCTCAATTAACCACGGTTGATCTCTTCGTCACATGTAACTTCTGACCAAACGCAAAGGCAATCCGCGTATATCATGTTACTACTAGTAGTGCAATGCACGGTTAAGGAACAATCGAATATATCCAAAATGGAACGTGCAACAAGGGACAGGATGAAAGTTTATTTCACAACTACCGAGCAATATAACAACACAAAACGATACGTTTATTTCAATACCACCTCCATCTTATTAGGTAGAACAGGGAACAGAAAAACATGGCTTCGAATTCACAACTACAGAGCAAGCACGCTCCTGCATCGACGTCGTCGCATCTACTGAACGGGTTCCTCGCACGGCACAGACACCGTCCTGGTTCGTGGTGCGTAGACCATTTTGGTGGTTTGAACCGTGCGACGAGTTTAGTGAGTTTAGTGTCACAGGGCGGCGTGTTGTATAAGAACCGGACGAAGTCGATACGGCATTCCATGATACCAGCGCCAGGTGAATCCCTGACGGCACGGAGCAGATTCATACCCCTCTCCTCATGGTCCTGTTCTCGGGAGCAGAGCAGCACCACGGCAAGCACATAGGCAGCTGGATTGTGCCCTAGCGAAGCCGATCTCTCCAGGCACTCTAGACCGTAGGGTTCATCTATGGACCCGAAATACTGAAGTTGTGTTCGCAATTAGTCGCAACCTTCCTGGGTAAGAAAATATTCCATAATATCTCATGCCAATCAAGTGAACATAAGAATCAACTTACCAAGCCTTGGCCGTATAAAGCAACACGGTTCCCGCTTTCCGCACACAGTCGGAGGAATGCATACGCGGCTTTCCGGTGCTCCTCTTGTCTGAACCGTCGCCTGTGGATCTCCTGTGTTGGCGCCTGCCGGAGAACCAGTGAGTCTTGCCCACATCGGTCGAAGACCTTGCAACTACAAGAGCGATCTGTGTTGTACGAACCGAGTACATTGCAGTAGGTAAAACCAATCAAATTTAAGGCTATTGGGTTTACCTCTGCCTGCAGCGGAACATATCTTTCAGAGAACTAGATGCCACCCTCGATACGATCTCGGTGTTGAGCTCGTCTGGCAACATACCGATCACACACCTCACTGGGTCAAATGGTCCGTCCTTCTGCATCGATAGGAGTTTTTTTTGATAACAGTATAACAATGAAGCCTGGTAATGGGGAATTTGACCCCTCTACTTTCTCCCTCGATCTAGGGCCGGCGTAATGGGTTAAGTGAAAGGCTCCACTTTTACAATATTTCGTACAGTCGTGTACATAACATTACCTTTATGGGGTATGCTGAAAAATACTACTACAGTGTTCCGTATTGAATACACTGTGTACATGCCATCAAGGATGACGTGTATAAAAAACACGGTAAATTTGGTTTCACAATTTGGTAGTACAATATTACAATCGGTGTAACTACATAAATACGCTTCTTTTTAAGCATTGGAGGGAGATCTACATTACGTTACTTCAAGAAATGAACCAAGCAATACAGGTTGAAGTGGAGCTCGTAAATGTTTATTCATTAAGGTAGATAAATGCAGACTCTAGAATAACGATCAACAAGTTGGCAACGAGGTGTTAAGTCATGTACATCTAAATCACGTGCATTAAATAGTGTGCAATTCATATTTAAATAGTGTGCAATTCATAATATGCATGTGTCTACTTTAACTATATTTAAATGCTATGTTTTCTTTTATTAATTGATATGTAAATCTATAATACTATAAACTACAGACATTCACCGTAATAAATGCTCATCATTTTATCACTAACCTATAGTTTTCATGTAATTTGGCTGGTTTTTCACTAGGAAAA
Source organism: Polygonum maritimum (assembly GCA_963924305.1). Classification (NCBI taxonomy): domain Eukaryota; kingdom Viridiplantae; phylum Streptophyta; class Magnoliopsida; order Caryophyllales; family Polygonaceae; genus Polygonum; species Polygonum maritimum. The sequence goes on along the minus strand of OZ002732.1, from coordinate 26,863,714 downwards.
TTTGTTTTTCCCCATTCTCTTTAATGCCTTTCCACCGAATCGGTTCTGACGTTATAATGGTGAATTGTGACGGTGGAATGTAAAACGTACAGTACCGGTGGCATAATGTATCTGGCCTTCCTCCCACATTTATACCGGGTGCAATTCTTCTCCATCTCTCACCCCAGCCCCCCCTCCACCCCTTCTCGCCTCTCTCTCTGCTCCCTCTCTCGACCTCACACTAGCCTAGATCTGAGACCTCGATCCCACCGGAACCCACACCGTCGGCCGCTTCCTTGCTCGGCTCGATCCCTGCTCTCCCGGAACCCGAACGACAACCACCCCTGCCCTTGCAACCCGAACTCCGACTGAATTCCAGTTCCGGCTCTCCCCGTCGCAACCCCGGCCCAACGGCGACGGTCCCTTCTCGGGCCGACTCCGCCTGACGCCCCGCCCTTGACAACCAACAACCCGACTCTGGCCCGACCACCCACCAACGCTCGAGCCTCACCCGACGCTAGAGCAGAGAGTGAAATCGGGGAACTGATGCTTACCGCCCGCGATTTGGAGGCCATGGCGTTCAATTCTGGGAGTTGCACAACAAGAAGAAGGTATTATTACTCTTTTCCCCCTTCCCGATGTCCGTTTTTCTCTTATTGGTTCTTGAATTCGAAACCCTAATTTTGACTTCATTGTCCCCCTACTGATTTCAATTATGCAATTTGTGATTCCTTTTCCTGTTTGTTAGGAAATGGCTATTCCAGAAGCTGATAAGAAGTTGCTAATGGACCTTCAAGCCATGGATTCCCACTCGCTCTTGCCACCCGAGCTCTTTGTTATTCTGGTTTGTCAATGCTTGCCCCTCTATAAATTCCTCCTCATGGCCTAATTTTAAATACTGCATGGCTCTTAGAACATGAACTCTTCAAGGCAGATTCTGGACATAGCTTATTTGCTATTATTAATGGTTCATGCGTAGAAGACCCAGAATGCAAGGCTTCATAGCTGAATAGCAGTTCACTTTCTACTCTTCCTATTGCAACAAACCGATATATTATAGTAATCACTTTGATGAACTTAATTGTAAGTCTGATCTGACTAGCTTATTACTGCTTATGTCTTATATTGATTTGAGAGAGGGGTGGGAAAATGAATGCTCTAAACTTGCTTATATGGGTATAATAAGATAGAAGTAGGGATTGCAGAGACACTGGAAACCTGCTTCACGATTGGAGTCTGGATTCTTGATGGCTGATGCTTTGAAGTCTGATTATTGTTATGGCAATCCGCCTGTGATACTGACTCATGATCTATGGTTATTTCTCTCCTTCCATTTTAAATATTAATCAAAGCTCTTTCCTTTCTTCCATTACACATTTTGAATGCATTCTCTTAGTGTATGCAAAAATTAAACATTTCTTCACATTAATTATAGATTGGTCTTAGCTTTACAGTATTTGATGATTCCATATTCAATTGTTATTAATTCTTCTGTAAACAGGTAGGCAGTAATGGTTGCAGAGAGGCTTTTAATTATGCGGCCTTATGCCTGGGTAGTGAGGCAGGAACTTGCCTTGACGTTATTCTTCAACAAGTACAAATAACTTCTTAATCTACTTAATCTTCTTCTGTTTCCTCTTCTTGGTTTGTAATCCATGAATTTAGGAGGCTTTTGGTACTTGTGGCAGTTTCTGTGTTTCCTGTCTGACTTCATTGTCCTTCTTCTTCTGGGTACTCTTAAAGGTTAGTGCTTTGTGTTCTAATTGAAATTTCCATTTGCTTAAGGCTTTGAATTCTAGGCCCTTACCAAAGGTGCTCATTTCATTTGTGGAAGGGAGTTCTTTTTCTCTTTGTTGGATTGTTTTCCCTTTCTGTCACAGAATTGCTTACTATTTGTTTTATGAACCCTGCATCTTAGTGCTCATTTCATTTGTACAGGAACTTAGTACTGAGTTGCTTGCAAACCAAGAGGCTGTGGATGAACTTTTGTCAAAGGTGAAGGCACTTGATCATAGGAGTGTGGTGAATTCTGCAATTGACAAGTTTCAGTAGAGACACAATATGAGGCTTGGGAGTTCCGTGGCCAGCCCCATAAATAGTAGGGTTTGAATGTGTAACATCATGAATAGCATTATATAGTATATTGTTTCTACGGACACACACATATATAATATATATATATACTGTATATTGGAAGATAGGGAAATGCATACATTGTTTAAATAAATGGTCCCTGGCAAGCAATTTTTGAGCCTCTATGATCGATTTAGGAGGGCTAATTCGACAGGTACACTATAAAGTGGGTTTGTCCAAACACTTTGGCCCATATATAGAGGAGTTTAATTCATCGAATTAGCCAGCTAACTGATGTTGCTAATCAATGTAAGCATTTATTAACAAAAATGGCAACAAATCATCTTCTTAAAAGTTAAAATATAACTAACTTATCAATTGCAATGAAAGGTGGTAACATTCGGTGCTTCATTTCATTAGTTAAGTTATAAATCAATGTAATTCCTCCCCCCCCCAAAAAAAATCATATTCATATGTTAACATTTAATTTTGAGCTATTTGTACATTTTGATTATTTACAAGCCTTATTAATATTTTTTTACATTAAAATGATGAAGTAATCATTTTTAAAACTTAAAAAAATACTGGCTACACATTTATATCAAAAAAAAACTAAAATTATAGTCCATCCGTCTACTTCTAATTGACCTTTTAGCGATTTGCACAATACAACATTTGCTATAATAAACCGCGATAACCCCGTGCGGCACGCACGGGCTTTCCACCTAGTATAATATACTTAGGAAAACATTTGCTAAATTTATAGTCAATATAATATAATAGTTTCAATTATTTATAATACTCCGTATTTGATAATATCAAAAAGTTATTTTACAAAATTACATTATATGATATAAATAATTACGTTGTAAACTATAGTGATGACATTATTCATCACACCTGTCACAATTAGTAATTTCGAAAATATATTTTGAAATGAGGAACAATTGAATCACGTACTCCATATATATTATGACATTGACAATCTTTATTTATGCCATCTACAATCTTTATTTATTTCTAAAAGTCGGGAATTAGATCCATAATAAATAGATAAAATCATTACATTTTATATTATATTTTCGGTCGAAGTCCTTACATGTTACAGTAGTCATTCTATAGATATCAAACATTACATGGCACATGTCATGTGATGAAAGCTATTTCAATTTGGGTGGTGCTCTAAAACCCGGGGGGCATCCAAAAATTGGGCACATTAATTTCCACAAACGCATGCCGTAAGTACCGGCTAATAACTTGCAAGTCAAGTCAGCATGCCTTTACTCTGGTGTTAGTTTTATTTTATACTGTATTTACATGATCTTCGCTCGTCTAAAGTATTTCAACATATCTTTGTCGTTTCTCTTTCCTATTTAAATAAGTAAACACCTTCTCTCGTCTAAAGTATAATGGATGATTTGTCAGAACGTGGAGTTCTCCGTTCGCAAATTTGAAAATCAATTCGAACTTAGGGTTTATACTTGGAGGAGGTGGGCCGGCGGCTAGTTGGTGGCTTGTGTCGGTGCGCGTGGATCGGAGTTGGAGGAAGAGGCATCTGGAGAGCACCGAATTGGAACTCGGTGGCTGCTGCTTCGTCGTTCGCCGTTCGTCGTTCTTGAGCTGTGTTGAAAGAGGGATGCAAAGAGGAGGGTATTTCTGTAAATAACCAGCTTTTATAGCATGCGCTATAAGGAGATTCAGCCCTGCGCTAAAAAGATTGACCCTATAGAAAGTAAGGACATTCCGCATTACATTATCATAGCATTGCATGTATAAACAATAATGGGTTATAACATAACACGATATTACATCATCATACAGTCGGCAAAATGTCTATTAATTAAGGGTAAACAAAGGATTCATAATCGCCAAAATTTGATTAATTGGCCGAACGAAGATGTCGGACAAGGGAGATAGACAATAGAGGGATGGAAGAAGATATAGGAACGCGAGGATTTCTCATTCGGCGGAACAGGGAACAGAATAACCTGCCTTCGAATTCGAGACTACATAGGGGCGCATCGAGCCCGTCACTCGCCTTAAAAACATAGCCCATGTACGGGGTCCGAACTCGGAAATGTCTCTGTCTCCGTTTAATAAGTCCATGTACGTGGTGCGTAATCCATTGTGGTGGTTCTAACCGTGCAACAACTATACGGGCAGGTGGGTTGTAGTATAAGAAGCGGACGAGTTCGATACGGCATTCCATGATGCCATCGCCGGATGAATCCCTGACGTCACGTATCAGATTCACAGCCCTCACATCCGGGTCCGGTTCCTGGGAGCAGAGCAGCAACCTGGCAAGCACATAAGCAGCTGGGGTGTGCCCTAGCGCAGCCGATCTCTCCAGGCACTCTAGACCGTAGCGTTCATCTGTGACCCCGAAATACCTGAGCTGTGATCGAAATTGGGCGCACTTTTCCTGGGTAAGCAAATGTTCCATAACATTTCAAGCCAATCAAGTGCACATACGAATCAACTTACCAAGCCTTGGCCGTATAAAGCACCAGGGTTCCCTCTTTCCGCACACAGTCGGAGGAATGCATACGCGGCTTCCCGGTGTTCTTCTTGTCGGAACCATCGTGCGTAGATTTCCTGTGTTGAAGACTGATGGAATACCAGAGAGTCCTGCCCGCATCGGTTGAAGACCTTGCAACTACAAGGGGGATCTCCGTTGTATGAACCCAGTACATTCCAGTAGATAAAACCAATAAATTATAAGGCTCTTGGATTTACCCCTGCCTGCAGCGGAACAGATCTTTCAGAGACCGAGATGCCACCCTCGAAACGATCTCGATGATGAGCTCGTCTGGCAACATACTGATTACACACCTCACTGGGCGCACTGCTCCGTCGTGACTCATCGTCGTCCGGGTGGTTCGAGTTTGTTCTGACAACAGAATGACAATGAATTTAGCCCTCGATGGGGAATTTGGCCGGAAATTAGTCCTCGATTCTCTTGTGGTCTGAAATAAGGCCTCCCTTCTTCTACAAGCTTCCCGCCCGGGCAAATGCAATTAAGTAAGTACGACCGTGGGCAACTGCAACAATAATCAAAAAGAAGGGGTGCGGCCTTATTAATAGCTTGTATTTGTTCCTTTTATTTTATTTAGGAAAAGAAAATAATACATTGTATTTGGATTGTTTGTTTGTACGTAGCCGAAAGTGTGTGACCAAACTCCCCATTTGATGTTATTTGTTTTTTCGTTACTTGACTAGTATAACAAAGTTACACTTTGTATTTATGGGGTCAAAGTTTCTTATATTTGATAAATACAAATAAGTTCCTTATGAACTTGGTTTCAATAAGTTTCATCCCTTTCGATGCTATGTACGAACGTTGGAGTTAAAATTTGGCTAATTGGCCCAAATGAATGGCCTAGGCGAAGTAGGTGAAGGTCGATGTCAAATCGACTTGTGCAGGATGCCGTGCAAAGCATACGTTGTGACTGTGCTATGCAACGTTTTAGTTTTCTTAAGATGGACAATTTGCAAAAGGGATTTAAATTAATGCACCGTGATTTGACACCTACCACCTATCACTTCATGCATGCATTCTTTAAGAGTTCGCAACAATTCATAGTCAAGATCATACGAACAAATACGACTACTAGAAGTTGCGCCAATTGAAGTTTTTTGTAGATGAAAGTGCAAAGCGTTTTTGGAGATGAATGTGCAAACACGACTTGGTATGCGACTAGAGAGAAACTGTAGAAAAAAAATGCGACTGTATACAATCTGTAACAACAAGATTTTCAACGGTGAAACCCCTAGTCGTAAATACATTAAGGCTTTTGTAATGTACTCCGTATTTCTTATTAATCATAATTTACTCTTGGAGTTGAATTTTTTTTCCAAATTTCTCCACAAAGCCTGACAAATCTCTGTTTCATTGAATATAGTATTTTCATATTTTGGTCAGAAACCTTTGAGCTTCCTCCACTATGGAAGCGATTAATGCTACTACACGGTTGATTTCTCTCTCTCTGCCGGTCTCCCCCTATTGTATCAAATGACGGCCGACGTCAAATCGACTTCTGCAGGTTGCAGTGCATTTGATATGGGTAATTTACAAGTATTTTGTTTTCTTTAATTATTGTACTGTAATAAGTACGTACACAGTAATGCAGTCCATCATCACCCTCGGCCACTTTGATTTGGTTTAGTAATATAGTTCTGCTGTATTTTTATGCTGCTATCAACGGAGTATATACTATTTAATGATAAAAATCATACCGCTATAAACATCAAACCAAGTATATATTGACTATGGACGAATAAGTTATGAACTCCGTACTTCCAATTAACATTTAACAAATGACAATATTCTATTAGTTGAAAATTATAAAAATATAAAAGTGAACAAAAGGTTCAAATTTAAATAACATTTGTTAAGTGCTAATACGTTTGTTGGTACAAGACTTCTGATCTACTCCGTATGTGACAAATGTTCGGACGATAAATGTATTATATTAGCATAGGGCATCATGATTGGATTATAACCAAACAAATGTATAACAAATTATAATTGTTCACGGATAATTAGCCCGTACGTAACTACCATGTCCTGAAATATACATTAGGTATAACAAAGATAATTAGCCCGTAACTAACAAACGGATAACGATTTCATGAAATAAAAGAGAATACAGAGAGAAGACAGATCAGTTCATTGTTACATGCCATCGGGACGAGATAGCAGAAGGGTCGAAATGCTTTATAAGGGTAAACCTCCCGCCATTCGAAAAAGGAAAAAACAATACAATTGGATAACAAAGAATAATTGTTATGGGATAATTATACCTAATACGGAGTATATATATATATGTCTAATTGGCTTTGCTTTGAAATGGCAGCAATGCATGGCTTGTGTTTTAATTTCCTCCCACCATACCCAGTATTTACATACGGTACATATAAACAGATAATGTAGGAATAGTATATGTTTTTGCTACATACTTAATTAATGCGTATGTATTAAAATAAAACTTAATCGAATTATATTCAATATAGGCTCAAATTTACAAGCTTGTTTTTGTTTTTTGAGTAAAATTTACAAGCTTGTTATGATACCAATAATGGTATAATTGTTATCAGTCACAGAAATTTTAGGGAAAAATGACTCAAAATAATCTCAAAAATATCAATTTTCAACCAAGAATAATCACAAGTGTGAAAATCATCACCAACGATTCGAACCATCACAATATTAACCAACAAACTTTTTGGAATCATTTTTCGACAAGAGCATCGGTAGATTCGATGATATGCGATGGAAAATATTTTGACTTTTGAGGAATTTCTCCTGACAAAATTCTGACTTTATTCCTTTTTCTTTTTTCTTTACCAGTATCCACAATTTAACCATTGCGGATGCTCCTTAAACGTCACTTGTACGGCTCTAAAAACCGTCATCTGTGTTACTAAATCGGAGGGAGTAGTTATTTCTCCAGTTTTACTTGTTGGGGTGATATATATAGCATGACTAATGAACGTGTAATCACTTATTGTTCCTCCATAGTATTATTTTCGAACATATATGTCAACTTTTTATACTCCGTAGAAGGATATAAATATAGCTAAACCCTACACCCTCCACGCTTAGCGATGCATCCACAAATCCACAATGGAGAATTGGAAAATTTTCTTAACAAATTAAAAAAAGATAAATTTGGATGTGTCATAAAACAAACCAGACAAATTTCTCTTTTTCTCTTTTTTGTTTCCTTTTCCTTTTTTCTCATTTAGTAAGGAATTGCTAGAGTTTTGCCATATTAGATTAAACGGTTTTTCTATTGTGTGCCCTAAGGGCACATGATAATCATACCAAAACAAGAAACTAAAACCCTAAAAAGGAAAGAATAAACCCGTCACAAAAAAATTTAAAAACAAAAAGGTTTAGATTTACCAAATATTTCCATTATTAGCTGCTTATTAGAAAAATTGTAGATTAAAATGCCCATTGTCCCACCTGCCGTTGGTGGTACCCTAGTTCAAATGCACAGTAATCACCTACCCGTGAAAAGCACACCCCATCATGGGTTGCACGGTTTTACAAACTTGAAGGGGTAACATTATTTGAAGGTGAAGTTTTTGCATTAACAAAGATGTACAATCTAATGGAGTGTGAAACGGAAAAAATCCCTAATCTCTGCATTTAAACTCCGGTTTCAAGCAGTTTTGCCAAAAATATATTGATACCTTGTACAAGAAATTTCATTTTCGGGCTGTATCCAGTTGAAGAGACATTGGTTAATTTCCACATCTTAGACCGACCGTACATGAAGACTTAGTGGAACGCAATACGGAGTATCATATTAGCATACGCGATAAAAACTTCTTATTACTAGAAACAAAAGAAACCACAATCTTAATTCCACGTAGCTACCATGTGGAGATGTGGCTGAAAGTTCTTGCACGAGCATTTGTTTTCATAAGGACATATAGATTACCTGGATTACCCTGCCACAGGACGCAGGCTAGGCGGTTCCGGGTAGTCAGCCACCAGTCTGTCTTTTGCCGCCATCCAAGCATTCACCCCGAATTCCTTCATCACCTCGATCCGACCGCAGCGTATGTAGTAGTCCCTGAGTTGTCCATGCGCAATCTGGGTGGCCGCCAAGGCTAGCTGAATCTTGTCAAGGGATGACTCTATACGGCCCAACTGGGTCCGCAAAGTCAAACGCCTCTGAACGCTTGTCAAGTAATCACTGCGAATCTGGTCGTGGGTCGTACGCTGATCTGTCTCACAATAAACCCCCTTGAGAAGAAACTCCAGGCGACGGATACGTCCATCCAATTCTCCTGTAGTCAGGGTTTCTTCCTGATTTCCGAAATCATCCCCGCCAGAGGTAGTCAAATTCATCTTATAGATTGGGAGGACGTCTGCTGCTGCAGTTTATCACAGTTGATGAAATTAACCAATATACATAAACGCTGACAGTGGACATTATATTAATTATCAAACAATTTGCGAGCCCCGCATGACGTTCCATTAATCTAAAGCATTTGCGAATCAATACCTGGATCGGTGACTGGTAAGCCTTGTAATCCCAACGGCGCATCACCTAGTTGTGGATAACACACCTCCATAAGCATCTGGAATCTGCCACAGCTCTCGTAATGGTCTCTGCGGACGGCTTCATCGTCCTGGAGCTCGGTAAGTTGTCGGCTTGCTCTGCTAATCCCCGCTTTGCACTCACGTATCCTGCTGTTGAGCCTCCCCTCCTCCCGGAGCGAGAGCCTGTAAAGGTCCGCCATCTCGGACAAAGCAACCCTGGCCAGCAGATTGCGGAGTTCAGACTCGGCATTTGTTGGTCCATCCGATCCATTACTGCAGTCCATGTAAATTTCGGGGGATCTGGCTTGATGGGGAGTTCTGCTCGGGAGACGGAAGGGTTGTGAACTGTGAACTCTGACTTGGGACGTTCAAAATACTGTAATTTATTGACCGTAGGGCGAAAGTTAGGCTTTCCTCCTTTTTTTTAACCTCCGGGAACGCGTGCAATAAGAGCATCACAACAAAGAAGGGTGGAAACATTTCTTACTACTAACATTTAATAAAAAAGTAAAACATAATTGTGTCAGATAATTCAGAGAAACGTTATCTCTTCTCTCCTGTTGTCTCTCTTGCAGTAGAAATTTTTCTTCCACATCTCTCCGCAGAAATCTGATTTTGTCGGATTTTATTTCTCGCTTATTTCTCCCGCCTAATAAATCTCTCCACATCATCGTGACCAAGTTTGTTTTTGTTTTGGGCGGTAGCGTATGCAATAAGACTCCGCATTTGAAAGCGACTTTTTTTTTTGACTTTTTTTTCTAGCTTTTCTTTTCTCTCCCAAAAAGTCGATTTCAAATTCCCCAAAAATTACCCACAAAAACCCCGAGTGAAACCCTCGTCTTGGTCATCCCCTTCGTAAAGCAAGCTCGAGAGCCCTTGAGCTAGGAGGGGCGAGGACTGCTCACCTGTAAGTAAAATCCTAAACCCTACTTTTTTCGCTTTTGATTAGGGCTTCGATTTAATGCGGTGGATATTGTTCATTGGTCTAGGGGTAGAATTTGCGTTGATTAGGGATTGGATTGAATGTTGTGGAATGAAAGTGAGTAAGCTCGAAAGTGGAGCTTTGCACTGTGCAGATAGGTTGTCAATTGGGGTTGTCTAATGCAAATTAATTAAGGCTAGCAATGTCAGGTTAGCAATGTAGCATCGGCAATGTAAGTGGAAATAAGGGTTGAAGCTATTTGATCACAACAGTGAAATTAAACACTTATTTCAGGTTAGCAATGTCAAGCTCAAGTGTAGCATCCGCAAGTGCAGAACAAATGGTGTGTCACTGTTGTCTACAAGCAAAGGAATCCGTGGCAGATACGGAGAGGAATTATGGTAGGAAGTTTTATGGTTGTCCTCACTATGGATCCCCAAGGAAATGTAACTTCTTTGTGTGGAGAGATGAAGAGTATTCTGGGAGAGCTATACATGTGATCAACAAATTGGTGAAGGAGAAAGAGAAGCTAGAAGGAGAGACAAGCCAATTTTGGGATTGCTGTACGAGTCAGAAAATGGAGACAGAAAGGATGAGAGAAGAGCTTGTTGTGCAGAAGACATTGTTGGAGAGGCTTGAGGCTGAGAAGCACACTAATTCTGATGCTATGATTAGGGGATTGAAGCAGTATGACCAAAGTCGTGTTATTATGATGGTTGTAGTCATGTTTATTTTCATGTGTATTAATGTGGCAATGTTGAAGCTGGCAATCTAGTGTGGAAACTGTAATTTACTGTTTGAATGTAGTACGCTATGCTATTTTGTTTGGTCTGTGAAAGCAATGGTGAACTTTGACATTTTGCTAGGTCTGTGTAAACTGTCTTTTGCAATGGTGAATGTAGTATGATCAATTTTGATGCTATTTCGTTTGGTCTGTGTAAACTGTCATCTGTAGAAAAAAAATTTTGCGTTTGGCAATTTGCTTAGTCTGTGTAAGCAAGAATGCATTTGCTTGGTTTGTGATTGGAAGATGCAATTTGAAGATGCATACATATATAGGCGTGTATAAATGGTTTTGTTTGGTCTTTTGTAGGCATACATCAAGATTACAAATTACTCCGTTTTAATTCCACCAAATAAGAAAATATATAGGCAAGTATAAATGGAATTTCATACAAACCGTCGGGAGATAAGGGTCGAGGGTCAATGCTAAAGTTACACAATATTACATGAAGATTAAACAGAAGAAGATATATTTTATGTATAAACAACAGTGGGTTATAATATAATGATATTACATCACCATACAGTCAGCATAATGTTTATTAATTAGGGGTAATCGACAAAGGATCCATAATCTTCCTTTTATATTATTCTTGCATTAACAAAGAAATTTGATTAATTGAAAGAACGAAGGTGGCACCGTGGCAGGGAAGGGAGAGAGACTATTGTAAGCCGGAATAAGATATAGGAGCGAGACTGCAAACCAATTGAAATGTGAAACATACTCCGTATTATTCTTGCATTAATTACCGAGATATATTTTTTCCTCAATTTTTTTTGTAATAAGCAACTATCCACTCCAGTTAGAAATGCATATTATTCACCGTGTTACTGTTAGAAATGCAATGCACGGTTAAGTAACTATCCAGTTTATAACGTGCAATGAGGGTTACTCAAGATCAAAGTTCTGAATCCACGAAAGCTATCCCACTAATGGTTAGTTCATCCTTCACATGATACACGACAGAAAACACAACAAAATAACACAAAACCAGACGTTTATTATGGAAACATCCCCCATCTTGGTCGGTTGAACAGGGAACAGAATAACTTGCCTTCGCGTACCAAAATGCATAGCCAGCAAGATTGTGCATCATCGAACGCGTCGCGGATCCGATAATTCCAGCCACAAAACGGGTTCCTCACACGGCACCGTCTCTGTCCTGGTTCGGGGTGCGTAGACCATTTTCGTGGTTTTAACCGTGCGACGACTATAGGGGCAGGCGGGTTGTAGTACAAGAACCGGATGAAGTGGAGGCGGCATTCCATGATGCCAGCGCCGGGTGTATCCCTAACGTCACTGAGCAGATTCATAGCCCTCTCGTCCCGGTCCTGGTCCTGCTTGTGTTTTTCAAAAGTGTGCACTTCATGCTTGTGTTTTTCATCCACCATACCCTATAAGGTATATATTAAAATATGTATATATTTGGCTTTAATTTGAAAAGTGTGCAATGCACGGTTTGTTATGTATTTAATTAAAAATTAATCAGACTATATTCAATATTAGGCTCAAATTAACAAGCTTGTGAAGATTTTTACAATGGTATATTTTTATCATTAACAAAATTTATTAACGTCAAATTGAAGGACAAATTAAAATTGTGTCTAAAAGTAAAAAGGGTATATATGGAATAGATTTTTTTTGATCTGAATATATATGGAATAGATTGTTTGTTTAGTTGTATATAAAAGTGTATGAAAGGAATTAAATAAAGGTAAATTATAGCAAACGGATGGGAATCTATACTATACTATATATTAAAGCCGGAGAATTTCGAGCCTCCACGTTGATTCTGGCCCCACTTTATTAACAATTTTATATGTCTTTAACTTTATCTTCTTTCTTACCCATCAAATATCTATCTTGAAAGGCATATTATTTATCTTTAAAATTTCTGTAATTATTTAATCTTTAAGTTTATCCTTTTTTTATACTCATCTAATATCTATCTTTGAAACAATATTATCTATCTTTAAAATTTCCTTCAATAAAAGATACACATTAATTAACTTAGCTTTTCAATTCCCATTTTAATCTACTGTATTTATATATAAGAGTTAATATATAGTATAGGTTATAGTAGTACACAAATTAACGGAAAAAATGACCAATATCCGTACATGGTACGGGTCTTCAACTAGTTGGTATATATGGCATACCACTGTTCACAATCTGTAAAAAATTTTGGGGAGTTGTGCTATACTAGCATATGGTGGGAGAGCAAATATGCTATATTTGGCATAATAGCTTACGGTGGGAGATGGTCAGGTGGTGGTCAAGGAAGATAACTATGGTTCAATTAACAGCACATTTTCTGGCTTATACATCTGGTTCAATTAACAGCACATTTTTTGGCTCTTCAATTGCATATAAGGTTCAATTAACAGCACATTTACTGTGATATTGAACTCACTAATGAAATGAGGGCAATTGGTTTTGGGGAGTTGTGTTATACTAGCATATGGTGGGAGAGGAAATATGCTATATTTGGCATAATTGAACCACATTAGGCGATGCAAACTAATTTATATCTTTATTTTTGGTCGAACGAATGTAGATAAGATTGAGTTACGTACTGTTCGTACTATGTATATATACTGCGTATTTGTTACCAATATCTTTTTTACGGCTCCTTTGTATGTTTCTTACGTACAAAAGCATTAGCTTCATTATTTGTATACATGTTTGTTACCTATGTCTAATATAGATAAGATTGAGTTAGCCATCACATCGGTTAAATTTGTTTGAGTTTGTTACGTTACTCGCGTATGTGCTCCTTGACTGTGTTTGTAACGTATAAATCTAATTCGTTACGTATCAAAAGGCAAAACAAAATTGAAAAGTAAAGTCAATATTTCGTGTGGACAAAAAAAGCTAAGACTGAGTTTGAAATTGGGTGTTTGTTAATTTGTTAATTCATTTATATGTAACAAACTGCGAAAACCCATTTAAAAACACACCTATTAGATATATTCAATTTGCTGATATGTTTAAAATTAATACTATAAAACAACGAAGACATAATAGTTGTTTAAAGTAACCATTCTTTATACGTTAAAGAATAAAAACACGATATAAGAATGTTGCGATACATCAAAAGCCGACGGAACTTGAAAGGGATCCGAGACTCCGAGAGAGAATGAGGAAGAACATGAGTATTATTGATAGGCAAGAGCCTTAATTTATAATTACAGAAGACTCTAGCAGGACAGCCCCATTAAATGACTTGGCTCCTAGCAAATATAAAGCAGACCTAGGAACTCACCGTAATAAAAGAAACAAATAATTACAATTAGTCTAGGGACTTAAATAATACTCCATAATTACATCTGTTTACCGACCTCTGTTATTTAATTTACATCTGTTTATTTATCAAAAATATTACTACTACGTACTGATTCAAAATCTTTCCAACGGCTACTATACAATGTAAATGTAATAGCATGGATCCAGACCGGTGTGCGCACGGTCGGTCCGTGTTTCATGAAAATCTTTCAAATGGCTATAATGTATATGTCATATTGTAATGGCTAGTTTCCAACGGTAATTTGCCGGAATACTAATATGTCACAGTTGTTAGTTTATTTATATGTTCGTATTGTTTTGTTATTGCTAGATTGTTACAAGGAGTCGAGCCAAAAGCATCACCCAAGCCACTCAATTCTTAATGGCCCGAGTCTCCCGATCACAAGGCTCTTCGGACGTCTCAATATGAATTAGCGTCTCCACTCAGGTGAGCTCGGCCTCGACCTCAGCAAGCTCGGATTCCTGCCTTGAAGGGTCAGCCCCGACCTAGCCGTGGTCGTCCCCGACCTACTCCAGAGAGCCCCCTCCAAGGTGATCTATGTCGGCCCCGACCATACCATGGTCGTCCGCGACCCCCGCCTAAAACCCGCCTAAAACCAACAATAATAGTAATACTATACCCTAAACCCGCCTAAAAGGAAAAAACAAGTAGAGCCAATGAAAAAGAAGTACGACAGTGGGCAACTGCAACAAGCTTCCCGCCTCGGTAAATGTAATTAAGTTAAAGGCCTGCCTTCTTCAACAAGCTTCCAGCCCCGGTACTGGTGCATGCATTTACAGTATTTACAACTATTTGTCGTAGTACGTTTTTGTTCTTCATCTCGCTTTTTCGAACAACTAGCTTGCAGGCGGCGCATTTAATGCAACGTGGTTGCTAGACACTCACACCTCTCTCTATTAAAGCATGAATTTTCTCAACTTTAAAAAAATAAATATAAGCATGCATATTATTTCAATGCTTGCAATTCATAGTATACAAATTAGTTGCAATTCATAGTCAAGACTCAAGAGGGTGTATATAAAAGTAGTTGATTTCTACATAATGTTGTGTGGTTATATATATTTTCCCATTTAGGACCCTTCCAGAAGATGTCATCTGTTAAATAAAGGGTATATAATGTATAAATCACTTTTGTATTGCTTAATGGCAGAAGTGGCGCCAATTTAAGTTTTTATAGATGAAAGTGCTAAACGTTAGGCTAGATACAAATGGTTCTCCGGTGAAACCCCTTTAGTCATCCTTTAGGGCCTGTTTGTTTCTATGCTAGGAATCCTGTTCTGTCATTCGGTGAAACTTGGTGTTTAGTATACACTGCTGGAATCAGTCATTCTAGAAACTTCGTATTAGGTTAAAATTGGACTTTGGAATGGGCATTAAATTGTTGTGTGGTTATCAACTATATACATTTGAGATTAGTGATCAAGTAAGACAATATATTACTATGATCAGTTGTAATGAACATCGAACGAAACAACACGAAATGCAAATCATTTGAAATATGCAATTACTAGAGGATGACTTCGGAAGAATTAAACATATGTGATGTCAGCATAAGTGTTTTGCAAGTGCCGTACAATATTAGTGTTTGACATATAAAGTTTTGTGATATACTACATCCCAAAAATACAAAAGGATAGCGCATCAGAATGGCCTTGCAATCACACCAAAGGAAAGTAGTAAAGAACCATTAAGTTCATCATACACGAAAGTAGCATTAAGTTCATACACGAAAGTAGCATTAAGTTCATACACGAGCATTGTATATATTGTGTAAAGAAGAGTAGACACAGCTTAATGACCAGGATTAGGGAATGCCACGGGAGGCATGCGGGGCGACTCTGGGTACTCAGCCAACAGGGTGGCTTCTTCTTCCTCCAAACCATCCTTCTTGCTTGCCCTCATCACCTCGATGCGTCCGCGACGCCTATAGTAGTCCTCCATGTTGGATCGTTAGTACTGAGGGACGTCCTTTACTGGAGTAAAGGCGTCCTTTGGTCTGGCGTCCCTACGAGGTGTAGGGGCGTCCTTGAGTAATGCAGCGGAATAAAGTACTAAACAAGTTAATAGATGAACTCAGTGAATTTTAGAGGTTTACACTCAAGGACTACTTGGTCTTGAGTGGTTCCTCTATAATTCACTGCGTTCATCTATTAACTTGTTTAGTACTTTATTCCGCTGCATTACTCAGGGACGCCCCTACACCTCGTAGGGACGCCAGACCAAAGGACGCCTTTACTCCAGTAAAGGACGTCCCTTAGTACTAACGATCCAACACTCCATCTTCGTTTTCACTTCCATGGTGGCCACCACCTGTAGCTCAGTACTGGCTGCCTGGGCCTCCCAATAGGGCAATCTAGACTTCAGACGGGACACCCTTTCCTCAAGGGACTCGTACACCCCATGGAGATCCTCGTAGGTCCGCCTCCAATTCGGTGGGGGTGGCGGCGTTCCGACCCAAGGCCCGCCAACGGCGCTCGCTTGCAATTGTCCGACGACGTCGGATGGTACTGGATACATACACACGTATTTGAACGAAATTATATATCGATCAGAATGGACATAATATTTTAGTTCCACCCAATTCGATAAAAGAGCATGAGGTTTATGTCTAGTGGAAAACCTGGACCGGAAGATGAGGGGCCGCTCGATGATCCTGGCGCCTTCGTATATATTCCTGGATAGTTCATCTCCAGTAGCATCTCTGATCTCCCCAAGTTCCACCCACGTTTCTTCACTTCATCTTGCTCGCTATGTAGCTTCCTCAGTTGACGCTCGGCGTTCTTAATCCGTAACATGCACTTTTGTGTTTTCGAGGTTAAATCTATTTCCGCCTGGAGAGAGGGCGGCTCTAGGTCGTGGTCACCGGCTCCTGTTGCATCTAAAACATCAAAGCGATCCATCAAGACAGACTTCTATATGTTGGGTGAGAGAAACTGGTGTTGGGGGAGTTGAATGATCGTGAACGGGGAATGGGAGAGAGGAACTGGTTTTGGGGCCGAGTGGTCGATCTTTGAAATGGCAATAAATGTCATCAAGCAGTCGTATACTGACAACTCACCGTGTTTACAAATACCGTGCATTGAACATACTGGTATACAGTGCATTGAAACCCTAGGTGTTTGTTTTTTATAATACGGTCTTCCATTATTAGCTGCTCATTGTGTGCCCTTTGTGCACATAATTTAAAAATCGTTTATGATAAGGGAGAAATAAGGGAGGAACAGAAGGTTCGTAAATCTTAACCAACGCATGCTTTTCTCTCTTTTCATAATTTATTTAGAAAATAATTTTGTCAAAAAAATACACGTTGCCTAATATGTTTGGATGGATGTAGGAAGTACAATCTATCTAAAGCCGGATAATTTCGAGGTAAGTAGTTAATTCTGGACCCACTTTATTAACAATTTTATATGTTTTATTTTTCCTAATTATCTAATCTTTAACTTTATCTTTTTTCTTACCCATCAAATATCTATCTTTAAAGGCATATTATTTATCTTTAAAATTTCTTTAATTATCTAATCTTTAATTTTATCCTTTTTCTTACTCATCTAACTATCTTTGAAACAATATAATCTATCTTTAAAATTTCCTTCTATAAAAGATACATATTAATTAACTTAACTTTTCAATTCCCATTTTAATCTATTTATATATAACAACTAATATATAGTATGGATTATAGTAGATACACAAATTAACGAAAAAAATGATCATTACCCGTACATGGTACGGGTTTTCGACTAGTTCCCATAAATCTAAATCCCATGTACGTTTAACTCCCTGGAGTTACAATTCATGGGGAATAAAAATACATCTTTGGTCGATTGTTTAATTTCACAGGAATACAAATACGGAGTAGTGTGTTTTGTTTGGTGCACAAAGGGCAGTTTGTAGGAATTTAAATAAACTTACAATTATAGCCTTAAAATAGAAAATTAATTAAAACACCTACAGTATAAATTTATAAACCCTGGAATTCATGGGTAAACTGGAGATTTGGTGGAAAAAAAAACTCAGGAAGTGTATCCAACCCACCAATCCCTATGTTTTCGCCATTCCTATGATATGGAGGAATTTAAAATCAAGTGTTTTTTATTCATACTAACTTGTTTAACCAAACACACACCTATATTTAGTAGTTTAGTACAAATTCTTGGGATTAATTTTCCAATTCCCATGAATTTTGAAAGCAACCAAACAAGCATCTCACAATCACTACGATTGCTTCATTTAATAGTTGGTTTCATATGATCCCGACTATCTTCCTATGCGGGCACACTACGGATTTAATTTGTACTCCCTCCGTTAATAAATACATGTCGTTTTAGGATGTGTCAGTAAAATTAAGAATTCAACTGAATTGACTTATATATCCTCCATTTTTGGAAGATCTTTTATTTTTCTAGTATAGATTTAAGTAATTGTTTTCAATTAGTGGGATAATAAACGAAAAATGGTGTTAAAATATCTAAAATGACAAGTATTTCTTATCAAATCAATCAACCGAAAACGTCAAGTATTTCTTCACGGATACTACGCCTAACCAATTACAATACTACGCCTAACCAATTACATAACATACGCTTTCGACATATACAATTATATTGAACTCGAATAGAACAAAATAAATTGAAATCAGGTTAGTTGCATGAGTAGATTTATGTCTGAGTCCGATCAAGAAAGATTTGAAAAAACTGAATCGATTTGTAACCTATAAATCAGCCCCGATTCGGATCTTAAAATCTATTCATGGCACCGGCCAATTTCATCCAAGGTGAGATCCAATGACTAACCTCGATCCATGTTCGATCCGTCTTTCATTGCAGCGGCTTCCGTTACGTTTCTATTCTGACGCTATTCTTTTTACATAGAGTAGAAGTTACGCACTCTTTTCTCTCAAGGGTACATGTACATATATATATATATATACACACACACACATGCTGATCAGTTTTTTTTTTTTTTTTGTCGAATGGTGAGCAGTTATTTAGTAACCGCCCCTTTCTTCAAAATATGTTAAAATTTATTTTTTTGCTTGAGTTCAAACAAAATACATGTGTTTTTTGTCTACAAATTGAAAAAATGTTTATGCTCTATTTTGGTTGCATTAAAATATAGTCTGATTAACTTAATACACAACCCGCGCATTTTGGAGTCATTTCAAAAAAAAAATTTTGGGTTGAATGGAGTCATTTCAAATTAAAGCCAATTAGATGCATATTTTAATACATACCGTATAGGGTATGGTTTGTAAACAACACATATTTTAATACTATATACCTTATGTAGTTATACCTTATTATGGTGGAAGATGCTTATATGCTATATTAGGAGTATTGGGCCATTACACCATACGGTGGGAGATGGTACATATGAAACAACGTTTCCCACGTAACAATGTATGCGTATAAACGTGGCTTAATTGAGAAATAAAAATAGCCCCCCTCGTAACAATGTATGCGATAGTGAAATTAGCCTATACTCCATGTCGGAGGTAGTGACCGTTAAAGATAACTACGGTACCGGTGCATTGCACAACAGCCTGACCTTTAGAAAGCAAATGCAGTTCGAAACGGGGTAATTTTATAAGGTGTGCAAGGCACACTGGATGCTACATAAACAAACTTAATCGTCAGTACTACATAAACAGACTTAGACATGGAGGGAAATACCTAAGGCTCCACAGGCCTACAAAATAAAGCAGACTACATTGTGTGCAAACCAAGCACAGATCATCCACAGCAAAAGGTCCAAAACACATCATTTATCTAGACCAGAGGAATTAGTTCAGGATGAGTAACCTTCCCAACAGAGGGTCGACGTCGTCGGTCAGGCGCTCGGCCTAAGCCGCGCCATCAATTTGTGCCGGTTCACGACACGGCGGGCAAATCCGGGTGCAATCATTACCGCCGCCCCGATGGCATGATCATCGTCCGCTCGAACTCTCTTGGATCCTATCAACATGCGCACGACGCGGAGTGATTGCGTCGTCATCTGAGCGCTGTCCAACTCTTCGTAGAAAATCCGTTCAAACGTGTTGAGGCAGCCGCATTTGGTGAGGCAGTTTCCCACCAGTTTGCGGCCCATGGTAGGGCTTCGAATCAACGCGCGTAACACATGCCTTATCTCTGTGTTGAGGGCCTCTAGCTGCTGCACATGATGCTCTGTTAGGACGTGCATCGGGGGTGGATGGAACTCCGACAATCGGACTATGGCTAAGTCTGCCACAGGGAGTGGGATGCTGAGGAGGCCGGATCGAACAGCCACCCAGAGTTCTTCATTGCGCGAGAGGAAGTCCATGTTCACCTCCTCTTCTAGGATTCTGAGAAAGGACGGCGCACGCCTCACTTTGGATAAGGCATTGGCATGCCTAACCGGTCCGAGGTATTCAGGCTCTTTGATCGTCCGCACAAATAGACGTACACCGTTCAGCTCTCGGGCCAGGGGGATGTTCATGCCTGACGGTGCACCCATTGGCTGAAGTTCGTTGCTCTGTTGAATAAAGGATTTAGTTTTTTTTTTGGGGGCGAAATAGAGGATTTAATTAGTTTCTGAACCAGGGAGTGGGAGGGTGTACTGTACGGGGTTAGATTTATATGCGAGAGTGATTGGTTTTGATTATACTTTCCCTCCATATTCCGCACCTTTTCCCTCCAAAACCGATCGAGATGACCATTTTGGATAAGAAGACCCACAAAATCGTACACTTTTGCTAATAAGTATGGATTCCCTCTCACAAATGTAGCATTTTAATAAAAGGGAGCCCTAATCTTTCGTGCAAACTTGGGGCAAAGTCAAAGGGCATTTGTATACAGCGACTATGGACAAGATATGGGTGATAATTAGGTGTGTGCATTATCAATGGCTGAGTGTTGTGTAGTATGTGCAATGCTCTGTGTGTTTAGGGGATGCACACTTGTTTTTATGTAACTTTGGTATGAACCCGAATTGCCGCTGGCTGATTAGGGTTCGAGTTCGAATAAATCCTTATGGTTTATCTCTTCAAATTAGATCAAACTAGTTCGACCCCCATACCATGTACGGGTAATGCGATTAAACCCAGGTTAATTACATATGTAACGTCAATGATCACGTTAAAAATAGAGGATCATATATATGTATCTTCGTATTGTGATTAGTGTTTTTTTACCAATAGTAAATTAACTCATAATATAAATAAGTTGGATTTGTTATAAAATTATTTTACGATAAATATCACGTTTTATTAAATAATAATAATATTTTTATGTGATAAGATTACATGATATTATAACTACGTAATTTATATAGAGGAGGGCCCAACTCATTATTTTTATCAAATCATATATATTTATCTTTCTATTGTGATTAGTGATATTTTATAGATGCAACGTCTGGTTGATTATTTTATTAAAGATAGAACACGTGGCGCAAATTTTTGTGAAGACTTTGTCTCCGCTTTATACTATACAAAATATAGATATCAAACAATTAACGTCACTTCGCAGTCACGTACTTTTTGGTGTTAATTAATTAGGGATATGGGTTTTGTCTGATGTGTTACTTGCCGTCCCCGTATTTTTAGATTCGAGAAGTCCCCTAACTTCCAATAAGCAAGGACAGAAAGTGGTGAGATTTTCTGTGAACGACCTTTGAGAATATATATTTGGTACATTTTGTTTTTCATTTTGGCCGATAGACAATCTTTGAATAAATTAGGTAAACATTGTGGTTGATTATTATATATGGCGTTGATGTTGCACCACGTCATTCCGGTATGTGTATGGGGTGTAGTATAATGTATTATATTTCCAGTAAATATTACAGTGTGAGGTAAGGGTAGTACCTAGGTCGGGTGTGTGGGGCCATTTGGACGGTTGTGTGGGCCCATCGTG
Organism: Polygonum maritimum; assembly: GCA_963924305.1. Taxonomy (NCBI): domain Eukaryota; kingdom Viridiplantae; phylum Streptophyta; class Magnoliopsida; order Caryophyllales; family Polygonaceae; genus Polygonum; species Polygonum maritimum. The sequence goes on along the minus strand of OZ002732.1, from coordinate 26,841,712 downwards.
AGGATTGGATTTTTCCTTTCATGGAGTTGATTCATTAGTGGAAGGAATGTTTTGTAATCAGGTGACCATGGTGAGCCTAACTAAGGATTGAGTGTAGCAAATGAAGGATGTAACTGAACGAAAGGGTGATACCTGTACTATAGGTTGTTTAACACACTTTGAGAACTGTTGAGAGACCTATTACAAGACTCATGCGATATATGGCAATGGATGTTCCGGGAATTTGGGAATAAGATTCTCATTCGGGCAGTATGTATGTACTGCATTTCACTCCATATGGGTTATGCAAAGAACACTGCATGGGTTATGCAACGCACATTTGAAATCATAATGAGCGATTCTATACAGAGCACACAGCATCGTTAACGGGACCTCGTCGTGCAAATCAGTTTAATACACAAAATAACGCACGTTCATACACCATACTGCAAATATCTAAATCACCAAAAGCAACGGCCAATTAACACACTTGCGAGTTACGGTCCTGATTCATACCAATAAGCGGGGCAGGGGAGGGAGCTTTGCGAGTTCTGCTGTTATGTGATAGCCTAGTTAACACTAGCTCCTCGTCCATAATTCTATGGAAGGAGGGAGCTTTGCTAGCCCGCTGTAGTGCCTTGAGCATGTCGTCCGGCCCGACGAAATCCGCTTGTATCATCGTACGAACGAAGAGCCTGACGGCAAGGAGCTCCCGCGCCAGATGTACGTTTGTGTAGCCACAAGCGGCCATCGCTGTTGATGGGTGGGGATGAGAAACTGGGAATGTATTAGATTGTCGCAAGCTTGAATTGGTGGTAATTTTGTAGCGTGTGAAAAGGCTGATCACACAGTCTAATCAACCCTGTGTGAAGAGACTACACAGCGCCTCCGTAAAAAAAGACTCGGAGTTCAGGTCTCAGAGGAAGCCTATATCATTGCTCCGGGTGAAGTGCTCTTGTACTGTGCTCTGCTTAATTGTAACTGGTGAAATGCACACGTTTCAAGGATATGACGCACAATATATATATAATACATTGTGGAGTAGTAGTTTTTTCGGCCTATATAAAATTATATTGTAATGATATTTAATATTGTACTAATCAAAACCTTTTTACACGTATGGGTAATAGTATACAGTAATAAATCGAAAGAGGTTTACATCCTTTGTGTACAAAGATTAGTGTAATATGATTACAAGCTTAGCAGAAATATCGTTAAACGCCCCTAATGATATCGATTGTGGCCACACATTACACATTTTTAATCACACATTCCCACAACATTGATCCGAAACAATGTTGTGGTTTCTTGGACACTTAGTTACTGTAAGGTTTTACTGGGGGTATTATATTGAATAAAGTGTTATCAAGAAGTGACGACCATTTACAAGATTACATTGGGAACTTTTATCGGGCTATTAGTTATATCCCAAATCTATTGTGCGCTATAACAAGTTTTGGATACCAAATATATGACCCTTACAATTACTTGAGGTTAATTTCGCACTAACAATTCATTGTTTAAAGATAATGACATTTGCAACCCCTTGTTTTGGGAAAGGTGAAACAGAGAAGATGATACAGAGAAGGTTGAATGGTGAAACTATACGGGGAAGATGAAGTGTAAGTAGATGGGCCTGAGTATGCTGACGCGGATCTGAACCCTTATTCAGATTATGCGTTCTCGAATCGATCCTATACTGACCCACTTGTCATTGAATGTGTGTTGTGCACTTTCGTTCATATATATTGTGGATATCACTTCAGTGTGCAATCGAGTTGTTGTCAGTGAACGACTAAATCCATACGATTCGATATAGACGGACATACAAACTGCATACATTACTTAAAAGCAAGACGGGGCATATGTTAATCTGTAGCCTGAACATCCCATAAGAGGAGATTAGCCAGTAAACGGATTTAGACAGGTTCCTGGTTCCACCGACCCACATCACAGGGATAGCCTGGAGTTGGCGTGCACCGAGCGGTTGAGCTGCAGTGCTGTGGGAGCTTCACACTGTTGGTCTAGAACATCCTCCAGTGCTGGATCCCCGCGGGGGTACCTCTCCACAAGCTCTGACAGGTGTGCGTCTCTTGCACAGCTCAGCTGGTGCAGCACCTGCAAGCGGCCGACTCTTTTGTAGTAGTCAGTCATCTTGGGCCAAGTAGCCCTCACGCCCGCAAGCTTCTTGCGGGCGAATTCGTTCTCTAGCTGCAATCGATAGTTTTGTCGTTGGAGACCGATGTAAGCCCTGACAATGCTTTCGTGTGCCCTCTTCAACCACCGGAACTGGTGCTCCAAGTCATTGTGCGCCCTACCTGCGCTGGTCGAAGCAGAGCCGTGCGACGAGCGGTACCCCACGGGAGCAGGCGAATCTTCCATTGACGCAGATGATGTGTAACTTGATCTAGTGGGGGAGAGTTGGAATTTGTTTCCAACGCAGCTCGAGATGGATCGAATTGTTTACGCTCTACTGTCAAAGTTATTGAAGTCGCAATTCGCGAATAGCATTGCCAATGGCTTGAACTGTACCTATTAAGCCACTCAACAATTTAACCCAAAAAATATAAACCCAGTAAAATATTCATCAGTTTTTTCACCTTCACTTCTTGCATGATACTATTTTATTCCGTTTTTACACCTGATCCTCCCCCAATTTCACATTCCACGTTTGTCAGTAGGTATTTGTTGTTCACACACAATCATTTATAAGTACGTATAAACCAATTTGTTAGATACAAATTGACAATAACAAAATTGAATTTGGGTGTACTTTGGTGACCATAACAAAACGTACAAAACTGTATACACGAACTATAGCCAGTATATAAACGAAACTTTTATGATCCTAAAATAAACCAAAAAACCTACATACGACATACCAGTATAGATAGATAAAATAATTCTATGAATTTAGAGATAGTAGTTTGTTTGGAAGATTGTATTAAACACTTGTTAAAAATCTATATTGTCTATAGTATAAAGTGGAGACAAAGTCTTCATAGGAAATTGTACAACGTGTCATATATTTAATAAAATAATCAAGCAGTCCCTCGCGTATATAAAAACCCCTAATCACAATATAAAGACAAATATATAGCAATCATACTATATATAATGAATTATTCCCTACCAAGAATCCCGGTTGTAGTCTTTAGATAAGTATTATTATTTAATACACCATGATATTTATCTTAAAGTCATTTCTGCACAAATCCAACTTATTTATAATATGAGTTGATATACTACTAGTAAAAAGCACTAAATGCGAAGATATATATATATATAACCCTATAATATTAACGTGGTCATTGACGATACATATATTACCCGTACATGGTATGGGGGTTTAAGATGTGCAATGCACGGTTTGCGTTATGTGAAAATCCCTCTAATTTCAACCCTCTTCCTGCTAAGGACACAATTATAGGTTTTGATGAGGCCATTGTCCTATCTCGTACTCCCTCCGTTTCAAATTTGTAATACCCAAGCTTAGAAGCAACAATCCTCCGTAGATTAATATAACTTCAATCCTGGGAAATAATTCCTGTGGGTCCCATTGAATTTGGTCTCTTTTGTGCAGCAAAAGGACTTATTCCTGCCTATTGTAAGTACTGTTTCGGTCAGTGGTTGTTGGGTCGAAAGTCCGGAAGTTATCTGCCAAGTAACGTTTTCCAAGACAGATACTGGGTGCACACAAGTCAAAATAAATCGGCGAGGATATGGCAACAAGCATGTACTGTAGCAGCGCGTGCAACTCGCACCTTTGTCTAACACTCGACCACCAAGTGGGAAACTTTACCATAATTTGAGTCGTGTACACAGGTGTAACACAATTTGGTTGGCAAATGTGTGCAAATACAATATATAACCCTTGATTCGTCATTGCATTCGACCAAATGGTTTACCAACATGTAGGGATGCATTGATATCGGCCGTCATTTGATACAATATGGGTTGATTTTAGAGGCAGGGAGAGGAGGGAAGGGACATGTCTCCTCCGTATGGTTGGCTTTCAGTACAATAGTGGGGGAAATAACTGTGGAAGGGAAGGGAAGGGAAGGGAAGTTGAATCAACGTCTAAAATCGGTGGATTTTGGAGAGAAAAGTTGTCTCGGAACAAAATGGTACTACAATAATATTTTATTTTACAACTCACATCAGATATGTAAAAAAATCTTCCTATTTACTATACATATTTTAATTTCTATGTACACAATGACATCTTAAGCAAAATAATTAAATTAGAGTTCAAATAGTATATAGTCCAGCAAAACTTGGTACTAATGTAGATACAATAATGGAATAATAGTGTTTAAACTAACCAATCATTATACTTTAAAGAATACAAACACGATATAAAAATATAGTTGCATATAATAAATCAATCTCTCCTTCCCGTATCAATAAAAATCTAACCAAACAATGCATTATAAACCGATTAATATTCCCTCCCTTTCTCCCAAACAGATGTTAAATACAATTTTCTCCTCCCTACCTTTCCTCTGTTTTTAATTCTCTTCCCTCCCTTACTTCTGACGAATTTTCTATATGTGTACAGATTATCTATAATCGAATCTTTTTCCTGACCAAAATTGTATACAAACTAGCAACTACTTGCACCTGTTTCTTTAAAATCTCTCACACCCATCGTTTTTCAAAATTATAAAACGTTACAGTATATTGCACCCTCTTGGAGTCTTGACTATGAATTGTAACAAGTTTGTTTACTTTTTAGGGATAGGTGTGACAGTGTGAAATCACGTTGCATTAAATGCACTGCCTGCAAACTCTCTGTGCTTACTCATCCAAGTATAAAATTATCCAAAACAAGGTCCATAACAAATACGTATAAATTAATAACAATACTAAATTGTTGCATACAACTGTCACAATGTATGCAGAGCACGGCAACCTGCAGAAGTCGATTGACGTCGTCCTTAACCTACTCCATCTAGGCCTAGCATTTGGACCAATTAGGGGGAGACCAGAGCGAAATTATGCTTACCGCATGTGTAAAAATAATAAACCTTCGGAAAGATATTTTTAAGAACGGGTTGGGCCGGGGGATCTATCTTGCGACTAGTACGTTGTTTCGACTATCTTAAGATACATTAGGTGGAAAAGGTAAAAAAGATAGTTTACAATGGTTGTATTTGACATTGGAGACGTTGTTATACAAGGGACCAAACATTTGTACTCCCGCCGGGTGACTTTTTGACGTGATCTATGCAATACGACTATAAACATAAGGGTTTCTAACGTTTTCTCATCCTATAGGTAGAAATACTTTGCAAAACAAGACGCTATGTTACAATTCCTATGATTGCCCAACAATGTAACGTTGTAAACTTGTAATAAAATGATAATCGGAAGAGGGTTTATTTAAAGTTTCTCAACGCCTCGACCCTAAACATTCACAGCAACGTATCATAACTAGTCCGGCCATAATCAGTGAAACCATCTCGAGTGATATGTTTGATTACTTATACGCCGTTGTATGTTCATACATGTGAGCGAACAGGGATGAAACTTATGGATACCAAAATCATACAAAACTTTATTGTATTAGAGTTTTAAAACAATAAAAAACTCTAACCACATAAATAACCAAAGTTATTCGTAATTTCGTTACGCAAGTCAAGGCAGTACATCAAATGGGGAGTTTGGCCACACACTTTCGGGTTCGTACCGACGAACAATCCAAAATAAAATGTACTGAGTATTTTTTTACTTTTCCGTCCCACATGCAGTAACTTAAGGGGAAAAAAGACACCTAATTAAGGCCGTATTATTTTCATTATTCGTAATTAAGGCCTTACTTCTTTTTCATAATTGTTGCAACTATATTGCATTTACCGGGGCAGGGAGCTTGTTGAAGAAGGCAGGCCGTATTTCAGACCAAATTCCCCATCGAGGGCTAATTTCTGACCAAATTCCTCATCGAGGGCTAATTTCCCTGCCATTCTGCTGTCAAAACAGACTCCAACCACCCGGACGACGATGGGGAACGACGGAGCAGTGAGGTGTGTGATCGGTATGTTGCCAGAAGAGCTCATCATCGAGATCGTAGCGAGGGTGGGATCTTGTTCCCTGAAAGATCTGTTCCGCTGCAGGCAGAGGTAAACACAAGAGCCTTAGATTTGGTAGATTTTACCTACTGGAATGTACTGGGTTCAAACCGCACAGATCCCTCTTGTAGTTGCAAGGTCTTAAAGCGATGCGGGCAGGACTCTCTGGTACTCCAGCAGTCTTCAACACAGGAAATCTATGCACGACGGTTCAGACAAGAAGAGCACCGGGAAGCCGCGTATGCATTCCTCTGGCTGTGTGCGGAAAGAGGGAACCCTGGTGCTTTATACGGCCAAGGCTTGGCAAGTTGATTCGTATGTGCACTTGATTGGCTTGAAATGTTGTGGAATATTGCTTAACAGGAATGTTCCGATCACAACTCAAGTATTTCGGGGCCATAGATGAGCCGGACGGTCTAGACTGCCTGCAGAGATCGGCTGCGCTAGGGCACACTCCAGCGGCTTATGTGCTTGCCATGGTGAGGTTATGCTCCCAAGAACAGGACCAGGATCGGAGGGCTATGAATCTGCTCCGTGCCGTCAGGGATCCATCCGGCATTGGCATCGTGGAATGCGTCTCGAATTCGTCCGCTTCATATACGCCACGCCGCCTATCCCTAGAGTCGTCTTACGGTTGAAACCACCAATATGGTCTACGCACCGCGAACCTGGACGGTGTCCGTGGCGTGCGAGGCTCCCGTCCACTAGCTGTGCTTTTTTGGCGCGCGAGGAGGTCGATGCAGGATCTTGCATGCCATGTAGTTGTGAATTCGAAGCCATGTTTTTCTGTTCCCTGTTATACCTACGAAGATGAGGTTCTAGTGCTAAACACATCTGGGTTTGTGTTATTTTGTAGTGTTTTCTGGCGTGGATTATGTCAAGGATGAACTAAACATTTGTGGCATAGTTGATGTAGTCGCAGATTGGATTGTTCCTCATTGCCAACTTTGATCCTGTCCCTCATTGCACATTGCAGATTGGATTGTTCGTTAACTGTGCATGGCACGACTAACAGTAACACAGTGAGGATTGTCTTGGCGTTGTGCATTGCAATGGTGCTTTATACGGCCGAGGCTTGGTAAGTTGTGCATTACAATGGATTGTCTTGGCGTTGTGCATTGCAATGGCATTGTTGAATTTCGTCAGAAGTAACATGTCATGAAGACATCAACCATCCCAATCTAAAGTCGGTACGCAGATATACTAGAAATGTGTCCGAATTTAAAGTGTGCGCTAAGAAGTCTGACAAAATGTGTGCGCATTTTAAGAGTTTGCTAAGAAGAAACGCATTTCAAGTCTCAATCAAGCCGATTTAACCACAATTTTTTTTTTCTCTTCAATAGGTGTTATACAGGATCGGGTCAAATTGAGTGATCGATTTTGGTATTATTATTAGTATTATTATTATAACCACCTGGTATTATTTTAATTAATCAAATATGATAAATTTTATTACTCTATACTACTCCTGGAATGTGTATAAATATCATTTGTTTCTCCTATAGTTTATCCCGACAAATGATACTAGTTGTTGAAATCGGGAGTATATTCAATCTAATACTATCATATTCTAATTATTAGTTTATCACCAACTTTGGAGACACTGTATATAATGTCACTATTATAAGATTATTCTAACAATTTCGTTTATGAAATCCATTTGATAATGCACGCTTGTCTCCTTATTAAGGTGAAACAGGGTTGGTGAAATCCATTTATTCGATGAAATGCATGTTGTCTCCTTATTAATTATTAATACACGAAATCATGGAAATTAAATTCCATAACATGAATACATAGTGCAATTCATGTATTAACTAATGAAATATTTCAATGAAATATAATTTTTGATAAATAAAAGAATGTGTATGTAAAATTATGCAAACTTAATTAATAATTTGAACACCTGATCTTTTTTTTTTTGATCCAATTGAACACTTGATCTTTAGAACAGACCTATTGAGCACTCCGACTTTTTTTACCCTTCTATCTCAGACCGGCCGGTTCAGCTGCAATGATTTCTATTTAAGTCAAAGCAAATACTCCGTAGCCTTTTACCCTAAATCGAAATCAGTAGTGAACTCGATTTTACCGAAGCTAGGGTTCGTGTGAGAAGGAGATTTGGGGGAGAAATTTGTCGGGTGATTTGGGTGCGATTGTAGGGCGATTTCAGGCTCGATCCTAGGGCGCTTTCAGGCTCGATTCTAGGAGGCGAATATCCAGGGCTCAATTATCGGTACAGCTTGTCGAAGGTGCGTTTCGTTTGAGCCCTATCCTGCATTTATCTTATACCACACACCATGAAAATAGTTAATATCCTCTTAAGAGGTTTGATATTAAAATAAACCAACGTAGGAAATTACCTGAATACTTACCTCAAAAGCTAATTTTGCCTAATTATGCATTTCATCCATATTTTGGCTTATTTTATCGAAATTAAGACCCGCAAAGTCGATGTTTTTATTTAAGGTACTTTATAACTGGGTGACTTGGCTAAAGTCGTCGTGCCAAGATCAAAGATAAATAACCCAAACTAACAAACAAGTATAGTAAGCAAGTAAGGGGTCGAACCCAAGAGAACTTATGGCTTCTAGTATCAATATAATTGTCAACCAAGAAAAGGGGGATTTGAAGAGAGAAATCTAAACTAATCTAAACTAAGAAACAAATAACAAATAAACAAACAAATATGGGAGATAGGTTCATTCAAAAGATCCACTCTTTAATAATCACTTGATCATAGATTTATCCATTGATTTCATTCACACCTATGGTTAATTCCTATCCTGATCATTAACAATCGCAAGTCCACGGTCCAAGCAATTCTATAACCCTAGGCAAGGACGCTTAACCTAGAATTAGCATAGAGAACAAGGATATGCAGGATATAATATCAAACAATCAAGCTACGAGTCAATTGCAAGATAAAACAATCAATTCTCTTCTTAATCCTAGTTGCATAGACAACGGGTCTAGGTTAAGTTGTTTTCACAGATTAGTTTTGTCCAAGGTCTAAACCTAATCAAACTGTAGAACATAAATCAATTCAATAGGTTAGCTACTCCTAAAGAAACAATAAACATTCATAAGATGAAGCACAAGAGAATCAATATTAACCAAAGGATAGAAATCAATTACAAAAACCTCACGAGTTCATACATCAGAGCTTCTCCCTTGAACAAACCCAAGGAGACTAGCTCTCCATAACTAAACTAAAAACCTAACTTGTGGAAGAAGGTAGAAGGTAGAATGTATATTGTGAATGAATAAAACCTAGGGAGGACTCCTCCTTATATAGCCCAAGGAACAAGCTCCACGAGATAGATAAGGAAAGAGGCAAAAGATAGAAAAGGAAACAAGATAGAAAGATTTCGGCCCGCTTCGGATCCGGCATCACCGCGGTCGCGTCGCTCCCACCGCGCCCGCGCTATCGCAACAGAAAGGAACAATTCGTCTCGGCGACCACCGCGGTCGCGGTGGACAATCCGCGGTTGCGGAATCTCGACAGAATCGCTGGTGTCAATTCGGAGGCTGTTTTGACCATCTTCCGCTTGGAATCTGACTTCGGTGTAAAAACATGAATTGACTCCCTTGAAGTTAACTTTCCAATGGCACCGGAATCAACTCAATCCGACTCTGTAGCTCAAGATATGGCCTTTGCAAGCAAGTGGTGTCGCGCAGAGAGCTCAAAACGCCTTAAAACTCTTGATTCTTGAATTCTTGTGTCTTCGGCCTAAATATTACAATTTGCACAAACTCTAACCTAAACACACTCAATATAGCCCTAAAATACAAGAGTTCACCTATACAAAATAGGCCGAATCACTGGGAAATTAGGTGAGGTTACCGAGAGATCAGATTTTATTACTAGGAGATTTGACAATTGGCTTCAATTTTAAATTGCAATGTGTGCAATGCACAGCTTGTACAGAACATGTATCTGTTCTTTTTGGTAAAATGGGAGGGCAACAGGGCTTCGCAATAGGAGAATACATGCTAAGTGAAATACTTGTAAATTACAATCAACATGGCATCGCAACAGGAGACTACATAAAATACTAACACAACACATCCTTGGTACCATTAAAGTTCATACCCAACAGTAGTAAAGTACCATTAAGTTCGATCACACAAAAAGTCGTGGAAAATAAACATACTTAAGTTCATGCCCAAAAGTACCGTGAAGACCATTGTATTATGTAGGGAAGAACAAACGCAGCTTAATGACGAGGATGAGGGAACAGCAGGGGAGGCATCCCGGGCCACTCCTGGTACTCAGCCAACAGGGTGGCTTCTTCCTCCTCCAAACCATCCTTCTTGCGTTCCCTCATCACTTCGATGCGTCCGGACGCCTACAGAAGTCCCGTCCTCCAGACAGGGCCACCACATGTAGCTCAAGAGTGGCGGCCTTCGACTCCAAAATGGGCAATGTCCCGTCCTCCAGATAGGACACCCTTTCCTTAATGGACTCGTACTCCCCAAGGAGATCCTCGTAGGTCCGACAGTGATCCCTTTCAGTGCGCTTCCCCTGCAATATGAACTCCATGCGCTGTATACGAGCCTCTAAATCGGAAGAACCCCCGCTCTCGGGCGGCGTTTCTACCCCTGGCCCGGCATGGCCGGTATCCTGGAATTGTCCGATGACGTCGGATAGTACTGGATTATACACACGTATTGGAACGAAATATACATCGATCAGAATGGACAAGAATATTTTTGGAACCAATTCAATGAAAGAAGAGCATGAGGTTTAAGTCCAGTGGAAAACCTGGGGCGGAAGATGATGAGCCGCACGATGAGCCTGCCGCCTCGCTCTCGGTTCTCTCCGAGAACTTGCAAAATTCCTTCACTTGCTCGCAATATTCCTTCAGTTCCTCTTCCTTGCTATGTAGCCTCGTAAGTTTACGCTCGGCCCTCGCAATACGTGACATTAAGCCTTGTGCCTTCGACTTAAGATCTGCTTCCACCCGGCGAATGCGAAGGCACTTTTCGGCCATCTCAACCAACGCCATTCTAGCCATGACTTCCCCTAGAAATTGCTCATCACCAACTCCTGTTGCATCAAAAACATCAAAGCGATCCATCAAGACAGACTACTATGTGTTGATGGAGAGAAGCTGGTTTTGGGGGTTGACGGATTGTGAACGGAGATTGGGGAGTGGAAGGATTACTGCCTTTGCCTTTTTGGGGGCCAGCGGTCTTACCAATTACCACCCCAACACGGAGCAATTGCACATAGTATACCGTGCAACCAAATATTCCATATACATTTCACATTTTTTATTATCCATACTACTATTTTTATTATTATTAATATTATAATCCTCAACATCAGAAAATTCCAACCCTGACATTGATTATTATTCGCTAACCTTGATCCAAAGTGAGATCGAAGCGCTAACCTTGATCCATGTTCGGTCGGTCTTGATTGCAGCGGATTCGTTGACGATTCTCTTCTGACGCTGTACTGCTTTACACAGTGTAGAAGTTACACCCTCTATTCTCTCAAGGGTTCGAACATGTGGGGGGGGGGGGGGCTGAATGGGTTCGGTGACCCCTCAATCTGTCGGACAATCATTTATTTACAGGAGAGAACTGGAACTTCACCTTCGGTGACCCCTCTACTTTCTCTCTCGATCTAGGGCCGGCGTAATGGGTTCAGTGAAAGGTTGAAGACTCAAGAATATCTTTCTCTTTAATAAAAGCCCCCAGAACGGCATCGTTTAATGGTCACTGAGAAGACGGAAGAGAAACGGCATCGTTTAGTATGTGTGGTCTTTGATAAGAGTATCAGCAGTGGGGGTTTCACCCGCCAGTTTCAGTGTTTCACAGAAGTTCCACCAACAAAAAAGAAGAATTGGGGTGAAATCATGCATTTGGATTGGACTGACCCTAAACCCACGCAAGGAAATTATGCTCCAAAGTTTTATTTCTTTTTAAGCCCCCTTTTCTTTCTCGATTTAAATGGAATTGATCACTATTACTCCGTATATAACATGAGATATATAAGAAAGTACTCCGTATATATTAGTCCAAGTAAATGAAAAAAAAAATACAAACCACACTAAATTGTCATATAATGTATCGGGCAGTAACGTTGATCAAGAAAGAAAAGATTGAAAATTGACCAAACTAAATTTTATATATAACTAGAATTCATGACCCGTGCTACGCACGGGTTTACAAACTTCTTTGAAGCTTTATTAATCAATTTTAATTGAAAATTACATAAAATTACACGAATGTGAAAAATGAACCAAGGTATGATAATATAAAATATAATAGATTATATTAAGTATAGAATAAATAAATATTCCATAAGAAATAAATCAGTTGAAAATATAATTCACTTGCGAAAGAAGCACTCTTTATTTGCATCTAAATGCAATTAAGTGCACATGAAAGATATAGACAACTATAGAAAGCATATGAAAGATTAAAATAATATTGTTGGCTATTCAAAATATTTTTATATACATGAAAACTATAGAAGTTTAAAGAAACTATACCCATATTTTATGATTTAGGTTATAAATACATTTTGTGATTTTCGTTAAAAAAATACAAATATTTTATGATTTATGGTATTCACATATTTTGTTATTTACGTGAAAAAATACACGTTAAGAAAACATTCATATATACACATAATACAACAAATACCCACAGAACACGTTTAAAAAAATACAAATATTTTATGATTTAGGGTATAAACATATTTTGTGATTTATGTTAAAAAAATTATTGATTTATTTATATACTTGAATCATATATACAAATAATGCAACAAATATACACAAAGCACGTTTAAAATAATACACATATTATATGATTTAGGGTATAAATATATTTTGTGATTTACGTTACAAAAACACATACTTTATGATTTATGGTATTCACATATTTTGTGATTTGTGTTAAAAAAATACACATTAAAGAAAATATGCAAACAACACAAAAATGTCGCTAGAGAGGTTTGAACCCCAAACCTTTGGGTAATTAGAGGAAAACTTTACCACTATGCTATTGAGGTTTGTTTGATTATGATTACATAGTGTTTATTATATAGGGAAGATTGCAATGTACACTAAATGAAGCATTTAATGGGACACCACCTAACTTTTATATATATATAGAAGTATTTTAAAAGCTATTTTAGTTACTATACATCTCTTATGAGAACCAAAGCAAATCTTTTTTACGGAAAAATCACACACTTGTGAAAGACTTTAATCGATTTCAGATCATGAAATCGGCCCCAATTCGGATCCAGACTTGAATTAATTTAACCCTAATTTCATACAAAGTAAGATCGAAACACAAACCTTGATCCATGTGCGTTCGATCTTGTTTCAGCGGAATCCTTGACTACGATTTGTTCTCTTCCATAACATTTTCCTTTGATTTGGTTTCTGATGGATGAAACCCTGTATCCCAATATTAAGTTTATTTTTCAGAGAGAAGAAGGGAACTCCTTCATTGACTCTTTGTTCTTTTCCAACGTATATATATGTGTCAATGTGTGGTAGTTACTTAAAAGTAACCGCCCTTTTAATACACATCTATAAATTACTTGTATATATGAGATAATCTATCTATTATACATAATTTTTAAGGCAAGGAAGAGGGAATTTATTAACCTTAATAGAACTCCCGAATTAATATATTAGTTTAAATGAAAAAGGTTGATATGCTATAGCGCGAACTAACCTTTTGATCTACACATGGTAGATTTGTCTGAAGGGATGATGCAACGTGAACTCCAATCGATCCTTCACTCGAAGGTTGTTCTTTTCAGCGAACCTTCTCCATCCGCAGCCCATCTCACAAGCCCATCGTTTAAACCTCTTGAACCATCGGTATTCAACTTCGGAAGAACCACTATCAGTTTTCAGTGTCATGGTCCTGGCCTTTGTGGTCTGCGCAGGTAAGAATCGTCTTGCAAAATCGGAAGAGATAACCTGCAACCAAGAGTATCAAGTCACTCATTAATATAACAACCCTAATCAAACTCGAATATTAATAATACTAATGCGGATGTAAATGAGAGAGATCGGAACACATCCGAGGACACTTTGCTTAGATGTTTCCGGTGTACAAAGATACATAATATATATAGAGGAATACAAAATCTTATCTCGAACAAAAAAGGTTCCTATCGCTCCTTGTGGATGTAAATTAGAGAGACTGGAGAATATTGAGAACACTTTGCTTAGATATTTCCGGTGTACAAAGATAAATAATGTAGAGGAATACGAAATCTTATCTCTTAATTAAGATATATACAAGATAATTTGTACCATGAATAACAAATCCAATACTCCGTATCTTTGCTCAAAAAAAAAAAAAAACTCCGTATCTACTAAAACCTAGTTAGTGGATTAATATATACTGAATTACTGATTATCACATACGGAGTAACTTACAATTCCATTGTTTCCATTGTTGACAACAAGATTTCGGCTTTGGACTTCAACGGTGAATTTTGCTCTGTCATAGACGTCGGCTTGTTTGTCCTTGGAATCGGAGGCACTAGCACTCTCATCTTGACAACCGCCGTCTGAGATTGCCTCAGATTCCTCGGCATCTTCTTCTTCAGCATCAGAGTCGTTATCAGAGGAACTTTCTGGAGAATCTTTTCCTGGCGAACCGAATGAATCCACGCTGTCATAGCCGCCAAAATCTTGTTCCATGGCGTGCAGGAATGAAGGGATTTTTTCCATGGCGTCATCAGAGGAACTTTAGGGATTTTTTCCGTTTCGCACTCAATTAGATTATACATGCCTAATGCAAAAACTTCACCTATAAAGTACAAATACAGACTCATTCCTATGCTGAGATTGTATAACTGTGCATTCCTTGACAGGGTGTGCATTTCACGATTATCTTTCAGGATTGTATAATATGTGCAACTACTCTGATTACTGTGCATTCGTTCTGAGCCCACCGACGGCCGGTGGGCAACTGTGCAATTCATCGCCACGACGGTGGAGCGTGTAGGGTTGAGGGTTCTGGACTTATGGTTTAGCTATATTTACATCCCCTAAAAAGTAGACATTACATGTGTGAAAATAAGGGAGCACCAATACGTGATTACACGTTATATTACACCGACAAGTAAAAGTTGACAAATAATGTACTCCCTCCCATTTAGTTAACAAAAAGCGACGTATTCTTTTGTGTTTCCCATTAAACGGTATTTACACATACGTAATTTTTAGCTTACTTTATTGTTGATTGTTAATGTGGACTTTGGAAGGCCATAATTCAATACATAGCATATGGGTGCGTGAAAATAACATGTAATGGGTTGTGACGAGGTCACTATAATGTAACAACTAATCATTTGTGCATACTTGGTAGATTATAACCCATGTAACATCCCCTATGCTGGACTCCAACCGTATGGGTATATTTGGAAGACTATGTTTAAAATTTCTATCAGATGGTATGCCAGATAAAAAAAAATCAAAAGGACCAAAATTTTTTGTTTTTTCTCCGTAGGATATAATTAATTTGGTATTAGTGGTAATTACCCCAAAACAATTGTTCTTTGTTGTACCTTTGGTAGTTATGGGCTAATTATGTTTCTTATACCCGAGGTATATTTCATGATTTGCTCTTTTCGGGCTAATTATCCTTGAACATTTATACTTTGTTATACATTTGTTTGGTTATAACCCAATCATGATGCCCTAAGCTAATACAGTTATCACCCGAACATTTGTCACACAAGTGTCAATACAAGATCGTAAATTATTTTATAAATTATTTATAAGATCGTAAATTCTTTTTTCGGAGGAATGATTATATATTTTTAAAACTTACATCTTGATATTAGCAATTTGTAATTCCAAAGCTTAGAAGCAACAATCCTCCGTAGAGTAATCTAACTTCAATCTTGGGAAATAATTCCCGTGGGTCCCGCTTGAATTTGGTCTCTTTTGTGCAGCAAAAGGACTTATTCCTGCCTATTGTAAGTACTGTTTCGTTCAGTGGTTGTTGGGTCGAAAGTCCGGAAGTTATCTGCCAAGTAACGTTTTCCAAGACAGATACTGGGTGCACACAAGTCAAAATAAATCGGCGAGGATATGGCAACAAGCATGTACTGCAACAGCGCGTGCAACTCGCACCTTTGTCTAACACTCGACCACCAAGTGGGAAACTTTACCACATTTTGTAGTCGTGTACACAGGTGTAACACAATTTGGTTGGCAAATGTGTGCAAATACAATATATAACCCTTGATTTGTCATTACATTCGACCAAACGGTTTACCAACATGTAGGGACGCATTGGACGAAATGGTCCACTCCGTTACTCTCCTCACTAAAGCAATATAGCTTACAAAATAAAGTAATAAACTCATAAACGTATATACATGTACGTAGACAAATGGAGACCCTAGGATAACTATCAAGTAGTTTTACACTTGGCAAATGGTAGTCTTAACGTTTCGGTAGACTACCCCATTCGTTTGGCAACAAGTTGGCAATGAGGTGTGTTATTACTTTTGTGTTCATTTTATTTTAGGTGTTTAGATCATCTTCTCTCGTCTTAGTTATCTAACCAAATCTTCATATCCTTATTCCTGTCTTTTCTCTTTCCGAGTTGTATAAGGCAATTATCTGTCGAAAATCCTATTTTCACACCAAAAATTACTTTCATTCTTTTGTAGCAATCTATTTTCACAAGATTACAAGTTACTCCGTCCAACCCGTACTAGTCGCAAGATAGATCCCCCGGCCCAACCTGTTCTTAAAGATATCTTTCCGAAGGTTTATCATTTTTACACATGCGTTAAGCATAATTTCGCTCTGGTCTCCCCCTAATTGGTCCAAATGCTAGGCCTAGGTGGAGTAGGTGAAGGACGATGTCAATCGACTTCTGCAGGTTGCCGTGCTCTGCATACATTGTGACAGTGGTATGCAACAATTTAGCTTTGTTATTAATTTATACGTATTTGTGATGGACCTTGGTTTGGATAATTTTATACGTTGATCGGGCCAAATAAAAAAATGCAACGTGGATGAGTAAGCACAGAGATTTTGCAGGCAGTGCATTTAATCCAACGTGATTTAACACTGTCACACCTATCCCTCAAAAGTAAACAAACTTGTTGCAATTCATAGTCAACACTCAAGAGGGTGCAATTTAACGTTTATACTTTTAAAAAACGATGGGTGTGAGAAATTTTGAAGAAACAGGCGTAAAAAGTTACTACTTGTAGATAATTTTGGTCAGGAAAAAGATTCGAGGAGCACATACGCACGTAACGTAACAAACTCAAACAAATTTAACGCATGTGATGGCTAACTCAATCTTATATATATTAGATATAAGTAACAGAACAAAATTTATTACATTTTAACGCTGTTGTACGTAACAAATATATAAAGGAGCCTATAAAAAATATATACGTAACAAATGCTTAGTGGAGCATATGTATGGAGGAGCAGTACGTAACTCAACTGTACCTACATTAGTAACAAATTTTGCTGGACTATATACATAGAAATTAAAAAATGTATAGTAAACAGGAAGGTCTGTTTACATATCTGATGGGAGTTGAAAAATAAAATAAAATTGTAGTAGTACCATTTAGTTTAAATACAACTTTTCTCTCCAAACCACCGATTTTGGACGTTACGTTGATTCAACTTCCCTTCCCTTCCCTTCCCTTCCCTTCAACAGTTATTTCCCTTCGCTCCTCTCCCTGCCTCTAAAATCAACCCAAGTTGTATCAAATGACGGCCGATATCAAATCGCCGTGTGCAGGTGTCAGTGCAAAGCACATCATTGCGACAATGCTGCGCAGTTGTATCTATTCTTCCACGTGAACAAAGCATAGCACTGGTGAGTACGTATACACAGTGACATATTTTCAGTAAGTTGCATTTAATGCAGTAGGCCACCACACCGTCTGTTTCACCTTTCCCATAACAATGAATTGTTAGTGCGAAATTAACCTCAAATAATTGTATGGGTCATATATATTCATATCCAAAACTTGTATTAGCGAACAATAGATTTGGGATATAACTAATACCCCGAAAAAAGTCCCCATGTTATCTTGTTATGGTCGTCACTTCTTGATAACACTTCAGTCAATATAATACCCCCCATTAAAACCTTACAGTAATTAAGTGTCCACTAAACCACATATTGTTTCGGATCAATGTTGTGGGAATGTGTGATTTAAACTGTGTAATGTGTGGCCAAAATTGATATCATTAGGGGCGTTTAACGATATTTCTGCTAAGCTTGTAATCATATTACACTAATCTTTGTACACAAAGGATGTAAACGTCTTTCGATTTATTACTGTACGTATGTTACCCATACGTGTTAAAATGTTTTGCTTAGTACAATATTAAATATCATGACAATATAATTTTATTTTGGGCGAAAAAATTACGGAGTACTACTCCACAATGTTTATTATATATGCGTCATATCCTAGAAACGTGTGCATTTGACCAGTTAGAATTATGCAGAGCACAATACAAGTGCACTTCATCCGCAGCAATTATATAGCCTTCCTCTGAGACCTGAACTCTCAGTCTTTTTTTTCGGAGGCACTGTGTAGTATATTCACAGTTCACACAGGGTTGATTGGACTGTGTCATCAGCCTTTTTCACCCGCTACAAAATTACCACCAATTCAAGCTTGCGACAATCTAATACATTCTCAGTTTCTCTGCCCCACCCATCAACAACGATGGCCGCTTGTGGCTACACAAACGTACATCTGGCGTGGGAGCTCCTTGCCGTCAGGCTCTTCGTTCGTACGATGATACAAGCGGATTTCGTCGGGCCGGACGACATGCTCAAGGCACTACAGCGGGCTAGCAAAGCTCCCTCCTTCCATAGAATTATGGACGAGGAACTATTCTTAAGGAAGCTAGCAGTTAACAGCCGCAATGTCGGATACACTCTTCGGACGGCCCGCCACGCCGGGGATCCCCTGCCGCTGCCGGACTACACCCAAATGTGTCTTGCCGTATTCCACCCAAGTCCAAACCAACCATTGTCGGTTAAGGAGGTTGTAGAGCTCCAGTCCCTGAAAGAAGAGACGAGGCTCGTGATACGAGCCCTCGTCCGTTCGGGGGCTAGAAGGGTTACGGTGAGGAAGTGCCTCGCGAAATGGCCAACTCTCAAAACCGTACCCCAACATTTCCGTGAAGAGGACGCTTACCAAGAGTACATTAGCAAGCAGGAGAACATAGAAGAGATGTTCAACGCTAGCAAGAGGCCCAGGCCACCGGGCGATATTGGGCCGCAGCAGCAAGTCCGAAAGATTAGACCGACCGATGTGCGCGCCCATAACTTCGGACAGGATGTCTTCAACAGACTCAAGGCAGCGAGCATAGATCTCGAGCTCCGGCTGTAATGGGTAATCAGCGTTGCCCCCCGCCCCCGCCCCGCTTTTTGGTATGAATCAGGACCGTAACTCGTAAGTGTGTTAATTGGCCGTTGCTTTTGGTGATTTAGATATTTGCATTATGGTGTATGAACGTGCGTTTTTTGTGTATTAAACTGATTTGCACGACGAGGTCCCGTTAACGATGCTGTGTTCTCTGTATAGAATCGCTCATTATGATTTCAACTGTGCGTTGCATATCCCATGTAGTGTTCTTTGCATAACCCATATGGAGTGAAATGCAGTACATACATACTGCCCGAATGGGAATCTTATTCCCAAAATTCCCGGAACATCCATTGCCATATATCGCATGAGTCTTGTAATGGGTCTCTCAACAGTCCTCAAAGTGTGCATCCCCTAAACACACAGAGCATTGCACATACTACACAGCACTCAGCCATTGATAATGCACACACCTAATTATCACCCATATCTTGTCCATAGTCGCTGTATACAAATGCCGTTTGACTTTGCCCTAAGTTTGCACGAAAGATTAGGGCTCCCTTTTATTAAAATGCTACATTTGTGAGAGGGAATCCATACTTATTAGCAAAAGTGTACGATTTTGTGGGTCTTCTTATCCAAAATGGTCATCTCGATCGGTTTTGGAGGGAAAAGGTGCGGAATATGGAGGGAAAGTATAATCAAAACCAATCACCCTCGCATATAAATTTAACCCCGTACAGTACACCTTCCCACTCCCTGGTTCAGAAACTAATTAAATCCTCTATTTCGCCCCCCCAAAAAACTAAATCCTTTATTCAACAGAGCAACGAACTTCAGCCAATGGGTGCACCGTCAGGCATGAACATCCCCCTGGCCCGAGAGCTGAACGGTGTACGTCTGTTCGTGCGGACGATCAAAGAGCCTGAATACCTCGGACCGGTTAGGCTTGCCAATGCCTTATCCAAAGTGAGGCGTGCGCCGTCCTTTCTCAGAATCCTAGAAGAGGAGGTGAACATGGACTTCCTCTCGCGCAATGAAGAACTCTGGGTGGCTGTTCGATCCGGCCTCCTCAGCATCCCACTCCCTTTGTGGCAGACTTAGCCATAGTCCGCCTGTCGGAGTTCCATCCACCCCCGATGCACGTCCTAACAGAGCATCATGTGCAGCAACTAGAGGCCCTCAACACAGAGATAAGGCATGTCTTACGCACGTTGATTCGAAGCCCTACCGTGGGCCGCAAACTGGTGGGAAACTGCCTCACCAAATGCGGCTGCCTCAACACGTTTGAACGGATTTTCTACGAAGAGTTGGACAGCGCTCAGATGATGGCGCAATCACTCCGCGTCGTGCGCATGTTGACTGGATCCAAGAGAGTTCGAGCGGACGATGATCATGCCATCGGGGCGGCGGTAATGATTGCACCCGGATTTGCCCGCCGTGTCGTGAACCGGCACAAATTGATGGCGCGGCTTAGGCCGAGCGCCTGACCGACGACGTCGACCCTCTGTTGGGAAGGTTACTCATCCTGAACTAATTCCTCTGGTCTAGATAAATGATGTGTTTTGGACCTTTTGCTGTGGATGATCTGTGCTTGGTTTGCACACAATGTAGTCTGCTTTATTTTGTAGGCCTGTGGAGCCTTAGGTATTTCCCTCCGTGTCTAAGTCTGTTTATGTAGTCCTGACGATTAAGTCTGTTTATGTAGCGTCCAGTGTGCCTTGCACACCTTATAAAATTACCCCGTTTCGAACTGCATTTGCTTTCTAAAGGTTAGGCTGTTGTGCAATGCACCGGTACCGTAGTTATCTTTAACGGGCACTACCTCCGACATGGAGTATAGGCTAATTTCATTATCGCATACATTGTTTCGTGGGAAATGTTGTTTCATATGTACCATCTCCCACCGTATGGTGTAATGGCCCAATACTCCTAATATAGCATATAAGCATCTTCCACCATAAGGTATATTTGAAATGCTATATTTCAAATTTTAGCAAATGAAGATCCACCATAATAAGGTATAACTACATAAGGTATATAGTATTAAAATATGTGTTGTTTACCAACCATACCCTATACGGTATATATTAAAATATGCATCTAATTGGCTTTAATTTGAAATGACTCCAAAATACACGAGTTGTGTATTAAGTTAATCAGACTATATTCAATATTAGGCTCAAATTAACAAGAATGTTATGATTTTTATAATGGTATAGTTTTTATAATTTACAAAATCTTATTTCCCCGTCAAATTAAAAGACAAATAAAAATTGTGTGTAAAAGTATAAAGGGTATATATGGAATAGATTGCTTGTTTATAAAAGGAAAGGGTATGAAAGGAATCACCGGAAAAGGCAAAAAATTATTGCAAACGGATGAGAATTGGTATATATGGCATACCACTGTTCACAATATGTATAAACAAATAAGAACTAATTCCCAAATAGGTGGAATTTGAGAGGAAAATCGAGGGTGAGATGCGTACACCCGCCACAGAGCAACACCGTATTTCAGTTAGAATGAATCTTTGCATAATGTGGTAGTTTAAATTTCATGGCTGAGCGTCGGCTCAAATCCGAAATTCAGGAATTTCGCCTAATGTGGGCGAAATACATGGCTGAGCATCGGCTCAAATACATTCGCCCAAATAACTTAAATTGAATATATATTACGTTCAATCTCTTTTTATTTTTGAACCATACGTTCACTATGACGTTATTAAATAAGCATATTTTAATGCAACCAAAACAGAGCGTAAACATTTTTTCAATTTGTAGACAAAAAACACATATTTTTTTTTGAACTCAAGCAAAAAACAAATTTTAACATATTTTGAAGAAAGGGGCGGTTACTAAATAACTGCTCACCATTCGACCAAAAAAAAAAAATCTGATCACCATGTGTGTGTATATATATATATATGTATATATATGTACATGTACCCTTGAGAGAAAAGAGTGCGTAACTTCTACTCTATGTAAAAAGAATAGCGTCAGAAAAAAAACGTAACGGAAGCCGCTGCAATGAAAGACGGATCGAACATGGATCGAGGTTAGTCATTGGATCTCACCTTGGATGAAATTGGCCGGTGCCATGAATAGATTTTAAGATCTGAATCGGGGCTGATTTATAGGTTACAAATCGATTCAGTTTTTTCAAATCTTTCTTGATCGGACTCAGAAATAAATCTACTCATGCAACTAACCTGATTTCAGTTTATTTTGTTCTATTCGGCTGTCACTCGTTGTCCGGCTGTAACTCAGAAATAAATCTACTCATGCAACAATCCTCCGTAGAGTAATCTAACGTCTGGTTTTGTGTTATTTTGTTGTGTTTTCTGTCGTGTATCATGTGACGGATGAACTAACCGTTAGTGGGATAGATGTCGTGGAATCAGAACTTTGATCCTGACCCTCATTGCACGTTATAAACTGGATAGTTACTTAACCGTGCATTGCATTTCTAACAGTAACACGGTGAGGATTAATGTCTTTGCTTATTACACAAAAAAAACGAGGACAAATTATATCTGGGTAATTAATGCAAGACTAATGTGTTTCACATTTCAATTGGTTTGCAGTCTCGTTCCTATATCTTATTCGGGCTTGCAGTAGTCTCTCTCCCTTCCCTGCCGCCTTCGTTCTTTCAATTAATCAAATTTGTTTGTTAATGCAAGCATAATATAAAAGGAAGATTATGAATCCTATGATCGATTACCCCTAATTAATAAACTTTTTGACGACTGTATGGTGATGTAATATCATTATATTAAAACCCGCTGTTGTTTATACATGCTGTCCTATGATAATGTATTGTTGAATGTCCTTAATTTCTATATCATCACTGAACTTATGTATTCTAAGATGAGGGTTTCAATCGCAGGATTTTTGTGGGGGGATGGGCTTCGATTCTCAATCGGATTGTTGGGGGGGGGGGTGTTTATCGGGGGTTTTGTGGGTAATTTTTGGGGAGCAAAGTAAGTCTTCATGTAAGTAATTTGTACTGTATAATTCATAAATTTCCATATTCTCTTGAAACATCCAATTGACGTTTTATTTGCTAGTTCTGTTCATATTATTTGATAGTTATGAAATTGGCAGAAATGAAGCATGATCTAATCGACAGCATTTGGGGCTTTTCTATTTTACTTGCTTGCTGCATTTAGTTATAGTGTTTAACCGGGGTCTATGCTTTGGACAGGTCATAATACCAAAGGAGAAACTACATGCAATTCAGGGTACAGAAAACACTACAACACAAACCCAGAGTCCCAGACTTGTTGTTCTACAAGTAGAACCTCCCTAGCATTTGTAGCATGATCAGGGTACATAAATACTTGGTTTCGAATTCACAAAGACAGAGCAGGCAAGATCCTGCATCGACCGTGTCGTGTACCAAAAAAACACAGACACTGGACGGGTTCCGCATACAGCATGGACATTGTCTTGGTTCGTCGTGCGTAAACCGTTTTGGAACTTTGAACTGTGAGGCGACTCTATCCACAGGCGGCGTGTGCTGTAAGAAGCGGACGAATTCGAAACGGCACTCCACGATGCCAGCGCCGGCTGAATCCCTGACGGCACGGATCAGATTAATCGCCCTCTCGACCTGGTCCTGGTCCTGTTCTGACATGCAGAGCAGCACCACGCCAAGCAGATACACAGCTGGGTTGTGCCCGAGCGAAGCCGATTTCTCCAGGCACTCTAGACCGTAGGGTTCATCTGTGCCCCCGAAATACCTGATCTGTGGTCGCAATGGGTCGCAACATTCCCGGGTAAGCAAATGTTCCATAACATTTCATGACAAAATTGTGCAATACCACAGATCGACTCACCAAGCCTTGGCCGTATAAAGCACCAGGATTCCCGCTATCCGCGCACAGTTCGAGGAATGCATACACGGCTTCCCGGTGCTCCTCCAGTTTGAACCGTCGCATGTAGATGTCCTGTGTTGGCGCCTGCCGGAGAACCAGGGGGTCCCGCCCGCATCGGTTGAAGAGCTTGCAACTACAAAAGGGATCTGTGTGGTATGAACCGAGTACAGTACGTCCGGCCAATAGGTGAAACCAAACAAATATAAGGCACTTGGGGGATTTACCTCTGCCTGTAGTTGAACAGATCTCGCAGAGAACAAGATGCCACCCTCGAAGCGATGTCGATGATGACCTCGTCTGGCAACATACCTATCTCACATCTCACTGGCCGCACTGCTCTGTCGTTCCCCATCGTCGTCCAGGTGCCTGGAGTATGTTTTGCCAACAGAATGACAAGGAAAAATAGACCCTCAATGGGGAATTTGGACGGAAATTAGCCTTCGATTGGGAATCTGGTCGGAAATTAGCCCTCGATTCTCTTTTGGTCGGAAATACGGCCTGGCTTGAGCATCCGCTATGGAGAGAGTGGGAGGATTTCTTAACTCAAAAAGAAAAACATAGTATAAGTAACAGAATAAAACCCTGACACATTCAGAAAGTTGGGCAGAAGAAATTACAACCACAAAATTTGAAAGTAAGTACGCCCTTGAATGAAAAAAATACCGCCTTACTTAATCAAACACGTAACAAATGTTAATTAAAAATTCCCAATGTCTCATACTACTCCCTCCGTCCCATTGACGTATGTCTCAAGGACAAATTTTGGGTTTATTAAGGAAGTTGTAAAGTATGTATTCGGATATGGGAAAGTGGGTAAAAGTTGTTCGATGTTTGTCATTTGTTCATTGTTTTTTATAAGTACGGACATAAATAATAACTTCTTCTTCCATAGTCAAGGCTTGTGTTGATTTTTGTAATTGTAATATTTGTATCATCAGTTATACGGAGTATATACATTACTGCAGATAGTAACAACAAATTAAAGTACAATTATATTGAACGAAATCAGAATACCCTGCAATTCGACGACTGGGTGGAAGATCACGTCAGAGAATAGGGTAGACTGGCAGAGGGTGCGATGAGTGGGTTACTGCATTAAAAGCAGCTTCATGAAATCCTTTACAGAGTGTACGTACGTATCCAGTGCAATTGGCCGGACAAACGACGGTGAAGACCAAATACGTATAAAAGAAATCCAAATCATGTGGTTGCACATCACTGTCACACTGAGGTGCTTTGCATGCCAACCAACAGACGTCGATTTGACGTCGACATGCACCTACTCCGCCTAGGCCGTGCATTTGGCAAACACAAAACTGTACAGAGTTAGCACACACAAAGCTGGGTACATGAGACTGGGGTTCAAGGGACCATACCTTTATTTATTTACGCTTTCTATATCCTTGTAGAAAATCAGATCACAAAACTATGATTTATTTATTACCTACGATTTATATTTAATATCAGCATGTGCAGTGGGAAGTATGAATGAATCATACAAACTACTGTACTAACTCAACTATTACCCTATTGATAACATGTACTATATATTTAGAAAAATGTTGCTCAACTTTAAAAGATTTTATGAAATTGTCTCGTTCAAAAATCTATAGCTGTTTTGGTTGGTTAACATGGCGAGAAGCATACATACGTATACATTCATACTGTCTATTTAGATATTTTTGATGAATAATGAGTACATCAGGACTGCACACTTCATTTTTTCCACTAATTGTAACCTACTCGTATATTTAGTAGATCTACATTGGCCCGTCCGATGGCCAGGGAAAGCACCCCATCAAAAATATCTCAAAGACTTAGTAATACCTTTGTACATGACATCCATATCCTATCTCATAGACGCAACAAAACGTAAAGCAAACACATATGAATTTTCTTTTTAGTATATATGTAAAATCTTTTTTCAAGTTACTTTGCAATTTAATAAAACCGATTATATGTCTTAGTAGTAGGTACAAATGTAAGTGTATGAAAAGGTTTTTGGCAATTGATATACTTAATTTTATTTTTTAATAGTTGCGTAAAAAACTTTTTTTCATTATAATACTAATTTACACGTCATTATTTCCTAGTTCCTACTATCAATGTTATAGACTTTAATAAGGACCAAAATATTCAAAATCTAACTCATTATAATTAGGGTGGAATATAAATATAAAACATGACATTATTTGATTTGATTTTCTTAATTTCTTATGATTATTATTTTGATAATATGGCTTTTCTATTACAATTAAGTTTTTTTGCCGAATGCACATATGTAGGGATTACTCTTTATAAATTTTTGAGGATTTTAAATCGAAATTGATGTTATAGGCTCTTAAGACTTTACATTCTCGCTAAAAAAAAATGATAAGGCTTTGCATTCGAGTTACAATATTATAACATGATATATGTATGTAAAAAAATAAGTTATAGTAGCATGCATTCATAATCACTTACAAATGATAAACAAATAAAAAGACAAAACAAAAAAAAATATAAAATAAAATTGCATTTATTTGACAAGGAATAGAAAAATAAGCGTGGTTGAGCTAGATAATTCACCCAAAACAAAAAAAATTCAAAAGGATACCTTTATAGATAGATAGATATATGTATATAGATTCCACAATTGACAATCTACATCGATCAATTATAGGATTACCTCCACTAATTTTTTTGTGATTTTGCTAACACAAAAGGATACATTTATAGCAATTTATATCACATCCCGACAAATTTATTTCAAATTTACTTGGATGGGATACATGTTTGAGATATTATACATGGAGAGAACATCCATTCATAGTCAAGGCTCGGTAGATTGTTCATTTGAATTCAGATTGCGCACAAGTTTGGACTATTGAAATCTAGATGTTAGCTGGGTAGGGTCACATATATAATATATATACATTTTTGAACTTTGAAATATGACATTACACTATAGATATCACATATATAATATATAATTTAATACTTATATCATATATAATTTAATATATTATAAATTTAATTTGAAAAGGCCACGATCAAGGCCCGGGTTATAATTAGTTATATATAGTTGTAGTACAAATAAATATAAATAATATAAATAATGTTACCCAGCCACCCAAGTAATGAAAATTTTGCTTGCACGGTATACTGTGTGCAATGCAGGGTATTAGTCCGTGTTTCGGTGTGCTGTCAATACAGAGTAATAAATCATACTCCGTACACCAATAGACTAGTTTCACTAATCAATTCCAATAGTGTAACCCTCTACTGGTTTCACTAATAGCTACGTAAATCATACGGAGTATTATTTAACAAATGTGGCACAAGTGATTAATAAAGCTTCAAAATAGTTTTTAAACCCGTGCGTGGCACGGGTCATGAATTCTAGTTCCAATAAAAATTATCATTACTCAACCCTAATTAATCACTTTGAAAACCTAAAACGACACATAATACTAAACAAATTTTAAGTGCTAAAACGACTCTTATTACCATCCACAACGCCTCCTGTAGCAGGTGCATCAAGCTGATAAATATATTAAAATATACAAATCACGCATGTCCCGAGAAATTAGGGTGCAAATTATGCACCCGGTGCACGTCAGATATTAAAGGGTGCATAGCGCGTTTGGCACACGGAGGACTAATAAAACGATGTGTTTTGGTAAACTACAAAGGCCGGTCAAAAGGGGGAAAAGTAAGCGCCACATGGCACCCACCGAGTGGAGAGATAACACATAGTGTGAACACACCAAATTTTTATAAATTAGCTTTTAATTAAAATTGGGAAATTAGTAGATAATAAAAAATTTATCACAATTCATAATTTCTTTTTCTCTATACATAGACACTAGTCTTGTACATATTTGATTAAATATTTTTTTGAGCCCACAATTAATTGTACATACTCGGGTTGTATGTTGAATATGTAAAAAATGAGCGTTTTAAATCGGAATGACTTTTGTTTTATGTTGATTAAATTTGAATTTAATTAATATATATAATCGGGTTGTATGTTGATTAAGTTTAAAAATATTATTAAATTTTTAATAGAGTAGATGATATATATGTAGTTATATATGGAGAGAGAAAAAAGTATTATGAAGAGTATTATATAAATTAATGGGGTGCATGGATGTGGGTAAAAATTGAAACGGCGTACATAAATGATGTGGCAGAGAGAAAAATCGAAAAAGTGAGATGCGCTGTACTGTTGCAGGTGCATGGTTGCGGATGCTCATGCGAGCAACCACAACGCGGCACTATTAGAGGTGCATCATGTCAAAAGTAATATAAAAAAATAGAAGTGGTGCATGTCCCAAGAGAAGGAGGTGCAGCCTTCGGGCATTTAGTCAAACGGTTAAGCCTCCAAGGGTAGTACCCAGAGGTCACCGGGTCGACTCTCATGGGCAGTGCCCTCAACCAAAAAAAAAGAGAAGGAGGTGCAAAATTTGCACCCGATGCATGTCAGTATGCACCCCAAATTAAGCGCGTTATTGCACGTTCCAAATAATAAAACTTAACACTTTGACTGCTAATGTAATGAAACGCGGCGTTTTGGGGCAATTTATTTTTCCCATTTTATTAAATCGCATTTTGGAAAGATTTGTATGTTATAATTTTGTTACCATATTTTATACTTTTTTTTATCTATCCAGAGACACAATTTTTTTTATATATTCTAATAAATTAGTTTTATTTTTTGTATTATTTAGAGTGTTGTATGAATTGTTTAGTTGTGGAATTTTAATTAATTGTGTTATTTGGAAACTTAAATTATATAATTAATCAATATTATGTAAGAATATTTTTAGAATAACTTAATAATTTAATCAATTATCATATTTTGTTATATTTCATCATTTATGAACGAATTATTTATAATTAGGGATATTTACTTAGTTTTTATTGGATAAAGGAGTATATATATGTTATTATATGAGGAGAAAAATGTGTTGGAAATGAGAAAAGTAAGAATGTAGAGAGTTCATGGATGTGGAGATAAATTTTAAATGGGGTGCATAAATGATGTGGCAGAGAGAATTGAAAAAAGTATGGGTGCATAACACTGTAGCGAATTCATTGTTGCGGATGGTCGATGTACTAGCAGTATACATATCATTATGTATACTACTAGTGCCAACAACCCCGGCAACAACACTGGTGAGAACACCGGCCTCCCACCACAAGCCACAACCCCTACTAGTACCCATTCTCTCAAAACTCTTGCCACAAATCAAGCCCTTCATGTAGCCAGCGTCAAAACCCATATTCTCCTTA
The DNA here is from genome assembly GCA_963924305.1 of Polygonum maritimum. Classification (NCBI taxonomy): domain Eukaryota; kingdom Viridiplantae; phylum Streptophyta; class Magnoliopsida; order Caryophyllales; family Polygonaceae; genus Polygonum; species Polygonum maritimum. The sequence goes on along the minus strand of OZ002732.1, from coordinate 26,812,137 downwards.
CATTGGATCTCTCATCATCCAACTACAAGAAATGGCGTGAATTGTTTCTTGTAACCTTGGGAAAATTTGCTCTCAACTCTCATGTAGATGGAACTGCCTCCTTTGATCCCACTGATGAAAACTGGCTCATGCTTGATCACATTGTTCTATCATGGATCTACTTATCTATTTCAATGGACATCTTCCATATCGTGATGAAGCCAAACTCTACTGCTCACTCAATCTGGTTGGCCATCGAAACATTGTTCCATGACATCAACAAGAGGAGGGCCATTCACCTTGAATCCCAGTTTAGAACTCTTGTTCAAGGTTCCATGAAGGTTAGTGAGTATTGTCAAAAACTGAAGACTCTGGCAGACAACCTAGCTGATGTTGACAATCCCGTCTCCGATGAGACTCTTGTGCATCAAACTATTCGTGGTCTGAACAACGACTTCTCTACAACAACCATCTTCATCCTGGGGCAAACCCCGTTTCCCACTTTCCAACAAACCAGAAGCATTATTCTCCTCGAAGAAGAGTCTCGAAAATCCCAAATTGGTCCTTCACAACCAGCTTTACTCTCCACCCAGCAGCACCCATCGGCTGCCCCTACCAATCCACCAACACCACCTCCGCCTAACTCGCCTACATTTCGCAATTCCACCAACAGCGTCGGCAACTCCAGCAACACTGGCTTCCGTGGCCGGGGACGCGGACGTGGCTAGGGTCGGGGACGAGGCAACAACGGCGGCCGTGCCAGGGGTCGGGGACGAGGCAACAACCCTTGGATGCCGGGTATGCAACAGCAGCATCAAATATCCTGGCCCAATTGGGGTCCAGGGGTCCATAGAGCTTCTCAACGCCCACCTCAGCGGCCCAATAACCATGCTGTGTACACTGCCCCTCCTGCATATCCCGACTATGACCAACATGGCTTAAAGAGTGCAATGGCCCTTTTGGACTCAGCCTACAACGACAATTGCAATTGGATCATGGACACTGGGGAGTCTTCTCACGCGGCAGCCAATCCAGGTATTCTCTCAGCTGTTTGTAATCCTGGTGAAGAACCTCTTTAAAATACGGAGTAGTACTGTTGGTAATGGACAGACCCTACCTATCACAAAAATTGGCCAAACCACACTTATAAACAAAATTTTAGTATCTGTTCGGATATTGAGTAATGACAATAATTGTTCGGTTGAATTTGACCCGTGTAGGGGATTTTATGTGAAGGATCTAATCACAAAGACCGAGTTCCAGCGGTGCAATTGTGCAGGAGACCTCTACCCATTCCTTCAAAATTCATCCCGTGGCATACATTCTGCCCTGATCACGGCATCCACAAAGCCCACATCCTCCCAAGGCACAAGCACACCGTCTGGATCTTGGAGTATTTATTAATTTTGGCTGACTATTCTCCCTTTGTCTGGATCTTTCCTCTCAAATACAAATCAGACACATTTGGAAAATTAGCAATTCTTATCTGTAGCAGTGTGTGGGGTCACGACGTGACGTGACGTGTTTAAGAATCTCAATTTTAGGCTCTTAATTTGGAGCTGGAAATTTGGGGTTTTAAATCTGCTTTTCCAATATGCTTTCTCCAATACTCCAATGTGCTACTACGTACATTTAACAAAAAATCACTTTTGATGGAATACAGATAAATTCGTGCAGACTTACAATTCCATTTTTATCAAATATTTTTGTTTTTGTCTCTTGAAGGTATATTTTGGTTTAAAAAAAAGTCCTACATACAAAGTATAATAAATACTCCACACAATGTGAGTTTTATAAATTGTATTCATGAAATAAATATATTATTAAATATAATATATGTAATTTCATGCATTATAAGGTTTTAAACCATAAAAAGAGTATATATATTATAAGACACTAAATAATTGATATGGACTAGCTAGTCAATTTAAGTAGATCGATATACAAATTCAAAATATACCTAAATCAAATGTTGTACTACATATAAAGTAAAAAAGTTATAGAGTTTTAAAGAATGACGTGGGGTTGTGGGTTGTGTGAATAAAGTGAAGATGGGTTTTAAAATGAGATGTAGGAGTGAGAAAAAAGGTTTCAAGGGATTAAGAATCCGATTTGGGTTCACTATTGTGGATGGCTTACATGTTCAAGTTGGGATCCACATAAGAATTGGATTCGGATTAAATCATAGTAGTAATCTGGTTATTTCCATGTTTTCCCATGGAGATGAATAATTTAGGAGGTTTATTTTTTGGGAGGTGCTATACAATATACATCACTCTCTTTTATTAGACATCACACCATGAAATTCCTTGAGTACCCTTTTCCCTTATTTATAAAAAGAATTAGAAAAGATACTGTAGTATATTATAGATGTCTTATAAGATTCTTCTTACTTATAAACTTCACCCTATCAACCATATGTGTAAAATTAAAAATATAATTTTTTTTAAGCAAAGTTTTAAATTCCATTAAATAAAGATAATGTTAGCCCATAAAGGAAGAACAAACACGTACAACAAATTTCACCATAATTCAATCGCTATATACAATCGTTATAATTTTCCCATAATCTCATGAAATACGCTCATTCACTCTCGTGCAAACAGAAGGAACGATAACAAACAACAACATATATGTTAAGTCGGTTTTTCTATTGTGTGCTCTAAGGGCACATGATAAGGATACCAAAAACAGAAACTAAAACCCTAAAAGGAAAAGAGTGAACCCGTTACAACAAAGATTATGGGAACCCGTTACTCTTTGGTTGGCATCAGGGCAAAGACGCGTGTGTGGATGTGACCGGGGTCTCTCCCTTTGCTGGTATGGGTGTGAGTTCTTAGGCGCCCGGGTTGGCCTTGCACAATGCTGCTGAGAAGAAAAGGAGGAAGTATGAGTCCAAATGTGAGGAGCACGGATACAAATTTATTCCGGTCCCTTCGCTTTTTCTACATTTGGGGAATTCGAGGAAGAGGCTTTAGAAACGCTCGCGCGTATTAAGTCTCTCGCTAATAGTCACTCTAACAATGTTAAAAGTGGTACTTTTATTTTTCATAGATTGAGCTTTTACATTCAGAAGGGTGTGGGAGCCCAGCTTGTTTCTAGGCTTCCATCCAACTTTCTGTAGATACCATTGGTTGTTTGATCTCAACAAGAATTAAAAAATTAAAAAATTAAAGATTTACCAAATATTTCCATTACTAATTGCTTATTGTGTGCCCTTAGGGCACATAATAGAAAAATCGATGTTAAATAGATGATTTATCTAACGGGCAAAGATGATTTATTTAAGGCAAACTACAACTAGGAGATTTTAGTTGAGCGTAATGAATCGATGCATACAATGTTAGGTGTAAGCAATTTTAATTGCACACTGTGAATATTAACCGCTTTGGAAAGGGAAACAATTAATTTGAGCGTAATGAAGTGATTTGCATATGAAGATCCCCTTGATAAAAAAAAAGATTAATCCCTTTGAGATATCATCCCTTAAAATGAAGTGATTTCAAATCACCCAAAAGTATAAATTATCCCGTAAACTACGACTTGCCCCGTTTGTAAAGCAAAACAATACTATATAGAATCGCAACAAAATTAGCGAAATAAATTATGTCTACGAGCACTACCCTTAATGAGTTCGACTTCATGGAACTCAAGCGTTGTGAAACGTCCACGGTTATTCCAGTGATTGCGCGGTTGACATGCCCAAGTTGATCCTACATAAACCACGCACCCTTTACCACCAACCCTCCATACTCTAATAACGTCAAACCAAAATCCCAGTACGCCGGAATGTCGGGAATCGTGACAGTGCAACGGAAACAACTGTGTATTATAGGAAGCGTACCGGCCGATGTAGTGATCGAAATCCTTTCGAGGGTGGCGTCGTGTTCTATTACAGATCTGTTTAGATGTAGACTGAGGTGAATGTCTACAATCCTGATTACCATTGTCATTGACATTTTTTTTTGAACGTTGTTTGTGTACGTAGATTGTAACACACCAATCCTTTCCGCTGCAGTTGTAAGGACTTCAATCGACTCGGGCGGGAGTCTCTGGTACTCCGCCGTGCGACAGTTGATGTATCCCAGTTCAGATATTTTCGACATCAGGCGGACCGGGAAGCTGCATACGCGTTTTTGGACCTCTGTGTGGCGAGCGGGAACCCCGCTGCTTTACACGTCCAGGGAATGGTGAGTTGAACCATATATGTGCACTCGATTCCCTGAAGAGGTATTCGACTGTGTTATGTCTAATCCCTAAATCGGCTCAAATACGTGCGCAGGATAATTATTTCAGGAGAAACAACGAAATATACAGGATGCGGTGCTTGGAAAGATCGGCACAGCTCGGGAACATCCAATCCTCTTACGTTCTAGGCCTTATCATGTTGTGTTACGAAGCCCTTGGGCAGAAGGAAACGGGTGTTAATCTTATTGGTCACGTGAGGACAGCAACCGGTGCAGACATCGTGCAATGCCGTCTTACGTTGGCGCGCTTCCTACATGACTCGTGGCGTAGCCCTTCACTCCGCACACGATTCAGGCCGATTGCAATGAACCAGTTGCATGATCAAAGGCACGGTATTTGCGGTAGGAGAAACCCTTGGACTAAGGGTGTCTATTTGATGCCTGATGATGACGATGCACGTTCGTGTCTTGCATGCAGTTGTGCATTCGAATCCAAGTTTTTATGTTCTGTGTTGTAACCACTGAACGTGGACTTGGTGAACTTGTATGTAGTTTTTTTCAACATTATTTGCAATGTGGTGAACCCGTCTAGTATGATAATATATGATGTTTTTGTTTACAGCAGTGCATGCAGTTGTGAACCTCATTTGCAAGCGTGCATTGCACAGTTCAATCCATAATTGCTGTTAACAACATCAATTAGGACACTATTCTCCCTTTGTCTGGATCATTCGAGCATGTTGAATATTAGAGTTAGTCGACAAGCCAAACACTAGTGTTTGATTTCCAAAAACTGAAATGAAAACATTCCTCTTTGATAAGTATTTCTAAGGCTAACACATACAAGGATAAGTGTTTGATTTCCAAAAACTGAAACAAATGCATATAGTGATAAGTATTTCTAAGGCTAACACATACAAGGATAAGTGTTTGATTTCCAAAAACTGAAACAAATGCATATAGTGATAAGTATTTCTAAGGCTAACACATTCAAGGATAAGTGTGGGAAATTATTTGCCACCTGTTCACGCCGGATATGAAAGCATCATCGAGCTTATTCGGGAACCTAAGTCTGACTGTCAAACGCATACCAGACGGGTATGCATTGAATCTAAATTTCTGTAATCGTGGAGGCAGTGTGAACAGTATCTCATGTCAGGCCTACGCATAAGCGATATTATCGATGCTGTTAAGAGATGGAGGTTTAATCCAACCGATATTTCAAACAAAGAGCAGTCCCTGGGTATGCATTGCACATGTAGGTGCGTTATTCTCCAATGTCGTAGAATATAGTATCACCTGTTTTAACCTACAAAATAAGCCATAGGGTTTAACTGGATAATGTTTGGTAGGCCTTTGTTTGATGGCTGAAGGCCAGAGGCCCAAAATACGGAGAATGGCATTATTTTAATGTTGAGAGACGCATTAAGTCCCTAAAAATAAAACCCACCAAAAAAAACAACTATAAAAATAACATTATATTAAGGGTGAATGGACGTCTCTCACCAATGTGGGTGATCTACACTCCCCTTGCCGTCAAACCCCTCAAAACAATTAAACACCCATTTCCTTCCTCCGTCTTCCCAATTTCTTCCTACTACTTCCAAATTTATTCCCAATTATTTCTTCCTACTACTTCCAAATTTATTCCCAATTATTTCTTCCTACTACTTCCAAATTTATTCCCAATTTCTTCATCCGAGACCCGAATTTAGATTACACCGCCGGTGAGTTTTAGATTGGTGATGGCTTTAGGTTCGTTATCGTTTAATAATCTGTGACAAATGGCTTTAATTTCGTTACCCTTTTCTTTGATGGTAGGTTTCAAAGACAAATGGAGAACAATAGAGAGGTGTTCAATCACTCGTTCAATCACTCCGGTTAGTGATTACGTTTTGTTTAGGGTTTCTTCATGTTGTTTAGGGTTTCTTGATTTTGTTTAGGGTTTTTTGGAAATTGGAGTTATGCTAATCCTAATGTGTCGTGTGTTTATCGTTGTTGTTAACGACAAATTCAAGTGATAAGAGTGAAAAGAGTCATCCGTCGGCACAGCCGGAGCCATCTGGTGCGGGTTATTCATTCATGCGCACCCTGGATTCCGATTTTGGCGGATATGATACAGAGGTTTCAGTCGGGTGGCAAGGATATGAATCTAACAAAAGTTCCTCTGATTCGGCCACTGATGATGAAGAATAAGATTCGGCCACTCTTAACAGTGATGAAGTAGGAGAGTTGGAAGATTATGAGTCGGACGGACGTGATGTAATCTCCTACTACAATTGTCAAGATGAGAGTGTCTCCGAGTCCGACGGCTCCAAATCCGACGTCGATAACACACCAAAATTCACCGTTACAGTCCGAGCCAACAATCTTATCGGCCACTATGGAATTGTAAGTCATGTGGTAGTCTTTAATTCAGTACATATAATCCAAACACATTACTACTATTATTAATCGAATTTGATTTGTGTTGGCAACTCCTTGTTGCACACTATCCCGACGGATTTTGCAAGACGATTCTTACCTGCAGAGAATAGGAACTGGATCATGCGCAAGAGCATGAGTATGGAACTCAGAACTCAATGTGGACCGTTTCAAGTTTATTACCACTTCAATACGTATAGGGGCGGGTCGCCTCAGTTGGGATACGGATGGATGAAGTTCGCTGCAAAGAACAGTCTTCGAGTGAACGATCGATTGGAGTTCAAGTTGCATAATCCCGCCAGACAAATATACCATGTGCAAATCAAACGGTTGGTTCACTCTACACAATATTAACCTTTTCATTCCAAGTCATTTTGTTATGAAATGTGAATGTTGTTGTAATGTAATGTTCATCACGTTACAATGCATATATCTAGGCTAGATTAAGGTTGAAATTGCTAGGCTAGATAATGTACTTGAAATTGCTAGGCTAGATAATGTACTTGAAATTGCTAGGCTTGATTATGGTTGAAATTGCTGTGATTTCTAATTTGCTATTTCATTTGCTGTCACGTAGGTGAAATTGGAATGGTGCTATGGTGGTGGTGGTTTCGAAGGCTAGGGTTTATAATTGGAATGGTGCTATGGTGGTGGTGGTTTTGAAGGGTTTAAATTTGATTGTCTTCCGATTAACTTTGAAGTACTTTTGAATGAGGCTTGATGATATTTTGTTTTTAATCTTTCATGTGTAAATTGATTGTCTCCAGGCACTCTGAACCGTAGGTTAACCTTTCCTTTCCAAGTAATTTTGTTATGAAATGTGAATGTTGTTGTAATGTAATGTTCATCATGTTACAATGCATATATCTAGGCTTCATCATGGTTGAAATTGCTAGGATAGATTATGGTTGTAATAGCTCCGATTTCTAATTTTCTATTTCACTTGTTGTCACGTAGGTGAAAATGGAATGGGACTGTCCGGCTGTCACTCGTTGCACGTGACACAAAGAAGAAATATGGGATGGTTCCTTAATCACACATTCCCACTGCTAATAGTAACATAGTGAGGATTGTCTTTGCGTTTGGTGAGAAGTAACATGTCATGATGAGATCAACCGTGGTTAATTGAACATGTACAACAAATATACATGAAATGTGGGACAATTTACGCAGAATGAAGTAAACGAAGCAGATAACATCTTGTGTCAAACAAAGTGCTCACAATTATTCAGACTTGGTTTTAAGTAGAATTGGTTTGATTTTTGTGCAATGTTAATTAAAAGTACGGACTTATTAACTACGTCTTCCATATTGTAGCTAGTAGTAACGTCAAATATTTCAATATGCTTGCGTATGTGCTCCTTGATTGAGTTTGTTCAGAGTAAATCAAATTTGTTATGTTTCAAAAGACAAAACAAAATTGAAAAGTAAACTCAAAATTTTGTGCTTGACAAAGAAACATAAGATTGAGTTACTCTCATGGGTGTTCATTATAATTTAAAAAGTCATTTAGAATTCAAGTGCGAAAGCCCATTTAAAAACACACCTATTTGATGTATTCAATTGGCTGTTCTTTTTAAAATTAATACTCCTAAAACAATGAAGCCATAAAAGTTGTTTAAACTAACCAATCTGTGTACTTTAAAGAATAAAAACACGATATAAGAATATAGTTGCATACAATAAACTAAACTAAGTGTCCTTAAAACAAATAAGTTCCATATTGCCCACATAACTTGAAGGGAAAAAGGGAACCTAATTACTGTATTTCATTATTCAAGGGCGTACTTACTTTCAAATTTTGTGGTTGCAATTTCTTCTACCCAACTTTCTGAATGTGTGAGGGTTTTATTCTGTTACTTATACTATGTTTTTCTTTTTGAGTTAAGAAATTCTCCCACTCTCTCCATAGCGGATGCTCAAGCCAGGCCGTATTTACGACCAAAAGAGAATCGAGGGCTAATTTCCGACCAGATTCCCAATCGAAGGCTAATTTCCGTCCAAATTCCCCATCGACGGTCTATTTTTCCTTGTCATTCTGTTGGCAAAACAAACTCCAAGCACCTGGACGACGATGGGGAATGGCAGAGCAGTGCGGCTAGCGAGATGTGAGATAGGTATGTTGCCAGACGAGGTAATCATCGACATCGCTTCGAGGGTGGAATCTTGTTCTCTGAGAGATCTATTCAACTGCAGACAGAGGTAAACCCCCCAAGTGCCTTATATTTGTTTGGTTTCACCTATTGGCCGGACTGTACTCGGTTCATACCACACAGATCCCTTTTGTAGTTGCAAGCTCTTCAATCGATGCGGGCGGGACCCCCTGGTTCTCCGGCAGGCACCAACACAGGACATCTACACGCGACGGTTCGAACTGGAGGAGCACCGGGAAGCCGCGTATGCATTCCTCGAACTGTGTGCGGATAGCGGGAATCCTGGTGCTTTATACGGCCAAGGCTTGGTGAGTCGATCTGTGGTATTGCACAATTTTGTCATGAAATGTTATGGAACATTTGCTTACCCGGGAATGTTGCGACCCATTGCGACCACAGATCAGGTATTTCGGGGGCACAGATGAACCCTACGGTCTAGAGTGCCTGGAGAAATCGGCTTCGCTCGGGCACAACCCAACTGTGTATCTGCTTGGCGTGGTGCTGCTCTGCGTGTCAGAACAGGACCGGACCAGGTCGAGAGGGCGATGAATCTGATCCGTGCCGTCAGGGATTCAGCCGGCGCTGGCATCATGGAGTGCCGTCTCGAATTCGTCCGCTTCTTACACAACACGCCGCCTCTGGCTAGAGTCGCCTCACGGTTCAAATTTCCAAAACGGTTTACGCACCCCGAACCAAGACAGTGTCCGTGCCGTATGCGGAACCCGTTCAGTGTCAGTGTTTTTTTGGTACACGACGCGGTCGATGCAGGATCTTGCCTGCTCTGTCTTTGTGAATTCAAAGCCAAGTTTTTCTGTTCCCTGTTCAACCTACGAAGATGGAGGTTGTACTAGTAGAAAAACAAGTCTTGGTTTGCTGGTACGTGCATTGCCAACATATATCAGTTCATTTGTAACTTATAAAACTGCTTAGTTTGCTGGTAACCTATCAAAGTGCGACTGTAATTTTTTTTTCTTTGGTCGAATGCGTTTGTCAAAAATAATAGTAGTGCTAACCTGACTTGTAATAGTGCAATTAATGCTAAGTAATGGCAGAGCTTTGGTGTACCCATCACTTGAAACAAGTGCAATGTGAAAAGTAAAAGGTGCACTTCAAAATTGTAGTGCGTGCAAATTGAAATCCAGTTCCCACCCCCTGTCACTGTCACCCTTTTGTAAAGAGACGATGATAAATCTACGTCCAGAGATATTATTTCCCTTTTTTTGTACCCTAGAGTTTCAATCTTTCTTTTATTTTAACAAAAGGAAAGATCAAAAAACGAAATCTTGTGTTAACATTAAAATATTTATAAAATCTTTGTGGTTATATATATTTTCAAATTTGTATTAATATTTTTATTATTATAATATATAATTATTCACAAAAATAATAATTTTCGAATTTTTTTTAAAAAAGTTGGCTTGCACGGTATACTGTGTGCAATGCAGGGTATTAGTCCGTGTTTCGGTGTGCTGTCAAGACAGAGTAATAGATCATACACCAATAGACTAGTTTCACTAATCAATTCCAATAGTGTAACCCTCTACTAGTTTCACTAATAGCTACGTAAATCATACGGAGTATTATTTAACAAATGTGGCACAAGTGACATACGAAATGGCTGAATATCTTACAAATACATATCATATGTACTCCGAGGACCAATTGGATTTCATCGACCCCAGCCGAGTGGTATGATACGCTCCATTGGCGACTAAATAATTCGATATCAGGCGCCCTATGATAATACATTTATCAGCCGACTTGTCACATACGTCAGAATACAAGACCAACAAGCGTCTGAACACTTAACAATTGTTAATTAAGATTTCAATATTGTTATTTTTAACCTTTTGTGTTCAATTTTGTGTATAGTTTTTCATTTGTTTATTAATATAGACACATTGTCATCTATACTACTCTTAAAATTGTTCCCAAAGGGGGTCAAATACATGGAGATGCTTTCAATTAGCCCCCCCTTATTTACTTTCTTCCTTACCTCAACATGAAATCTAAAACCCTTGAAGTCTCCCTAATTTAATTCCTTCTTTAATAGATAAAAATAACATCTTTTCTCTTAAATAGAAAATTTGACATTATTTTTATTTCCTAAAGCAAGAATTGGAATAAACATTATAACAAAAAAAATCGATAACAAAACAAAAAGCGAAACAGAAAATAAAATAGATTGATAGAGTATTTAAATGGACACTAAAGTAAAAAGAACATAAATAACATAAAAAAAACTAACTTGTAATACTAATACACCGCCGTTAAATAAAAATATATCATGATATTATTAAGAATTTCGATGATTTATAATACACCATGACATTATTAAGAACTTCTAATATTTTTCTGACATACTTTTCCCCGTCCATCGGACGGGGCAATGTTTTATAGTTTGTTGAATGTTAATTAAAAGTACCGACTTCATAACTTCTCCCTCGTCAATACTTGGTTTGATATTTTGACCGGTATGATTTTTATCATTAATAAAATATACATTAGATGGTAACATCAACATAAAGTAGAATTATATATATATTAAACCTTCGGGGTAGTATTTAAAATGAATAAAATCATAGATTTGTCAGGCATTGTAGAATTCAATAGCAAGGCACGGTTTAATTTAACTATATACCTACTTAAATGTCTGTAATGCTATTTAAAATGAATGTTAATAACAATAAGTATGTAGACATCATATACAAGTTAAACTATTTATCCCATATGCTATATTTTCAACTATGTAACAAACTAAAATGAATGTTATAATAACAATAAGTATGTAGACATCATCTTCAACTATTTATTTTACCCCAGATATGAAATATGAAATTACGTACATGAAAACTTCTTTTTTTTATATATATATATATTTCATACTTGAATCACCTTGATATTATTTTACCAGTAGTTAACAGTTTTTTAGTCTATCTTAAATATTGTGAAGGATATTCTACATAATTTTTATGCCTTATGATTTATATATATAGTTGTATATATATTATATAAAGTCCACATTCACAATTATATACCCACAAAATTTATCCCCTCCCTCAATCCAAATACTTCATATATTGATCTCTTCCCTCCATCAGCTACGCGTACGTACATGATGATAATCTTTTTCCGTTTTTCTACCTGAAGTTAAATTCTATCTACATTAAGATAGTTCGTACTTTTCAAGGATTTGAAGATGAGATCCATGTACGATGATATTGCCAATATTGGTGCGAGCAAATAGACGTGGAAAATTCGATGTCGAATTATTCGCCAGTGGAGCGTATCATACCACTCAGCTGGGATTGATGAAATCCAATTGGTTTTTTGAATATATGAGAATGTACCCTTTTCCAGTCTATTATCCTTAGATATCTAATTAATGATACTATGTAACTAATCAGATAATATGTAATATTATCTATGAAGTCCTCCAAAAGATATGATTACAGTTTATAGATTTTATTTAGCATTATTTCTAATTGTTGAATTCTTAACATTAATTAATTTAGATTATGTATCAGTGTGACTTTATTTAGATTCTGTTTCAACATCGTCTGATCGAAATTTGTTCTCTAAGCGATTAAGTCAGATTAATTTGTATTGACATCATCCGTACATGGTACGGGTCTTCAACTAGTATTGGATTAAACAAGTGGGTTAATGACAAACCCGTTTGAGGTCCAAATAAAACTGTTTGCTATATTCAGTGGCAAGTGTAATCCATACTTCGGTTTGATCTTCGGTCATGTGACCACTCTGAGAAAGGAATAAACTTTATTATTGCGATAGGGTAGGTTTGCACAACGTCCCGTGTGGTATTACATTCAACAATTGCAACCCTGTAATTTGAGCAATACGAACAACGGCTTGCATGCACTACTTATTGAATCAAAATAATAAGTTTCGATTTTGTTGGACCATGATATGTCGTTTTTATTTTATTTGATAAAAATTAGTCATGTTGGGCATGAATGTAATATTTGTAGGCATAATCGCAATATGTTGTAGGCATTTTTGCAAATCTAAAGAAAAAAGGTCATATTTGCATACTGCATATCAAATAGGGGCATTGTCTTGTACTAAATCCCCGCTTTGCAAACTTTCTTTTTTGACATTTAAATAGAAATATTCTTTATCGATTAAGCAAAATTTCATCGACCAGATCCTTTATTGAAGTTCGATGCAAATTGTGTCGAGATCGCTTTGCTTGAAACCTGAAATGCGTTACTATGATTGAATCTGTAGTAGTAAAAACTAATTAAAAGTACGGTGTTCCTAAAATTAAAATGATTTTCTCAGTATTTAGCAGCATAACATAATATATTGTAAGGTGTTATTAGTTAGTGATCAAAAAACTTGGCGTCCTTGAACCGCTGATTTCACCCGACTCGTCATAAAACCCGCAAAGATCAGACCGACTTCACCGGTTGCTCATGACTACCAAACCCAACTTGATACAATGCAATGCTTAATACTGAACCGACTCTACCTCATTCAGAATGCTAGCACAAGATGAACCATTTTAGCAAAGTTCGTAACAATATGATTTTAGGTTACGGTCATTTTAAAATAAATTTTAAATTTACATACAACGAGCCATGCATTGTCAGTGTGAAGCATTTATGAAATACAACTTGAAAAGGACATTGATTCCGAGTTAAGCATTTATGAAATACAAATTTGAAAACAAGTTTGCATAATCTCATTTAATAACGAGCACTCGCAATGGGAGCTTTTAGAAAGGGGTCGATATCGAATGATGGACAGATGAACATTAAATGGCTAAATTGATATTGTTTCGTCGGCTCAAGTCGAAGGGCATTAAATGACCACATGGGATCGATAGTGAAAGATCAATTTTCCTTTCCAGAATAGAGAAACATGACGTATGAGAAAGAGGACGAAACAATGGGACAGGTCACCTAAGAAATGGCTTATTTTATTAGCAACAAGTGCATGTACACACTGTCACACTCACACTCCGCATAAATACCCCCTCTAACTCCCCCTGTTCTCATCACCACTCTCAAAAACCCTAGCCGCAGTCAAACATCTCCCCCTGCGTTTCAACATCAGTCCGGCGGACATCTTCGAGGCTTCATCTTCCACGCCGATCTAACCAATGTATGATTCAATACTTTACAAACACATGCGAGTACTTACATGCAATATCGTCAATGAGTTTTACACTTGATTCATGTCTGTATTTCCAGCCATCATGTCTTCTTCGTCAAGTTCATACGGCGACATTAGCGGGGATGAATTGGAGGAGTTTGAGGATAAGGTGTACCAGAAAATTGTGTCGACCAAGATCAAGGTCGTCAAGCGTAACGGAGCCCTCACCTGCCCCTTCTGTCGCGGCAAGAAGAAGCACATCTGGCCGTTGCCGGACCTCCTCCAGCATGCAAGGGACATTGGACACCGCGGCAATGCGACGGAGAAAAAAAGGGCCCGCCACCGAGCGCTCCACAAGTGGCTGGAGACCGACTACAATGGCTAATCCCATCGCCACTTTCCAGCGGGTGTCTTCTTCAAATGGGTTGTCTTCCGATCGATCCACGCGTAGGCTTAATATTTATGAAAGTTGTTTGTTTCCTGTGTATGGCGGCAGCCGGCTGTGGCATGACATTTTCGTTCCTTGTGGTTTTTTTGTTTGAAGCTGTTTGTCTTTAGTTTCCTTAATGGGTGACGGCTTGTCGGCGTCGTTTAGGTGTAAGGGCCATGGCACAAAGCGAAGCAAATCCTCTGTTACGAATTTGTTGATGAGAAGCACGAGAAAAGTCTCTCTAATAATGAAGAATCAACCAGGGAATAAGAACACTACGAAACACAAAAGACGGAATTGAAAGACAATGAATTAAAGGACATGAATTGAAAGACGAGAATTGAATTGAATTGAAAAACAACTAAGATAGCAATGGGACGCCAATTAGCCTTGGGAGAGTACATACTCTCGGCCATATCCTCGCCGATTTATTTACATTCTGGTGCCCATCTTTATTGTAGGACGGAACTGCGCGGGAATCACCCGGTCCATTTCGACCCAGTTTCAGAATGAACGGAACAGTGCTTGCGAGAACTGAAAGGCGTGGTTTTCTGCACAATAGAAACCAAATTGAGTGTGCCCCCCAGGAAATTTTCCGCACATTTGAAATTAGATTAAATTATTTATAAAATATGTGGTGATAAAACATTGTTTCGGGTGAATATATACGAGTCTTCAACTAATTTCACTTTAATACGTATGCATAGTGAAGGAAGGACTAATCTTTGGCATAATGTGGTAGTTTCAATTACATGGCTGAGCATCGGCTCAATTCCGAAATTCAGGAATTTCGCCTAATGTGGGGGCTCTCTGGCTCTCTACCTTTGTTCCTACCCAATTAATATACACTAGCGGTACCCGTCGTGCCATGCATGACTATTGCTCATGTAGTCACGTTTCACATTTTAAACTAATTTTTTGTTATAATTAGAATATTAATGAATAGACATATAATTGTAAATTTTATTATATAAAAATTATATTTTTTCCTAAACAATAAAGATGTTACTTTTTAACCAAACAATTAACGTACCCTGAGCCATGACGGTATTACTCCTAATGTGGTATTTAACGAATTAGGGCCACAATGTCACTGTACGTGGACAACTATGCTATGGGATACTATCATGATAGTATTGGTATTCAACAGTCATATTTCAAACGTAGATTGTATAGATAGATATAATTTAGATACTTTATAAATATAGATATTATTTTGATAGATTATTGATATATCTGATATATCAATATATGGTAATTAGAAGATACATATGAGAATTTTTTAATTAACATGGGGTGGAGCCAGAATTAACGTGGAGGCTTGAAATTCTCCGGCTTTAATATATAGTAGATAGACTCGACAAAATATAACAATGTTAGTATATATTACGTTCAATCTCTTCTTTTTTTTTCGAACCGTACGTTCACTCTCACGTTGTTCAATAAACATATTTTCATGCAACCAAAAAAATAATAAATTTATTTTTTAGATTTTTAGATCAAAAACAAATATATTGACTTCAAGCAAAAACACAAAATTGAACATATTTTGAGGAAAGGGGCGGTTACTAAATAACTGATCACCATTCGACAAAAATTAAAAAACTGATCACCCTATATATATACATGTACCCTTTAGAGGATAGAAGGTGTTAGTTCTACTCGCTGTAACAAGAATAGGGTGAGATTAGAAACGTATAGGAAGCCGCTGCAATCAAAGACCGATCGAACATGGATCGAGGTTAGTGCTTCGATCTCACCTTGGATGGAAATGGGTTTAAATGAATAGATTTTAAGATCCGAATCTGGGCTGATTTCTCGGTTACAAATCGATTCAATTTTATCAAATCTTTATCGTGTAGGGAGATAGTCGGGAGCATATGAAACAAACTATTAAATTAAGCAAGGTTTGTGTTGCTTTCAAAATTGTTATGGGAGTTGGAAAATTAATCCCAGAGATTTGAACAAAATATAGGTGTGTGTTTGGTTAAACAAGGTTTGACTCAAAAACACGCAATTTTAAATTCCTCCATATCATAGGAATTGCATGCAAAAACATAGGGAGTGGTTTAAGGCTATAATTGTAAGTTTATTCAAATTCCTACAAACTGCCCTTTGTGCACCAAACAAAACACACTACTCCGTACATGTTTGTATTCCTGTGAAATTAAACAATCGACCATTTTAATTCCCCATGAATTGTAATTCCAGGGAGTTAAACGTACATGAGATTTAAATTTATAGGAATTGTACTTCCTACATCCATCCAAACATATTGGGCAACGTGTATTTTTTTGACAAAATTATTTTCTAAATAAATTATGAAAAGAGAGAAAAGCATGCGTTGGTAAAGATTTACTAACCTTCTGTTCCTCCCTTATTTCTCCCTTATTATAAACGATTTTTAAATTATGTGCACAAAGGGCACACAATGAGCAGCTAATAATGGAAGACCGTATTATAAAAAACAAACACCTAGGGTTTCATTGCACTGTATACCAGTATGTTCAATGCACGGTATTTGTAAACACGGTGAGCTGTCAATATATGACTGCTTGATGACATTTATTGCCATTTCAAAGATCGACCACTCGGCCCCAAAACCAGTTCCTCTCTCCCACTCCCTGTTCACGATCATTCAATCCCCCAACACCAGTTTCTCTCACCCAACATATAGAAGTCTGTCTTGATGGATCGCTTTGATGTTTTAGATGCAACAGGAGCCGGTGACGACGACCTAGAGCCGCCCTCTCTCTAGGCGGAAATAGATTTAACCTCGAAAACACAAAAGTGCATGTTACGGATTAAGAACGCCGAGCGTCAACTGAGGAAGCTACATAGCGAGCAAGATGAAGTGAAGAAACGTGGGTGGAACTTGGGGAGATCAGAGATGCTATTGGAGATGAACTATCCAAGAATATATACGAAGGCGCCAGGATCATCGAGCGGCCCCTCATCTTCCGATCCAGGTTTTCCACTAGACATAAACCTCATGCTCTTTTATCGAATTGGGTGGAACTAAAATATTATGTCCATTCTGATCGATATATTATTTCGTTCAAATATGTGTGTATGTATCCAGTACCATCCGACGTCGTCGGACAATTGCAGGCGAGCGCCGCTGGCGGGCCTTGGGTCGGAACACCGCCACCCCCACCGAATTGGAGGCGGACCTACGAGGATCTCCATGGGGTGTACGAGTCCCTTGAGGAAAGGGTGTCCCGTCTGAAGTCCAGATTGCCCTATTGGGAGGCCCAGGTAGCCAGTACTGAGCTACAGGTGGTGGCCACCATGGAAGTGAAAACGAAGATGGAGGACTACTATAGGCGTCGCGGACGCATCGAGGTGATGAGGGCAAGCAAGAAGGATGGTTTGGAGGAAGAAGAAGCCACCCTGTTGGCTGAGTACCCGGAGTCGCCCCGCATGCCTCCCCTGGCGTTCCCTAATCCCGGTCATTAAGCTGTGTCTACTCTTCATTACACAATATATACAATGCTCGTGTATGAACTTAATGCTACTTTCGTGTATGATGAACTTGATGGTTCTTTTACTGTACCATGGTCATATTGATAGGTCTTCCGGTACCAACATAGATATTAAGTAAGAGCGTATTACCTTTCCCTGTAAAGCGATCTCGGGGTAGAGGAAGAAGATGGATTCCAGGTTGAACTTGGAAAGTCGGAAGAGAGTACCATAGAGGACTACCTTGAGTATTTTTTCTTATATAGTACTCGAGGACGACGACGATGACTCTTCGTGTTTTGCACGGTATACTGTGTGCAATGCATGGTATTAGTCCATGTTTCGGTGTGCTGGCAAGACAGAGTAATAAATCATACACTAATAGAGTAGTTTCTCTAATCAATTCCAATAGTGTAACCCTCTACTAGTTTCACTAATAGCTACGTAAATCATACGGAGTATTATTTAACAACTTTGGCACAAGTGACATACGAAATGGCTATATATCTTACAAATACATATCATATGTACTCCGAGGACCAATTGGATTTCATCGACCCCAGCCGAGTGGTATGATACGCTCCAGTGGCGAATAAGTCGACATCAAATTTGACAAATTCCGTTCGCTCGCCATCAATACTGGCAATATCGTCGTACATGGATCCCATTTTCAAAGCCTTCATAACCACAGGATAATCTTAACATAAAATACACTTTAAAATGAATTAATCACTTAAAGTAAAACAATTCTTTTGACATTTGATGTATATGAACATGGTACGATTTAAAGTGTATTTTTGCCTATCATATTAGCACAGTGTACTATAGTTAAATGCACAGTGTACATGGACAACTGCTTCACATAACGGTTTAGAAAATTGCAACCGTTGGGCATGGACCCCTCAAATTGCAACATATATATCCCCTTTATAGGTGTCGATCACATCACTTAAACTCCCAACTTCTTCATCCTCCTTCCTAATTTCTTCCCACTTTCTTCTTCGGTACACTCTCGCTCATCGGAGTCCGATAAAATAGTTCACCGCCGGTTAGTTTTGTATCGCTTCGTGCAATGTAACTGTAATACAATTCCGTATATGCTTTGACATGCTAAACTAATATGGAAGTTTAATTTCAAGACTAATTTCAAGCAAATGTGGAATCACTCCATGTCGTTTCGTCATAACCTTATCGTCTGTTTGAATTACGAACTAGATGTTTTAGATTTGTGATGGCTTTGTTGTCTATAGAAACCAATCGTGATTGTTGAGTTTTTGTGTATTAAACCAGCGTACCCTGTTCTTTGATGGTAGGTCTCAGCGACACATGGAGAACTATCGAGAGGTTTTCAATCACTCGGGAACTGAACCCGGTTCGTGATTACATTTTGTTTAGGGTTTCTTGACTTATACGTTGTGGTTAGCCTAATGTTTTGTACGTTTGTCGGTGTTGTTAACCCTAGGTTCAAGTGATAACAGTGAATGGTCGGCATGGACGGATTCGTCGGACGAAGCTTCTTCATTCATGCACGCCATGGAACAAGATTTTGGCGGCTATGACAGCGTGGATTCCTTCGGGTCGCCAGGAAAAGATTCTCCAGAAAGTTCCTCTGATGACGACTCTGATGCTGAAGAAGAAGATGCCGAGGAATCTGAGGCAATCTCAGACGGCGGTTGTCAAGATGAGAGTGCTAGTGCCTCCGATTCCAAGGACAAACAAGCCGACGTCTATGACAGAGCAAAGTTCACCGTTGAAGTCCAAAGCCGAAATCTTGTTGGCAACAATGGAATTGTAAGTCATGTGATAATCAGTAATTGGGTATATATTAATCCACTAACTAGGTATTAGTAGATACGGAGTATTGGATTTGTTATTCATGGTACAAATTATCTTGTATATATCTTAGGAGATAAGATTTTGCATTCCTCTACATTATGTATCTGTGTACACCGGAAATATCCAAGCAAAATGTTCTCAATATTCTCCAGTCTCTCTAATTTACATCCACACGGAGTGATAGGAACCTTTTTTGTTCGAGATAAGATTTTGTATTCCTCCATATATATTATGTATCTTTGTACACCGGAAATATCTAAGCAAAGTGTCCTCGGATGTGTTCCGGTCTCTCTCATTTACATCCGCATTACCCTCTGTTTGGAAGGAGGGATTGAGAAGGATAATGGGGGATGGGAAGGGAAGGGAAAATTAATTAGGTGTTTGGGTGAATTAATAAAAAGGATTTGAGAGGAAGTGTCCGGAAAGGGAAGGAAAATTATACGGGAATGGAGAGGAAAGTGGATTCCCCCAAAATTGAGGGGATTTGGGTGGATTGTGAAACATGATTTAATTTAAAAGAAAAAGATCAAAATGTTTTAATTTTTTTTGACCTGATTTCCTTTCCTTCCCTCTCCTACACAAACAACATACGTAAAATCAATTCCTTTACTTTCCCTTCCTTCCAAACAATATTTATTAAAATTCCTATACTTTCCTTTACTTTCTCTTCTCTTCCCCTATCATCCTTTCTCGTACTTTCCCTTTGTAAACCCCCATCCAAACAGGGGGTTAGTATTATTAATATTCGAGTTTGATTAGGGTTGTTATATTAATGAGTGACTTGATACTCTTGGTTGCAGGTTATCCCTTCCGATTTTGCAAGACGATTCTTACCTGAGAAGACCACAAAGGCCAGGACCATGACACTGAAAACTGATAATGGTTCTTCCGAAGTTGAATACCGATGGTTCAAGAGGTTTAAACGATGGGCTTGTGAGATGGGCTGCGGATGGAGAAGGTTCGCTGAAAAGAACAACCTTCGAGTGAAGGATCGATTGGAGTTCACGTTGCATCATCCCTTCAGACAGATCTACCATGTGCAGATCAAAAGGTTAGTTCACGCTAGAGCATATTAACCTTTTTCATTTAAACTAATATATTCATGACATGTGAATGTTGTTTAGTGTAATGTTCATCAATAACCAATGCATATATCTAGGCTTGATTATTCTTGGAAATACTCTGATCTCTATTTCATTTGTTGTCACGTAGGTGAAAAGGGAATGGTGATGTGGTGATGGTTTTGGTATATTGCCTAGACCAATATGATTGTTTTCTGTAAATTTCACGTAGGTTTGAAGGGTTTTGTTGTTTGTAACATCAGGATGACTTAGTTTAAGTGATTGAATTGACAATATGTTTCATTTAATTTGTGGATTGTAGTTTTGCATGTGTGATTCATTGGGTAGTGATGACATCGCGATCTATGCGCACCAAGGTTTGTGTAATTGATATGGAAATTTGGCTTGCAGTGTATATTACGTGCAATGCATGATGTTAGTTCGTGTTTCGGTGTGCAAAAGGTACAGAGTAAATCATACACCGTTTGCCATATTTAGTGGCAAGTGCAATCCATACTTCGGTTTGGTCGAAATATCAAAAAAGCATGCAAAAGCCAAATCATTCACACTCTTCAAAAATAAATGGGTCTTTTGAGCACACACTAAACTAGATGACAAGAGCAACCCATGACAACACAACAACAGAGTCCATTTTATCATAGATGTTACAATGCGGTAAAAAATAGATGACAACTTACACCATAACAACGTGATGACAACTCAAACATCAACAACTGGATGACACCTTAAACAACATGCAACAACCGGATGACAAGTTAAATAATAACAACAACGACAACTGGATGACAAGTTCAACAACTGAACATAAGCTGATCTTAATTGACATTTCATGGTGGAGACCCTGGTGGCGTTATTGGTGGCGTTGGTGGAGCACCTTCTGGACGGGGAATACCAGCTGCTCTTTGTTCTGCCCTTAACCTTCTGTAATGTTGAACCGTCCTACGAACCCATGTTCGATACCCAGGTGCCCCTCTTGGTGGCCTGACCATAGCATGAAGCTCGGAGTTATTTGTTAGACCAATCTGCACAACAAGAGGAGACGGTTTAGCACAAAATTGTAGATAACAAGCATTTTGGTCGCAGGTTATGACAAGGTCATGTATAACCTCTCGAGCTGTTAGAGTTCTGTTTGGATCCCGAAGCACTTGATTGTTGAAGAAGAATTTCAAATTCGCAGGGTCAATGCCTTCATATCGGCAGTATGCATCAACTAGCTGGCAGAGTCGGGTCTCCACCCTCGTTGTACTGTTGTGTAATGCTGTGTCATAAATTTAGTGACCATGCATGCATCTGAACTATGCATCTGACCATGCACCTCAACTATAAATTTATTGACCATGCATCTCAACTACTAATACATATTATCAACTCCTCTACACTTCTTCATCGTCCCCACCCTCGTTGTCCTCACACCGAGCATCCAGCGGTATTTTTCCTCCAAGGTAACATGCAGCTGGACTCTTGTTAATTAACAATAGTTTGGGTGTGTTTTTATGAAATTCACTTACATGTTAACTCCATCTCATTCATTACCATGCAGATGCCACCGTCAAACATACCGTGGAGTGTCGAGGAAAACCGAATCCTGTTGCAAGTGTACAGAGATGAGCAAAGGAGGGCGTATCCCGAGGAGTTCCCTCAGTGGTAGCCTGTGGCCGTCGCCTACAGGGAGCAGACAGCACATGCTTTGAAAGTGAGGGTCTTGATGAATCGGCTGGAGTACAATCGGACCTTGTGGCGTTTGTGGCGGGCGTTTCGCCGCGCTGGTGAGTTCCTCGACGAACCGATACCATAGGACCCAGTCTCCGGTGTGGTACAAGCTGATGCTGCATGGTGGGAGCAAATGCTCGAGGTGCGGTGGAGCTTTTGTTGATGATGATGATCGCGACCAGGCCGTTATCTGAAGGTTAATTAACGACTTCAATTGTTTGATGTTTCAGGTGGAACCCCGGTTTGCACGGTTAAGGGAATATGCAGTTGACGGGGAAACAAGTATGATGTGGGACCTGATTTGGGGCGAGGTCCCGGATGTCAACGCGGAGGAGCCTGGGCCAAGCATGGCGACAACCGTAGATGATTCTGGCCCACTCGACCCTGACATCGACGATAATTAGGCTTGTGTATATTTCATTTATGTTCATGCTCAATATCTGGAATGTGCTCTTGCTCGCACTGAACATTGTTGTCGTATGTTTTGCATCTTCTTGTAATTGGAATGTGCTCTGATGTTGCCCTTTTCCGTTCGTATTAATGTTGGATTCAGCGTGCTTTCTTGCCACATTGCCACTTTACTTGTCACAAATGTTTAAAGTAATTGGTAAAGTAATTGCCCAAATTGTATGTTTGGTCCCTCCTTTCTCGTGCGTTGGAATTCTTTGGGGCATTCACTTCGTCAACCATGGCCTCCGATGCAAGTGCTCCCGATCCCGCCGCGCCACAACTCGCGGATTTGGCGGCTTCCGTCGCCGAGTTGCGCGACATGATATTGGGCGTCAACCATGGCCTCGAAACCCTCAACAATTAGGTGGAGGTCTACCACCTTCGCACCGATAACGTCATCAACATGCTGAGGGGCTGGAACCCCGCGAACGAACCGGGCGGCACAAACCCTAATCGGGCCGAGACGTCCGCGCAGTCGGCCAAAAATGCGGGTAACCCTAATCGGGCGTCGCATCTTCACGTTACAAATTTGGGAGATTGATAGGGACACGTCTAGCGAGCCAGAGGCGGTCAGGAGACCAAAGAGGAGTCGGCGTCGCCCCAGTCGTTATGAAAATTGATGTGCTATTATTATGTTTATTTTGCCTTTACTTTACTTTATTATAACCCAGTGGAGTTCCCCTCCCGGGGAATCTGGGGGGTCAGGATGGGGGCACCCCTGGCTTACGCAAAGGCGGTGCGCCCGAAAAGTCTCTCGGAACTAGAGCAAAGTCTCTCTCGTGCGTCCTTTCTCGTGCGCTGGAATTCGCGCCCACACCGGTCGCGGTTCGCCCCTTGAGCAACAAGGGTCGGATATATGTTGGGAACCCCGAAGGTTTGTCTTTCGAAAACCAGATGATTAGGTCAATTTTTTTTAGCATCTGCACTATATGCACATTTCATTTCTTCAGAATATATCTATCTTTTTTGGTCGAATCATTTCTTCAAAGTATGGAACGCTGTGTTTGAATTGTATTCTCTTTATTGTGATCATATGGAATGCGTAGACATGGCAATGGGTCAGGTTTCGGGTGGATGGACCATTTCCAAACCCGGCCCGTAATACAATTTTCCTCACCCGAACCCAACCCGACCCGTTAGTATGGATCACCCAAACCCAATCCACCCGATATTGTCGGGTGGGTCAGGTGAAATTTTGGGTGGTATGTACCTAATATATACTTGGCTTTTAATTTTTTCAATGTCAACGGTTAAATATTACATGAAAATTTCATGATCTCATTTATCATCTATATTAATCAAACTTGAATCATAAATAAAATCTAATATTCAATATATATCATACTCCGTGGTTTTTTTTTTGACATATTTTAATTAGAAAAAAATAAATATATTTTATTTTTAAAACATAACTAATTTAATGAGTAAAGGTCACAAAGTAAGAAATATACATATAAAAATATTAAAACGGGTTATCCGGTTGGGTTACGGGTCGGTTTATGTGTGGATGGACCTTAAACCGTACCCGACCCGACCCATCACCTGCATCACCCAAAACCCGACTTTGACCTGTCTTTCTCCGGGTTTTCACCCGTTTATTCGGGTCGGACCAAGCGGGTACCCATAAAGTAATTATGACTACGGAGTAGTATATATATGAACACTTCATGTCATCAGGTCATGTTTACAACAGTGTATATGGAGTGCTGTTGACTGCTTTCTTGCCACATTGAATTAGGCACCGTCTGTTTCGACCTGCGATTGCCCAAAAAGATGACTTATCCAATCCTGCGATTAAATGGATTTTTTTAGCTGTTGTTGACTTACTTTTGCTGCATTGGAAATTAACACTGCCCGTGGAAAAGTGTTGTCTAGTGGTGCAATAGTATGAAGGGATGGACAGTGGCTTGGCTGCTGCATGGTCAGACAGCATGGCAATGCCCAAGGAAAAGCAGCCCTTAAACGTTAATGCCTAGTCTGCTGCATGGTCAGACTCCATTAATGCCCGACATTTATGGAGGTATAGAGTTCAAGTAGCTTGGAGAGGTCCAGTCATATTCATATCATTTTTATTTCCGTCAAGTAGTCAGTCCGATTGTTTGATGATCTTCCTATGTATAATTACATAGCCCGATATAATAACACTAATTTGTTCGTTTCAAACTGTGTTTCGTTACTTTCGTATGTAGATGGCGGCAAGGGAGCGTTCGACGTACAACACAGAGGATAACAAGATCTTGCTCAGATTGTATGGAGAAATGATGGAAAGGGCAAGAGTGGAACGTAGGTGGACATCATGGAGCGAGTTGGCTGGTTTGTTCGAGCAAAGAGCTGGGCGCAGGATGCCTCCCGTTGCATTGAGGTATAGGGTGAACTACAATAAGCTGGTCTGGAGCAGGTGGAGGGACTTCAAAAACCTCGGAGGTCAAGTCGCGTGGAACTCAACAACAGGCCAAATAAGTGGTGATGAGGCGTGGTGGACGTCCATGAAACAGGTTACCTATTTTTGGTAATTACTGTCAACATTGGATGATAAATATCATATTTGTCGTGTGTGACCTGACGTATGTTTCTGCAGCGCTGTGCTGGAAGTGAATTATTTCGCCGGCATGGGGTTAACGCAGAAGTGGACGAGTTGTGGGAGGAGTTGTTCGGCGTGCAGGAGCTGCGTGCGCGGGAGCTGTGGAACCAAGCAATGGTTTTAGCAAACGCTCTGGCGGCCGCAGACGACGACCCTGATCGGCAGCCCTATGCAGCTGATGGTGGACATGGAAATGGATGGGCCTAGAAGCACGTTCACTTTGTTTCCTTTGTTATGGATTATTGCTGTTATGTGTATTTCTATTATGTCATGGATGGATTATTGCTATTATGTTGATTGTACCCTGTGAACTCTTATGAATTGTGTGCGGGGTGTGTTCCCTCAGTTGTTGAACTAGACGACTATCTTTATGGTCCTGAGCTGTTGTATATGAACTATTGTGATGATCTTCATTTGAGTTAATGCGGAATGTCATTTTGTTACTGAAAACTTTCATATTTGTTGCAATGCGCCGGGTCTGAGGTTCGATGAGGGAGGGTAGCCCTATACATGCACTCCCTTTTCTATGACTGTGCGTTGCACAGCCATAGTTTACGCCCCTGCAAATTATTATTTACGTAGGATTGTCTTTTTCTGCGTTTAAATTAGGATTTAATACGATGAAATCTATATGTGTTACCAAAATCGGGCTTATCTCTTATACGGAGTACGTACGTCACGTTGCATTTGAAGTCATATAATTTTTCCGGAATAATTTGCATTTGAAGTCATATAATTTTTCCGGAATAAGATCTTGTGGTGGTATGCGATGACAAAGAAATCACCAATATATAATTCACGTGTTGAGCTAAAATTGGACGCTTTTGATTTTCAACTGCAAGGCCAAACTATTGGAATAATATTATTAAATTTCATTTCAAACTAAATTTTTTATAACATTATTAAATTTTACTTCAAAAAATAGCATTATAATAATGGTGTGAACCTTTACATGATGAAGTTATCAATTTCCAAAAACTAGTGGTGAACCTGTCCATGATGAAAATGATGCTAATGTTGCTCCAGAATATTAGTTTATGCTTACTATAAATTTGAATTCAATTCGTCTTATCTTGTTGTTTATGTTTTCGCATTTCGCTTTGTAGTACTCCGTACTGTTTTTCCCGGTTTTAAATCTATTTCCAAGTCTGTTTTTGATGAGATTATTAAGACTATCCAACTGAAAACTTGATTTATACCTTTTACTAACTAAATGACAACTTTTGGGAGGGAAATATACAAAAATAAATATAGCTGAAACCAAAAATTATTTCAAATTAAACTATATACGCACACTCTCCTAACTACGAATTGTACACTCGTACACTATGAATTGCATATTCTTTAGTACGAATTGCACAGTCGTACTATGAAATGCACACTTATATATAGCAAAGTGAAATGAGTCCATCATCTACATCATCCATTAATTACCGTTTCTTGTACACATCTACACGTTAACCTTCTTACTCTCCATTGCTTGAATGAGAACATGATTGAACATGAACCATTTGTATAGTGCATGATTGGAGGTAAATTGTACAAGGTGAATTATTCACCTTCTTCACCCCCTTGTTTCCATGCTTAAATCATGGAAATTTACCTAGGTTTTTACCTCACATTTCTCCTATGAAAGAAGGTCACCTACCATTGTAAAACTTGCACCAATGTAAAGTAGAGTAAGAAACTAACTTTTAAAGTTCTTACTCTCGCTCTCTCCCTTCTAATAATCAAAGTATTTCAAAATAGATTGGGTAGGACCGAAGTGGCCTGAATGATTGCAATCTTAAAACTGAAACTGGGCCTGTGTAAATTACTGGCCCAGTTCCTTCCAATTATAATCTACCTCGCAATTACAATATAAAATACTGGCCCAGTAAGAAATTCATGGTTGCTTAAAACGGGGGTTGCATGTAAGAGGGGGCCGATGAACAGCCGGAGATTCGTCCATTCGAGCTCAAATTTTGAAATTCCGTCTACCGCGAAATCTGACAGATTTCCCTTCACGAACCATCGGATCAGCTTTAGTGGTAGTATTCCTTTCGCTTTAGTGACGGTGTATATTCGCGTTAGATGTATTTTCCCTAACGGCAGGCCTCTGTTCCGTAGCAGGAGGGTCTTATTCCATTCGACGACGACCACTCAGTAGGTCCAAACCCTAACCCCGTTGGTCGATTTCATCCAATGGCCCCAGCGAGAGCGAAAGCAGCCCAGCCTGAGGCAGGTATGTATTCAACGCCTGCCGATTTTGTTTTCATTGTGTCCTAGCTGAACGTCATGCACAGTGATTGGCCGATTTAGGGATTTAGGGGGTGGGGGGGGGGATTAGAGCATCTCCAACAGCTTCCCCATTTCTCAAATAAATGGAGAGTATTAGGGTTAGAGCATCCTATTCTCCAATAGAGATGGAGAAGAAAATGAGGTAGTCATACGTTCGAATTTACGAGCTAGGTTTTCATTCTCCAAAATTAAATTCTTCCAATATTTCAATACAAACTTCACATATATAGTATTTGATCTTTTATGTTTTAATATATAATTAAATATGTATTGGAGTTTAAGCATTAAATTTCTAGAGATTTTGAACTTTAATTCTCCATTTTGGAGAAATTTTAGAGACTCTGTTGGAGATGCTCTTAGATCAGAGAACTTGGATGAGATCATTCATGTAGAAAATAGATGGACATGGTAGTTTATGCGGGAAAAGGTTAAAAATTTATTGGATTGCACACTAAAGGATATCATTTGCATGTTGCGTTGCCAGTGAGACGCTACTCGAAGCGGAACCGAGGCGAACCTGCAACCGATCCGACTTCATTACCTAGGAGAACATCAGCTCGTGGCAGTGAACCTGCAACCGATCCCACTTCATCACCCAGGCGAACATCGGCCGGAGCGAGTGAACCTGCAACCGATCCCACTTCATCCCCCAAGCGAACATCAGCCGGTACCAGTGAACCTGCAACCGATCCCACTTCATTACATGAGCCTGGTTTGCTACAGGAAGGCAATGAGAAAACCAAACCACGTACGAGGCTCAAACATTTGGCTCGCAGACATGCGAGTACACAAAACCCATCTGGGGAGCAATCTATCAGACAAGCACCAACCACGACCCAACCAACCAGGACCGAGTCCCCCACTCACGATCAAACCCAAGATGGGGAAGCGACTAATGCAGTTGCAATTACTACAGAGTCAACCGACGTACACGCTTCGCCACGGACTCAAACGGTGGAGGTTGTTCCTGAGCCATCGCCGGATAAATCCTGCGAGCAGCAGCCGGTGCCACGGCCTATTGTCCCGCAGATGGATTCTCAGAATCCACCTGCGGGACGACAGGCGGTGCCAGCATCGAATGGAGCGCCTGCACCTACGAGGGACTTGCCTGCCGGAGAGCGTAAAGCCCGACCTGGGCAATCACAGGGTACATCCGCAGACCCAGCCATTTTGCCAGAAACCACTGATGCAATAACAGATGGGACAGAGACCACTGCGTCAGACTCCTCCACGCATAGTGCAGAGCATGGTCATCCTCCAAGGCCAAGAATACATCGAACAGATCTGGCAAATTTGAAAAAAGTGCACGCCACGCTCCAGTCCAGGGGCAGTCCAAAAACATTTGCACAAACCATAGAACGCCTCACGCTTGACCAGCAGGAAGCTTTGCGGCGTTGTGGTTTTGAGTGCTTCTTGCATTGGAAGGTTAAGTCTTACCAAGTGTACCTTGCACACTGGGTTGTGGAGCACTTTGATGCTGCCACACTGTCAATTGTCAAGGACAGTTCGAAGAGCGTCAAGTTATCTACCGAACACGTGCGGATCTGTACGGGATTTCCCCAGGGAAGAACAAAACTCAACCTCGCCAACATAACGCAGTCCAGGAAACTGTATCATGCGTTTAGACTCCAATTCGAGGAGCCCAATGCGACTGTGACTCCTGCATCGCTGTCAAGGCACATAATGCGGACTAAGAGTGAATCCGGCCCGTTGTTCATCAGGAACCTGATGCTATTGTTCAACAACACGGTGATGGGAGACTGCTCCGCGAACGGTGCCTTGAGCATGGGTCTGCTACCCATACTGCAGAATGTTGATGAAATACAGCAATGCAACTGGTGTGAATACCTACTGAATAGACTGGTGGATGCTAGAAAGAATTGGAGCCCCGGAGGTTCAACCAGATTCAGGGGACCTGCGCTTTATCTTATTGTAAGTGAACTTCTGCTTAAAAGTTCAAAGATGCACTTCCACAACTGTGTTTTCCCCTTTACTCATGCATTCTTCAATCGTTTTGTTGTACCTAGTTGGCCTACCTGGACCGCTTTGCTGCCAGGGATGCATCCCTCGACCCACCCATGCGACTGTATCCCATCGTTAAGGGTTGGACAACAGGCATGGTTACGGCGAGGGAAACAGAAGAGCTAGAGGTGGGCTTTGGGGAAGGGGTACTCCGGGAGCCACCTCAACTCGATGGGGTCCCACCCGACGCAGGAGAGCCTGATCAAGGTTCAGCGAATGAGCAGCAGGAGCATGGTGTTGGAGACACTGGGCATGTGATGGGGACAAAGCGTCAACGTGCACTACATTTGCTCAACAGCATCAAGGTTTTGGGCCGGGCCTTGCATGAAGACCAATGTCAGGGTGGGGAAGAAACGGCAACAACATCTTTGCAAATCGCTGATGCTTTAGCGTCTGTTTTCCATGAACTATGTAGCACCCACAGAACCTTTGGGAAGTTGGTGACGGATCCTGAGCATTTAAACAACGTGATACGTACTGCAAAAGAGCAACTGAGAGCCATCCGACAAGACTGTAGTAAACCTCCGGAAGATGAGCTAGAATTAATCGAAGAAACCACAAGGGAAGAAGATGAGGATTGCAGGGACCAAGTTTGCATAGAAACGGCAACGGAGGAAGTAGATGATAAACAGGACGAAGAGGAGGAAGCGGCTGGAGAGGGGGGGCAGAGTGTACCAGGGGAGGTAGAGGGTGGAGACAAAAGGATGAAGGCGCGGGAGAAGAGAAGGAGGAGCATCCGGCTGACGACTCAAAGAGGAGACAAGGGAGAGGATGAGCAAAAGGATGAAGATGGAGGGGAGGGAGAGGGTGGAGACAAGGGAGAGGAGGAGCAGAAGGATGAAGATGGAGGGGACGGAGAGGGTGGAGACAAGGGAGAGGAGGAGCAGAAGGATGAAGATGGAGGGCAGAGGAAGAGGAGGAAAAGGATTAAGACAACAGGAGACAAGGGAGAGGATGGAGGGCAGAGGAGGAGCACAAGGCTGATGAAGAAAAAAGGAGACAAGGGAGAGGAGCATAAAGCACACACCGGTGAGGGTGAGGATGGAATGGACGTCGACCAGCCCACAACCGTCACGCAAAAGCCACGGGTATAACGGTTTGCACCTTGATTCTTAGTCGTCCTTCATTAGGAAACTAGCACTCTCACCATGTAATTTGATATTGCACGAGATTTAGTAATCTGCACGTCTTGTGAATATTGCACACCATTTAGGTCTACGAATTGCAAATTGCACGTCCTTCATTCATGTCATGTTGTATTAGATCAATTACACGGGTTGTGAACTGGAAATTGCACGCCCTTGCTTTACTTCATTTTATATACAAGGTGAAATGAACGGTGTCTGTTCTGCATATTCCACGTACACTCTGAAATGCTGCACAATGCAGTATGTGCAAATTCCACGACTTATGGTCATGCGGTATAAGGTTATGAGTTCTTATTTCAGGAGGCCCAGGACCAATGTTGGGCAGATGTTATCAGTGTGGCCCGCCAGAATGCCGATGATACTGTACGTGTGCCGCCGAAATATGCTACTTCTGTACGAGATCCACCAAGATCGTTTAAGGAATAAAGGAGGGAGTTCATTCGATTCTCCCAACGACCAACCCTTGAAGAAGAAAGAATGTTCAAATCTGCATCTACTAGAAATGAGCGGACTCGGTAAGGCTTCACTTTGGTCAATAAAATATCGCCACTGCCGATCTGTGTATTACATTTAACACCTCACCGGATCCCCCATTGTTTGTTACATAATGAAGCGATAAGGCCGTATTCATGAATAAAGATCATAGGATTACTCGGACTCGCCCGGATCTCTACTCCCTTACGCGAGGTGTACATATCATACAACAGAAGGTTTTGGAAACCTTTGTTCTTGTCTTGAATCACAGGGAAAAGAGTGTCTTAAAGTACCCAAGGAGATTCTTTGCATCCCATGTAGTTGTATGTACAATTTAATTTAATGTCGAGTCTAACAAGTCCTAAGCTCATCGCTCCTCATGCATGGAGCTTACTTTGGTCTACCTGGTTCTTATTTCCAGACAAACATAGCAATGGACGACATGCATAAGACACCTGCGTTGGAGCCCAGTTTTAACGAACAAATGCAGCGTGAGCTAAAGCAGCTTGGCATAACTGCTGCTCACGTAGACTTGGTACGTACGCATCTCCTACAACGAGTTCCGTTAGTGCTCCCTAAAAAAAACTTTGCTACTTGATGAACCTACTTTTAATGTGCATTTCTTTTTTTTTTGCATTCCTGTGAGTTTTCTCTAATCGCACGTACCATTGTTACCAACAGTGGTGTTTCCCCTTTTACATGGTCAACGAGCTGTACCTTGTGTCCATAAATATCGGGCACCCTAGGATCGACTTGATTGACTCTGGTTGTGGACGTACTGCTTTTGCCTAGATGCTTGGATATGCTGCTCGGGTGGTTAGTTCATATTTTGTAGTAGAACTTAAGACGCTTTATAATCTTCATGGTTTGAAGTCCTGTGCCTCATGAACTTTTTGGCTACATATTGCAGGGAGAGTTGCTGGCCACATTCTACAGTAGCTTGGGTCACAAGGACATGTCTGCCCTGCTCAAAAACATCATACATTTAGACCGTATCCAACTGCCATGGACAAACCCCCCGATATTTGCCAGTCGCCCTTTAAGCGATGACCAACGTTCAATTTTGCACATGTACTGATGTCTCTCATTTTAGTAGTGTTTTATAGGTCATTTTCCTTTGTGAATATGTGTCTTTTTTGCTTCTTTTCTTCTGTGTTATGTCCCTTTTTAGCTTAGATTCCGATTTTCTATGAGATTCGGAGACTATGCGCGTTTTGTGTGTTTTATAGGCATTTCGGAGCAAACATCATGGAGATTGGAGCATGGAAACATGGAGGAATTCAAGGATGAAAAAGGAGCCAAAATGGAGCTAACAATGCATGGAAATAAGCCTCAAGTGAAGACGAAGAGAATGGCGAAAGAATCGAGTCAATCGGAGCTAAAACGAGAGAGAACGGAGCGAAACAAGCTGAAAAATGCCTTAGGACCGAGGTACCCAGCATGTCGGGCCCGAGGTACTATGTTGGCCCGAGGTGGTGGCCCGAGGTGTAGCATGTCGGGCCCGAGGTACTATGTTGGCCCGAGGTGTGGCAAGTCGGGCCCGAGGTCTCTTAAAGATGTGTCCTTGGACCGGGTTGAAGCAAGTCGGGCCCGAGGTTCTCCGTGTCGATCCATGTCGGTCGTGGCTCCGGATTCCTTTCGTTTTGGGATTTTCTTATTAATTCCCATAATTATATTTTCTTCCTTGGAGGTCAAGGAGTCTAGAAGCCTTGGAGAGCAAGGAGTTCTAGAAGCCTTGGAGGTCAAGGAGAAGCCTTAGAGCCCAAGGAGTTTAGAGGAGTAATCTAGTCTTTGTAGTAGGGGGAATAATCTCTATTTAAACCCTTGTAATCTCTCATTTGAGGGGAGATCGAAGATCACATACACTTTGGGAGAGAGTAGAGAGGGACGTTTAAGAGGGTAGAAGGAAGAAGGGGGTGAACTCTTCTCCAAGGGAGGGAAAGAACCCAAGATCTAGAGGAGGATTTGGGTGAATTCCTTTCCTTGGAGAGGAAAGAAACCCTTAGGCTTGGAGCGGGAGTAGAGATTGTAAGAATTCTTCCTTTGTTTAATTCAAGTTTGCTTTAGCTTTGATTTGGTGTTTGTTGATTGTGGATTTGACTTGCATGAATCATGATTTATCTTTGGTCTTTGATGATTGCTAGTTTGAATTCCATGATTAGTGAGTAGATAGCTTGATCTTAGGGTAGGGGGCGAAAACCCCAACTCAATTGCATGTGCTTGAACCAATTTCATGACTTGATTGCCTTGATCCATGTCTATTTACCCTATGGGCAAGATCCTTTGTTGAAAGCTTAGGAAAGTCGGTTCGAAGGGATGAAGAGAGGATCTCTTGATCCCGCGGTCGAGTAGGAGTAGATAGAGAGTCAATTGGCTTGAATGAATGCGAAAGCCTAGTTCCTTGTGATTAATGGCATGATTGGATTGGATTTGTTGATCTATGTCTAAGGCGAAAGTCTCTAGTTCATTGGTCTATATGATAGCATGTAAAGTTGATGTTGGTATGAACCCCTAGCCCTAGGATCTCCTTAGCATAGCTTGTTTCTCCCCTCTCTTTTGCATTGATTGTTGCGTCGAGCCCGAGTCCCCTAACCTCGAGCCCGACTTTGTTTGTGCCTAGCTACCTCGGTCCCGAGATTGACAACTTCGGTCCCGAGTTGCTTCGCGTGTCTTCTCTCCCATTGTGTTTGTGTTAGACAATCAACCGTTCAAACGCGCATGAAATAATTCCCTGTGATCGACCTCGACCACCGTACTACAACGGGGTTGTGATACAAATATTTTTTGTTGATTGACCCGGGGCCCTATCCTTAGAATTGGTATAGCACATCGGGCCTGTCATCATGTACCACCTGCATACGTACATGGGAACTGGACTGGATGACTGGGGATATCAGTTGGGTGACCCGGATTACATGGAGCTGGGCCCGATAGATGTCAGCCCGTAGTTGGAGAAGCTGAGACGTGTTTACACGGCCATGATATTATCCTCCGACGCAAACGAAGCACGTCCCGACAGTTGGAGAGCCTAAGACGTGTTTACATGGCCATGAAATATACTATCCTCCGGCGTATACTTGTAAACGTTGAGACCTATAGTCACAACATGGAGACCCTTGCACTGTAATACTGTATGCATTTCTTATTTATGTAACTAACATTTGGGATGCACATCCCAATTAACCATATAGACATCACAAACAGTTTATTTGTTCGAATATTTATTCAACGTTTCTTAGAATGTGAGAACGAGAGAGAAAAAGAATTGAGAAAGGGAATTTTCCATTGAATGAAAAATCTGTTACACACTAGACCTGCTATTTATAGCAGCTTTTAACTAACCGGTTTTCACTAAACCCGGTTTACAATCACTAGTGCTAACATCCCCCCTCAAGTTGGAGGTTGATTCTAAAGGAATCAATCCCAACTTGTCTATGAACTTACAATGAATAGAACTAGGTAAAGCTTTGGTCATTACATCAGCTAACTGCTCTGTAGTTGGTACATGAATAAGAGTTGGGATTAAGCCTTCTAACAATTTTGCTCTAACAAAATGGCAGTCTAGTTCTATATGTTTGGTTCTCTCATGGAAAACCGTATTCTTTGCTATGTATATTGCAGCTTGGGAATCACATCAAGCTCATGAAGCAAGCGACTAAGCCAGGCAAGCTCTGCTGTAACACGTCTCATAGACCTATATTCTGCTTCAGCTGAAGAAAGAGAGACTGTTACCTGCTTTTTAGACTTCCATGAAAGTGGAGCTCCTCCCAAAGCAATGTAAATCCACTGACAGAGCGCCTAGTAGTTGGGCAAGAGGCCCAGTCTGAATCACAAAATGCTTGCCCTTGAAAAATCAGTACTAGAAGACAGAAGTAACCCCACAGTAGACGTGCCTTGCAAGTACTGAAGAGTATGGAGAGTTGCATTCCAATGTGTAGAAGAAGGAGATAGCATAAACTGACACAAATACTGAACTGTAAAAGCCAAGTCTGGCCTTGTATTTACCAGAATACTTAACTTTCCTACCAATTGCCTGTATGGTGTAGGATCTTGTAATAATTTTTCTGTTTCTGCTCTTAACTTCAAAGAACTGCCATTTGCTGTTCTCATTGAATCAGTGACAACAATGCCTTTGTCAGTAATTCAGCTTCCCTAAATCCTTGATACTGAATTTAGCATGCAGAAAACTTGTAATACTCTGAATTTCAGACTCACAATCCCCAGTGATCAAGATATCATCAACATATATCACCAAGAATGCTGTGCTAGTAGATGTCTTCTTATGAAACAAAGAATAGTCATTAAGGGATTGGCTGAAACCTTGAGAAATAAGTACGAGCTGTACATAGCTTGCTACATCACAATTGTATATCTTACGTTCAGATCAAAAGTAGTATATCTTCCGTTTCAATTGCACACCATAACAACATTAAAGCACGGTGCTTGCACCCCCATAGCAAAAATATAATCGAACCGTCCCTTTCTATCATCTGCAGCAGACGGAAATGGCAGCTCAGATGCAACCATAAACTGGAAATACGGTTTCGGCTACATCAGTTCTTGGGTTTTCTCTATCGTTGCCATAAACTTAAAATTAGGTTTCGACTACATCAGTTTCGAAATCGAAGCCGGTTTTCGTACTGATCTTTCACCGGGAACATAGTTAAACTTGTTTTTGACCGCGGATTTGCCGTCGCACAAATACAACCGGCAAAACGCACCAACTGGGGTTAGCCGGCGATATCAAAACCCAGGTCGGAGTCGGATGCAAACAGACACTGTGTATTTACTCACAGGGGCAGAAGGGGAAAGTTGCATTTACTTTCTAAAATTTCAAAATTCGAAATATCTCCTGCTCACGGCCATTTTCTTGATTTCCTTTTTTCCCCTTAAAAACGCACACGTGTCGAGCATCGGACGGCTGGGTGTAAGATTGAATCTTACACCATGTGTAAGCGTAGCAGCAAGCTTGAAATGGTTGCTCGAGGGTTTTGTTAATTTGGAATCTTCCCTTCTTTTGTGGTTGTTTAGCAATCGGATTGTATTAGCTTGATTTTGTCCATAAAATTTTCATTTTGTTATTATTTTTTTATACAGGAAAGAGATTAGGCTAGACTCATCGAAATGAAACCTATCCTAGAGCATCCTTGCGGATGAGGTCCCAGAGGACTGGATCAGAGTCCAACGAAGAGGAAGACACGCGACGAAAAGAGTCAGCAATCAAGTCAGCCACCAAATTGACCTCCCTATAGACATACCCAATGCTCCAGCTCGGAAACCGACCTATAAGCAACTGGATATCAGCGTGCATGAGCTCCACCTCCCACGGACAACTCCAATCACCCAATACATTCTTCACTACCTGCAAGATGTCACCTTCAATCACCAAGCGGGGAATACCAAGTCGAATGACCTCCACACTCCCCTACCGAAGAGCAAAATCTTCGGAAAAAATTACTGACCGACTTTTAATGAAGCCGCCATCCATCGACATTGCGCCCCCCCCCCCCCAAGAATTCCTAATAATAAAGCCAAAAGAAGACATACAATTATAATTAATGGCCCCGTCGAAACTAAGTTTGAAACAATTTTCTTGGGGTTTTGTCCATTTGGCACTTCCCCTAATTTTCCGGGTGTTTGCACCCCTACATGTCCTAGATTTGGGCATCTAATGCTCCCTTCTAGTTAACCATCTGTTTCAAAGCGAATTCCAACGTTGCTTTCGAGTTTATTTGGGGTCTGTTTTCATTGTCGAAGATGCTCTTGTTTCTAAAGAACCATGTACTCCACTAGATGCAAATCATGGACTCTAGTTGTGGTTTGGTGAGTAGCACCCGGATTTCGTCCATAACCTCAAAGGGTTTTCGTCGTCCGTGTTAATCTCTCTAAGTTTGTGGGCTATCTCAAAGTTTAACATGTCTAAAGCTTTTTTAATGTGATTGCACTCAATGAAGAGGTGGGCGGTGTCTTCATTCGGGGAGTCACAAAAATTGCAACCTTAAGGAACCATAATATGGTTTGCCGCGAGTCTAGTCTTGGTTGGTAGCCCGTTACGGCATATTTCCACATGAATTCTTTTAGTTGGGTGGGATATGTAGTTTCCAAATCCAGTCAAGGTTGATCTTAGGACTTCTTTTTTCCTCTTGAATCCAATTCATTGGCCTATCGGTTAAGTTGTTCAAGGGGAAGAAATTTTTTTCTATTTCATCAACAACTTCTGGGTCAAGGGCCTCTCTTAACTTATCAAGATCCCATGTTCTATCAAGCTTAATATAATTACAAACTTTTTCATCCTCATCCATGTTATTTAGGCGATTTGATCTGGGGTTAAGTTGCTTTATTATGGTCCATGAATCATTCCAGAATCGAATAGTTTTCTGATGCGATCCCTTCCCTTACTCCCAAGGAAGAGGAAGACGCCATGACAATGCGTTCGGACGGACCCATTACTCGAGCTCGTGCTAAGGCCATCGCTCAAGCAACGGCGTCCTTTGTATGGCGAGCCTCTCAGTCCTTTAGCTTAGTCCCTGAAGAACCACCAACATGGGTGCTGAGCGTCCTTAAAGCCAATCCTGAGGAAGGGGCCCTGGCGTCCCTACCAGCACCCTAGAAGTCCCTATCTCTAGAGGATGCATGCTGCCAAGGACAATCCTAGGGACTGCACCAGGGCGTCCCAACAATTCCAGCAGCTTCCCTTCCAGCGTCCTCAGCATTAGAATCCCTCAGCTCATGAGCAGAGTCCTCAGCAGAGTCTTCAGCAGAGTCCTCAGCTCTTGAGCAGAGTCCTCAACAGAGTCCCTCAGCTCTTGAGTAGTGTCCTCAACAGAGTCCTTCAACAGAGTCCTCAGCTCTTTAGCAGAGTCCTCAACAGAGTCCCTAAGACTCGTTTGCTTAGTCCTTGTCTTTCCTTTTCCTATCTAGCTAATGGATAAGTATTACCTTTTGTAGTAGAGACAAGAATATTAGGTCAGATTAGTTGTCTGGTCATTTATAGTATGCATAGGGTATTGGGCCAAGACTTGCATGTTTTAGGCCCAGCCCATAAATGCTAGGGTTTCCTTTTGTTCCCTAAGAGCCTCCACTATATAAGGAGCTCTCCTCTCTTGTAATCTTCACGTTTGCAATCAATGAGTTTTGGCTTGAATAGAGTGATATCTCTTCCCCAAAACCGTGAACGTCAATCCTTCTATCCCTCTTCTCCGACACCCTCATTTCCCCGACCTCCGGTCGTTTCCTCGTTTGACGGCGAGTTCTTCCACCCGTCGAGTCCTTACCACCGTCCCTATCTCCGCCACCAGCGTCCCTACCAAATCCTACCATCGTCCCTACCAGCGTCCCTACCATCGTCCCTCTATCAGCGTCTCTTCCACAGCTACCAAAGTCCCTACCGCAGCTACCAAAGTCCCTACCGCAGCTACCAGCTTCCCTACCACCACTACCACCTTCCCTATCTCAGCTTCCACCTTCCCTATCTCAGCTTCCGCGTCCTTATGTTTCCCTCAATAGTCGGATAAGGCCCAACTCGTAACCTAGATCCTTTACCAAGCGAGTCCTTCTTGGAGTCCCTGGAAGGCGAACGCATCAACTGGTATCAGAGCCGAGGTTACGTAAGCCTTTTTATTCGAACTATTGCATATCACACTTGCTTCCCTATGTGTTCCTTGAATCCGTCCTTATAAAAATCCAAAAAAAAAATTTTTTTTAGCCTAACCTTGGTAGTAGAACAAGTTTTTACTACCATAGTCCTTACCAAAAAAAAAAAAAAAAATTTTACACCCATTTACAATTGCAGTCCTTACATGTTTGGTGATTTCGATTACTTGTTGCATATTGGTTTCAGTCGTGCTTAGGTTAGTAACCTATTTGTGCTACTTGCGTCCCTCAAAGGACTCTCCTTCGGTTAATAACCGCATTCAAAAAAAAAAAAAGCAAAAGAAGTCCAAATAGAAAGCCAAAATAAGGCAACTATTTTGGATTCAAGAGAGTCCCAAGACACACCCAACTTGAGGACGGCCTCCTCAACAAAGAAGCAGTCCTCAGCACTTAGCACGTCAATATTGTTGCTTGTAATTGCATTGATCCTTGCGTGTTTAAGTTGCATTGTGTAGCCTTTTGCCGCCTCTCGCACATAAAGCCTTCCTTGACCTTTGTGTGTGCATAGTCCGTCTAAAGAGCCGTTTCTAGTGCTTGTACTTGTTGACTCTTGTTCGACTTTACTCGCCATGGACTCTAATGTTATGATAGGGAACCCATCCGACGAGGCTAACAATGGAAATAATCCACCCCAAGTCCTCACCCAAGAACTCTCAAACGAGGACCTCAACCCTTCCCAACTCACACAAGAACAACAAGAAATTGCAGAGTTGAGATGTCGGCTTACAAATATGGAGTCCCTTCTCCAAGCCCAAGCGACAGCTCGGTTTCCTCTAGTGAACGCCCCACCTCAAGTCCTTCACTCCAGATCTCAAGGACTAGCCATAAGCCTCTCTGACCAAGCTGGCCCAAGTCAGCCGAACGGTCAAACCTCTCACCAAGTGCTTCCTAACAGGACGTCCTCAAGGGGCGCCCATCAACCACACCGTCTCCACTCCACCATTGAGCCCCGCCGTCCTCAAGGCCAAGTCTTGCGGAGTGACCCTCATGCCTACGATGCTTCCTCAGGCCATGAGTCCGAAGGCCCAGGTATGTCTCCTGCCTCTTTTCGCTTTAATGATTGTTATGACCCAAGGATAGCTCATCGCCAAGCACCGACCCCTCGGCGTCCTCAACCGCGTCCCCAAGACCAAGGTACCGAGGAACGGGGACGCTAATTGAACAATAGGCGTGACCAACGCTATGATGAGCACCCCTTACGACGGACACAACGGCATGAAAGGCGCATGGCACAAGGAAGGGCGCCGTCCCTACCTCCAGCACAGGCGTCCTTAGGCCAATCGTCCGATAGTCCAATTTGGGAAGACGAGTTTGATGACTTCGATGATGAAAAATATGAAGACTCGGGCTTACCCAACCCTCACAACTTCCCACCTTTGGGTGATCCACCTGAATTGGACGACCGTCCCGCGGACTGGATTCCCCCGGCTCAGCCTTTAGAACGTCGCCATGAAGAAGTCCCTAGGAGGGACGGACGCCATGATGCCAACCGACGCCACGAGCTTTCCCGTCGACACCAAGGTGAACGGCACAGTAATGCCCCTAGAGCGATACCACCAAGACCTTGGAGTCCCATTGATCGCGGTTTTGACTTGCGTGAAGACCGTGGGGACTATGACCAGCCAGCTCCAAACCGCCATGAGGTCAAAGTCCGAATTGAACTCTTTGAAGGACATTATGATGCAGCTGCCTTCCTTGAGTGGATAGCCGTCACAGCGCACTCTTTGCGCTATTGCCGGACGCCTCCCCATGAATGGGTCCATTTAGCTACACTCCATTTTCGTGGTCAAGCACGAGTGTGGTGGCAATGCTTTGTGGACAACCGTTTAAGGCTAGACAAAACACCGGTCACCACTTGGGATCAACTTGTGTACGTCATGACCCAAAAGTATGTTCCTAAGGACTATAAGAACCAGATGAGGATGGACATTGCAACACTTCGCCAAGGAAGCATGACTCCCATAGAGTTCTTCTCTATGTTGGAGGATATATATTACAAGGCCGGCATTTCAGTTGCCCCCTCCACCTTGAAAACAAGGTTCACTTCTAGGTAGAATCAATCCCTTCGGCATCAACTCGAAATCTTACCCATCACAGATTTGAACAACTTGATGCATACGGCCATGACCATCTATAAGAACCAACAAGAGTTGCGTTCTTACCAATCTCGGCCAAATAGGTATGCTTCCTCTAACTCTCATCCTTATGCTTCCACTAACTCATCTCCTAGTATGCAAGGACAAGGTTCGTCTTCAAAGCACACCCCATCCCAACGTCCTTCCCAACCACATGGAACAAACTCCACAGGCCGTCCTCAACAAGGGCGTCCATCCCAGCAAGGGACTCCACATGAGCGTTCTCGGGACATGGAGTGTTTCTCTTGTGGCGGACGAGGACACTATCAAAAGGACTGCCCCAACAAAAAGAAAGTGTTGTTCTCCACAACCACAGGGGGTTATGAGTCCTTAGATGAGGAAGAAGTCCCACCAGAGCCATTATATGAGGACTCCTATGCTGTTCCACAAGAGGAAGAGTTTGATTGTGCCCCAGCACCAGTGGACTCCAGCCAATGCCTCGGGTTGGTTGCTAGGAAGGCACTCATTTTGAAAGGATCCTTACAAGAACGTGAAAATCTCTTCCACACTCGCGCTTTGGTTGGTTCCACCAACCTTAGTGTGATTGTTGACTCCGGGAGTTGCACCAACCTTGTCAATTAAATGGTAGTCAAACACCTTAACTTGGAAACAACTCCCCACCCTGCCACTTATGGACTCAATGGTTGAACTCTACAGGTACCCAAATCACTCACCAATGCATGATCACCTTTTCCATTGGTCCTTACACGGACACCTTACTTTGTGATGTCGTTGCTATGGACGTCACACACTTGTTGTTGGGACGCCCATGGGCCTTCGACCGGCGCGTACTTCATGATGGCTTCTTGAACACTTATGTGTTCACGTACCACGGGAAGCGCGTCAAACTCTTACCCATGTTGCCTAGTGAAATATTGCAAGATCAGGTACAACGTGACCGAGCTAAGGGAATTGAAGAAGAACGGGCGCGCAAGGAACGCAACTCGGCCAACACCTCGGATGCAAAGCCGTCCCTATTTGATGGCCAACAACAGCGTCCCAAAGCCGTCCCCAAAAGGAGTCCCTCGGACCAAGCGTCCCTCACACCCAAAACAAGCGCGTCCCTTCAAGGCACGGTTGAACCCCGTGGGTTGGTCACACGGCCGTCCCCATCTCAACCGTCACTTTCAGGACGTGCCCATTGCCTCTTGATGGTGCCGATGTTCCTCACATCTTCTAGCACAGTCCCTAATGATCTGGCCATCCTTAGCGCAGTGGCTTCCCTTCTAGAGGACTTCAAGGACGTCTTCCCTGATGACCTTCCCCAAGGCCTTCCACCACTACGTGGAAGCATCAAATCGACTTGATGCCCGGGGCCTCGCTACCAAATAGAGCTACTTACAAAGCTAGCCCAGATGAAACCAAGGAACTCCAAAAGCAAGTGCAAGAACTCCTTGAGCATGGCTATGTAAGAGAGTCCCTAAGTCCTTGTGTCGTGCCCGTCATTCTAGTCCCTAAAAAGGATGGCTCCTGGCGCATGTGTATGGACTGCCGTGCAATCAACAACATCACCATCGAATACCGGCATCCAATTCCTAGGCTCGATGATATGTTGGACGAGCTCCATGGTGCCACCTTGTTCACCAAAATAGACTTGAAGAGTGGCTACCACCAAATCCGCATGAAGGAAGGCGATGAATGGAAGACAGCCTTCAAGACAAAATTTGGTCTCTATGAGTGGCTCGTCATGCCCTTTGGTCTCACCAACGCCCCAAGCACCTTTATGAGACTCATGAACCATGTCCTTAGGGACTTCATTGGTAAGTTCCTTGTGGTCTACTTTTATGATATCTTGATTTATTCAATGAATCTCAATGACCACACGGAACACATTAAGTTAGTATTGGCACGCTTACACCGTTAAAGACTCTTTTCCAACTTGGCTAAGTGTACCTTTTGCAAGCCTTCCACTGTCTTCCTTGGATTTGTGGTCTCTAGTGTTGGTTTACAAGTGGACGAGGAAAAGATCAAGGCTATCAAGGACTGGCCTACTCCAAAGAGTGCAACGGAAGTCCGCTCCTTCTTAGGTTTCGCCGGTTTCTACCGCCGTTTTGTCCATCACTTCAGCGTCCTTGCTGCCCCAT
This sequence comes from Polygonum maritimum, assembly GCA_963924305.1. Classification (NCBI taxonomy): domain Eukaryota; kingdom Viridiplantae; phylum Streptophyta; class Magnoliopsida; order Caryophyllales; family Polygonaceae; genus Polygonum; species Polygonum maritimum. The sequence continues at coordinate 26,768,926 of OZ002732.1, read as the reverse complement.
TGCACGCCTTGACCAAGAAAGGCACAATCATAGAATGGAAGCAACATCATGAACAGGCGTTCCAAAGCCTTAAGGACTCCCTCTATAATGCTCCACTCCTCCAGCTCCCGGACTTCACTAAGCCCTTTGAGATCGAGTGTGACGCATCAAATGTTGGCATAGGCGGCGTCCTCCACTAAGAACGCAAGCCAATTGCCTACTATAGTGAGAAGCTCACTGGAGCTCAGTTGAACTAGCCCACGTACGACAAAGAGTTATATGCTCTAATCAGAGTCCTCAAGACTTGGCAACACTACTTGTGGCCTCGAGAGTTCATCATCCATAGTGACCACGCGGCGTTGTCTTATCTCAAGAGCCAAGCACACCTCAATAGAAGACATGCACGCTGGGTCGAGTTCTTGGAGACATTCCCCTATGTCGTCCATCACAAGAAAGGTAAGGAGAATGTGGTTGCGGATGCCCTTTCTTGCAGGTACACCCTCCTTTCTTCTCTTCAAGTTCGCTTACCTGGCTTTTCCATGTTAAAGGAGCTTTATGCTTTGGACTCATTCTTTGGTCCAATCATGGAAAAGGCCACGCCTTCTCATGCCATTGATGGCTACTTTCTAGATGAAGGGTACTTATTCAAGGCTGGGAAGCTATGCATCCCTAAGTCTTCTATAAGGACTCTTTTGATAAAAGAAGCGCATGAGGGCCGTGGTCATTTTGGCGTTAATAAAACCCTTGCTGCTTTGCGTGAACACTTATTTTGGCCTCACATGGCTCATCATGTCACGAAGTATTGCAAGAGTTGTATCACTTGCCAAAAGGCAAAGTTGACTAGCCATAATCATGGACTTTACTCTCCCTTGCCTATACCACATGCTCCGTGGGAAGACCTTTCAATGGACTTCATCACGGGACTGCCTAGGTCCAAGAGGGGTAAGGACTCCATCTTTGTAGTAGTGTGTCGTTTCTCAAAAATGGCCCATTTCATTGCATGTACAACGACGAACAATGCAACGGACGTGGCTTGTTTGTTCTTTGAACACGTAGTGAAGTACCATGGCATCCCCCGCACAATCATAAGTGATAGGGACGCCAAGTTTGTGGGACATTTTTTGAGAACACTTTGGGGAAAGTTAGGCACCAAACTACTATTCTCTACTTCCTTCCATCCCCAAACCGATGGCCAGACGGAGGTCACCAATCGGACCTTAGGCTCACTCCTTCGAGTGATGCTTAAGAACAACCCACACCAGTGGGAGGACTTACTCTCTACTGTAGAATTTTGCTATAACAGGTCCAAACACTCGGCGCACGCCATGAGTCCCTTCGAGGTTATCTACGGGTGTAATCGATGAGGCCAACCATGCTGAGTACATCAAGAAGCTGCACATGAGGACGCAGGAACGCCTTCAGCATCGTGCCCAACAATATGCCAACCAACATAACAAGTGACGCCAACAGCTCATCTTTGAGCCTGGGGACTTGGTTTGGCTCCACTTGCGCAAGAGTCGCTTCCCTTCAGCCGGAAGACAAAGCTCCACCACCGATGGGACGGTCCCTTTCGCGTCCTTGAGCGGATTGGACCAAATGCTTACAAGCTTGAGCTGCCAGATTCCTATGGGGCTGTCCATGCCACTTTCAATGTCGCGGACTTGTCTCCATACGTGGAACATGAAGATGAACACCTTTTGGAGGAAGCGGGGACGCTTCCCACTCAAGGGGGGGAGGATGATGCGATCCCTTCCCTTACTCCCAAGGAAGAGGAAGACGCCATTACAGTGCGTTCGGACGGACCCATTACTCGAGCTCGTGCTAAGGCCATCGCTCAAGCAACGACGTCCTTTGTATGGCGAGCCTCTCAGTCCTTTAGCTTAGTCCCTGAAGAACAACCTACATGGGTGCTGAGAGTCCTTAAAGCCAATCCTGAGGAAGGGGCCCTGGCGTCCCTACCAGCACCCTAGAAGTCCCTATCTCTAGAGGATGCCTGCTGCCAAGGACAATCCTAGGGACTGCACCAGGGCATCCCAACAATTCCAGCAGCTTCCTTTCCAGCGTCCTCAGCATTAGATTCCCTCAGCTTAGAAGCTGAGTCCTCAGCAAAGTCTTCAGCAGAGTCCTCAACAAAGTCCCTCAGCTCTTGAGCAGAGTCCTCAGTAGAGTCCTTCGGCAGAGTCCTTTAGTAGAGTCCTCAGCTCTTGAGCAGAGTCCTCAGCCGAGTCCCTAAGACTCGTTTGCTTAGTCCTTTTCTTTCCTTTTCCTATCTAACTAATGAATAAGTATTACCTTTTGTAGTAGAGACAAGAATATTAGGTCAGATTATTTGTCTGGTCATTTATAGTATGCATAGGGTATTGGGCCAAGACTTGCATGTTTTAGGCCCAGCCCATAAATGCTAGGGTTTCCTTTTGTTCCCTAAGAGCCTCCACTATATAAGGAGCTCTCCACTCTTGTAATCTTCACGTTTGCAATCAATGAGTTTTGGCTTGAATCGAGTGATATCTCTTCCCCAAAACCGTGAACGTCAATCCTTTTATCCCTCTTCTCCGACGCCCTCATTTCCCCGACCTTCGGTCGTTTCCTCGTTCGACTGCGAGTTCTTCCACCTCGTTCGACCACCGTCCCTATCTCCGCCACCAACGTCCCTACCACATCATACCAGCGTCCCTACCATCGTCCCTACCAGTGTCCCTACCATCGTCCCTCTATCAACGTCCCTTCCACAGCTACCAGAGTCCCTACCGCAACTACCAGAGTCCCTACCTCAGCTACCAGCTTCCCTACCACGACTACCACCTTCCCTAACTCAGCTTCCGCGTCCTTATGTTTCCCTCAATAGTCGGATAAGGCCCAACTCGTAACCTAGATCCCTGGCCAAGCGAGTCCTTCTTGGAGTCCCTAGAAGGCGAACGCATCATTTTCCCATCGCCAACTTGCCAAGAAAGACCTGTGAGGAAGTGATCTTTAAGGCTCCTGAGCTTCGTCCATTGTCATGAGGCATTACATTGTTTTTTTATAGTTCCATAGGTTCTTTGTCTTAAGATACTTTTCGTTAACTATTTAAACCCATTGGTTTTCTTGTTCAACTATAATTTTTCATAGTAGTTTCATTTGGAGTGCTTGATTCATCTCTTCTGTTTTGGCGATTCCAAGTCCCCCATGCTGAGTTGGGCGACAAATGGAGTCCCAACTAATCAATGGTTTGTAGCCACTCTATTTATTCCAACAAACTTATTTATCTTATCGAGGTCATCGTGAATGGCTGTGGGTAGATAGAATGATTGCATCAAGTTTTTTTTGGTCGAAATTGCATCAGGTTGTTTGGTTGAGTTGACCAGTTTGACTTGATAAGGATTTTTCTTCCTTCTTGAGATAGTGTGTTGGCTTTCCACTTGGGGAGTTGGTCTCTAGTCCAATTTGTTAGTGAGTTGAATGTATGTTCGGTTACTCTTTCATTAATCAGCGGGCACCCCAAATATTTGTCCAACGTCGTAGTATTAGTTATGTGTAAGGTTGTTTGATGTGGTATTTGGTCTGATAGTTAATATTTCTAGTTGTTTGGAATGCTGATTTATGAAAGTTAGCCTTCTGACCAGAGGCTTTACAATAGTCATCAATAATGTTTTTGACATTTTCACTGGCTTGCTGGCTTGCTTTGGCCCATTGTTAACTATAACCGAAAATGAAGCCGTCTCAACACATTCTCGGATCCAGGCAATGAACTTTGGATTGAACCCAAAATTTTCTAAACATGAGCCAGAAATTCCCAGATAATGCGGTCATAGGCCTTCTCTATGTCTAGCTTGATGGCTAACCATCCCCCTTTTCCTTTCTTCTTCCGAAAGGAGTGAAGTATTTCATGGGTTGTAAGAGTATTGTCGTGGATGCTTCGGTTTTCTACAAATGCCGATTGCAATGGGTTTATGAGCTTTCCATAACTTTTCTTAGTCTAGTTGTCAGTATTTTCGATATAATATTGTATATAGTGTTACATAAGCTGATCAGTCTGTAATGGTTTGTTGATGTCGAGTTTTCGCATTTTGGAAGTGGAGTGATGAATGTGTGGTTGACCTGCTTCTGTAGTTTCCTAGAGTGAAAAACGCTTTTCACAGCTTTAATAACGTCCGACCCTACAATATGCTAGTACTTTTTGTAGAAATTAAACTTGCAGTCATACCATCCGGGCCAAGCGACTTGTCTTCCTCGATGTCGAAAACTGCAGTTCTAATTTCTGCGTTGGTTACTTGATTTGTTAGCACGTTGTTGTCTTCCACTGTTATTCCCTTTATGAGGCTATGTTGGGACGATGTTAAGGACGGTATTACTTAACATCGTATCAACAATAATCATCCCTAAGGGCTCGTTTGGTTTTTTTAGGGGGAAAGGAAATGATTAAGGTATGTATCTAGACATTATTTAGTTTATGGTTCATTGATAAAAAAAAGGATAGCCATTACCTTTCTTCCACTTTTCATGCAAAATTTGAGCAACTTCTCCCCCCGTCCTCAACATGGGGCAATTATATCACTCATACTCCTCTAACCATTACCCCTCTCCTTCCATTTTTCATCCAAAAGTTAGAAGATCATCGTCATTTTCTATACAAATTTGTTTCCCTTCCATAACTTTTATACCAAACGCCACCTAAGTATTGATGATGACAAACTCAACTTTGATCTAATGTGTTTGTCCAAGTTATATCCTAGGAACTTACAAGGACGCTCATCATGCAAAAAGGACAACAAGTGAACTGCAGTCCCTAAGGAGTGGGGACACAGAGACTTATAAGAAAGAACAAGAATGCTTTTCTATGAAGATAAGAACGTAGTCCTTAACATGCAGGAACACACTTCAAAGTTCAAAGACAGGCTGTCGACAAAGATGACATCACCAAACAAGTAGGAAGTTCTCAAAAGCTTCGTATGTAGGGGACCAAGACTCGTGTAAGCTTCCCGAGAAACCCTAGATCCACCCTTGGGAGGAATACAATAGTGTACGGACTCATGATTTGATCATGCGGCTGAGGATTAGTGAGGGCAAAGGGGTTCGAAGAAAGGTTCCCTTCCCGATCACTATAAATACATTCATTTGTATTAATTGTGATGTGACTTCTTACACACACTCGAGAGTGAAGCTCAAGAACAACTCATGAACACCAAGAATAGCTTAAGAACATTGTGAACTGTGTGTCAATCGAGAAGAAGTCCAAGTACAACACCAAAACTATTTGTGACTAAGAACTATGTCTCCGAAGGCCTGTGAGATACGTGTGTTTGGCGTCCTTGTAATTGTGAGTGTTAATTTATCGGTTTAGGCTAAAAGGAGTGTCATTAGTGAACTTAGGGACGGATGCCTTAGTTCTGAGAAGAGTGGAACTCACCTTGTAAACTGTAAGGAATCACTCATAACTAAGATAAGGATCGAAGTCATTCGAAAATCCTCCTCGGAGGTAAAGGTTTACCTATAAGGGCTAGTTGGTCTCAGTGGGGTTCCTCTAGAAATGAATTGTCCTATCCTTATCTTATTTCTGTCTTCAATTCCTGCTATGTTAAATTTTTGCTGTATAAGGACGCCTCTCTATGGACGTGATATGCTCTCTTTAGTATAGGTTAACTCTTGTAATTTAGGGCTATGTTGAGTGTTCTAGGTTAGAGTTTGTGCATAATTGTAATATCTAGGCCGGAGACACAAGAATTCAACTTTCAAGAGTTTTCAAGACGTATTGAGCTGTCTACGCGACACCTCTTGCTTGCAAACTCTATATCTAGAGCTACAATGGTCGGATGGAGCTGATTCTGGTGTCATTGGAAAGCTAACTCGAAGAGCTTCAATTTATTCTTACACCAAAGTCAGATTCCAAGCCGAAGAGGGTAAAAACAACCTTCAAAGTACTGTTAGTGAACAGTACCACGGTGGCTGCTCAGGGACGACCTGTACTATATATTCAGCACTAATACTGACTTATATGCAATCTAACACACTAACATAACTAAACCAAGGGCTTATATGCAATCTATACACACTAACATCAAGGGCTGCCTATAGGTCAGATAATATTTTCCTCATCCAAGAAGGTACAATGTCAAGAGAGACACTCGCAGATGCTTTTTGAACGTTGATCTGGCTAAGGCTTGTACCTTCTCTTGGGATTTTATTCCGTTTGCCCTCTGTAACCTTGATTTTCCTCCGAGATTTGTTGACTAGGTTATGGAGTGCATCTCTACGGCTTCCTATTTTGTCAATACCAATAAAGGCGTCCATGGATTTTTCCCGGGTAAACGTGGTCTCCGACAAGGTGACCCACTGTCGCCTTTACTCTTTGTTACTTGTATGGAGTTTCTTTCTCGCTTGATTCAGAGTGAGACGTCTAGCGGATCCCTCCGGTTCCACTAGAATTGTAAGGACTTAAGACTCTCACACCTTATGTTTGCGGAAGATGTGGTTTTCTTCTGTCGAGGAGATCTCTGCTCTGTTAACATCCTAATAGGTTGTTTGCATTGGTTTGAAGCCATCTCTAGGCTTGGGGTTAATATTGACAAATTGGTGTTGGGAAGCTATCAAGGACGCTTGCGTACTTGGTAGTGTGCCCACAACCGTCCCTTAGTTTTGATATGACAAACTCACTTTGATTCTAATAAATTTATCCAAGTGTTCAGGAACGCCAGTGATAAAAGGACAATAAGTGTGTATGGGCGTCCCCTAGGTTTAGGGGCTAGCTAACAGGAAGTAAGGACCAGCTAGAGACTACTTGAGCAAGGACGGAGTCCCAAGCAAGTAGGAACGCATGAAGAGCGTCCTTACTCTATAGCCGACAGGATGACATCACTCGACAATATTTGATCATCCAAGGACACGTGGAGACCGATCCTGTAGCGGAGTCCAACACTACGTGGCGGACGATCCTGTTGCAGAGTTCATCAACACTTGGCGGCCGATCCTGTAGCGGAGTTCATCACACACAGCTGGATATAGGAAGCTTCCTCATGACCTCCATCATACGTGGAGGAAGATCATGTAGCCACGTCCACCAAGGGCATTATCGTCCCAGAAGAATGACACCCTTCCCCAAGTCCTATAAATACCCCAAGGCATTTATTGTGACGTTAACGCTTTCAGAGAATATTCAGAGAGAATCAGAGGAAAGCGGCTCACTTAAGAACACGAAGAACTAGCTCAAGAACTCAAGAACAGTGCTAAGACTTGTGCTAGATCGAGTGAGATTTGTAACCAAAACCACAAAACAGTTTGTATTCAGAAAAACCCAAAAAGAGAAAGAGAGTCCTACGAAGTACTGTAGGACGTAGGGATAGAGTCCTTTAATAGATTGAACTCGCTTAAGTTGTAGGCTTAGAGGAGTCCTTTACTAGTGGACTTAGGGAAAAGCTAAGTACCAGAGAACTGTAAAGACTCGCCAGTACAACTGTAGGGACGTTCAATATAAAGGAAAAAGCTATTCAAAAATCCTCCAAGGAGGTAGAGGTTTACACTCAAGGACTACTTGGTCTTGAGTGGTTCCTCTATAATTCACTGCGTTCATCTTTACTTGTTTAGTATTTTATTCCGCTGCATTACTCAAGGAAGCCCCTACTCCTCGTAGGGACGCCTGATCAAAGGACGCCTTTACCAAAGTAAAGGACGTCCCTCAGTATTAACGATCCAACAATTGGTATCAGAGCGGGCGCTCTAGATTCTTACTGAGTTGTAGGTAAAAGATGGACATGGAACCTATTGGAATCTCTTTTGTGAAGCCTCCGCGCTTGACGGACGGCAACTTCAACCGCTGGAAGATCAGGTTCGAGAACTTCGTTAGGAGTCAGAACTATCAATGCTGGAGAGTGATCATGAAAGGTGACCTTACCGTTCCTGCTGACAAGAAAGACAAAGAGGATGAGTGGGGTCCTGATGAATACAAGCTTATGGAAACAAATGCTAAGACAATTTGCTTCCTTCAAGCGTCTCTTTGCGAGAGGGACGCCACCCGAGTCAGCAATTTGGCAACAGCCAAACTACAATGGGAAGCTCTCGAGAAGTACCACGTGGGTACGGCTGAGATGAAGGAAGACGTTCAGCTTGAAATTAAGAGAGAGTTCTATGCTTTCAGAATGTTGGCCAATGAAACAGTTAAGGACTACTCATACCGTTTTGAAGCTCTTGTCACCAAGATGAGGAACTTGGGTATCCCAGAAACTGAAATTTCAATGAGGAACAGAGTTCAAGTGGTCATTGATGGACTAACAGGAAAGTGGAACTTTGATAGAACCACGTTCAAGGAAAATACAACTAACAAGACTCTAGATATGGAAGAAATCTATGGGAAGCTGAGAGGATATGAAGCAAGGATGGACTCCGATTTGGCTAAGCTAGCACGGAATCCTCAGACAGATCTAGCCTTGATGACATCAACACCAGAGTACGCTGAGTATCTGCGTCGCCAACGAGAACTTACTTTAATGGTGGAAGCCAACAAAAATGAGAACCGTGAGAAGATGCGCGTTCAAGCTTTAAAGGAGAAAGAAAGCAAGACTAAAGAACAACTAGATGAAGAAGAAGAACTTGCTCTTATTCACAAAGCTCTCCGTTCTTATGGCAAAAGAAACAAATTTTTCAACAAACACAAGATGCCTTACAAGAAAGAAAGTCCCAAGTACACTGAGGCAAAGATGAAAGAACTTACCTGTTACAAGTGTAACAAAAAAGGACACTTTGCTAAAAAAATGTACAACGGGAATGTCTTCAAAGGAAATGAAGACAAAGGCTCTCATTGGAGCGTTCGCATCAGCATGTGATAATGGTAGTTCTGATGATGATGATGAAGAACCTGATGAATAAGTGGCGTACATGGCTATGGAGGACGTCACAGTCGTTGAGGAGGACGCTCCGAAATCTGAAAATGAGGTAACTCGTGAGTCTATGATGAGTTCTTTAGAAAATTGTTCTAAGTCCAAGCTTATTAAACTCATTGGTAAAATCATGGAAGAAAGTGTGGTCATGCAACATAGAATGGATGAACTTGAACTTGAAAATGAAAATATTGTGGCTGAATGTGAAAACTGTAGTTCCATGACCATTCAACTAGAGTCCTCATGTGAAGAAACTAAGTCCCTAAAAACTGAAGTTATGTGTCTCAAACTTGAGAACGCTAAGCTTAGGGAAGAAGTAAAAGTGTTGGGAAAGAGTCCCATAGTTGAGGAAGTTAGACCAATGGTTTTTGTCCCAGCCAAGAGAGGTCTAGGTTATGAATCTGACACTAAGAACTCTCTACCTAGCGACTTTGAGGCAAGCAAAACTTCAGAACTTGAACTTGAAAGGGAGAAAACCAAAAACCTTCTTGAAAGAATTAGAGTCCTAAAGAGTGGAGAGATAGGTAAAAAGGACTACTACACTAACTCCACCAGTCATAGGATCTACAAGAAAATTGCTAAAGGGGAAGGTTCTAAAGTTTTTAATCCTCAAAAGATGAAAGAGAACAAAATCCAACGTCCCAACAAGAAGTACTACCTTGGTACTTACTATAGGACGTGTTGGTACTGTGGACAAGGAGATCACTTTAAATTTGACTGTTTGAAACTGAAGGAGGATATTGAAAGTGGAAAAGCTGCTAGGACTAACATTCAAAATGATAAGTCCGTCCCTAAGACAAACTCTAGGCGTCCTAGACGTTCTAGAAGTTCTTTTCGAAAGCATGCTATTTCAAATGATGTTAATTTGAATGATTATTTGCCAAAGCCAGAGTTCTATTACTGTAACGAACCAGGTAAGGAACACCTTGCCTGGGTCGCCAAGCACTAACTTTGTCTTGGCAGGTGGAAGTGAGGAAACGCCCATGGATCATTGATAGTGGCGCCTCAAATCATATGACAAGAAGCCAGATCCATCTCACTTCTATCCAAAGCAGTGCCACGGGAGGAACTGTCTCGTTTGGCAACAAGGGCAAAGGAAAGATCAAAGGGACGGGAACTGCCATTCTCAATCCGTCCATCAAAGCAACAAATATGAGCCTTGTTGAAGGACTTGGATTCAATCTCCTTAGCGTTTCCCAAATGTGTGACCAAGGTGAAAAACTAGTCACATTTGACTCAAAGGAGTGTCTCGTCATCAACAAGAAGTCCAACAAAGTTGTTCTCAAAGGAGTACGCCAGAACAATGTCTATATCTTCAACCAGGAGTTCAAGCCTAAATCAGAATTGTGCCTATTTGTTTCAAAGGAGGACGCTGACCTCTGGCATCGCCGCCTTGGCCATGCTGGACCAAGCACAATCCTCAAACTACACCAAAGAAATCTTGTGAAAGGACTTCCCCGAATTGATCCTGAGAAAGTTGAACAGTGCGAAACCTGTATCAAAGGGAAGCAAACAAGAACGTCTTTCAAGTCCAAGAACGAAGTTAGTACGAAGAAGCCTTTGGAACTTCTCCATATGGATCTTTGTGGACCAATGAGGACGCTGAGCTACGGTGGAAAGACGTACATTTACGTTCTTGTAGATGATTTTTCTCGATTCACTTGGGTTCTATTCTTGGTGTCAAAAGCAGGTTGTTTCAATGCGTTCAAAGTCTTCATCAAACAAATGAAAGTTGTTCTTGAGACGCCTCTCAAAGCCATACGATCAGACCATGGGACGGAGTTCCAAAACTCAGAGTTCCTGGCCTACTGTGATCAACATGGTCTCTCTCACAACTTCTCAGCTCCAAGAACTCCTCAACAAAATGGAGTTGTGGAAAGAAAGAACAGGACGTTGGTGGACATGGCAAGGACTATGCTCTTGGCAAATAGCGTCCCTACGTACTTCTGGGCGGAAGCTATTGCTACAGCATGCTACATCATCAATCGCGCCATGATCCGTCCTCTGCTGAAGAAAACGTCCTATGAGTTGTTGAATAGAAAGAAGCCTCGCATTGATTATCTCAGAGTTTTTGGGTGCAAGTGTTTCGTCCACAACAATGATAAAGAAAAACTTGGAAAATTTGATGCAAGAAGCGATGAACCCATATTTCTTGGGTACTCTCTCACCAGCAAAGCATATAGAGTTTTCAACAAAAGGACTCTAAAGCTTGAGGAGAGTATTCATGTTGTGTTTAAAGAGAGCTCTTCTCACAAAGAAAAACCAAGTAAGAAAGAACGCTCTTCTTCACAACAACAGGACGACTCTGAAGACGAAGGTGAAGATTGGTCCTCTGGAAAATACTATGTTCCTAAGGACGCTACCCCAAATCCTGAAGAAGTCTCAGTGGACGCCCCTAGTGTTGTCCAGGGAGTTCCCTCTCATAGTGAATCTCCAGTTCAACAAGATGTGGTTAAATCAAGTCAACAAGGCGAGCAACGCCAAGGTGTGGACGCTCTCTCTGAGGGGGAACACACTGAGGACGATGCTCAAAGTGATAGTGATGATTCTGATGGAGACATTGATCCAAGGTTTCCTCAATTGTTTCAAAGGGAGTCCCGCTTCTCTAGGGACCACCCAACATCTCAAATCGTCTCAGATATCTCTCAAGGAGTTCAAACAAGGTCAGCAGCAAGCAAGTCCCAGAGTGCTAATTTAGCTTTCTGTGCTTTCAATGCCTTTGTCTCTATGGTGCAACCAAAGAATATCAAGGATGCACTCCAAGACGCTGACTGGATTCAAGCGATGCAAGAAGAACTTAATCAGTTTGAAAGGAACAAAGTTTGGACCCTCGTCCCAAAGGCAAAAATATCATAGGGACGCGCTGGGTGTTCAGAAATAAGCTTGATGAAAGTGGACGTATGTCTAGGAACAAGGCAAGACTAGTGGCTCAATGATTCAAGCAAGAGGAAGGCATAGACTATGATGAAACTTTTGCTCCTGTTGCTAGAATTGAGGTTGTTCGTCTTCTTACTGCTTTTGCCGCCCACAAAGGATTCAAGTTATTTCAGATGGACGTCAAGACTGCCTTTCTCAATGGAAAGCTCAAGGAGGAAGTGTATGTTGCTCAGCCGCCTGGCTTCGAGGACGCCTCTCACCCAAATCATGTGTACAAAGCTCTCTATGGACTCAAGCAGGCCCCTCGTGCATGGTACGACAGGTTTGCGTCCTTTCTTTTGTCTCATGGGTATACAAGAGGTTCAATTGATAAAACTTTGTTCATTAAGAAAGTGCACAAGGACATTTTGATTGCCCAAGTCTATGTTCATGATATAGTCTTTGGTAGTACTAACATGAAACTTGTAGATGAGTTTAAGTCCTTAATGAGTAGTGAATTTGAGATGTCCCTCATTGGAGAACTCAATTTCTTCTTGGGACTTCAAATCAATCAACTCAAGGAAGGGACGCACATTCACCAACAAAAATATGTCCGTGAGATGCTTGAGAAGTATGGGATGAACGCGTCCAAGCCTGTTGCAACCCCTTGTTCTACCAACTCGCGTCTTAACGCTGATGAAAAGGGAAAGGACGTTGATCAAAAGCTTTATAGAGGAATGATTGGCTCTTTACTCTACTTGACCGCGAGCCGTCCCGATATCATGTTTGCCGTTTGCTTGTGTGCACGCTTCCAGGCGAATCCAAAAGAGTCCCACATGCAAGAAGTCAAGAGGATCTTTCGCTACCTCAAAGGACGCGACGATCTTTGTCTTTGGTATCCTAGGAAGACGTCCATCAAGCTTGTTGGGTACTCGGACGCTGATTATGCTGGTCATGTGATTGATAGAAAAAGCACTTCAGGAATGGCACAGTTCCTTGGTTCATGCTTAGTCTCTTGGGGATCTAAGAAACAGAACTCTGTGGAGCTTTCAACTGTGGAAGCTGAGTACGTTGCTCCTGCTACTTCGTGCTATTCACAAATCATCTGGATCAAATATCAACTTGAGGACTACGGTATCAATCTTGAAACCATTCCGATTCGTTGCGATAACACAAGTGCTATTGAAATTTCTAAGAATCCTGTTTTTCATTCACGCACAAAGCATATTCATATAAGGCATCATTTCTTGCGTGATAATGTTGAACTAGGACTTATTAGTATGGAGCATGTAAGGACTAAAGACCAAATAGCTGATATTTTCACTAAGGCGCTTGACAAACGTCCCTATGAGCATCTAAGACTGCTCTTGGGGATGATAACTTTTAAGTAGCAAGTCCCATTCTACTATTCCCTCAATGATTGGCTATGTTTAGTAGATTCTAAGTGTTTAAGGACTGTTTTGCATTGAATTCATATTTGCAAGGACGCTAGTCTAAAACTTCATGTGTTTGCTACTTTGGAACGCCATTCAAATTTTCTCTATTTGTCTTAAAAAGAGTATCCCTGATCACCCAACCCGCATCATAAGCCGAAATGATGGGAACTCTAAACTTACCGTAGCCGAGAACTCTGCAAAAGCGTCCTATGAGCTTCATATTTTCTTTTATGGGACGTACTTGCTTTTCTCTCAAATGGTTCGCAAGGTGATCACAGGGAAGGTTGAATTGTTCTTGATTTGCTTGAAGAGATAAATTTTTGTTAAGTTTGAGAGGACGCTCAGTGTTTGTAAGAGAGGACGACAGTTCATTTTTGAAGAGGCAGAAATTTGAACTTTTGAAAGTTTGAACAATGACCGTTGTAATTGCTCAAATCTTAAGGGGGAAGTATTGCCACGTGTTGCACAGGAAATCATTGTTAATTACAGTTGTGCCACCGCTTCCTCTATATAATGCTGCAACAGTCGCTCTCAGAATTTATTATTCTCAACCACTTCCCTGCTCTCAGAATTTGCTCTGCCCTCTCTCTAAGTTTCCGACAGCTTTCTCTCTCTAAACTCATCAGAATTATGTCTCAAAGACAGTGGAACGCTGCCGGATCTTCTGCCGGCGGGAAGAGAAAAAAGTTGGTGAAGTCCCACACCATTGAGAAGCCAAAACCCATCGCTCTCAACGAATCACTTGTGGACTTCATCAACAAGAAGCCCAAAACTCTTTACATGCTGATAAGGGAACGCATGGATCTTCCTCACATCAAGCAGGACGCCGAGAAGACAAAGAATTACGAGAAGTTTATAGAACGCTTTGTCATTCACGGCCTGCACAAGAACGACTATCATGATCTGCCTGGCCAGATGGAGGACGTTCTATTCTTCCAACAGTTTGGAGGTGAGAATCTTGGTCCTTTACTTGATCTTATCCCAGACCTCCACAACCAAGTTCTCCCAGACTTCCCTATGTACCCAAGGGACTCTCCGGCTTACAAAATGCTCAAAAACCGTTTGCCGAGTCCCTCTCCCCCACCTCCTCAAATTCCCACCGTCACAACAAAGAAGCTATTAAAGCGTCCTGACCCAACGTCCTCCCTCTCCAAATCATCTAAACCCTTCTCCTCTTCCAAACCTACTGAGATTGTGGACAAGTTTCCACCTCACATAAAAGAGGGACGCTCTAAAAAGGTCCATGACCCAAGGCCCCTCAAAAAGGCCAAGTCTTCAAGCGTCCCCCCTACTAAAAGCTCCACAAAAAGGCCTAGCACCACAAAAAGGCCCTCCAATCTTTCCAAGGAATCCACTCCACCACCTCAACCTCTCAAGATCGTCCAACTCCCAACCCCTCCTCCGTCCCCCAAGCCTTCAAAAGCCAATGCTCTTATTCCCTTCCAACCCAATCCTCATTCCTCACCCCTAAACTTTGAAAACTTCCCTTTCGTCCCGGCCCATATATCTCCTCCAAAGGACCCCGAGACTCCAAGGTCCCGTCGTCCTTCCTCAGAAAGCGGCCCGGAGGATGTCGAGCAGCGTACCACATTTGAGCACACCTTTCGCCGTCGCAAAACTGGTGAAAAGTCTAAGGTGTTGCTAGTCAAGGACGCTCCGCAACCAGAGCCCGTCTCCTCCTCAAGTTCCTCAAGTTCAAGCTCTTCAGAGAAGAGTCAACATGGAACTCCTGCTGGTGAGTCCTCCCCATTTATTGATGTCACTAGGGACTCCCAAGATGAGGCTGAGACTGCTCAGGCTGAAACTGTTGAAGCTGCTCCTGCTCCTTAAGAAGCAGAAATTGTTGAAGTAGCTAAGGACGCTGGCGAGCACCAGGTCGCTCACAAGGACGCCGAGCCTACTCTATCTGAAGAGCTCGAGCGTGATGCACAAGAAGTCCTGCCTTACAACCAATTCCTTCCTATCCTCAATCCCCTCCCAACTCCACAAGAAAACCCCTCCCCCTCAATCCAAACAGAATCCCAAGTCCCTGCGGACGTTGAGCCCCCAACTGAAACACAAACAGACGCTCAGGACGCTGAGGGCACATCCCAAGGCATCGCTCCCTCTAATGCTGATCAGGCCACAGCTGGTAGTAATGATAAAAATGCACAAGGCACCGAGGACGCTGCTGGCCAGGACGATGCAGAAAATGAGTCCGAGAACAGTGATGATGAAAGTTCAGATGATGAGGACTCTGAGTCGCCAAAAGGCAAGAAAAAGCGTAAGGACGATGGCGCTCCTGTAAACGTTCTAGGACCCTTGGTCTGTACTGAGCAATGGCTTGCCTCGTTCACCAAAGAAAAAGAAGTTCTTGAGTTTCTTGAGCTTCTGAAATTTCAAGGTTGGACGGACGTCGGACCAGCCCCTACTGAAGTTGATAAAGAACAGGTCCGAGCGTTCTACCAAAGCCTGCGCTACAAGTCCAAAGACGGCTCTCTCTCCTTTAAAATAGATGATGAGAAGGCAACTGTCACAGAACGCCAAGTCCGTCAACTCATGGGACTTAGCACTCAAAAGCCGCCGTCCTACGCTCTAAGTTTCTTCCAAAGAACGGCTTTGAGATGACAGAGGACGAAGAAACTGCTATGATTGAGAGAGTGTTTCAAGGCAAAAGGCCTTATGGACTTGACAGGGTAGCTCACGTGTTGAGCAAAGTCGGCGCCATTGCACACTACTTCATCTGCCGCGCCATCCTTCCCAGGTAAGAGAAGCGTTCTATAGTTCAAACACATGACATCATTTTAATAGACGCCTTTCTCGAACGCCGTCCCATCAATCTTGCCAGAATTGCAATGCAACATATGGCTAAGTGTGGAAGGAAGCGACACGCTCTGCCGTACCCTGGTCTAGTCAAGCTAATTCTTCAGTCCCAGAACGCTTATGATGAAAGTACTCCTACAGAAGTGCTAGGACTGAAATGGAATGCAAAGTCGGGACTGGTGAAAATAAGGCATAATGAGGAGCTGCCTTCTATTCTCAAGCAGTTAGAAGCTGAAGCTGAGGAAGCTAGGAAGCAAGCTGAGCAAGAACGCCTAGCCGCTGAAGCTGAATAGGAACGCTCTGCCTCTATGCATCAAGAGCCTGTCTACGAGGAAGAGCCCGCAGTTAACCTTGAAGCTCTTGATCAGTTCATGAGGGCGTCTTCTCCTCCTGCTTCTTTACCTCACATGGACGCTCCCTCTTCTAGCTCTGGTCCTGCGCCTCGTCCTGCCCCAGCCAATGTTGCACAGCATCCCCCTGCAGAACTTATGAGTGCTATTATGGACAATCAGTGCTTAAACTTCTCAGCTCTCAAGGACTTGTCAACGGCCTTCACCAAGTCGGCAGAACTTCATGAACAGCTTCTAAAGTTCTATCAAGATCAAAGCCGTCCTCAGTGATCGCCGTCCTCCAACCCTTTATCCCTCCACTGTTTTGCTTTTGCTTCTTTTAATTTTTAAACCCTTGTCTGTAATGACAATGATTCTCATTTTGTTTGAATGGCAATTCAATGTTTGTGTGCATGTGTTTGTTTAAGCGTTCCACTGCTTATAGTTATGTTTTGCAGAGATGCGCTATAAAATAGTTATCTAGAATAAGCAAGTGCTAAGGGGGAACTATTAAGTGAAAGGTCTAAGGAACGCCATGCTAGAATAAACTAGAGGACGTCTAGAAAATTCTAGGACGTTTTTCTCTCCTTAAAATCCAAAAGTTAGAGAATCAAAGATTGAAAACTTTTGCTTACTGAAATTTCTCTAAGTGTTAGAGGACGCTTCTAAGTTTTCATGCATGATAAGTTCCAATGCCAAAACTATTTTACTGCAGAGTTTGTCATCATAAAAAAGGAGGAAATTGTTGGGACGCTATCAAGGACGCTTGCGTACTTGGTAGTGTGCCCACAACCGTCCCTTAGTTTTGATATGACAAACTCACTTTGATTCTAATAAATTTGTCCAAGTGTTCAGGAACGCCAATGATAAAAGGACAACAAGTGTGTATGGGCGTCCCCTAGGTTTAGGGACGCTAGCTAACAGGAAGTAAGGACCAGCTAGAGACTACTTGAGCAAGGACGGAGTCCCAAGCAAGTAGGAACGCATGAAGAGCGTCCTTACTCTATAGCCGACAAGATGACATCACTCGACAATATTTGATCATCCAAGGACACGTGGAGACCGATCCTGTAGCGGAGTCCAACACTACGTGGCGGACGATCCTGTTGCAGAGTTCATCAACACGTGGCGGCCGATCCTGTAGCGGAGTTCATCACACACAGCTGGATATAGGAAGCTTCCTCATTACCACCATCATACGTGGAGGAAGATCCTGTAGCCACGTCCACCAAGGGCATGATCGTCCCAGAAGAATGACGCCCTTCCCCAAGTCCTATAAATACCCCAAGGCATTTATTGTGACGTTAACGCTTTCAGAGAATATTCAGAGAGAATCAGAGGAAAGCGGCTCACTCAAGAACACGAAGAACTAGCTCAAGAACTCAAGAACAGTGCTAAGACTTGTGCTAGATCGAGTGAGATTTGTAACCAAAACCACAAAACAGTTTGTATTCAGAAAAACCCAAAAAGAGAAAGAGAGTCCTACGAAGTACTGTAGGACGTAGGGATAGAGTCCTTTAATAGATTGAACTCACTTAAGTTGTAGGCTTAGAGGAGTCCTTTACTAGTGGACTTAGGGAAAAGCTAAGTACCAGAGAACTGTAAAGACTCGCCAGTACAACTGTAAGGACGTTCAATATAAAGGAAAAAACTATTCAAAAATCCTCCAAGGAGGTAGAGGTTTACACTCAAGGACTACTTGGTCTTGAGTGGTTCCTCTATAATTCACTGCGTTCATCTTTACTTGTTTAGTATTTTATTCCGCTGCATTACTCAAGGACGCCCCTACTCCTCCTAGGGACGCCTGATCAAAGGACGCCTTTACCAAAGTAAAGGACGTCCCTCAGTACTAACGATCCAACAATTGGCCATCTTTCTTGCTTCGGTTCCTGAGGAAGAGAGGGCTGCTATTATTGATGCTACTAGGTTCAAATTGGGCTCTTTTCCCTTTCGTTATCTTGGAATCCCGATCAACCCGAACAAATTGAAAGTTATGCAGTACAAACCGCTTATGGACACAATGAGCTCCTTACTCAATGCTTGGTCCAAGAAATCTATCTCATTTGTGGGTCGTCGTGAGCTCATTAGGTCGGTTCTCTAAGGTAGCGAGGCCTTTTGGCTGTCGTTACTACCCGTTCCCACTTTGGTCTTAAACAATTTGATCTCTCTTTGCCGGAATTTTCTTTAGAGAAGGCCGCGGGTTAGATGGATTGATGTGTGTCTTCCGAGGATTGAGGGGGGGGGGTAGGGTCGGGCCTTATTGATATTGGCACTTGGAACAATAGCTTCATGGTCAAACACTTTTGGCATATCCATTACAAGCGGGACAACTTATGGGTTCGGTGGGTTCACCATCGGTACCTCGGTGTTGTGGACGCTTTGGAGTGGGTCGTTCATAGGCGGGTTTCTCCCTTGATCAAGGCTATTTTGGATGCTCGGGACTTGATGGTAAATCTTGATGGTAGAGATGGGAGCGTGGAAGACACTCTTATTTCATGGTGCTTGGTTGATCGGTTCAAGGTGTCTCGTGCATACGAGGCGCTACGACGCCGTGTCCCGGCTGTCTCATGGGCTAAGATCGTGTGGTGTAAGTCTAATACACCTAAACACGCCTTCATTTTGTGGCTCGCTAACTTGGGTAAGTTATCTACTTATGATAGACTTTTATTTCTTGATGTGGACTCGTGTTGCCGCCTTTGTGGTCATGTTTTGGAGATCTATGAGTAGTTATTCTTCAAGTGCCCGTATGTTCACGATATCTGGACTGAAGTCAGAGTTCGGTTCCTTATTACATATTCTGTTAGTTCCATTTTGAGGGCCTTGCGTTGGCTTAGGAGACGTGCTCGTGGAAGGGGCTTTCTCGACAAAGCTCGATGCTTCGCTCTCTCTACTACGGTTTATGATTCGCCCTATTTTGTATGGCTTAACTCTTGTATTTTAGAGCTTTATTGAGAGTGTTTAGGTCAGATTTGAGCATTATTATAATACGAAGACCGAAGACACAAGATGTGAAGAATCGAGAGTTTTTAGACCTAAATTGAAGAGAAGTTCGCCACTGCCCATATTCCGCAAGCGCGGTGCCCATACCGCGGTCGTGGTGAAAGAAGGTGACAACGATCTACACCTGTGAAGGCCGCATCCGCGCCTCCTTGACCGCAACTGCGATAGAAGCCGACATAGCCATCCAAAAGATAGACCCGCCGCGGGCGAAGTGGGTGCACCGCGGTCGCGGTGATGCCGAGTGTTGGGACGCTATCAAGAACGCTTGTGTACTTGTTAGTGTATCAAACAACCGTCCCTCAGTTTTGATATGACAAACTCACTTTGATTCTAATAAAATTGTCCAAGTGTTCAGGAACGCCAGTGACAAAAGGACAACAAGTGTGTATGAGCGTCCTCCAGGCTTAGGTACGCTAGCTAACAGGAAGTAAGGACCAGCTAGAGATTACTTGAGCAAGGACGGAGTCCCAAGCAAGTAGGAACGCAAGAAAGGAGTCCTTACTCACTAGCCGACAGGATGACATCACTCGACAATGTTTGATCATCCAAGGACACGTGGAGATCGATCCTGTAGCGGAGTCCAATACTACGTGGCGGACGATCCTGTTGCAGAGTCCATCAACACGTGGCGGCCGATCCTGTAGCAGAGTTCATCATACATAGCTGGATACAGGAAGCTTCCTCATCACCGCCCTACTACGTGGAGGAACATCCTGTAGCCACGTCCTCGAAGGGCATGATCGTCCTAGAGAAATGACGCCCTTCCCCAAGTCCTATAAATAGCCCCAAGGCATTTATTGTGACGTTAACGCTTTCAGGAATATTCAGAGAGAATCAGAGGAAAGCGGCTCACTCAAGAACACGAAGATCTACCTCAAGAACTCAAGAACAGTGCTAGAACTTGTGTTAGATCGAGTGAGATTTTGTACCCAAACCACAAAACAGTTTGTAATCAGAAAAACCAAAAAGAGAGAGAGAGTTCTGCGAAGTACTGTAGAACGTAGGGATAAAGTCCTTTAGTAGATTGAACCAGCTTAAATTGTAGTCTTAGAGGAGTCCTTTACTAGTGGACTTAGGGAAAAGCTAAGTACCAGAGAACTGTAAAGACTCGCCAGTACAACTGTAAGAACGTTCAATATAAAGGAAAGAACTATTCAAAAATCCTCCAAGGAGGTAGAGGTTAATACTCAAGGACTACTTGGTCTTGAGTGGTTCCTCTATAATTCACTGCGTTCATCTATTATCTGTTTAGTACTTTATTCTGCTGCATTACTCAAGGACGCCCCTACTCCTCGTAGGGACGCCTAACCAAAGGACGCCTTTACCAAAGTAAAGGACGTCCCTCAGTACTAACGATCCAACAATTGGTATCAGAGCGGGCGCTCTAGATTCTTACTGAGTTGCAGATAAAAGATGGACATGGAACCTATCGGAATCTCTTTTGTGAAGCCTCCGCGCCTTACGGACGGCAACTTCAACCGCTGGAAGATTAGATTTGAGAACTTTGTAAGGAGTCAGAACTATCAGTGCTGGAAAGTGATCATGAAAGGCGACCTTGCTGTTCCTGCTGACAAGAAGGACAAAGAGAACGAGTGGGGTCCTGATGAATTCAAGTTGATGGAAACAAATGCAAAGGCTATTTGCTTCCTTCAAGCGTCTTTGTGTGAAAGGGACGCCACCAGAGTTAGCAATTTGGCAACTGCCAAACTACAGTGGGAAGCTCTTGAAAAATTCCACGTAGGAACTGTTGAGATGAGGGAAGACGTTCAGCTTGAAATCAAGAGAGAATTCTATGCTTTCAGAATGCTACCCAACGAAACTGTCAATGACTATTCATACCGCTTTGAGCAACTTGTTACCAAGATGAGGAACTTGGGCGTTCCTGAAGCTGAAGTTTCAATGAGAAACAGAGTTCAAGTGGTCATTGATGGTCTAACAGGAAAGTGGAACTTTGATAGAACCACGTTCAAAGAGAATACAGCTAACAAGACTCTCGATATGGAAGAGATCTACGGGAAGCTAAGAGGATATGAAGTAAGAAGGAACTCCGATTTGGCTGAGCTAGCAAGGAATCCTCATACAGATTTAGCACTGATGACATCAACACCAGAGTACGCTGAGTATCTTCGTCGTCAACAAGAACTTGCTTTATTACTAGAAGCCAACAAAAATGAGAACCGTGAGAAGATGAGCATTCAAGCGTTGAGAGAGAACGAAAGCAAGACTAAAGAACAGCTAGATGAAGAAGAAGAACTTGCTCTTATTCACAAAGCTCTCCGTTCTTATGGCAAAAGACACAAGTACTTCAACAAACACAAGATGCCATTCAAGAAAGAAAGTCCCAAGTACACAGAGGCAGAGATGAAAGAACTTACTTGTTACAAATGTAACAAGAAAGGACACTTTGCTAAGAAATGTACAACGGGAATGTCTTCAAAGGAAATCAAGACAAAGGCCCTCATTGGAGCGTTCGCGTCTGCATGGGATAATGCCAGTTCTTCTGATGATGATGAAGAACCCGACGAACAAGCAGCATACGTAGCTCTTGAGGACGCCACTGAAAATGAACAAGTAGCATTCATGGCTATGGAGGACGTCACAGTTGTTGAGAAGGACGCTCCGAAATCTGAAAATGAGGTAACTCGTGAGTCTATGATGAGTTCTTTAGAAAATTGCTCTAAGTCCAAACTTATTAAACTCATTGGCAAAATCATGGAAGAAAGTGTGATCATGCAAAATAGAATGGATGAACTTGAACTTGAAAATGAAAACATTGTGGTTGAATGTGAAAACTGTAGTTCCATGACCATTCAACTAGGTCCTCATGTGAAGAAACTAAGTCCCTAAAAACTGAAATCATGTGTCTCAAACTTGAGAACGCTAAGCTTAGGGAAGAAGTGAAAGTGATGGGTAAGAGTCCCATAGTTGAAGAAGTTAGACCAATTGTCTTCGTCCCAGCTAAGAGAGGTCTAGGTTATGAATCTGACACTAAGAACTCTCTTCCTAGCGACTTTGAGGCTAGCAAAACTTCAGAACTTGAACTTGAAAGAGAGAAAACTAAGAATCTCCTTGAAAGAATTAGAGTCCTAGAGAGTGGAGAGATAGGAAAAGAGGACTACTACACTAACTCCACTAGTCATAGGATCTACAAGAAAATTGCTAAAGGGGAATGTTCTAAAGTTTGTGATCCTCAAAAGATGAAAGAAAACAAAATCCAACGTCCCAACAAGAAGTACTACCTCAGTACTTACTATAGGACATGTTGGTACTGTGGACAAGGAGATCACTTCAAATATGATTGCTTAAAACTCAAGGAAGACATTGAAAGTGGAAAAGCTGCTAGGACTAACATTGAAAATGATAAGTCCGTCCCTAAAGCTAATCCTAGGCGTTCTAGACGCTCTAGGAACTCTTTTCGCAAGCATGCTACTTCAAATGATGTGAATATAAATGACTTCATGCCAGAACCAGAGTTCTACTTCTGTAACGAACCAGGTAAGGAACACCTTGCCTGGGTCGCCAAACACTAACTTTGTTTTGGCAGGTGGAAGTGAGGGGACGCCCATGGATCATTGATAGTGGCGCCTCAAATCATATGACAGGAAGCCAGATCCATCTCACTTCTATCCAAAGTAGTGCCACGGGAGGAACTGTCTCGTTTGGCAACAAGGGCAAGGGAAAGATCAAGGGGACGGGAACTGCCATTCTCAATCCGTCCATCAAAGCAACAAATGTCAGTCTTGTTGAAGGACTTGGCTTTAATCTCCTTAGCGTTTCCCAAATGTGTGACCAAGGTGAAAATCTAGTCACATTTGACTCAAAGGAGTGTCTAGTTATCAACAAGAAGTCAAACAAAGTTGTTCTCAAAGGAGTACGCCAGAACAATGTCTACATCTTCAACCAAGAGTTCAAGCCTAAATTAGAGTTCTGTCTATCTGCTTCAAAGGAGGACGCTGATCTCTGGCATCGCCGCTTTGGCCATGCTAGACCAAGTACAGTCCTCAAACTACACCAAAGAAATCTTGTGAAGGGACTTCCCCGAATTGATCCTGAGAAAGTTGAACAGTGCGAAGCCTGTATCAAAGGGAAGCAAACAAGAACGTCTTTCAAATCTAAAAATGAAGTCAGCACAAAGAAGCCTTTGGAACTCCTCCATATGGACCTTTGTGGACCAATGAAGACGTTGAGCTATGGTGGAAAGAGGTACATTTACGTTCTTGTAGATGATTTTTCTCGATTCACTTGGGTTCTTTTCTTGGCAACCAAAGCAGATTGTTTCAATGCGTTCAAAGTCTTCATCAAACAAGTGGAAGTTGCTCTTGAGACGCCTCTTAAATCCATAAGATCAGACCATGGGACGGAGTTCCAGAACTCAGAGTTCCTGGCCTACTGTGATCAACATGGTGTCTCGCACAACTTCTCCGCTCCAAGGACTCCTCAACAAAATGGAGTTGTGGAAAGAAAGAATAGGACGCTCGAGGATATGGCAAGGACTATGCTCTTGGCTAATAGCGTTCCCACGTACTTCTGGGCGGAAGCTATTGCTACAGCGTGCGACATTATCAATCGTGCCATGATCCGTCCTTTACTGAAGAAGACGTCCTATGAGTTGTTGAATGGAAGGAAGCCTCGCATTGACTATCTCAGAGTTTTTGGATGCAAGTGCTTTATACACAACAACGACAAAGAACGGCTTGGAAAGTTTGATGCAAGGAGTGATGAAGCCATATTCCTTGGGTACTCTCTCACCAGCAAAGCATATAGAGTTTTCAACAAAAGAACTCTAAAGCTTGAGGAGAGTATTATGTTGTGTTTAAGGAAAGTTCTTCCCACAAAGAAAAATCAAGTAAGAAAGAACGCTCCTCGTCACAACAGCAGGACGACTCTGAAGACGAAGCTGATGTTTGGTCCTCTGGAAAATACTATGTTCCCAAAGACGCTACTCCAAATCCTGAAGAAGTTTCAGTGGACGCTCCTAGTGTTGTTCAGGGAGTTCCCTCTCGTAGTGAATCTCCAGTTCAACAAGATGTGGCTGAATCAAGTCAACAAGGCGAGCAACGTCAAGGTGTGGACGCTCTCTCTGAGGGGGAACACACTGAGGACGCTTTTCAAGAAAACTGTGATGATTCAGATGATGAAATTGATCCAAGGTTTGCTCAATTATTTCAAAGAGAGTCCCGCTTCTCAAAGGATCACCCAACTTCTCAGATAGTCTCAGATCCTTCTCAAGGTGTTCAAACAAGGTCAGCTGCAAGCAAGTCCCAAAGTGCAAATTTAGCCTTTTGTGCGTTCAACGCCTTTGTGTCTATGGTAGAGCCAAAGAACATCAAGGAAGCACTTCAGGACGCTGATTGGATTCAAGCAATGCAAGAAGAACTTAACCAGTTTGAAAGGAACAAAGTTTGGACGCTCGTTCCTCGTCCCAAAGGCAAAAACATCATTGGGACGCGATGGGTGTTCAGAAACAAACTTGATGAGAGTGGGCGTGTGTCAAGGAATAAGGCAAGACTAGTGGCTCAAGGATTCAAGCAAGAAGAAGGCATAGACTACGATGAAACCTTTGCTCCTGTTGCTAGAATTGAGGCCGTTCGTCTTCTTATTGCTTTTGCCGCCCACAAAGGATTCAAGTTATTTCAGATGGACGTCAAGACTGCCTTTCTCAATGGAAAGCTTAAGGAGGAAGTGTATGTTGCTCAGCCGCCTGGCTTTGAGGACGCCTCTCACCCAGATTATGTGTACTACTTAGACAAAGCGCTCTATGGACTCAAGCAAGCTCCTCGTGCATGGTACGACAGGTTTGCGTCCTTTCTTTTGTCTCATGGGTACACTAGAGGTTCAATTGATAAAACTTTGTTCATTAAGAAAGTTCACAAGGACATTTTGATTGCCCAAGTCTATGTTGATGATATAGTTTTTGGTAGTACTAACATGAAACTTGTAGATGAGTTTAAGTCCTTAATGAGTAGTGAGTTTGAAATGTCCCTCATTGGAGAACTCAATTTCTTCTTGGGACTTCAAATCAACCAACTCAAAGAAGGGACGCGCATTCACCAACAAAAATATGTCCGTGAAATGCTAGAGAAGTACGGGATGAACACGTCCAAACCTGTTGCAACCCCTTGTTCCACCAACTCGCGTCTTAACGCTGATGAAAAGGGAAAGGACGTTGATCAAAAACTTTACAGAGGAATGATTGGTTCTTTGCTATACTTGACCGCAACCCGTCCCGACATCATGTTTGCCGTTTGCTTGTGTGCACGCTTCCAGGCGAATCCAAAGGAGTCCCACATGCAAGAAGTAAAGAGGATCTTTCGCTACCTCAAAGGACGCGATGATCTTTGCCTTTGGTACCCCACGAAGACGTCCTTCAAGCTTGTTGGCTACTCGGACGTTGATTATGTTGGTCATGTGATTGATAGAAAAAGCACGTCAAGAATGGCACAGTTCCTTGGTTCATGCTTAGTCTCTTGGGGATCTAAGAAACAGAACTCTGTGGCGCTTTCAACTGCGGAAGCGGAGTACGTGGCTGCTGCCTCGTGTTGCTCACAGGTTATTTGGATCAAATATCAACTTGAGGACTATGGTATATCTCTTGAAACTATTCCTATTTTGTGTGATAATACCAGTGCTATTGAAATTGCTAAGAATCCTGTTTTTCATTCACGCACAAAGCATTCATATAAGACATCATTTCTTGCATGATAATGTTGAACTAGGACTCATTAGTATGGAGCATGTAAGGACTGAAGACCAAATAGCTGATATTTTCACTAAGGCGCTTGATAGACGTCCCTATGAGCATCTAAGGCTGCTCTTAGGGATGATAACTTTTAAGTAGCAAGTCCCGTTCTACTATTCCCTCAATGATTGGCTATGTCTTGTAGATTCTAAGTGTTTAAGGACTGTTATGCATTAAATTCATATTTGCAAGGATGCTAGTCTAAAACTTCATGTGTTTGCTACTTTGGAACGCCATTCAAATTTCTCTATTTGTCTTGAAAAGAGTATCCCTGATCACCCAACCCTCATTATAAGCCGAAATGATGGGAACTCTAAGCTTACCCTAGCCGAGAAATCCGCAAAAGCGTCCTATGAGCTTCATATTTTCTTTTACGGGACGTACTTGCTTTGTTCTCAAATGGTTCGTAAGGTGATCACAAGGACGATAAATTGGTTGTTGGTTTGCTTGAAGAGGTAAATTTTTGCTAAGTATGAGAGAACGCTCAGTGTTTGTTAGAGAGGACGCCAGTTCAAGTTTTGAGAAGAAGTTGAAGAGTCAGAAATTTGAACTTTTGAAAGTGTAAACAGTGACCGTTGCTTTTGCTCAAATCTTAAGGGGGAAGTTTTGACACGTGTCGCACAGTAAAACAGTGGTAATTACCGTTTGTGCCACCGCTTCCTCTATATAAGGCCAGAACAGTCGCTCTCAGAATTTATTACGCTCAACCACTTCCTCGCTCTCAAATTTGCTCTCACTTCTCTCTAAAACTCCGGCAACTTTCTCTCACTACAATCTCACCTGAAAGATGTCTCAAAGACTAATGAACGTGGCCGGATCTTCTACCGGCGGCAAGCGAAGACGTTTGGTGAAGTCCCACTACATAGAGAAGCCAAAACCCATCGTCCTTAATGAATCTCTGGTGGACTTCATCAACAGGAAGCCCAAAACCCTGTACAATCTAATCAGGGAACGCATGGACATGCAAGAGGTCAAGAATGATGCAACAAAGACAAAGAACTATGAGAAGTTCATTGAACGCTTCGTCATCCCAAGTCTCCACAAAACAGACTACAAAGACCTACCAGGACGGATGGATGACGTTCTCTTCTTCTCACAGTTTGGAGGTGAGAATCTTGGTCCTCTACTTGAACTTATACCTGACCTTCACAACGCCGTCCTCCCAGAATTCCCAATGTACCCTAGGGACTCTTTGGCCTATAAAATGCTACAAAACCGTGTGCCAAGTCCCTCTCCCCCACCTCCTCAAGTCCCCACTGTCACAACTAAAAAGTTGCTCAAACGTCCCGCCCCAATTTCTCCCCTCTCCAAAACTTCTCAACCCTTCTCCACTTCACAACCTACAGAGATAGTGGACAAGTTCCCTTCTCACATCAAGGAGGGACGCTCCAAGAAAACCCACGACCCAAGGCCCCTCAAAAAGGCCAAGTCGTCCAGCGTCCCCTCTACCACAACCTCCACAAAAAGGCCTAGCACCACCAAAACGCCGTCCAATCTCTCCAAAGAATCTACCCCTCCTCCACAATCAATCTCCATAGTCCAACTCCCTACTCCTCCACCGTCCCCTCAACCATCAAAGAAAAACGCTCTCATCCCTTTTCCTCCCAAACCCTACTCTCCCTTAAACTTAGCCAACTTCCCATCTGCCCCGGCCCACATTTCCCCACCGAAGGACCCCGAGACCCCAAGGTCCCGCCGTCCATCCTCCGAAAGTGGCCCGGAGGAGACAGAGCAGCGCTCCACGCTTGAGCACACTTTTCGCCGAAGGAAGGCTGGTGAAAAGCCCAAGGTTTTGCTCGCTAAGGACGCTGCTGCGCATCAAGTTGAGCACATTCCCTCCTCCTCTAGGTCATTTGAGAGCCAAAGAGGAACGCCCGCTCAAGTCTCCCCTTTCATTGATGTCGTTGGGGACTCAAATGACGAAGCGGAAGGAGGTGAGAACGCTCCTGCTGAACAAACTGAGGACGCTGGTGAGCACCAGGTTGCCTCAAAGGACGCCGAGCCCTCTCTATCTGACGAGCTCGAGCGTGATGCTCTAGAGGTTCCCCCTACAACCAAACCCTTCCTCTCCTAAACCCACTCCCAACCCCCAAAGCAAACCCCTCTCAAGAAAACCCCCCCATCCAAGCAGAATCCAACCAAGTCCCTGCGGACGCTGAGCCAACAACAGAAATCCAATCAGAGGCTCAGGACGCTGAGGGCACGTCCCAAGGTCAGAATCCTTCTGGTGCAGATCAAGCCACAGTTGGTGGTAATGATGAAAACACTCAAGGCACAGAGGACACTGCTGGCCAGGACGCAAATGATGAAGAGTCAAAGGACTCCGGTGAACACAGTTCTTCAGAAGACGAGGACTCTGAGTCCCCCAAGGGCAAAAGAAAACACAAACCTGATGGTGCCCCAGTTAAAGTTCTCAGCCCGCTGATCTACTCAGAGGAATGGCTCGCCTCATTTCAAGATGATGGCGTTCAGGAGTTTCTAGATCTTCTGAGGTTCCAAGGCTGGTTGAACGTTGGGCCAGCACCTGCAGTTGTTGACAAGGAGCAGGTGAAAGCGTTCTTCAGAGACCTGCGCTACAAACCGAAAGATGGCTCTCTCCACTTCAAAATAGATGGTGAGAAAGCATTAGTGAATGAACGCCAGGTCCGCGCCTTCATGGGCCTTAGTTCCCAAAAGCCCCCGTCCAACGCACTAAGCACTCTTCCAGAAGGCGGGTTCGAGACAACTGATGAGGAACTGCCCCTGGTTGAACACGTTTTTCAGGGCAAAAGGCCAATGGGACTGGACAGGGTTGCTCATGTATTGAGCAAGGTAGGCGCCATCGCTCATTACTTCATATGTCGCGCCGTCCTTCCTAGGCAGGAGAAGAGGTCAATCGTTCAGACGCACGATATCATTCTTATTGACGCTCTGCTAAAACGCCGCCCCATCAATCTAGCCAGAATTGCTATGCAACACATGGCTAAGTGTGGGAGGAAGCGCCATGCCTTGCCGTACCCAGGCCTTGTTAAGCTCATCCTCATGCTCAGAACGCCTATGATGAAAGCGCTCCTTCAGAAGAACTTGGCTTGAAGTGGAACGCAAAGAAGTGACTTGTCGAGATCAGGCATAATGAAGAGTTGCCTTCGGTGATCAAACAGTTAGAAGCTGAGGCTGAGGAAGCTAGAAAGAAGGCTGAGGAAGAACGCTTGGCCGCTGAAGCCGATGAAGAAAGGCTCGCCTCTATGTCTCAGGAGTTCACTCAAGAAGAAGAGCCAGCCCTCAACTTTGCCGCTCTTGATCAAGCACTTATGGCTTCTTGTCCTCCTCCAGCTACTCCTATGGACGCTCCCTCCTCTAGTTCAGGTCCTCTGCCCCGTTCTGCCCCCGCGAATATTGCTCAGCATCCTCCTGCAGAACTCATGGGCGCAATCATGGACAACCAGTGTCTCATCTTCTCAGCCCTCAAGGACTTGTCATCTGCCTTCTCTAAGTCGGCTGAGCTTCATGAAAAACTTCTCAAATTTTATCAAGACCAGAGCCGTCCTCAGTGATCACCGCTTCCCACTCCTTAATCCCTCAATCGTTTTTGCATGTGCTTCTTTTTGTTTCAAAACACTATGTTCTTGGTTTGTAATAACCGTAATCTACTTTTGTTTGAATGGAAGTTCCAATGTTTGCCTGCATGTGTTTGTTTAAGCGTTCCACTACCTATAGTTGTGTTTTTATGCTAACGTCCTTATCACTTGTTATCCTTTTCGATGATGCCAAAAGGGGGAAGTGTAGTTTTGCAGAGATGCGCTATAAATTAGTTATCTAGAATAAGCAAGTGTTAAGGGGGAACTATTAAGTGAAAAGTCTAAGGAACGCCCATGCTAGAATAAAAGAGGATGCTTAGAAAACATTTCTAGGACGCGACTCTCTCCTTAAAATCCAAATGCTAGAGAATCAAAGAATGAAAACTTACGCTCACTAAAATTTTCTCTAAGTGTTAGAGGACGCTACTAAGTTTTCATGCATGCTAAGTTTCAATGTCAAAACTATTTTGCTGAAGAGTTTGTCATCATCAAAAAGGGGGAAATTGTTGGGACGCTATCAAGAACGCTTGCTACTTGTTAGTGTACCACACAACCGTCCCTCAGTTTTGATATGACAAACTCACTTTGATTCTAATAAAATTGTCCAAGTGTTCAGGAACGCCAGTGACAAAAGGACAACAAGTGTGTATGAGCGTCCTCCAGGCTTAGGGACGCTAGCTAACAGGAAGTAAGGACCAGCTAGAGACTACTTGAGCAAGGACGGAGTCCCAAGCAAGTAGGAACGCAAGAAAGGAGTCCTTACTCACTAGCCGACAGGATGACATCACTCGACAATGTTTGATCATCCAAGGACACGTGGAGATCGATCCTGTAGCGGAGTCCAATACTACGTGGCGGACGATCCTGTTGCAGAGTCCATCAACACGTGGCGGCCGATCCTGTAGCAGAGTTCATCATACATAGCTGGATACAGGAAGCTTCCTCATCACCGCCCTACTACGTGGAGGAACATCCTGTAGCCACGTCCTCGAAGGGCATGATCGTCCTAGAGAAATGACGCCCTTCCCCAAGTCCTATAAATAGCCCCAAGGCATTTATTGTGACGTTAACGCTTTCAGGAATATTCAGAGAGAATCAGAGGAAAGCGGCTCACTCAAGAACACGAAGAACTAACTCAAGAACTCAAGAACAGTGCTAGAACTTGTGTTAGATCGAGTGAGATTTTGTACCCAAACCACAAAACAGTTTGTAATCAGAAAAACCAAAAAGAGAGAGAGAGTTCTGCGAAGTACTGCAGAACGTAGGGATAGAGTCCTTTAGTAGATTGAACCAGCTTAAGTTGTAGGCTTAGAGGAGTCCTTTACTAGTGGACTTAGGGAAAAGCTAAGTACCAGAAAACTGTAAAGACTCGCCAGTACAACTGTAAGGACGTTCAATATAAAGGAAAGAACTATTCAAAAATCCTCCAAGGAGGTAGAGGTTTACACTCAAGGACTACTTGGTCTTGAGTGGTTCCTCTATAATTCACTGCGTTCATCTATTATCTGTTTAGTACTTTATTCCGTTGCATTACTCAAGGACGCCCCTACTCCTCGTAGGGACGCCTAACCAAAGGACGCCTTTACCAAAGTAAAGGACGTCCCTCAGTACTAACGATCCAACACTGATTTCCAAAGCGGACGAAATCTTTTCTATCTTGTTTTCTTTTCTATCTTTCGCCTCTTTCCTTATCTATCTCGGGGAGCCTGTTCCTTGAGCTATATAAGGAGGAGCCTGCCTTAGGTTTTAGAAATCGAATTCATATCTCTTGTATCCCAACTTTCTCTCAGTTAATTGTTTTAGTTTCCTTTGTAATGGAGAACTAATCTCCCTTGGAGTTTATTCAATCAAGGAAGCTTTGTTATGAAGTTGTGAAATTTTGGTAACTTCTTGATCCCTAGGTCTTTATTGATACTCTTGTGCTTCATCCCATGATCTTTGTTTGATTATATGAGCCTGATCAACTTGTCTAATTGGCTTAGATCTATTGTTTGAATTAGGATTGGTTGTTCTCTATACATCTTTCCTATTCTCGAAACAACTTTATTCTAGGACCGTGGACTAGATTAGGGAAGAGTATTCAATGATTGTTTTATGCATGAAACTCGTATCTTGATTGCATGATTCAATTTTCTATTATCCTTGTGTGTATTGCATGATTTGAATTAAACGTCCTTGTTCATATCATAGTTTTTCTAGGACCGTGGACTAGCGAATAATTAAGATAAGGATTGGAATTGACTAGGAATATAAAGAAGTGGATGAATTGATGATCAACGAATTAAAAAAGTGAAATTGATTGAATGAACTCTACCTACTAATATTGATTGAAACTTCCTTTAAAATCCCCTCTTTGTTTGATTTGTATGAAACGAACTAAAGTACATCTAAGAAACTGATACTCTTGGGTTCGACCCCTTACTTGCTTGCTATACTGTGTTTGCATTGTTTGGGTTATTATCTTTGACTTTGGCACAACGATTTAGCCGAGTCAGTTTATTATAATTGGCACGCTAGGAACGCTCGGATCTTCGACAACAACCTTATTCCTATTCAGGTTGTGGTTCGTCTGATTATTAGTCATGTTTTGTGGCTTGTACATGATATATTTGCTAGCAACGTTATCTCGGACTTGTAGCCCTTCGTGTCATTTGTTTACTTATATGTTAGTTTCTTGGTTTGTGTTCCATAGTAAGGTCGGGCTACTTCCCGTCCTTTTGTGCTCGGATTTGCAAAGTATGGACGGATTGCATGCCGCTCCATGTTTGCTCTTTGTTGTATTTCTGTGGCTTGTACATTCCCTCTTTGTAGGGCTTTTTCTATAAAATTTACCTTAAAGCCAAAAAATCACATAAATCCCATTACCTAACTCTTGTGACAATTAAAAACGTTTTGGCGCCAAATAACTACCTCTTGCCTTGGTTGTTATCACAAGCCACTATATATTCAGCACTAAGACTGACTAATATGCAGTCTATACACACTAACATAACTAAACTTAACTATGTATATAATGTACTGATTCAGGCTATTTTGTATAGGTTAACTCCTGTATTTTGAGATGATTTAGGGAGTGTTTAGGTTAGTTTTGAGCGATATTGTAATATGAAGACCGAAGACACAAGTTATGAAGAATCAAGAGTTAAAGAGCTTAAAGACGAAGATTCGCCACTGCATGGATATCGCGGTCGCATTGTCTAGGACGCGGGCGCGGTGGCGTGAAGAGACGAACCAACCAAGACCATGAAGGCCGCGGGCGCGCTGTCTGTGGCGCGGTCGCGGTAGAAGCGGACTCAACGATTTGACCAAAGAAGACCGCCGCGGGCACGGTGGTGATGCCGCGGTCGCGGTGCCGGCCGACTTTCACGCGGACGAAATTCTATCGTTTCTATCTTATTTCCTTTCTTATCTTTCGGTTTCCTTTCTTATCTAGTCCAAAAAGGTTGATCCTTGTGCTATTTAAGGGGAACCTTTCTAGGTTTTTAGGATATTCTATTCACTAGACAATCAATTGTTCGTTCAAAAAAGATTGGAGTTTTCTTTGTAATGGAGAACTAACTCTCCTCTTGAGTTTATTCGATCAAGGAAGCTTTATTATGAAGTTGTGAAATTCTGGTAACCTCTTTATCCCTAGGTCTTTATTGATACTCTTGTGCTTCATCCCATGATCTATGCTTGATTTTATGAGTCTGGCCAACTTGTTTGATTGACTTAGATATATCGTTTGAATTAGGATTGGTTGTTGTCTATGCATCTTTCCTATTTCTCGAAACGACTCTATTCTAGGACCGTGGACTAGTTTAGGGAAGAGTATTCAATGGTTAACTTGTGCATGAGACTCGTAGCTTGATTGCATGATTTGATTTCCTAATATCCCTGTTCTCTATGCTAATTCTAGGTTAAGCGTCCTTGCCTAGGGTTATAAAATTGCTTGGACCGTGGACTTGCGATTGCTAATGATTGGGATTGGAATTGACCTAGGCATATAAAGAGGTGGATGAATTTATGATCAACGGATTAATAAAGTGGAATTGATTGGATAAACTCTACTTGATAACTTTTGATTGAAACCAACTTTCAAACCCCCCTTTGAATAATTGCATGAAAACCATAAAATCTGATTAGAAACTGATTCCTTTGGGTTCGACCCCTTGCTTGCTCACTATACTGTTGTTTGCATGTTTGGGATTTATTTTTGATAAGGGAACAACGACTTTGCCCGAGTCAAATTTTGGCGCCGTTGCCGGGGAATCCTTTTTCTTGGTTTGATTGCGTGCATTTTCGTGCTCTGCGCTCAAACCGCGCCCACGGCCCCCTCGGCGCGACCGCGGTTCGTGCGCAGATCCTTCTCTTGGGTTCGGACCTAACACATGGTCCGTACCACTAATACTTCTCCTGTTCGTTTTGATCCAGAAATTGACAAGACTCTTCGGAAGATAAGGAGCGCCCCCAGAGTGTCTACATCCTACAATCTTCTTGAATCTTTTTCTCTCTCTGACTCTGAACCGGAAGGCGTCATGGCGGAACAAACTATTCGCCAACTCACAGCGCCCGATCTCCAGCAACAGCAGCTCGCTGTTCAATTCCTAGAACTCGGGGAAGGTGTGAAGTTCGAACTGAAGTCCGGGCTCATCCACCACTTGCCCAAATTCCACGGGTTGAGTGGTGAAGACCCGAACAAGCATCTCACTGAGTTCCACGCAGTGTGCGTGAGTATAAAACCCACTGATGTAACGGAGGATCAAATCAAGCTCTGGGCTTTTCCCTTCTCTCTTGAGGACTCCGCCAAGGACTGGCTCCTTTATTTGGTGCCAGGTTCTATCACTACTTGGGCGGCTATGAAAAGGGCACTTCTTGAGAAGTACTTCCCCGCTTCCAAACAAACATCTATTAAGAAGCAGCTCAGCAGTTTGGAGCAAGGGGAAGACGAGAACCTCTATGACTATTATGAGCGCTACAAGAGGCTCATCGCAAGTTGTCCCTACCATGGCTATCTTGCCAAGGATCTTATTTGCTATATCATGGAGGGACTCTGCGACAATGACAAAAGGCTCGTGAATGCATCTTGTGGGGGTAGTTACGAGAACTTAACCCCCGCTGCAGCTTTTCAGAAAATTGAGATCTTGGCGGAACAAGCCCGAAATCAGAGGTCCAGGACCAATGTGAGGTCCGTTAGTGTGGTGAATGAGTCCCTGAATGCTGAAGTAAGGGAGCTCAAAGATCTTATGAAGCAGCTGCTCACGAAGAAGACGGCTCAACAAGTCAATGCTTGCGGTCTTTGCTATGACGCGAGCCACCACACAGATCAGTGCCCTACTATTCAGGAGACAAAGGAGTCGGTCAATGCTATTGGCAATTATGGTGCGCCCCGGCCCCAGAATGATCCCTTCTCTAATACCTACAATCCGGGGTGGGCGAACCATCCTAACTTCCGGTGGAGCAATCAGCAGCAACAAGATCCACCACAACAGCAGCAGCAGTACGCCCCTCAGGGCCAGCAACAACAATTTCGGTCCAACAACTATGCCCCGAGAGCGCCTGCTCCGTCTCAAAATGATGTTATTACTGCCCTCTTGAAGGAGAATCAAGAGACGAGGGCTGCTGTAAAGAATCTTGAGACTCAGCTGAGCCAGCTTGCGACCATGATCAATACGCTCGAGTCTAAGGAATCCAGGAAACTTCCCTCTCAACCGCTCAACCACAAGGAGAATGTGAGTGCCGTGAATTTAAGGAGCGGTAGATAATTGTCGAGTCGGGAATCACCCACTAGTGATGATCCGCGACCGCATTCCCCTGGCCGTGACCGCGCCGGGGCAACAGAAGACGAAGGCCAAGTCTCTGTTGGAATTCCGCGCCCACGCTCTCCTCACCGCGCCCGCGAGAATCTAACAGAGGACTCGGACCACGAAAGGCGAGAGGCGCCGCGACCGCGGATCCCGGACCGCGCCAGCGGTAAGGAGGCAGAGCGGAATTTCGGGGCTTTGCTAGACTATGCTTTCAAGAACTATTCGCCCCCGCGCCCGAGCTCTCCTAGACGAGACCGTACCCCAGTACCAGAGGAGGACGACGGCTATGTGGCTCAACCACTTCCACCCTTGAGCTCCTTCAAGCCCTCTCCCCCATTCCCCAAAGCACTCAAGGACACAAGGAAGCCGGCACATGACAAGGAACTCTTCGAGACCTTCGCCAATTGCCAGGTAAATGTTCCTCTCATCAATCTCATCCAAAGTGTCCCTCGTTTTGCTAAGTTTATGAAAGAGCTATGTACCATAAAAAGGAAGAATAGGACTAGTCCTAAAATTGAGAAAGTAGCTCTAGTTGAGAAACCGCAGGATAGCAAAATTGAGACTTGTAATTCCCTACTCCAGAAGCAATTGCCTAAAAAATGCTCAGACCCAGGAAGATTCACCGTCCCTGTCACTATTGGAGAAACTAAAATTGAGCGTGCTATGCTAGATTTAGGTGCCTCTATTAATGTTCTCCCAGCTTGCATGTATGATAGGTTAGGCCTTGGTCCTTTAAAGGAGTCCGATATTGTTATTGAGTTGGCTGACCATTCTAATGTGCGCCCGAAAGGGTTAGTTGAGGATGTTCTAGTGCAGGTGCATGGTTTGATCTTTCCTGCAGATTTCTATGTGATGGAGATAGGCGAAGGGCGGTACGACCCGGTTCTCTTACTTGGTCGCCCATTCATGAAAACCGCCAAGACGGTCATTGACGTTGCCAATGGATCTCTTTCCATATCTCATGGTGGCAACGTGGTCCGGATTCATGTTGATGAGGTCCCATATTGATCGTATCCACGTCGAGCCAACGACGTTAAACAAAAGCGCTGCTTGGGAGGCAACCCAAGGATGAGATTGTTTTTCCATTCTTAACTTAGGATTTGCTTGTTTTTCTAGCGAACATGCAGGTACTAGGTCCGAAAGGACACGCCTGGCGTGATACCGCGCCCGCGCCTCCTTGGCCCGCCCGCGGTGGATCACCAGTGTGCCCCGACGAACAGGTACTAGCCCGTGCTCGCGGAAACCATATTGCGTCTCGGTTTTAGCTCGTTTTTATTGGTAAAATAAAAAAAAAGAGAAAAAAAATGAAAAAAACAAAAAAAAAAGACAAAAAGAGGACTTTTTGGTCCCATTCTACCTCTATATTTTCCATCTATATACATCCATTCTAGCCATCTTCTATCTTTCCATCTTCAATTTCTTCTATCCACACATCCTTGTATTTCCATTCTTTGGCTATGTGTAAAAGCCTAAGTATGGGGGAGCTTTGTTTCCCCGGAACTTCTTCTCCACCGCTCGAATTCGAGTATTAGTCCATCTTTCAAGAGACGAGCCACGATACGACGGTTGTTTACACATCACGCTTTTCGAGACGACGTCACAACCTCGCTCCTGCATATATACCGCGACCGCGCTCCATTAGCCGCGCTCGCAGTGACCATCCGAGGATGACTCCGCTCTCTGCATTGATTCCGCGCCCGCGCTTCTGAGGCCGCGCCCGCGGTTTGGCAGCCGAATGGAAATACGGTGTTTTTCTTCTACCACCTTTGAAGAGTTCTTCCATTCCACTCCTCTTCATCGATTGTGAGTCTTTTGATTTCTTTCTCCTTGCTTCTATCCTTTCTCTTTGCTTCATTGAGGACAATGAAGGATTTAAGTATGGGGGAGGGAGTACTCGCATTCGCTTATCCTAGTTAGCTTAGTTAGAGATTTGCTTTAGATTTTTGATTTTCTTCTTTTCATGGAGCACTTGCACCATACTTTTTGCATAATAAAGAAAGAAAGAAAAAGAAAAAGATAGAAAAAGCCATAAATATTGAAAAAAGGCATAAAAATCCTGGGATGAGTCGAAAACCCGAAAGGGCGGCTCAGGTAATAAGCAGGTAACTTGGACCAGCATTAGGCTGGGGTAATATGAGGTTTATGAGTGATTGTGAGTTTTTGTGAGCACACCCTTGAGAAAAATGAAAAGAGCGGTTAGGTGAAAACCCGAAAGGGCGCCTAAGCAGAATTGAGCGCTAAAATTCGAGTGTTTAGGATCATTCTTGCTTGGGGACTTTGGGGCTTACATGTTAGATTTGGGTAGATCCTAGGTTGCTCTCTTTCATGTTTTTAGAGCTTGAGTGTTATATCTATGTTGTGAGGTGTGTGTTTGAGCTTCATTGTTTTATGCTCATGATTTCTCTATATTTTTGGGTTCGGGTTGTGAGCTGAGTGTTTTTATCTTCCCTTGTATTTCCTGAGATCTTAGATGTGCTACCTTGATATATTTGTTTTGAGATTACTCGAGGACGAGGAAGATCTAAGTATGGGGGAATTTGATTCAGGCTATTTTGTATAGGTTAACTCTTGTATTTTGAGATGATTTAGGGAGTGTTTAGGTTAGTTTTGAGCGATATTGTAATATGAAGACCGAAGACACAAGTTATGAAGAATCAAGAGTTAAAGAGCTTAAAGACGAAGATTCGCCACTGCATGGATATCGCGGTCGCGTTGTCTAGGACGCGGGCGCGGTGGCGTGAAGAGACGAACCAACCAAGACCATGAAGGCCGCGGTCGCGCTGTCTGTGGCGCGGTCGCGGTAGAAGCCGACTCAGCGATTTGACCAAAGAAGACCGCCGCGGGCGCGGTGGTGATGCCGCGGTCGCGGTGCCGGCCGACTTTCACGCGGACGAAATTCTATCGTTTCTATCTTATTTCCTTTCTTATCTTTCGGTTTCCTTTCTTATCTAGTCCGAAAAGGTTGATCCTTAAGGCTATTTAAGGGGAACCTTTCTAGGTTTTTAGGATATTCTATTCACTAGACAATCAATTGTTCTTTCAATAAAGATTGGAGTTTTCTTTGTAATGGAGAACTAACTCTCCTCTTGAGTTTATTCGATCAAGGAAGCTTTATTATGAAGTTGTGAAATTCTGGTAACCTCTTTATCCCTAGGTCTTTATTGATACTCTTGTGCTTCATCCCATGATCTATGCTTGATTTTATGAGTCTGGCCAATGTTTGATTGACTTAGATCTATCGTTTGAATTAGGATTGGTTGTTGTCTATGCATCTTTCTTATTTCTCGAAACAACTCTATTCTAGGACCGTGGACTAGTTTAGGGAAGAGTATTCAATGGTTAAGTTGTGCATGAGACTCGTAGCTTGATTGCATGATTTGATTTCCTAATATCCCTGTTCTCTATGCTAATTCTAATTTAAGCGTCCTTGCCTAGGGTTATAAAATTGCTTGGACCGTGGACTTGCGATTGCTAATGATTGGGATTGGAATTGACCTAGGCATATAAAGAGGTGGATGAATTTATGATCAACGGATTAATAAAGTGGAATTGATTGGATAAACTCTACCTGATAACTTTTGATTGAAACCAACTTTCAAACCCCCCTTTGAATACTTGCATGAAAACCATAAAATCTAATTAGAAACTTATTCCTTTGGATTCGACCCCTTGCTTGCTCACTATACTGTTGTTTGCATGTTTGGGATTTATTTTTAATAAGGGAACAACGACTTTGCCCGAGTCATGTACTAAGCGTATACACAACAGACGTTAGGCCAAAAACTGGGAATGATTCCTTTGAAAAACAAATCGGGTCTTTCATGAAGAAGGAAGGTTGTTTGAAGAAGGAAAGAAGGAAGGAATAAGTAAAGAAAACAAGGAAAAATGTGGCTTGTGACCCAGATTTAAGAATTAAGGACACATTTTTCCCATAACTTTAAAATTGTTATAAAAGTTTCCTTTTTCCATTGTAGTTAATCCAAAAGCAAAAATCTTCCTTGGAATATTTATTTATTTATTTTCTTAAATATACATGTAAGCATGTTTATAAATATTATTCATTATTTTATTCATTTTCTTTTCTTTTCTACAAAGGTTCTTCCCCTTTTATTATAATATCCTTTAAAACAATATTATTGTGTTCCTTAATAATATTTTCCAAGATCCAAACATACTAATCTCTCTTGTAGTGAAATCTTATTTCTTATTTTCTTTTCTTATTAAAACTCACTTTAGTTTGATACAACTTATTAGGAGAATTTATATATGTTTTTGTTTTCTCTCTTTATCTTCATATGATATTTTGTACAGTTTTACGGTAAGGTTTCAAACATTTTCTTTAGCACAGGTTTAATAGGTACAAAGCCTATTGGTAAGAGTCCAATTGTATTACAATGGTATTATCGGTTCTTATTAAATCCCTTTTTAATAAATAATGCAAATACTTTTATTTAAGAAAAAAATTTATTAAGGGGAACTACAATAATAACTTTGTTGAAAGAGAGGGTTATTACAAGGACGTCCTTTGCAACACCCCGTTGCTACAGCTACCGAACTACACAAAACCCTTTAAAGTCGAGTGTAATGCATCCAACATCGTCATAGGCGGTGTCCTTCACCAAGAGCGTAGGCCCATTGCCTACTATAGTGAGAAGCTCACCAGGGCCCAACTGAATTACATGACATACAACAAGGACTTGTACACCCTCGTCCAAGTGCTAAAAGCCTGGCAACACTACTTATGGCATCGGGAATTCTTTATCCGTAGCAACCACGAGGCATTGTCCTATCTTTGAAGCCACGCACATCTCAACAGGCGAAATGCACGTTGAGTCGAAAAGAAAAGATAGTAAGGATTCGAGAGCATAACCTTGATGGAGTACACCAGATGAGGGAAACAAGACCTCAAAAGGTGAACCCAATGGACTGCACAGATCTGGGAGCTCGAGACAGATCCAATGTAGCAGGAGTCAAGGGGAAAGAGAAGACCTAAACACCATCGACGAAGAAAAAGGAGAGTCGGCGAGAAGAACCAATAGACAAGGAGACGAAAGAAAGGGTTAAATGGAAATGACGATGGAAATAGTCCAAGAGAAAGCCACACCCATGAAAGTCCAATAGATCATGTCAGGATAATGTTCAAGGGAAGAGGAGAGGCCATGTTGTTGCACAAACAAGGCCCATTGGGAGGACCAGTGGGCAGAGAAAGAGAGAGATATAAGGGCAGCGATAGTGGAGAACAAGGCTAGGGTTAGAAAAAGTGGAGTCACAAGAGTGTTTTTCATTTTTAGCTACCGACTGCCTTTTTTAGAAACGGGCAAAGGTGAGGCGAATTGAAAGAAGGATTCATTATTAGTGTGCACTACTTTAATTTCTTGCGTCATTACTTGCTAAGTGTTGTTTTTATTTTTTTGGAGTATATGTAAACTTAAGATTTTTTGTTAATATCGTGTGATTGAATTGATTATTTATTGATATGTGAATTTCCAAATTTATGCAATGAAATGTTTAGTTTTTCCTTGGAATTTTTTAAGAATTAGTGTTGTAATAAATAAGGGTGGTTTCTCCTTATGAATTGATGCTCATGTCTTTTTCTACTTGTATGATTTTGAATTTTGATATATGTTGGCGTAATTGATCGGATGAATACGAAAGAGATTTAATTCAAATGATTTTGGATCAAGTTTAGATATAGTGTCATTTCGGATCAGATGATTTCGCGTAAAATTTAATTCGGGTCATTTCGGATCGAATTCAAATCAGGTCTCGATCATGTTCACATTGTTCATCCATCATATTTGAGGTCCAATTTCGAATTTGGATCGGATTTTGGATTCGGATTTTTTTTGCGAGGTTATGCAAGAGTGGGTAGTTTGTCAAACATATGTCATATATGATAAGTCCATTAAAGCATTATCTATTTAAGGTTTGCAATATATTAAGCATGTTTTTAGTTATTAGAAATATTAAACTCTACTGCCTGATCCATCGACAATAAGAGAAATAATCTAGGGGTATATATATTATATCCTTCCAACTTTAGACGTGGAAAGTACTTTTATACTCAACAACAAGTGTGCAATGTATAGATTTGAACACCATTCATTCGAATTGAAAACTCACCTAAGGCAAACACAGGGGGTTTTGCCTA
Organism: Polygonum maritimum; assembly: GCA_963924305.1. Classification (NCBI taxonomy): domain Eukaryota; kingdom Viridiplantae; phylum Streptophyta; class Magnoliopsida; order Caryophyllales; family Polygonaceae; genus Polygonum; species Polygonum maritimum. The sequence goes on along the minus strand of OZ002732.1, from coordinate 26,727,445 downwards.
GTAGAATATGAAGAAGCATAAGACTTCATCGCCAATATCAATTGGCGGCGGCGTTGACAGCCGAGGTGACAGCCCCAGACGAGTTACAAACGAAAGAATTGTACCTGTGCAGCAAATAGGCCACAATCAAACAACCAGTGAGTGCGACAGTATCCTTAGCAGCGCACTGCTTATTGTTTGGGCCCGGGGTGGCAGTCTGCGGCCCGTTGGACCAATACAAGTAGTCCAGAAGCCCATGGCCAATCTCCCCGGTGAACCGATCCGCCACAAACGTCTCTGGGTCGTTGAACACTTTGGGATCCCTCATCACCAGCTTCTGGTAGCCACAGAGCAGCTCCCCCTTCTTGACCTCGAACGCCGAGTCGCTCGAGCTCAGCAGGAAGTCCTTCCTTGCCCGCCCGAACTGCAGGGGCACGGGCGGGTTCAGGCGTAGCGTCTCGTAGACGAAGGACTCGACCAGGGGCATTCGCTTCACCGAGTCGAAGTCCAGGGTGGATGCGGTGCTGTTGTCTCGGACTTCTTTTCGGAGCTTTTCTTGGAGGTCAGGGGAAGACGTGCCGAGCTGCTTCAGCAGCGTCGGTAAGAAGACAGAGAAGCCTCCGTAGGCGTTGAAGCCGAGTATGAAGAGTAGATTGTGGATGGCTTGGCTTTTGGTTAGGCCGAACTCGGTCTGGGCCCTCTGGACCACTTCCTGCCCTTCTTTGTCCACGAAGTTGGCAAGCTTATTGTAGTCACCTGCGTTGCGTACATACGTACTATAGTCTAGCTAGAACGCACATTCACTTCTCAAAACAGGTAGTACAGTACGCGCGTACCTTGAACCAATGCAAAGGGGTAGGCGAAAGAGTGGAGGAAGATCTCGACAAGGGGCTGGAAGGCGGGAATGTAGAGGGTGGGGAGGATCTGAAGAGCCAGCCATTTGTCCATCATCACGTAACCCGACTCCGAGATGTCGGGGGAGGACGCGGGGTCGGCTCCCACGATGCTCATGCTGAGGAATCTGAAGAGGCACTTCTGCAGGGGGACAAAGCTGCTGGCCGTCGAGTCCTTGCCCAGCGACTCGTCCATCGAGTTCCACATCGTGTCTAGGCTTGACACCAGGGATGACACCCACTCCGTCGAGCTCCTTTTCAGGATATCAATTGCAAACTTCTTCACCTGCGTCCATTCATTAATTTGTTACTCCTTTTGTATTATTACTTGCTCATTATGTATACTGTGCACAACAAATTTATTGAGACTTCAATTAATTCTAGCTAAATGGATTATATAGAATCATGCATGATAGATGATAAAGTGTGAAACGAGAGAGAGAAAGCTTGGGAAAGAAGTTGTTGCAACTGTAAATGTAATTCTTATTCAACAGCAAGAAATAAGAGGAGTATTTATATGTTCTGTTACAAGCTGAAATTGCCACATTACAAACTTATAACAAACATGAGCAATAACACTCTACACCCCCCCCCCCCTCAAGCTAGGCATGATCAGGCAAAAACATGCCTAACTTGGAAATCAAAACTTGCTGTTGAGCTGAAGGCAAGACTTTGGTAAAAATATCAGCAATCTGTTGAGCTGTAGGAACATAAGAAAGCTGTAAAAGTCCCTCCATAACCTTGTCCCTTGTAAAGTGCACATCGATTTCAATATCCTTAGTCCTCTCGTGTTGCACTGGGTTCTTGGCAATCTGTAAAGCAGAGCTATTATCACAATGCAACAGCACAGGTTTGAGAGAATCAATACCAAGATCCTTGAGGAGACGCACGAGCCAAGTGACTTCAGTGGCTGCTTGAGCCATAGCCCTGTATTCTGCTTCAGCAGAGCTCCTAGAAACCACGCTTTGTTTCTTACTTTTCCAGCTCACAGGAGAAGAACCAAGCATAAGGATGTAACCAGTGACAGAGCGTCGGGTCACAACACAAGATGCCCAATCTGAATCTGAGTAGGCTGATAAAACTGGAGCATCACATCCATTCAAAAGAATACCATAATCAACAGTCCCTTGAATGTATCTAATAGTGTGCATCAAGGCCAAGTAATGAGACTCTCGGGGCTTTTGCATAAACTGAGAGAGAGTTTGAACAGCAAAGCAAAGATCTGGCCGAGTATGAGTCAAAAAATTGAGCTTACCAATCAATGTGCGATAGAGAGTTGGATCTGACATCAAAGCACCCTCATCTGGAGTGAGTTTGCAATTGAGAGGCAAAGGAGTACAAACTGAAGACAACTGTCCAAGAGAAACAGAAGCTAATAACTCCTTGACAAATTTAGATTGTTGTAGAACAACACCAGCAGGTAAATGAGTAGCCTCAAGACCAAGGAAATAATGCAAAACACCAAGGTCTTTAATGCTGAAAACAGAATCAAGAAAAGCCTTGAGAGTAGCAATTTCTTGTTCATCAGATCCAGTAACAAGCAAATCATCCACATATATGGCAATGATAGTAATATGAGCACCTTTCCTCTTTGTGAACAGGCTGTAATCATTCTTTGACTGAGAGAAATCCAAAGAGATGAGAGCAGAAGTCAACCTACTCAACCACTGCCTTGAAGCTTGCTTCAAGCCATAAAGAGACTTGTTGAGTTTGCAAACCAATTTCTCTGGATTAGGAACACCTTCAGGGACCTTCATGAACACTTCCTCATCAAGGAATCCATGCAAAAATGCATTGTTAACATCCAGCTGATGTAACAACCATTTCTTAGAAGCTGCAACAGAAATAATGCACCTAATAGTGGCCATCTTAACAACAGGTGAAAAAGTCTCTTGATAATCAACTCCTTCTTGCTGTGTGAAACCTTTGGCCACCAACCTTGCTTTAAAACGTTCTAAAGAACCATCAGACTTAAGTTTAACTTTGTAAACCCATTTGCATCCCACAGCCTTCTTCCCTTGAGGTAAAGCTACTAGATCCCAGGTTCTGTTTTTGGTTAAAGCTATAATCTCATTCTCCATAGCTGAAACCCATCTAGGATCTTGGGAAGCTTCTTTATATGTAGAAGGCTCAGAGTAGGACAAAAGTGTAGAGAGAAACACATTGTGGTCAGAAGGAAAAGTAACCATGTTTGCCGTGATAGCTGAAGAACAAACATAGTCTTTAAGATAAGAAGGCTGCATATGATCCCTGTTGGACCTTATCAACAAAACAGGAGGCTGAGGTGAAGGTGATGGTGAAGGAATAATATGAGAGGGCTGGTCTGAAGAAAAAGAAGGTGATGGTGAAGAAATAGGCTGAGGTGAAAGTGGTTGGCTAGAAGAAGGTTGTGTATGAGATGGCTTGAAGATATGAGTTGGATAATCACTAGCCAAGGTAGGCAAAACAACATCAGATGATAATGTTGAAAGATAATGAAAAGGATAGTGATTTTCATGAAAAATAACATCTCTGGAATGAAAAATGGCTTGAGAAGTAAGGTCTAATAAAGTGTAAGCTTTCTTACCAGAAGAGTAGCCAAGAAACACACAAGGAGAAGCTCTTGGTGAAAATTTATCACGACCTCTCTTCAAAGTGTTAACAAAAGCAAGGCAGCCAAAAGCTCTAAAGGTTGAATAATCTGGAGGCTTCTGAAACAGAAGTTCATAGGGAGACTGGTTTCCCAAAGAAGGCAAAGGAGCTCGATTGATCAAATAAGTTGCTGTGAGAATGCAGAAACCCCAGTACTTAACAGGCACACTAGACTGAAACTTCAAAGATCTTGCAACCTCAAGCAAATGCCTATGCTTTCTCTCAACAATCCTATTCTGCTGTGGTGACTCAACACAAGAAGTTTGATGAATAATGCCATTATCATCATAAAAGGACCTTGCCAAAGGATCAGAAAACTCAGGAGCATTATCTGACCTAAAACACTTGACAGAAGCTTGAAACTGAGTGTTCACAAGTTTAGCAAAGGACTGTAGAATAGACATAGCATTGCTTTTGTTGGCCATGAGAAAAGTCCAGGTGCAACGAGAGTAATCATCAACCAAGGTGAGAAAGTACCTAAAACCATCATGAGTATGATGACGATAAGGGCCCTATGTATCCACATTAATAATCTCAAAAGGAGCAGAAGTGGTACTTTTAGATTGATGAAAACTGAGCCTGTGTTGTTTAGCCTTAGGACAAACGGTGCAAATGGAGGAGGACTTAGTAGCAGTCTTGAGAAAAGGCAAAGTAACTAGCTGATCATATGGAACATGACCTGTTCTACAATGCCACAGGTCAAGACTTTTATTGAAAGCAAGAGAAGAAACTGCAGCTGAAATTGAAGATGGACTATGTACAGAGGTGTAGAGACCTTTCTCTTCTTTACCAATTAAAATTGGCTTCTTCATCAAATGGCCCTGAAGATAACAATGAGTAGGAGTGAAGATCACATTAACACCTGTTTGCTTTGCAAGCTTGCTAATTGAGAGCAAATTGAAACAAAATTCAGGGACAAGCAAAACATCTTCAAGAGCAATACTATCTGTAAGAGAAGCAGAACCAATGCTAGTAATAGAGGCCTTATTTCCATTAGGCATAGTAATAGACATTGGCCTAGAAACAGCCTTAGAAGAAGTCAACAAATCAGCACTAGCCACCATGTGATCAGTGGCACCACTGTCAAGAATCCAAGACAACTTAGGAGTAGTAGACAGATGGCAAGAAGCAGTAGCAATACCTGCTAAGAAGGCATGTGAATCAGAAGTAGAAGGCTGAAGAGACTGTTGGCTAAGCAAGGAAAGGAGCTGCTTATACTGTTCTTGAGTAAAAGTAGGAGAACTAGTGGAAGAGGAATCCTCTTTGGATGTATTAGCAGCATTAACAGAATTTGCATTATTAGCTGCCTTAGAATGATTAGGATGATTAGGAGGATATCCATGAAGTCTCCAACAACGATCCTTAGTGTGATTTGTGCGTTTACAATGCTCACAAAAGAATCTGTTTCTGTTAGAGTTAGAACCTGTGTTGCCAGATCCATTACCACCAGAATTAGCATTAAAATTGCCATTAGAACCAGCTCCTGAACCAGAAGATTTAAAGCTAGAATTCGAGCCTCTATTAGCAGCCAAAGCAGAAGTTTCAGGATCAACTGGAGCAGAAGGAGATTTAATAGATCGTTGATCTTCCTCTTGTAACACAATCTTATAAACAATAGCTAAATCAGGAGGAGGCTGCATCATGAGAATATTAGCACGAGCTACTGAAAAAGCATCTCCAAGTCCCATAAGGAACTGAATAACCTGTTGATCCTCAAGAATGTTGCGAGCTATAGCATTAGATCCACATGAACAGACCTTAGACTCAACAATCAGCGAATGTTCATCCCAAACACGCTTGCATTTAGTGAAATAAGATGAAATCGGCAAATTTCCTTGACTCAGAGACATCAGATCTCGCTGAATTTGATAAAGATGAGTACGATTAATTTTGCTAAATCGAGACTCAAGTTCAAGCCAAACCTGTCGAGCAGATCGGCAATAGAGGATTGATTCAGCAATTTCCTTGTTAACAGAGTGAAGGAGCCATGAGAACACCATATTATCGCATCTGTCCCATAGAGCTTGCTGATTCACATCAATTTGAGGCCGAGAACAAGTTTCGGTGACAAATCCAAGCTTATTTTTCGCAAGCAAGGAAACCTCAACGGAACGACGCCAGGGAGCGTAATTACGATCATCAAGCAAAGTCGTAGCTAAGACATAGCTTGGATGATCGCTATGATGAAGATAGAGCTCATCCATGGATACAACAGATTCGCGAGCTGGATTTGACGAATTGGAAGCCGTATTCCAAGGATTCGCCGGATTACGAGCAAGAGGATCCCTAACTCCAGTGGAGGAGGGAGTAAGAGGCGGAAATTCAGGATCGGTAGGCATCGATCAAGCAGATTGGAAAATTTTGGCTGATACCATGATAAAGTGTGAAACGAGAGAGAGAAAGCTTGGGAAAGAAGTTGTTGCAACTGTAAATGTAATTCTTATTCAACAGCAAGAAATAAGAGGAGTATTTATATGTTCTGTTACAAGCTGAAATTGCCACATTACAAACTTATAACAAACATGAGCAATAACACTCTACAATAGATTACGTACGTACAAGCATTAATTGGTGAGTGACTGAGTGCATGGTGGACGGTGATCCTAAATTTGAAATAATTTATAGTCCAAGATTAATTTTTATGTCAAACATGAAGAGATGTAAGTTAATTAATTAATATATCCATGTAATTAGGTCAAATGCATAAGTTGAATAGTGTTTTTTAGTTGAATAGTCGATAATAGGGACGACAATGGGGCGGGAATTTCCCATTGTCTATAGGGATCCCCCATAATGAGCATGGTTATGGGGATTGTAAATAGGTATGAGAACAAAGACGGGGTAAATGGATTCCTCGCATGGGTATGTGGATAGGGGTCTCCACCCCGCCAACGGACCCGAATTGATCCATGTTGAGGAAACATGTTGGGACTCCTGGTAAAGAAATTATTTGCTAAAAGTTATTATTTTAAATTAATTTTATATCAATCTAAATTGGTTTATATTAAGTAATTTTTTTCTATGACATTATTGAGACTCAAGTTATAAATAAGATATTTATTTTTCAAGAATGTAATTAAAACTTAATAGATTTTTATAGAAATTAAACGGAAAAACAATGAAAAGTCTAAGTGGGAAAAATACGACAAAATGGAGAATCTCCAACTAGTATGGAACCCGATGGGGATGAGGATGGGAGTATTCATATCCATATAAGAATGGAATGGGTATAGATATTGAAACTCTAAACGGGATAGACCCTCCCCGACTAAAACCCACCCATTGGCATCCCTAGCTCAGCTTGTCGAATGTCAATGTCTATTTTGAGATGCTCGTCCTGCGGGCTATCCACCATATTCACATACACCTCATCAGGATTCACAAATTGAATAATATCCCAACGAGTCATATATTGCGCAACGTACATTTCTCCAATCAACGACCCTCTCCGTCCTCTTTTCTTTCTCTAATGACGATTTTCATAATTATTAAGAAAATGTATAAATTAATATGAAAGTAGAATTCTATGGATAAAGTATATTAGTTGTTTTGTAATTTAGTGGATGTAAAAAGTTAAAAAGAAGATAAGTAGATATGATGGTTGGAAAATGATGGTAAAAAAGTTAGATAAAATTGGGTAGTTTTATTATTTAATAGAAGTTAAAAGGTTAGAAAATAACAAAATTGAATAAAATGGGTAAATTAATTATGATATTGAGTGAGGGCAATAAATTTATGTGAGTAGCGAGGTCTAATATAACATTTTTAAGTATAAGGATTTATTTACAAAAAAAATGTACAAATAGAAGTCTATTTATGTGTTAGACCAAAAGAAAATGAAGAAAGTACGATAAACAAAGAGGAGATCAAAAAAGAAATAAGTACAAACAAGCCGAGACAAAGGGAGTATAATTTAACACCTTCAGTAATAGACTAGCAAATGACCAACACCTTGTAAGGGGGTTTTTTTGTTTTTATTATCCTGTATATAAATTCACTATATTAATTACAAATATCATCATATATCAATTTTTTAAACTATACATAATTTTTAGATTATAAAATAAAATAAATATATCATCAAATATTTTCATAGAAATATTGTATTTATAAATTAATTTTTAATACATACATAAACATTGATATATATATATATATATATCGAGGAAGAATGCAAAAAGATGAGATGCAGTATTAAATTTTATAAAAAATTGATAAACATCTTTTAAATTTAAAATTAAATTTCATAAACTAATTTATATAAATGAATCAATAATAAAAAAATAAAAATTTGAATTAATATAGTATTATATTTTTAAATTTAGAGTATATTTAATAAGATAAAAAATAAAACGAAATTACCATTTATATATGTTATTATGTTGTAAAACAATAATTATGTAAGAAGAATATAAATATCAAATAAAAATATTAACGAATCATTATCTCAATAAGAAATCAATCTTTTATCTAAAACAAAAGCAATGTTTGATGTTATAGATATATTTATGGTAGATATATCATACAATCTTTTTATTAATATTATTATTGGATTTCAATATGAGACGATAGAAAAAATATTTAATACATTAGTTTCATAAAAACATATGTGACATAAATATAGTGGTAAATTTTGCTACTAATGATGATTTTTAGAAACTTTTAGAACAAAATTATGAAAGTAATACGTTTTATTAATATAGTATTTAAGTAAATGAGAAAAAATATTTTTTTCAGATAATATATTTAGGATAAATCAATATATTAACTAGATAGGTAACCATATAATAGTAAGATTGAGACTTATATATTAGGATAGGAAGCAACTCAAAATTTAAGATTGAAATAATATTTTAATTAAATAAGTATATGATTAAGCTTAAAAATAACTTTGATAAGATAAATTCTTTTAATAAGGGGACGATGTGTTGCAATATGGTGGCGAAGTTTGCTCCCCCTTTAGTATTTAATCCTTATCTAGTATTAGTCCCCATTTTGATTTGACTAAAAAAATATTTTTATCAATAAGTTTCTTTATTTTATAATTATTCTTAATACTTGCTATGATAAGATTTATAATATATTCTTTATTTTAATGCAACATTGTATTGATCTCTTTAGTTTTACATTTAATGTATGAGGAAAGAATAAGATAATAGTATATTAGATAAACTCTAGGTTAATAATATAACTAAATCAAAATATATCTATTAAAAATTATAAAGAGTGGATTTTCATCATGTGTACTATTTTGGATAGATTTTTTAAAGATTTGGATATATAAATTTCTTATAAGGAAATTTCTAAATAGTTTAACAAAATTATTAACAATGGATGACATATAACATATTAGATTGAAATTGAAATTAGTAGATAAGAATACTTCGAGAAAAATTATGTATACAGTCTACATTGTTTTAATAAGGATGGGTAGAGGTGTCAAACAGGTTGGGTCGAGAAAAAAAATAAAATGAAAATCAGTAGATAAGAAGAGTTCTAATGTGGGGTGTACAATGAAATTTCAACTAATTAAACAAATTAAATTGTTTTAATAAAGATGGGTAGAGGTGTCAAACAGGTTGGGTTGAGTGGATTCAGGTTCGGTCTTTTCGGGTTCGGGTTGAGTGCGGGTTCAGGTCAATCGGGTTACAGGTTAAGTCGGTTTGGGTTTTGACAGGTTATTATGCGGGTTCAGGTCGACCTAACAGGTCAACAATTTGAGTTTTTAATGATTATTAAAATAATATTATGATTAAATAATAGTATTTAATAATAAATTAATAATTTCTATAGGTTTTTATAATAATATTTTATTTATAATAGATTTAATGATAGATTATATTATAATACTTACAAGAAAATATATTTATTCTACATATATATAAAATATCGGGGTGGTCGGGTCGGTTTCGGTTTCAACCCAATCTGGTTCGGGTTAATCGGGTTCGTTTTTTTCTTTGCTCGCTACTATTCAGGTCGGGTTTCAACCTTAAAATTTTCGGTCGGTTCAGGTCGGTCTTTTGGGCCGGGTCAGGTTTTAACAGCTCTAAAGATGGGTGATACGTCCAATAATAAATTGACACGTATCATGCTAAATATTATTTTTAACCTTCTCTTAATATATAGTTACGATAGATATATAAGATGCTAAATTCTTTGTCTTTGATATTTGCACATGGCCCCTCGTCATAGATCCACATTATGAGTTACTATGAAGCATATAAATAGAGAAGGCAGTACCTATATCATAGGATTATTGGGACCAGGTTTATGATGTAGTTTTTGTGGTGGAAAAAACAAGTTGGGTCACATGCATTTTGTAACATCCGAATGATATGGATAGCCGTATTGTTTGCTCACTCTCTCTCGATCTCTCTATATCTCAGTATAAATCTATATCATATGTATATATATATTTATTGTACGCAATGCAATCAACACACTTGACCACGTACGTTCTATTCTATCTACGTCGTCACTCGTCGATCAGTATAGCTTTCCTTTTCAAGAAGGCAAAACCTATCGAATTACCAAACAAATCGATCAGAACACAATTATTTCACACTGATCTACGCCGTCTATATTATAAAGCGGAGATAAAGTCTTCATAGAAAATTACGCCACGTGTCATATCTTTATTAAAATAATTAACCGGACCCTTGTATATTCAAAAAAAAAAACACTGATCACAATATAGACATAAATATATATGATTTGATAATTTTAAAGAACCTATAGGAAGATATCTATAGAAATATACTCCCTCTGTCCCGCTATGTTCGTCCGATCCTACTGTTCACATGAAATTTAAGGAATGGAAAAGGGGTTTTTCTGTGTCAGAAGTTCTGCAGTGCAAAATCAAGTACAAATTGAAACTACAATTGAAAGTTTTATAGAGGATGCCAGCTACCAAGTTTTATCCAATGAGAGAGAGTTTTTATTTACAACAACCAATAGGAATCAAGTATTCTAAGCACATGGATTCCTTCTCCCAAATTACAGATCTGAACTTTCAAAACCATGTCACCTTCTCCTACATGAGAAATTCTCATGTAAACATTCAGATTACAATTAATGGCAGAAAAAAAGAGAAAAACAGAGCAATTTTATTGCAATAGAAAAACGAAATTCTAGGGTGATGATGAGCCATCGCAAGATCTCAACAGGTTTGGGGACATCGAGATTTCGAGCAAGGGGGACAAATCGAAAGATCTAGCGAGTTTGAAGTTCTTCTTGAGAATTTTCGAGAGCTCAAGAGTCCCCAGATCAATGAATTGAACACAAAAGATGGGATTCTCCAGAAATGAATGAAATGGGGGATTGAGATGGAGGAGTTGAGGGAGATCGAGAGTGCAGAGAGGCCTTTTGAGAGGGGCTAGGGTTCAAGTGAAATGGGGGAAATGAAATGAGCTGGTGAATGAGGTGCTCTTTAGGGTTGAAGCTTTTATATGGAGAACCTTGGATCATGCAACGCAAATGGGTCTCGTGTTTAGAAGCCCAAATGAGGCATTAATCCACAAATTAACCCATATGTTCGTTTAAATCAATTTCAATTGTTAGGGTTAAATCAAACTTTTTTTTAGCACAATATTACCGGGCTAAATCGATTTTAATGTTAGGCAAGTTATGAATTTTAATGGAGTAAAGGTAATGAATAGTGTTTTAATGGAGGTTTTTATGTTAAAGTTATTGGGTATAATGTTGATGGTGAAAGGATGAAAGAGAAATAAAGAAGATGAAAAAATAAGTTGATTAAGTAAAAAAGTGATAAAGTGTATGGGTGAAAAGTGATAAAGTAGTGGATAAAAATAGAAAGTGGGGGAGTTTAGACAAACATTTTGGGACGGTAAAAACGGGATGAGACAAACATTATGGGACGGAGGGAGTATAATTTAGGATATAACACCTAGGAAGATCTATTATCTATAGGAAGATCTATCTATATACATATATGTATATTATTATTTAATAAAACATGATCTTTATCGTAAAAAAAATAAATAAATATAGATATAGTCTAATTAAATATTTTTTTAAATTCAAAATTTTTCAAAATTTTAAAAAAACGAAAAACTCATAATTGTATTTTCCGATTTTATCTTAATCTTTATTAAATAATAATATTTACTAAATCATATCTACATTAAATTGGATTTGTAATCACATTACCCGTACATAGTACGGGGCTTAAACTAGTTTTGATTAACCTTTAAGTAAAAGTGAAGATAGATAAGATTCATTGGTACGTGGTTTGAGAAAACTTTTATTTGTTAGTTTGAAAAATAAAAATAAGAAAATAGAGCTAATGGTACATTAAATTAGAAGACAGTATAATAACTTCAATCCAATGGATGATTAATTAGATGGATTAAATTACAAAAAAAATGACAGAAATTGAGTAGGAATAAAAAACATAAGTTACCTTAGCATGATCGTCCTCAAGAGTGTCAAGATAAGCGCAAACCCTAGTATCCCCAGTATACTTGGTGCTAGGCATGAAATCCCCAACAAGCACATTCCTCTTCTCCACAATCTCCATGTCGAATAGGTGGGAGAAGGACTTGCAGTCGAGCACGGCGATGACGTTGGGGTTGACCCCGGTGAAGAAGGGGAAGCACGGGGGCACGTTCGTCCTGAACACCGTGCTCCCGTGCCTCTCCACCCGCTTCCTGAAGAACTGTTCCTGTCCGGAGAACCAGAAGTAGTCGAGCCGGTCCGCAAGCGGGCCCACCACCGGCCACCCGTACGATCCCGGGATCGCCCGCACAGACGGCTTCATGGACGGGTTGTTGGCTGTCGTCGTCGGAGATATGGACGACATCATCACTATACTCATTGTATTTGTACGTACGTATGGGCGCTTTGGATTCTAACTTGTAAGGCCGGTTGAAAACATATGGCCGGTGTGGCTAGGGATGTGAATATCTTCTTAGTTAGTGTTCTGCCTAGTTATATATGTGTACTGAAGAGATATCCAGCCGTAGGATTTAGATGGTTGGCTGGATTTGCTTCCAGATTAGATGTGTGATGAGATGAGATGATCATACACTTAAGTATGCTGAAACAAAAAAAAAAAAAAAACTACAATCACGTGTTGGATGCAAATATCTTGTTTTTTTCATGGTCCGAAAATATTTGTTTTTGTTCATGGCCTTGATCCCCGTCACGTCAGACAAACGTATATGAATTGGCCTCTCAAGTCTCGTCACGTACGATATAATAATTGAGGCTTCGGTGTTCTGGAAACCTAGGGACCACTAAACCAAGGGACCACTACTAAGCCCTTCCAATTTAGCCGTAGAAAGACAATTTTCACTGACACCAGCAGATTGGCCTAAATAACGGTATTAAAAAGTCATACTCGGTCTCATTAAATTTGTCTACAAAATATGACTAGTACCGTAATTAATAAAAAATTGAAAAGATAAAAAAAAAATTAAGGTAATATTTGAGAATAGATGAGGATAATTTTCAAATTTTATGGGTTAAAAAATTAAAAAGTGATAAAATTGATAAAAAAAATTGGGTAATAAAGATAATATATGAGATTGAATAAAGGTAAAAGTGTAAAAATATATAGATAAAAATAGAAAGATTTGAAAGAGGACAAACTTTTTGGGATGCCTAAAATGGAAAAGCGGACAAAGTTAATAGGACGGAGGGAGTACCTTTGAACACTTGAGTATTTTTTTTAATCCAAAGGAGGTTATACCCCGTTTTATTTAAATAAAAAGAGATTACATATTAGCACTCATCTAGGAGTCTATCTCCATGAATGAAGCAATGCCCTTAGGCGGGCTATGGAACAAAACAAATTCACCTAAATTATCATCACTAAGCTTAACAATCCAATCGGCGGCATGATTCGCACTTCTAGCAATGTGCTTGATCTTCACAGACCATCCCTCGCTTCGAGCTAAACCCCTGCAGCTAGACATGATATCCCATAGATTTGTTGGAATAGCATCTTCAGCATTGACGGCCTGCACAACCTGCATTGCATCTAGTTCAACTTAAAGCTTATTAATTCCGAGTTGCTTGGCAAAAATGCAGCCCTTGCTAAAGGCCAACCAATTCAGCTTTAAGGGTCGAGTCTCTAGGAATTTTAACTGCATATCCCTTCACAAATTCTCCATTGTGGTCCCTAATAACACCATTAGCAGTAATATAGGCATTGCCTTCAGAGTAACCACCATCCGAACTCAATTTCAGCCAGCCATCCATGGGATGAGTCCAATGCGACAGCTGCTGCGTTCCATCCACCAGGCTTCTAGTCTTCAGCAAACCCAAGTATACGTTGGCTCTCTAGGTCACAAACAAGTGCTTCTCTACGAAGAACTAGGCTGCACATTGAAGATTCCTTCGTTTTCTCCATTTCCAAATCCACCAAACACCATAAGCAAAAGTGGTAGGCCATGAACCATCACTTCCAAGATTACACTCCAGCCAATTCTTGAGATCATCAGAAAAGAAACGCCCCTTGGTTCTATCAATCAACAATTCATCCCAAATTTCTCGAGCTCTGTAGCAGTCCCTAAGAATATGGATAGTAGTTTCACTCTCTTCACTATATCTTTTACACATATCTTCCATGTACAGACCTCACCTTCTTCTAACAGCATTGCACATAATCGAGTTATGTGCCACAAGCCAAATGAAAGTTCTAACCCTTTCTGCAGCAGGAAGTTTCCAAATACACTTCCAGAGCTGATCGCGCTGGATATTATGGTCATCACGAATCAGTTCCATAGCCGACTGCATAGAGAACTGTCCAGAAGCCGAGCGAGCCCAATAGAAATTATCGGCCACTCCTTCTTCCACTAACCTTATCTTAGCAATTTTAGCCAAAGCCTCGGGAGGGAGGAAATGTGATAATTGGTCCCAATTCTATGAATCAACATGCCAGTACTCGGCCACAATTTTGCCAAGATCCTCATCACAAATCACATTGGTAGCAACATCAATAAGAGGCCTATCAATAGCCCAAACATGATCCCATAAAAGAGTTTTCCGGCCATCACCAATCCTAGACTTAATTCTTTGCAGTAAGGGCCTTTTGGCTTTAGTGATACTTTTCCAAAGATTTGAAGACCCTCTCTTGGTTTGGAACATATCCCTATCCTGCCTTCCATTACAGTACTTGCCTCTAACCACTCTAGACCACAGAGAATCAGCATTCGTCATTAAATGCCACCCCATCTTAGCCATGAAGGCCGAGTTCACCTATCTCATGCTTCTCATGCCAAGGCCACCTGCATCTTTAGGACTTTTAAGAGTGTTCTAATTAACAAAATCTTTTTCTTTTCATTAGTAGATCCCCATATAAAAGCTTGAGTTTTCTTCTCTATATCATCACAAACATACATAGGCAGACTTATAGTTTGCATAAAGAAATAAGGAATGCTAGATAAAACAGACTTCGCAAGAGTTATTCTATACCTGCCAAGGAAAGAGTCCTGGCCTTCCACCCCGCAAGATTTGTTTTAACTCTCTCTATGATATGCCTGTATTTCTCTTTTGATTCCCTTTGCTTAGTCATATGCACACCGAGATGCATTCCTCAGTCTTCAATAACAAGAATACCACCACAAACGCTGATGTTGGCCGCATCCTCTTCACTCGTGCCATTAGAAAACCAAAGCTTTGATTTCTGGTACTTGATTTTGGCACCAGCAACAACACAAAATTTCTCTAGGAAAAACTTCATATCTCATGCCTCTCATGCCAAGGCCACTTGCATCTTTAGGACTTTTAAGAGTGTTCTAATTAACAGAATCTTTTTCTTTTCATCAGTAGATCCCTATATAAAAGCTTTAGTTTTCTTCTCTATATCATCACAAACATACATAGGCAGACTTATAGTTTGCATAGAGAAATAAGGAATGCTAGATAAAACAAACTTCGCAAGAGTTATTCTATACCTGCCAAGGAAAGAGTCCTGGCCTTCCACCCCGCAAGATTTGTTTTAACTCTCTCTATGATATGCCTGTATTTCTCTTTTGATTCCCTTTGCTTAGTCATATGCACACCGAGATGCATTCCTCAGTCTTCAATAACAAGAATACCACCACAAACGCTGATGTTGGCCGCATCCTCTTCACTCGTGCCATTAGAAAACCAAAGCTTTGATTTCTGGTAGTTGATTTTGGCACCAGCAGCAACACAAAATTTCTCTAGGCAAAACTTCATAACATTTATTTGCTCCTCAGACGCCTCCGCGAACAGGATTAGATCGTCAGCGAAGAATAAGTGAGAGATCTCAAGACATCCATTAGAAAGTTGAATATGCTTCCAAGCACCCGCCAAAACCTCTTCCTCAATAATGTGCCCCAACCTTTCCATATACAGGATGAACAAGAAAGGGGAGATTGGGTCGCCCTGGCGAACACCCTGACTAGGATTCAAGGAATCTTTAATCCCATCATTCTAAAACACCTTCATAGAACAAGTAGTGACTCTAGCCATAATTACCTAGACCAGGCTACTATGCAATCTAGCTTCCTATAGATTATCCCGAAGAAAAGCCCAACAAACTCTGTCGTATGCCTTTTCAAGATCAATCTTCACCACCATAAATGCCTTGCTTCGAGAATCCCTCATGGAATGCATCACTTCTTTCGTAATCACTATGTTATTAGTTATTTGTGATTCACCATCTTTTGTATGCCTTATTTTGATGTTTTTAGGAAGCTTTTGAGTGTTTTAGGCTAGTTTTAGGCTTAAGTGTTACATCATGGCCGAAGATGCAGAAGTGGACAAATTAAAGAAATTGAAGGATTTCGGCACTGCATGATTTCCGCGGTCGCGGGGCGTATGCCGCGGTCGCGGGGCGTATGCCGCGGTCGCGGGGCGTTGACAGAAGAAGAAGTGAAGACCCGAAGGCCGCGGGTGCGGTGCACTTGCCGCGGTCGCGGTAGAAGCTGTTCGTGGGATCGTTGACCGAGTGTGGGCCGCGGTCGCGGAGGTCATGGCGCGGGCGCGGTGCAGACCGACTTCGGTGAGACGCGGAAAGCTATCTTTGGGCCATTTTGTAGTATCTTGTTTTATTTATGGATATTGCTTTTATCCCAAGACATATTTAATGGATTGACGGTTGATTTGTTAAGGATCTTTTGACCCTTGTTTTTGAAGACTTGAGTTTTATGAGGATTATGGAGAACTAAACCTCTCTAGGGTTTGTTCAACATTGAAGCTTTAATTGATGAGTTTGTGAGATTCTAAATCTTTTTCCTATTCCTTTGGTTACTATTAATTCTCTTGTGCTTAATTACATGATTATTGATTGTTTCTCTAGGAGTAATTAACCTATTGAATTGATTGATCTTCTATTGTTGGGACGGGTTTGGACCGTGGACAAACCTATTCTGTAAAAACAACTTAGAACCTAGATCTGTTGTCTATGCAACTAGGATTTAAGAAGAGAATTGATTGTTTGCTTGTGAAATTGACTCGTAGCTTGATTTCTCTTGCATGCATCCTATATATCCTTGTTCTTAATGCTAATATTGATTTGAGCGTCCTCTTTCATTGTTAAGTATTTCCTGGACCGTGGACAGGAAATTAGTCAAGATTAGGATCTGAATCAACCATTGGATTAAAAGGAATTGTGTGTGAATCAATGATCAAACGACTCTTTTAAAGTGGATTTGTTGAATGAACCTGTCTTTAGCACTCTAGTTGATCTTGTGAAACTGTCGATTTGTTTTCTTGCTTTGGTGATTGAAATTCTCTCATTGAAACCCCCTTCCTTGTTCTTAGTTGATATAAACATTAGACTAAATACCTTAAGTTCTCTAGGGTTCGATCCCATACTTGCTCACTATATTTAGTTTGTGTTTGGGTTATCTTTGATTTTGGGTACAACGATTTTGCCTGAGTCAATTTGGCACCCGGGAACAAAATTGGACTGAGAGGGAGCCACCATCCTGCACATCAAAGGTTTAAACGAGCCACAATGACTTTTGTTGCAATCTTTATGGCCACGTTACATAAGCTAATAGGCCTGAGATGATTCACCGTCTCAAGATTCTCCACCTTAGGAATTAACACAATGAGAGTCTTATTCAAGGCAGCAGGGAATTCCTTCCCTTCAAGAATATCGAGCACAACTTTCTAAACTTCTCCACTAATATGCTCCCAATTCTTCTAGTAAAAGATAGCATGAAAACCGTGAGACTCCGGAGCCTTAAGAGGACCCATGCTATCAAGAGCTTCCTTCACTTCTTGCTTATTGTATCTTCTGCTCAAAGCATTGAAGTCATCCTCAACCATCACCGGGAACCTACCTCTAGAGATGTCGAAAGGCCCATCATCAGAATTATCCTCCGAATACAACTTAGCTAAGTGATCCGACACCATTCTTCGAAGCTCAAGTTGATCCCAGATCCAATCGCCATTCTCATTAAGCAAGCCATCAATTGTGTTCTACCTTCTTTTGACAACAGTACTGGCATGAAAATATCTAGTGTTCCTATCCCCATCAATGAGAGCATCAGAACAAGCTTTTTGGCACCAAAATAAGTTGATCTGATCAAGAATCACCACCAGTTACTTTCGAAGCCGACCATCCAACTCATAAAGCCCACGGGTCGAAGAGTCACAGATAGCTCATTGAATGCCTTCAATTCGTTTATAGATCCTGTCTCTTTTCCGAAAAAGATATCCAAACACAATCCTGTTCCAAATGTTCAACTGACAGGCCACATTCAAGAGAGACGAGCACAAGGGAACTCCCTTCTCCCAGTGGTTAACAAGGAAATTCTAGAATTCAATATGAGTGAGCTAAGCCGCTTGAAAACAAAACGGTCTGAGAACATTAGAATGCTCATCAAAGCCTTTCGCAGACAGCAAAAGCGGAGAGTGATCAGATTGAATAGCCGGAAGATGTCTAATAACACCGATTTCGAACATCTTCCTCCATTAGACCTCTATTCAGGCGACCACTAGCACGAGTAGCAAGGTCACTCCCTCTAGACCAGGTGAGTTTGGAGCCGGAAAAACCAAGATCAAGCAACTCCATCCTCCCCTCGATCCAGTGTCTGAATTTACGCGTCCTCCTTCTAAGCTCCTCCGAGTCACTAGTCCATTCCTCCATCAACTTGGTCTCGTTAAAATCGCTCGTGAGTAACTAGGGAAGATTGATGGACTCAATCTTTGATCTCCACCAACCTGTTCCAAAGTTCCTTTCTATTGGCAGGAACAAGATCAGCATAAATTGCTGAGAAAGCCCACTCCGCTTCACCGGTACAATTAACAGTCACCAAAACAACCTGCCTATGGACATCAATTGCATCGATCTTGACTCTATCCTTCCTCCAAAGCACCCCAATTCCACCTTTAAAGCCCAAAGCCTCAACTCTGATCCTGCTATCAAAGCCAATTCTGTCGAACCTTGTCAGCCTGCTCGCTACTGATCATGGTCTCCAATAGAACCAGTAGCGAAGGGTCATGGCGACGAATAAGATCCTTGAGGGCGTGGAGAAAATCTCTGCTACCAGCTCCTTGCACGTTCCAAGTAACAATTTTTATGTTCGAAACTATCATAAGAAACAAATTAAAGATGTTAGGGTCTACAATAAACCACCTAGTCAAGTTGTTCGGCATTGGTGTCGGCCATTCTGGCATCACAATCTTGTAAGTTGTCGATCGACGTAGTGTCCCCAAGAGACTCTTCTTGAATAGCATCCTCCATTCGGGAGTCCATAATTGAACTTGAACTTCGCTGACCCTCGGAGCTGCAACAGAAGTCACGAGCCTCCACTGACCCGTCATCTGGAATCGGTGGATCGTTTGAGTGTTTGAATTGGGGAATTCGTTGGAGTGGATCACATGAATTTCCCAGTTGTGGAGGGGGGGGGGCTTTTATCTTTGGAGTGAAATCTCATGCCCCAAATTACTTCCAGAATTTTCTAAGATCTTTCCCTTCCTAATCACCTCTCCATTCTTTTTGACAGAATCTTCTTTACCCACATCCTTAGCAGAGTTACCTTTGATTTGTCCCATATGTTTCGCTTCAGACTTCCTGGCTTGCATCCTTGTCAACCCCTCTTATTGTGCACCTATTAATTTGCCTCTATTTATTTCCTTGATATGAATCCTTGAATTTTTGTCCTTATCTCTCCCGTCTGATTCAAAATCTTTTCCTCTGTTTTGACTTGGACTTGATTTGGAAGCGGAAATTCCGCTTTTAGCTTCACTCAGATTCTTCTGGAAATTCTCTTTTAATTGTTGTTCTTTTGAATTATTGTTTTTTGCATTAATTTTAGTTGTTTCCTTTTCAACTATGGAAACTTCAGTAATTAGCAGATTTTCTTCCAAAATTTGGAACCTAGAACCGGATGAGCCAGAACCAGTCCTGTTCACAAAATTAACTAGACCACCATGGTTCACCCCAACCCCTGTTGAAGGCTTTTCTCCGTCGCCTAAGTTCATCTTAGCCTTGCCTGAAGGCTTCTCTGACTGTCTCTCTGACGCCATGTTCTTCTTTTGCTGGAATCCTTCTTTAACATGTTTCCTTCTATTATTCCGTTTAGCTATAATCCATTCTCTAAATTCTTCTTTGAGTTCAGGGTTCTTATCAACGGAGTTACCTCCCTGGTAAGAGTGGGATTGATTACCCATAGTCTAGTGTTCAGTTCCTGATTCAGAGCATTGATCCTTGGTATGCCCTATCTTACCACATTCAAAACAGATCATCCTCAAGCCCTCATATTGTATTTTCCAAAAGCGACCGTTCAACTAGAATTTCAATGGGGCTTCGTGATATCCAATTCGATACAAATCCTCGTGTATCTTCCTCTTTTCGCTGAACTAGTGATCTTGTCAATTTTTAACACTTTTCCCAGTTTAACACCTATCTTTGTTAAAACTTCTTTTTCGAAATATTCTATAGCCTGATCCATGAAGCCACGAGTCTTAATTTTTCCTCAAAAGCAATGAAATCTGGCCTCCATCTTTGAATACATGGTTAAGTAACTCTCCCCTACCATCCAAGGCCCATTGTTCAACACATGGTGTAAGACATCCTCATTCTGAAATCTAACCACATAGAAATCGTTTCCAGTATCAATCATCGAAAATTCCCCTTTTGGTCTCCATATTGAATCAAGTTGTTCCTCAAGTATATATATCCTACACTTCTGTCAAGGATTTGGATTTTTATTATAATTGCATTCTTCCAAGGCCTAGGATTCTCCATTTTAATTCGGCTGAAAGAAGAATCACATGGCATTTTGGATCAATCCCAATTGGTGGAACATCATCATGAACGTGTTCCCCTGGAGAGTCATCTTCCCAGAAAGGATTCATGTATTCACCAATCAGCCCATCAGATCTGTTTCCTGTAACAGATTCTTTATACGAGAAGTTGTTTTTTAACACCTTCCAGTAACTTATCAGCATCAGACAGAGAGGGAAATCCCCATCTATTGTTGTGATCCTTGGATGAGCCTTCATTAGAACGCTTTGATTTTCTACTAGACCGGACGAGTTCCTTGTCCGGTGAGTTTCGTTGAGGATTGAAGTTAGTATCTCCGGTAGGCATTGAGAGCGTTTGTATTCCTCAGTTTATATTTTAAGTTTAAACACTTGATGAGTCCTCCCTTGGATCGATCTAATTGTGGTTCGAGTGAGATGAGTGGAGGTCGATGATAATAGGTGGTAACTTGGCAATCACAAACAGTTGCAATCTCAAAGGAACTTTGTTATTATTGAGAGAAAGATAAGTGATCAATCAGGACTTGGATAAACCCACCAAATCTAACCAATCAAGGTTACAAATGGAAGGGATAGACGCACCCTAGCCAAATCCAACCCAGCCCTCGATGTTCTCACAAAGGCACGACAACCAGTTTGGTTAAACACCCCAAACCAATAACTTTAACCAGTTTAGAGTTTTTGGGATGTTAACAAAAGCAAAGTTGACAATAAAATAGTTATAGTTCCCTTTATATAGCAAAAGGGTGGCTGGAAAAGTCTCCCTTAATGGGGTGAGTGAAGAGTTGCATCTTTTGTTGCAAAATCAGTCACCTCCTTGCATTCTGCCTTTAAAGAGAGATGATGTCATGGTGATGTTGTGGCTGTGATATCTTGGGCTGAGGTGGACGCCACATTGATGCTCGAATCGAGCACCTTTAATGCCTCGGATGAGCTGGTTACTTGCAACATGGTGAAGACTTTGTCTTGATGGTCTAGGGACGGGCTCGACATGGCTAATCCAGCTTGGAGTTGCTCTTGTGAAGGATCTTACCTCGTTGCCTCGTAATGGGGCCAAGTAGAGGAGGTATCGTCACTTGCTCATCGTCTTGGCCTGGTTGTGTTGATGTGGGCACGTCGTGGCTCGAATCTTGATGTGGCCTAGGCTGGGACACATCAACACTTGAGTCTTATAAAACACCTTTTGACATTTGAGTATTAAGAAAGCAAAAATTGGATATTTGGATATTAAAAAATGTATGTGTGTTCCTTTGTAGTTTTGTTTCTTTCCCCTTCTTTTCTTGTGTGTTTTGTTCCTTTTTAGCTTAGTTCCCGTATTCCCATGAGATTCGGAGACTATGCGTGTTTTTGTGTGTTTTGTAGGCATTTTGGCAAGAATCAAGGATTTTCTTGAAGAGGGATCGATGCTTAGAGCAAGGAATGACCTAAAGGAGGAAGGGAAGGAGCAAGCCATGAAGAAAACAAGAGGAAAAGCCAAGAAGAAGAGGTGGCATGAGGCATGAAACGAGGTAGATGCAAGCCGGGCCCGAAAACGAGATTTTGCCTTGGACCGAGTTACCCGGTACCTCGGGCCCGAGGTGCGTCCGTGTCGGTCCGAGTCAGTTGTAAGGCTTGGGCGCCAAGGCATTGAGATGTACACTTCCACATTTGCCCCTCACCTACAAAAGCCCTCTTGTTCTTCTAATTTGGGGTGCCCACTAAGCCTTAGACACATCCACACACAATCCTCTCAAGACAATACTTGGAGAGCAAGGAGAGAAAGGAGAGGAGAAGGAGAAGAGAAGAGAGAGGAAGAGATCGGCCTAGGAGGAGTAGAGATTTCTAGGTTTGATTGTCTAGTTAGCCTTGGTTTTGGTTTGTTCTTTTGATTTAGCAAACTTGGCTTTGAATTTGAGTTTATTGAATGAAATTTGCCTTTGATTGGAAATCGATGATGATGGTTGTGATGCTTTTCGATTTGTTTGTTTTTGTAACTTGCCATATGGAGTAGATCTCCTTGATCTTGGGTAATGGGGGAATGATCTAGCTAAGATTGAGTTAGAAACCCCAATTCCATAAGCCTTGAGTGCTTGATCTAGGAACCCACTCTACATAGAGCTACAATCCCTTGTTAAAGTTGGGGATCAAGGCTTGTGATTGGCGAAGTAACGAAAGTGAAAGGCATCCATCACGAGACCTTGCATCGAAGGGGAGAATCGAAAGCCAATCGACCCCATGATCGATGTGTAGAAGTGGTTTGGACGAAGTGAAAGCTTCTCGATCCAACCTAGATCATCACTTGTTGCTTGAATTGGGGTGGAAAAGGCTCAATCTACTAGAGAAGGAACCTAAAGCCCAAGATCTATTTTCAATCATTCGAGTTCGACATTCTCAGTACCTCGGGCCCGACTTCCATAGTGTCGGTCCCGTCGTCTTTCTTCCAACCAACTCGGGCCCGACGTGACCTTGTGTCGGTCCCGGTTGTTTCTCTTCATTTTCCTTCATTTGAGTTCTCTTTTCCCGTTTTCCTAGTATTGTGGCACATCAATCGAGTAGACTTCCCGAGTGTTCGACACCCACCACGTACTACATCGGGGTTGGGTTATAAATGTATCTCTAGACCCTCGCATCCGTGAGAGATCACTTCATCATCGTCCTTAGAAGAGGAACGACGTTCTTTCTTACTTGATTCTTTCTTGTGAGATGAGTTATCTTTGAATACCACATGAATACTTTCCTCAAGCTTAAGAGTCCTTTTGTTGAAGACTCTATAGGTTTTGCTTGTGAGGGAGTATCCAAGAAATATTCCTTCATCACTCCTACCATCGAATTTGCCGATGTTGTCTTTACCGTTGTTGTGGACAACACATTTACACCCAAAGACTTTGAGGTGAGAAATGTTAGGCTTCCTTCCATTGAGTAGCTCATAGGACGTCTTCTTTAGCAAGGGACGAATCATAGCTCAACTGATGATATAATTTGCGGTGGCAAGAGCTTCGGCCTAAAAGTGTTTGGGGACGCCGCTTGCCAAAAGCATCGTCCTTGCCATGTCTTCCAGCGTCCTATTCTTTCTTTCAACAACGCCATTTTGTTGAGGAGTTCTTGGAGATGAGAAGTTGTGAGAGACTCCATGTTGGTCATAGAATTCCAGGATCTATGAGTTTTTGAACTCCGTCCCATGGTCAGACCTTAGAGCCTTTAATCGCGTCCCAAGAGCAACTTCTACTTGTTTGATGAATATCTTAAACATTTGGAAAGCATTTGCTTTTGGCACCAAGAAAAGAACCCAGGTGAAACGAGAAAAATCATCTACAAGAACGTACATGTACCTCTTTCCACCATAGCTTTGAGTCTTCATGGGTCCACACAAATCCATATGAAGGAGTTCCAAAGGCTTCTTTGTGCTCACTTCATTTTTGGATTTGAAGGACGTTCTCGTTTGCTTCCCTCTAATGCATGCTTCGCATTGTTCAACTTGGTCTGGGTTGATTCGGGGAAGTCCTCTCATAAGCTCTTGTTCATGAATTTTGGAGATGGTGCTAGGTCCAGCATGATCAAGACGTCGATACCAGAGATCGGCGTCCACAGTAGAGACAGATAAACACAACTTGGATGCAGGCTTGAACTTTTGGCTGAAGATGTAGACATTGTTTTCACGAGTTCCCTTGAGAATGACTTGATTTGTTTTCTTGTTGATGACTAGGCACTCCTTAGAGTCAAATGTGACTAGGTTTTCACCTTGATCACAAATTTGAGAGACACTAAGGAGATTGAAGCCAAGTCCCTCAACTAGACTAACATTGGATGCTTTAATGGATTGATTCAATTTTGCAATGCCCGTCCCTTTGATTCCTCCTTTGCCCTTGTTGCCAAACGAGACAGTTCCTCCCGTGGCACTAGATTGGATAGAAGTGAGATGGATCTGGCTTCCTGTCATGTGATTTGAGGCGCCACTATCAATGATCCACGGGCTTCCTCTCACTTCCACTTGAAAACGAGAGTTAGTTCTTTGCGAACCAGGCAAGGTGACCCTTACATGGTTCGTTACATGGGTATATCTCTCTCATGGTCAAATAATCATATACATTCACATCATTTTTTTTTTGGTCGAATATACATTCACATCATTTGTCCTTCTAGCATGCTTCCTAGAGGACTGATTTTTAACATTAGGCACACTAGCATGCGTCCTATCAGTAGATCTTGGCTTAGCGTTCTTATTACCACTTCTAGCCTTTCTTCCATTTTCAAGATCCTCATACATAGCACGTCCTATAGTAGTTTCCTAGTTAATACTTCTTATTAGGACGTTGAATCTTGTTCTCTTCCATTTTCTTGGGATCACACAACTTAGAGCCTTCTCCCTTCGCAATTTTCTTGTAAATCTTGTGACTAGTGGAGTTTGTATAATAGTCCTTCATTCCCATTTCACCACTCTCAAGGACTCTTATACGTTCTTCCAGGTTCTTGGCCTTTTCTCTCTCAAGTTCTAGCTCTGTTGTTTTACTAGCTTCAAAGTCACTTGGAACGGAGTTCTTTGAGCTAGACTCATACCCTAGTCCTTTCTTGATTGGGACGAAAACAACAGGTTTAAAGGTTTCGGTCACAGGACTCTTTCCTATAACTTTGACTTCATCCCTAAGGTTGGCGTTCTCTAACTTGAGACACACAATTTGAGTTTTAAGGGATTTTGCTTCTTCTAGAGAAGACTCTAGTTGAAAAGACATTGTGTTGCAGTTCTCACATTCAACAAAAAATATTCAGATTCAAGTTCATCA
Organism: Polygonum maritimum; assembly: GCA_963924305.1. NCBI lineage: Eukaryota > Viridiplantae > Streptophyta > Magnoliopsida > Caryophyllales > Polygonaceae > Polygonum > Polygonum maritimum. The sequence goes on along the minus strand of OZ002732.1, from coordinate 26,701,971 downwards.
AACCTTTCTTTCATGGCATAGCTTTCTTGCATGATTTGAGTGATGAGTTTAATACTCTTATGCTTAGAACATTTGTCCAGAGAACTTATCATGGAGTCGTGAGTTACCTCTTGATTAGCTTCAGAGGCGTCCTTGGGAGAGTCTGAAGCGTCCTCTATTGCCATGTAGGCAACTTGATTGGACGGTTCTTCATCATCTGAATCTATGTCGTCCCATGCAGCCTCATAAGCGCCAATCAGGGCTTTCTTCTTGATTTCTTTTGGTGAAAGTACTATATTGCAATTCTTAGCGAAGTGACCCTTCCTGTTACACTTGTAACATGTCACTTCCTTCATTTCAGCATCCGAAAGCTTAGGACTCTCCTTCTTGTAAGGCATCTTCATCCTTGGGACTTTCCCTCTTTTAGCCCATGAACGAAGAGTTTTGTGCAAAAGTGCTAGATCATCTTCTTCAACAATTTATTATTCCGACTTCCCTTGTTGCTCTATCAAAGCTTGAAGAAGAAGATTTTCTTGATGCTCTTGAGTCTTGGCTTCAAGCATCAAGGCTAGTTGCTTTTGCCTTTGGTGAAACTTCTCTTCCTCTGGCGTCCTTACTCCAAGAGTCAAGGCTAGTTCATTTTGTGAACTATTTCCCATCTCAAGAAAATCTTGATTCCTTCTAGCTTTGTACCCTTTCAGCTTTCCATAAATTTCTTCCATGGACAGTCCTTTGTTGGCTTGGTTTCACTTGAAGGTCGTCCTATCAAAGTTCCATACTCCCGTGAGACCATCGATCAACACTTGAACCTTCACTCTTAGAGTGATCTCCGTTTCAGTGACACCCAAGTTCTTCAACTTGGTCAGCAGTCCTTCGAAACGGAATGAGTAGTTAGTGATGGACTCATTTGGAAACATCTTGAATTTGTAGAAGTCCCTTTTTGCCTCGAGTTGGAAGTCCTCTTTCATCTCAGGCGTCCAAACATGGTACTTCTCAAGAGCTTCCCATTGGAGCTTAGCGGTTGATAGGTTGCTCATACGAGTAGCGTCCCTTTCGTAGAGGGACGTCTGTAGGAAACAGATAGCTTTGGCGTTTGTCTCCATGAGCTTCAACTCCTCGGCACCCCATTCATCCTCTTTGCCTACCTTGGCAACAAGGACTTTGAGGTCTCCGTTCCTTATCACCAGCCAACATGGGTAATTTTGACTCCGCACGAAGTTCTCAAATCTGATTTTCCATCTGTTGAAGTTCCCGTCCGTGAGACGAGGAGGCTTCACACTTGAGATACCTATAGGTTCCATATCCATGTTTTCCTGCAACTCAAACACAATCTAGAGCGCCTGCTTTGATACCAATTGTTGGATCGTAAGTCAATTAGAATGGGTGTCCTTAACTGGGTTAAGGGCGTCCTTAAATGCAGCGAAATAAAAGACTTGAACAGGAAAACGAATAAGATAAAGGACTGAGGGATTTATAGAGGAACCCCACTAAGACCAACTAGTCTTATGGGTAAACCTTTACCTCCGTTGAAGAATTTTTGAATAGCCGTCCGTATCTTATTCAGAGAGAGTCCTTACAACTTAGGCGGGCCGTTACAATTCTCTGAGCTAAGCGTGCGTCCTTAGTCTCACTAGTAACTCTCCTTTCAGCCTAAAGAGTAATCTAACTCTCTTAGCTATAAGGTAGCTAAGCACTCACATCTCTCACAATACGTCGTGAGAGACAAACTAACTTCCTAACACTTTGTGATTTGTTTTGGATTTGATGTGGTTGGACTTTTCTTCTCTCGCTTCAAGCTCACTTGATCTTCTTGATCTTCGTTCTTGAACTTAAATTCTTCGGGAGTGAGCTCGAGAGAAAACCTTCAAAGTCCACACCACTATGCATAACCCTTGGGGGGTATTTATAGCGGTAGTGACTTTTGTCCTGTAGCGTCCTCTGAAGCTTCTACAGGATCCGTCATCTTCCTTCAACGGTGCGATTTGCATCTTGAGGAAGTTAACTCTGTTGACGCTTAGGAAGCCTCCACGTGGTCAGGGGACCATCTTCTGGAAAGCGACTTCTTTGGAAGTATTACCACGTACCTAGACATAGGAAGCTTTCTTCTAAGGACTACGGCCGATTATGATGTAATCATGTTGGGGGGTCTTGGTTTGAATTTTGAACTTCTTCCGTATTTTGGCGCGCGTCCCTACTTGATGAGGACGCCATCCTATCTCGCAGGGACTCCATTCTTTTGTTCAGCTTTGGAAGTTCTGATGGAGTGCGTCCCTATTGCTTAGGGACTCTCGTTTACTTGTTGTCCTTTACACTCATGAGCGTCCTCTGGACTTACCTGAGATCAACACTTGGACAACTATTAAATACCATTGAGTTTGTCATTATCAAAACTAGGGACGATCATTATTGGTTAGATATTAATGACTGACGTCCTTAATATCGTTCCAACAAAAACTTTCAAATGGAGCTAGCCACATATTTTTAATTGAATTTTAAAAAATTACTAAATAAATATCTTTTCAAATTTGCTTGTAACTATAAATATTTAATGATTGTTTTTTGAAAAATTGACCGAAAATAATCTCAAGTATCCACTTTCAAACAAAAATAATCCTAACTTTAAAAATCACCAACAGCGATCTGAACTATTACAATATTAACCGAAAACGATTTTTCTGTGAGTTCCCTAGTAGATTTGATGACATGGCAAACGAAAATATGATACGGCAAGTTAACGTATTACACTTGTATTTTTATTTTTGTCATGTCACTATAATTAAAAAAAATAAGTACCACCTCATTATATTATTAGATTAGCCTTTTACCTTTAAATAAAAACAAACAGAAAAAACTTCAAAATCATCAATGAGAACTTAAGCACACCAGGAAGGGTCTGGCACACGAAGAACCCCAAATTGGGTTTTTGAATATCTATGATTTGCAAAGACAAAGAACCCCAAATTGTGCTTTTGAATATCTATGATTTGCAAAGATAAAGCATTTTCAATCTTCGGAACTCTCTTCAGGATCCCTATCCTCTTCCTCTCCAAAATCTAGGGTTTCATCCCGAGAGCTCAATTCTGCCAAAGGCCGAATCTTGGAGGACTTAGCGCCGCTAGCCGGGCCCGGAAACCTCCATTGCTTTGGCCGGTGGTGGGAGTCGTGTAGGAGCGTCGCCGTCGCCGATTTCGCCCAATCAGATGCTCGGATGACGGTTTCGTTTCGCTCAGGTGGGGCTCTTGCTTCAAGCAAGATGGAGATTAAAATGGCGTCACTGAAGTGGTGGTGCGCGCATTCGGGTCCTTCGTCATCCTCATCGACCTACCGGCAGATCAAAAGCCTTTTTGTGGGGTTCTTCATGTGCCAAAGCCTCTTCTTCGTGTTCCGTTGTTATTTGTTGATTCTTTGTTTTTGGATTTTAATTAAAGGTAAAAGGCTAACCTAACAATATAATGATGTGGCACTTGTTTTTTTAATTTTAGTGACATGGAAAAAATAAAAATAGAATTGTAATACATTGACTTGCCACGTCATATTTCCGTTTACCACGTCATCAAGTCTACCAGAGAACTCACCAGAAAATCGTTTTCGGTGAATATTGTAATAGTTCGGATCGTTGCTGGGGATTTTTAAAGTTGAGATTATTTTTGTTTGAAAGTGGATACTTGGGATTATTTTTCGGTCAATTTTCCATTTTTTGTACTTGTTTGCAAAATAATGCAATCCACTAAACTTGTTATTATTATAGACCTTATAAATTGTATGTCTTTTCAAACGAATAACATCAAAGATTTTATGTCCATTGTAAAAACTAATATATGTTATGAAACAATAATCAAATTATTCTTTAAAGCAAATATAACTCTTATTTACATGAAAAAATTATTTCTAAATATTTTATTAAATGTTTACGCATTTACGATTTTGATTTTTTTGAAACACAATTTGAGCGTAGACTTCATAATTATAAATAAAAGAACTAGTTTTAACCTATTATAACATTTTATGATTAATATGCTAGTATTTTTTGAATTTAAATTTGATTGTTTTCAAAGAATTGTAATAAAATGACATTGTTTCTTTTATAATACTCAAATGTCTAAATTTTTGTTTTTAATTACCCATTTATCCAAATATGTTTTTTAAATACTAAAGTGTCCAAAAGTGATCATTACCAATTTGGCATTTTGGCCCCAGCAGATTTATGTAGCGACCTCTCCGAGTCTGCTGTCCGATTATCCCAATTCATGTTGTTCAACAACAATTATATGGCTCTCAAACAAAAAACCAATTATATGAACCTGAAATTTACTCAAACAGTCAAACCACAACTGAAATACACCACTTTATACCATCCGAACACTTACAAAAAACAATATATCATAACTTAAAGAGATGAAATTGTTTCCTAGCGAGAAAGCATGCATCTTCATACTTCAACCAGGTTGGCCCCATATTCCCTGTATGGGAAGGGGCCGTTGAAATCTTCTTCACCATGGATGGATAGATGTACAAACAAATGCAACAGGACTATTAGACCAACTCTTTTTGTCAGCCAATTACCAACTTTGATACGAAGGCACACTCATTTCTACTTGCATAATCAGGGAATTTCCACAGTTAAGTCATCCATGGTGGTAGAGCCACATATTCTCAGCCCATGCTCGTTCGCCAAATGTAAAAGGCAGATGAAGCACAAGTGTGGAGAAATGTCCTGAAGAGCCGGCGCAGCTCGGCAGTCGCCAGGGAAGTTGGTCAACAGACCCCTGAAAGATACTGCTTCTTCCGCACCCTTCAGTAACCAAATATTGTTGTAGACCCATTAGCAAACAACACTATTAATCGAAGAGGAGCATTTGTTCTACTTGTATACGGTAGCACCCATGGCAAAGTGAAACTTGCTGCAGGTACTGAATACTTTAACAGCAATTCTGTGTGTATCAGCATACACAGACTAAATACTTCAATAACAATTCAGCAGATAACCACAAAATATCAAATGCAACGTGAAACTTGCTAATTGATCAAGATTTATGAATCAAAGAATACTTTTAAACCTACAAGTCCCAGCAGGTCATATTACTGTTGTAGCTCAACTAGGAACTCAAATCTTCACAGGGCTTTTAAGGCTTTGTTTACATAGCCTTGATTTGGGGCAAATAAAATGATGCTAGAGGATAAAAGATGTGCATCAAAAACCTCGAAAGTGCAGTTAGCTAAATTTATCTTCAGCCATTCAGCTGTTGCTCCTACAATATTAGCTTGGCTTAGCTGCTGCAAATTGTTTCCTCTACTCTAGAACAGATGAGTAACCAACCAGTGCACTGCAATTTTGCAATTCTCTAAACACGAGGACTATGTTTTCACCAATGAGAAACAACAATCTTCATAAACTGACACAATACTAAAATTCCAAAGCAAATAAATCAGTTGTTTGATAGCCTATGTCAATGCTGATAATTCCTGTTCAAGTTGGTTTGAATCTTCAACTTACATAGCAGACCTTTATATGGTTCAGCATCAATACTAACTAATCAACCCCCAAATGAAAGGATCCATCATTAGTGGGGGGAAAACAAATACATAGTAAATGAAAGGCTGTGTAATTTAATCTGCAAACTGACATAAAGACAAAAACCCAAGGTCCGTGTTGTGGCAAACATATAAAATACTACCCCCCTTATAAATAGAGTCCATCAGCCATTAATGACCGAGTCAAGAAGTGATGAATTACCCCCTTCATAAAGGGGTAAAATGGGGAAGGAAAAAAAAACACAAACGTAACAAGTACAATCTAAATATATGATCACTTGACTTTTAATAGCCAGCTCACCAATCACCACTGCCAAGACAGCCATGTAAGAGCTTTCCTAATTGATCACACCTATCATGCTGTAGAGAAGCAACCCATTTGGGGTAAAAAGCTAACAGGATCCGAATCAAGGATGCTCACATAGAAAGCCAGCCAACACTCAATTAAACACTTGAGCATTATTGGCATATAGAAGGTATAAAAGTAAACCTTACAGTCCTTACCTGAGATGGATCATGACAAGATTCTTTCATCTGCTCCCAAAGCACTTCCTTCAATGCCTGAACATCAACCTGTTTTGATGTTCTGTCATACTGCACCTCAATTTTATTTACCTAAATGGCAAAGGCAGAGATGACAAACTCAAAGACTAACAAGGAAAATATAACTTGGATATGCTTACGGATTCATATGACAAAACAATGAATTACAAAGTGAAATAGAATATCCACAATAATCCTGATCATTTTGTCGAATACAACCACACCCAAACAGTTTTAAAATCACGTGCATGCAGCAAAATATGTACCTGACGGGGTTGGGTGACCAAAATGTCAGATTCATCCACATCACTGTTTTCATTTCCATCATTGAATGGCCCATCATAATCATTGTCATTACCCCATGATGCTGTTGCCCCATAATCATCAGTTTGCCCATCAATTTCACCTGCAGTGAAATGAAAATTTAAAGTTCAACACCTAAAAAAGACAGCATCATGAATCAAACTCAAGGAAATGAAAAGCTGATATCAATATAGATGCATGAATATTGCAACTAGCAGCAGCTAGCATTCAACACGTTCTGCCTGGATCTAATTATACAACTAATTTCGCTTTGCATATTCAGTTCATCATATCTAAAACGGGACATAGGTAATAGTGCTACTCAAACTATGTCTCAGCATTCAGCACCTGGGGACACGAGGCAAGTAACTCATGAGTCTCTATTCACCATCACCAAGGTGAGAGAAGTCTACCTAGTCACACTTATTAGAAAACACTGACAGTAACTCCAATTATGTAATTCCACTAATCTATTCATGGCGACTTGAATTAAGTAGGTAACAGCTGGAAAGTAGGAAGATACAAAAAAGATCAATTGGTCCCACTATGCCTCAATCCAAGGCTGCTGAAAAGCCTGTATATAGAGAGCTCAGAAAGAGGCTTAGAGACATCAGTAAGTTATATACATTGACTATGAGTTCACGTATAGTTCTGTCACATTTGTCCTCGTAATCTGTTATTTGTATCTTGATATGCAGCATAAAATGATTTCCATAGGCGAAATGTCACTTTGCACCTAATTTTCAAAGTGACATTTCCAATAAATTTGAACTAATTATGGGTATACTCTTTCAAGCTAAGAGAAGCATGATGATAAATATCCACCCAGTTCCATAATAGTGCAGTCAATTATAAATTCAAAAGTCAAATCTATTAAATAAGTCAGTAAATGAAATCTCTGTTTCTTTATTTAACCAAAAAAAAAGCCTTACATAAACCTATCAGCTTTAAAATTTCACTCTTTTGAAGGGAAACATTTGAAGTGAAGCCTCACTATCATAATATAGTTAGTTGTCGTGAATTGTCAATGTCATTTATAATGTTTTGGAGTTCAAATTTTCCAATAAGTAGGTAGCAAGAGAGAAACATTACCTGAGGCCCTTCTTTGCCTCTTTCCAAGGTACTGCAACCAGGAAATTTAACTTCAATAGTGATAAAACACAAAGGGGTTACATCTCTATTATCAAACATACAGAAGTCAAAATATTACCATCACATTATGTAGAAGAAATAACTTGACAAGATCCTCCGGTTTATAATGACAGTCTTCGGGAAGTTTTGTACTACAAGCTGCTCTGCGTGTAGGCTGCAGCAATGATTTGGGATTCTTAGGAGGGGCAAAGATATCCACCAAATCATTGCCTAAAGGCCCACAAAAATCAATGTCATTTTCTTCTTTCTTTTTATTCCTTGATTTCTTCATTAATGACGGTGATGTCTTTTCTCCTGCTGAGCCATCACCAGAACCCAGCACTGAAAAGCAGAATTAAAAGAAGTTAAAAGGCAGGTTTAAGCTTTCTAAGTTAAAATTGTCTGAAATCATTTACCTGCCCCAAAACTTATTTTAAACTACCTTTTGGCTTACGATACTTCCAGTGATCAGGACCAGCCCAGGAATTTTCCTTCAGAGTATTTTCGAGATTTAGAAACAGATTTGTGTCAACCTTTACACTTTCGTCAACCATATCAACATTGTGAAGCTGATAGTCTTCAGTTCCCTGGGAAAAGTAGCAGCAGATTTGGCACAGTACTTCATCTTCAAAAACAGAAGCAAGATTTTTATAGATAACAAGAGTAGATAATGGAAAGAACACTCACGTCATAATGGTCAGGGAGAAATGAATCTGCAAATGCAGGGTCCTGATCAGCTGCATTTGTATGTTCATTCTCTATGTCGCATCCATCATATTCATATGCATCATCATTACAGTCAGCTTCAATGCAATCGGCGCCATAATCGTCTTCATTTACAGAATAAGATTCTGGGCACTTCTGATAACAATCATCAGAGCTGAGTACTTCTCTTCGATTACAATCGTCAAATTGAATCACAATAGCACTGAGTGTTGGGGAAATTTCATTTATTGTTTTCATGTTCAATACCATCTGCTCAATGCATTCTGCAAAGGATCATTGAAAACTAGTGAAGACATTTAAACACAAAGTATCTATAAAGATGGCTAGAAATGAGCTGAACAAAATTAGCAAAAAGGAAAAGGGGCAAACCTCTAGCAAATGTCAAATCAAAGAAATCGAGATTATTGTTTTCAACTGGAGATGACATGCAACTACCAGGTACTTCTGATGAATCAAACAAAACTTTGCAGCTTCCATATACTCCAAGATTGTTTAGTAAGAGACCCTTGGCTCCACCTTCATCAAACTGTGCAGAAGTTTGATGGTAAAGGGGATCCACAGAAAATGCAGCTTAATGTAGCAAAAAAACTATATGTCAGAAATCACATGTCATACACACGACTCTAAAAAAGATACAAGACGTAGGGCTGCATAATTACCATCAAACTTTTTTACATTGAGAGCCTCAAAAGATGATTCCAACGTTGATGTGGGTGTCATCTGCAAAATTTAACTATTTTTTATAAATAAGCCTTAAAAGGCATTGATATAACAAATTCAAGTAATCGACCTTCTCAATTTCCTTCCTTGAACACCCTCCATCCTTCCCACCACTAGGATCAGCATCCACAGCAACACTATCTGATAGTATCAACATTAATGATGAAATAATAAGGGGAAGCATATTATGAAAACATGGGCATGGCATAAAATTTTGCGGCAGTTAATTAGGTACAAGTAAAACAAATGGATTATAGTTAGAACTGGGGAAAGAAGAATACAAAAGCACTACATCAGCACAATGTTGAAGGGATACTTACTTTATATCTACTGGAATCTGATTGGATCTGATATACATAAAATTTACACAAACATATAGTATTAGCAGCAGTAGTACAAAGAGTACCTTGATCATTCTCATGGCCTACACGGTTAATCCCACCAAGAACCTTATATGCCTCTGAGTGTACAGAATCCACCCTTAAAGAGTAAATTTTCACTCCAGCTTCTAGTGTGCAACTTGCCTGCAAGTAATCATAAAAGAATGTAAGGAAAAAACAGGCCCAAGATTTCAATGTTTTGCATGTAGCACTTGCAATGAATTATTTGGTGTCAAGTTCAACTGTTCAACGGCTTGAACTTCAAGCCGTTGGGCAAGAAATAGAAACCCATCATTTCAGCTAGACACTATTGGTATGACTTGATTTAAGGGAACCCAAGAGGAGACTTGTGTCAGGGGAACAGAGATCAAAGACATAGAAAGTAGCCCATTCTTTAGGTCATTGATTAGTAGGGGAATCAAAACAAAGTCTATGTATACAATACCTATGTGGCATTTGTACTTTGCTTGTACTGCATTTAAGATACAGAATGATTTTTCATCAAGAGAATATGTCATGCAGTACTATATGTAGTTTATTAAGTTTACTCCAGGAGTTCGACTACATTGGCCATGAATGTGCAGTGCTTATCCATTTTAAAAAACATGAAAGTAGGAAATGCATATGATCTAAATAGCCAACTATTGTTCTACGGAATAGCATGTAATTAAAACAACTCACAGAGATGTTGGCTTAAAAATCATATTGGCTTTTGCTTAAAATAGATATCCTGCTGACTTAAAATCCAGAAAATCCATGGCCACAAACATAATTTAATATCAGTAAAGCTAGAATAACCAGGTCAAGCAAGTCATAGTGTGATTTGATATGCTATGATACATCATGGTTAGGTTAATATAAGATGAAAAACAATGTACACGCACTAGAACTACTCCCTCATGTTATACTTCTAGCACTGTGTGGCGAAGAAAACAGGACGAAGCACAAAAAAATAGCAATAGGTGCCTATTGCCTGCAAAGAAGCGCACGCTTCATGAAGCCAAAGCACACGCTTCATGAAGACAAAGCACACATTCTTATGTGTGTTATTTGTACCAAAGAACATTTACATAAATGATAGACTATTAGTGAATTTTAAAAACAAAATGAGTGTGTACTGAAATATAATTTGCAACCAACATTTTTATTAAACTGAAATGTAGGTAAATATTTCATCAATAATGTGATAGCAAAACAGTAGTTATTGCTAGCATAATTTTACAGCATAAAAAGCTAACAATCAAACTTTTTCATGGAGCAAACGCTTTGTAACTTGAAGCAAGCTTAATACCAGTCCAAGCATCACATTTTTATGAACTGGCACTGTGTACTACCAAATGTATCATAAACTCTTAATTCAATCAGCCCGAAATTATAAGAAGTTGGAAAGCCCTTATAGATGCAATCCAAGATAAAAATAAGCAACAGAAAAGTAACAAACTCATTGCAGCGGCTTGCCTTTACATTCCAGAAAATATATGAGGTTCAACTATTATGCAGGTCATCTTACATAAAGGACATGAAAGCAAGTTGGCTTTGAGGGTAACAGTTTGGAAGAAGGAACTGAAGTATTTTCAGAGATAGAACCTCCAATGCTCAGTCTCAAGATAATGCTAGAAACCTTTTCTGTTTAAAGAGGATGATGGTATTTACCTTGTATAGGCATTTTATATCTATGCAAATGGTTTTGCACCCACAATAACCTTTTCTAGTGTTCAGAAGCCGAACTACTTCACTACTGGGATCAAGCAAGATTGAAAAAAATAAAAAAGTATGATGGGAGACAACCAGAGATATAGACATAATCAAGAACTCATCGCATTTTTGCTCCACAAGTATTCACTGCCCATCAAGGTTGTGCAATCATAACTCAAAATATATCCTCAAAAGCAACAAAACATAAGCATTCGATGAACAAAGCCTACTAAAGTGCAACTATATTTCATTCTCTTGCTAGAGGAGAAGGGATTATTGCATATAAAAGGCAGCATACAAGTAAAAAAAAAACCTAACACATTTGTGACTGGATGCTTTAAACAGAGGGACATTGGCATCCACATACCTTTTGAAAATTGGTCTCAACATCCTCTTCCTCTTCGACTTTGATGATATCACAGAGGTGATCAATAAGGTTAAGCTCCCACGTGTTCTTCTGATTGATTTTCTGCAACAACAACAACAACAACAACAACAACAACAAAAACCAGCAATTTTGAAAATTCCACGCAAAATTCACATAGCGAACTATTATAATAGGAACGGATGAAGAAGCTGCTAATCGGCATCAGAGTAAACAAATCTACGAACATTTTCGCTGGCGAGCTTGATACAATTGTTGAAAAGGTCATGAATCTGTTGCTTTCCAAGTCCGATTTGGGGATCGGGAGGCGCAGTAGTATTGGCGGCAAGAGACTTGCGGCGGAGAGCGGCGGCGCGAGCGGCGCGTGCCTGGGCGCGCTCCAGGTTGTCGTCGTTGGATCCCAGGAAGAAGGGGCTCACGGGGGACTGCAGGGTGGACGCCGCCATCTTCGACCGAGCAGTCGTAGGGTTTGGGCTTAGGGTTTCGGCCATGGTTCAGCTAGATCCAATCACTCCAAATCCAACCGGTTGTGGGGCGGAGAGAGCCGTGTTGGTGTTGCCGTGTTGGTGGAGAGAGAGAGAAAGAGAGAGAGAGAGCGATTGAGAGGACACGACTACACGAGAAGAAGGTATGGATGGAATTTTTGGTTTCCCTCCGTTTTGAACATTTGAATCGCGGTAGAGCCCAAGACGAGGCTCCGGTCACGTTACGTCACGTGCCTCACTCCATCACACAAATCCTTTTATGCGGCCTTTTTTAAGATTCAAGAAGCTCCATATTTTATGAAGATGATATTTTACGAGGCTTTAAGATTCAAGGAAAAAAGATTCAAGAAGCTTAAATAACAAACGAAATATCCCCTCATGATAACAATGAGCTAACAAAAACGTATCCAATGAAGAAATTAAAAGCGCGGTCATGGAAATTGATCTGATAAATCTTTGGGACCTGATGGCATAACAGTTGAATTTTTTAGAAAGTATTGGGATATAGTAGGCCCATCTGTAACTAAAGCAATAAAAGGTTTCTTCCATTCAGGAAGAATGTTGAAACAGATTAATCATACATTCATATGGCTACTACCAAAACGAGATAATCCAGTCTCAACTAACCTTTACAGATCAATTAGTTTGTGCTCAACCGTTTATAAAATAATTTTGAAAATTATCACGGAAAGACTAAAGAAAGTCATGAACAAGATTATTCACCCCTTTCAAGGAGCCTTCGTTGCAAAAAAAAAGCAATACAAGATAATGTTCTTATAACTCATGAAATTTTCCACTCCTTTAAAACAAAAAAAGATAAGGATGGAAGTATGGCAGTAAAACTTGATATGGAAAAAGCATATGAAAGACTTGATTGGGATTTCCTATTTGCAGTGATGCAAAGATTTGGATTTGATGAAAAATTCATCGGTTGGATAAAAGAATTTGTCAAAGTAGTATCATTTTCAGTTTTAGTGAATAATAACCCAACAGACTCATTCTTTCCTGAACGTGGACTACACCAAGGAGATCCGCTATCTCCTTAACTTTTCATAATTGGAGTAGAAATTTTAACCAGGAAATTACAACAGACCTGTATAACTACAAACAAGACTGTAGGTTTTGCCTTGGCAAGAAATGGAACTAGGATTCCCTTCCTTTCATTTGCTGATGCCATAACAATTTTTGCGAGAGCAACCCAAAATGCTTGCATAACAATCAAGAAATAATTGCTGAATATTGTGCAATATCAAGGCAAAAAGTAAACTTTCATAAATCTGCTTTCCAAACATCTAAACATGTATCAAGCCAACAAAAACGAACCATTCAACAAACCCTCAACATCACAATAATGACTAACTTAGAAAAATACTTAAGTTACCCGATTATCAATGGAAAAGTAAAGAAACAAACATTTGAGGAAGCGATAGGAAAGACGAAAACACAACTAACCAAGTGGAAAGCAAACTCCTTGTCACAAGAAGGACGATCGGCTCTCATCAGATCAAATCTCGCAGCAAAACCCAACATCCGTCCACGATGAATTGGATCAAATTAATAGATGTTCCTTTTGGAATAAGGACCAACACTACAAACAACTTATTGGATGGGATAAAATCTGCAAAACAAAATCCCAAGGACGGCTAGATATCCGCAAAGCTGAACATATGAATAAAGCACTCCAAATGAAACTCTTATGGAAAATATTATTCGAACCAGACAATATTTGGGTCCGAATCATAAAAGAAAAATATTTTAAGGAGAATAATTTATTTGATTACAATGTGAAGTCCAACTCATCTTGGCAATGGCGCAAATTAATGAAACTTCGCAACAAATTTGAAGAAGGCCTAATTTCGCAGGTGGGTAACGGTCAGACTATTCGTTTTTGGACTGACCGTTGGCTTTCTGATGAACCTCTAGAGAAGCATGTCACCAACCCAATAATAATTGACAAAGAACAGAAAGTTCATGACTTTATATTAGATAACAAAACATGGAAAGAGGGTGAACTAAGAAGAATCCTACAAATCAACATAGTAGAAACGATTAAAGCAATCCCGATTCTAGATAAAGAAATCAATGATAGACTATAATGGGCCCTAGTAGAAATGGATGGTTCTCAACATCCTCTACCATAGCTCACATAACAAAAAATGGGTCATTCCAAAGAAATGATTACAGATGGATATGGAAACTAGATACTATTCCAAAGGTTAAAAACTTTTTATGGAAAATGATCAACAATGGATTGCCAACAAAACAGCGACTATGTGACAAACAAATCTCGATTCCTGGTCGATGTTTGTGTTTGCACTTGTACTTATGAAGACTCAAGACATTTATTGATCGATTGTAATCATATCCAAGAAACTGCAAAACAAATTAACATAACAAGAATGCAAAACCTAAGACAAATAAGCATAAATTCACAAAGCCCAAAAACAATTATTGAGGAAGCGCGACAAAGAATGACAAGTGAGGAATTTACCGAACTTGCCACCATCTGGTGGGCAGTATGGCATCAACGAAACAAAATTGTGTTTCAACAAGATCCTTCTGACTTAATAACAGATATAGCACAATATATAAAAATACAAGTTTATAATTGGACACAAGCAAAACACTGGAACGAGGATGAAAACCATCGAAAACCCAAAAATACGCCCCCCATCAACGACAAAAACAAAAGAAGACTTAGCAAAAACCACATAATGGGTTTTGTGAGATAAATGTAGATGGTTCTAGTTTAACAGATGGTAGAGCAGCTACGGGTTCCATTATTAGAGGAGCTCGAGCAGAGGTCATCGATATAACAACCACCAAATATCCTAACGCCTCAACATTAGAAATTAAAGCCTTTGCATTACGAGATGGAATTAGGAAAGCAATAAATCTCAAGATAAAGAAAATCGAGATTGAAGGGGATAACCTAACGGTAATTAAAGCGGTTCAGAATAAAGGAACATGTCCCTGGGAAATAGAAAAGTTGAGATCTGATATAATGGTCTCTCTACTTAACTTTGATTCTCTCAAAATCTCTCATGTGGGTAGATGTTGCAACGTTGTGGCCGATCTGATTGCAAAAATGGGTCATAGTCTCCCAAGCACTACCATCCCAACACTTCCTAAACCTCATGTTCTCATCCGAAAGGATGCTCTAAGGCGTCCCCTAATCATTACCTTGTCAAAAAAAAAAGCTCAATGTTTTATGAAGCTTCAAGCTTCACAAAGCTTCAAGATTTTTTGGGAGGTGGCCACCTTCTTTACAGATTAAATTTTCATAAATTTTTTTATATTCATATCTTATTATTATGCCCTCTATATGTTTTGATCTAGGTCATAATACCACATGAAGCTCAATAGTGTGATTTCTTTATTTATAGAACTTATAATTAAACGATAAAATACTATTTATTAATTGAAAGAACTTGATATAAAAAGTAGGATTTTTTTGAGCGACACTTGTTAAAATGATATTTATAAACATGAAAACATTCATGATTAGCTGTCTTAGTTATCACAATAAAATGGTTGTTACTAGCTTATTGGATGATCCGAGTGAAAATGATACATATTTGGAGGCTCAAGTTTGGAAAAAATTTAATTTTTCCAAACTTGAGCAAAGAAACTTTCATTCAAGAATTAATGTCACAAGGAAGAAATTAAAGAGATTTCAACCTTTAAGCAACAAATCAACTTAGAACTCAAATTATCTCAACCTAGGTTAAGATGTGGAATGAAGAACAATGTTGATCTTGAGATTTCTCTTTGGTTTTGAAGTTGGGGAAGGCTTGTTGTGTTGGATCGAGATGAAGGAAGGGCAAAGAGGATGGATCGAGTGAGGGAAAGAGGGGGCCGATTTTGAGGGGTTTTGAAGGGAGATGGGTATTTTGGGTGTGGTGGTTATGAAGAAGGTAGTAGGTAGGTAAGGGGAAGTGACCAAGTTGAGAAGGCAAGTTCACCATTACAAGCAAACCGCTAGAGCTTGTGAGGAGTGTGGATCCTTTGCCCATGCTACACAAGTGTGTCCGAATGAGAGCCAAGTTCGCTTGGCCGAGCAAATTGAGGAGGCATACTATGTTCGAGGGAATTATGGAGGAAGAAACAACTTCAACAATGGAGGTAATGGCTGGTGGAATCAAGGTCAAGCCAATGGCTACAACAACAACTACAACCAAAACGAGTCAAGGGCACAACCACCACCATATAGACCTCCGGGGTTTAATGAGCAACAACAACCTCAATGGGTGCAAGAGTTAAAGGATGGATTCAAGGAGATTAAAACTCAATTCAATGAGTCTGGTGCATGGAGGAGGCAAGTCGACAACCAATTTGCCCAAATTGCAACTCAAATCCTGAGAGAGAATGGGAGACTCCCGGGCCGACCCGAGGAGAATCTCCGTGCCCCACATAATCAAAATGAAGTTCGAGCTATTGGATTGAGGAGTTGTCGAAATCTACCCGAGCCACATGCATCAAGGCCAAGAGAAGAAAGTCGGACCGTCTTGCCCAGTAAGTCGGGACCGACATGCCAAGATGTCAAACCAGGAACCAAAGCCACTCCCCTGCCTAGGACCGAGGATGAGAGGGAGTCGGGTCCGACTTGCCCAGATGTCAGTCCGGCTTCCCACCCAATGCTCTGCCCCCAGACCGAAGAACAAGACATCGGGCCCAACGTGGTGCCCATGTCGGTCCAGACAAAGGAGGGTGTGAACGAGTCGATCCAGTCCAAGGAGGTCGATCCTACTAAGATTCAAGGTGGCACAACTGTTCCTTACCCGTCGATGAAGCCGAAAGATGTGGTTGAAGGCAAGTTCAAAAGGTTCCTCAAGCTTTTGCAAGGATTACACATCACAATCCCATTCACCGATGCTTTAAACAAGATGCCATCCTATGCCAAGTTTTTGAGGGAGATCTTGAGCAAGATGAGATGCCAAGATGAGGTGAAGATTTTGGAGCTACCTCAAAAGTTGGGAGACCGGGGAAGATTTGCTATTACCGTTGGTGTGGGGTCTCAAAGCTTTCAAGCTCTATGTGACCTTGGGGCGAGTGTACCTGTTGGATCGTTAGTACTAAGGGACGTCCTTTACTTTGGTAAAGGCGTCCTTTGGTTAGGCGTCCCTACGAGGAGTAGGGGCGTCCTTGAGTAATGCAGCGGAATAAAACACTAAACAAGTAAATGATGAACGCAGTGAATTATAGAGGAACCACTCAAGACCAAGTAGTCCTTGAGTGTAAACCTCTACCTCCTTGGAGGATTTTTGAATAGTTCTTTCCTTTATATTGAACGTCCTTACAGTTGTACTGGCAAGTCTTTACAGTTCTCTGGCACTTAGCTTTTCCCTAAGTCCACTAGTAAAGGACTCCTCTAAGCCTACAACTTAAGCTGGTTCAATCTACTAAAGGACTCTATCCCTACGTTCTGCAGTACTTCGCAGAACTCTCTCTCTCTCTTTGGTTTTTCTGATTACAAACTGTTTTATGATTTGGTTACAAGTCTCACTCGATCTAACACAAGTTCTAGCACTGTTCTTGAGTTAGTTCTTTGTGTTCTTGAGTGAGCCGCTTTCTACTGATTCTCTCTGAATATTCTCTGAAAGCGTTAACATCATAATAAATGCCTTGGGGCTATTTATAGGACTTGGGGAAGGGCGTCATTTCTCTGGGACGATCATGCCCTTCAAGGACGTGGCTACAGGATCTTCCTCCACGTAGTAGGGCGGTGATGAGGAAGCTTCCTGTATCCAGCTGTGTATGATGAACTCCGCTACAAGATCGGCCGCCACGTGTTGATGGACTCTACAACAGGATTGTCCGCCACGTAGTGTTGGACTCCGCTACAGGATCAATCTCCACGTGTCCTTGGATGATCAAACATTGTCGAGTGATGTCATCCTGTCGGCTAGTGAGTAAGGACTCCTTTCTTGCGTTCCTACTTGCTTGGGACTCCGTCCTTGCTCAAGTAGTCTCTAGCTGGTCCTTACTTCCTGTTAGCTAGCGTCCCTAAGCCTGGGGGACGCTCATACACACTTGTTGTCCTTTTGTCACTGGCGTTCCTGAACACTTGGACAATTTTATTAGAATCAAAGTGAGTTTGTCATATCAAAACTAAGGGACGGTTGTGTGGTACACTAACAAGTACGCAAGCGTTCTTGATAGCGTCCCAACAGTATCGGTTATGCCTACGAGTATTTGGAGAAGGGCTAACCTTGGAGAAATCAAGCCGGCCGATTTGTCTCTCACCATGGCCGACGGCTCCATCACCAAAGCTAGGGGAATATTGGACGATGTACCGGTTCGAGTTGGAAAGTACTTCGTTCCCGATGACTTTGTGATTTTAGACATGAAGGAAGATCCCTTAGTTCCTATCATTCTAGGAAGACCGTTCTTAGCAACGGCGGGGGCTAAATTTGATGTCAAAAATGGGAAGGTATCCTTTGAGATCGGAGAGGAAAAAGTTGAGTTTCACTTCAACAAGGCTTTGAATGAGCCGGATGCTTTGGCTATCTTAAAGCTAGAAGAGAATGCCAAGAGAAAGAGAGA
This sequence comes from Polygonum maritimum, assembly GCA_963924305.1. NCBI lineage: Eukaryota > Viridiplantae > Streptophyta > Magnoliopsida > Caryophyllales > Polygonaceae > Polygonum > Polygonum maritimum. The sequence goes on along the minus strand of OZ002732.1, from coordinate 26,683,546 downwards.
AGAAGTGGAAGTTGCAAGAGAAGCGGTACCTTTAAGGAGCGATGTGAGGTTTAATGAGCAAGTTCAAGTTAGAGAGTTGATGGAACAAGTTGATCAACAAGATGAGTCGAGGATCAATGCTAGCCCAAGGAGCAAAGAAGAATATCCTTACTCATATCCTTTTGATGTTGGTGATTCCTACATTTGCTTGAGTGATTTAAAAGATGACTTAGGAGATAGCTACATTTGCCTACGTGATTTGAAAGATGATGTTGTAGAGTCTCCTAGGAACTCTTTGAGTGTTTTTGATGTAGGAAAGAAGGATCATGATGAGGCAAGTCAACAGGTGCAAGCTTATGCTATGGAGGAGTATGGTGCAAGAGGACCGGAGAACCATGCCTACATTAACCATAAATGGTGGTTCTATGGGTACGAGGGCAATGGTAACGAGCATGATGATGGCGAGCAATTCACCGTATTTCACCCGCCATGAGGTTGAGGTTAGGAAGTCAAGCTATTGACTCTAAATGAGCGCTTCTCGGAAGGCAACCCGAGCTAGTAGATTTCTTTTCGTAGTTATAGTTTGATTTTTCCTAGCTTAGCTTAGCTTCTCTCTAAATCATTCCCTAGCAAGTATTTTGTTGATTTGTGGTGTTGTTAGCCTTTAAGAGTGTGTAGGAGTATGTGGAAAAATAAATGGATTCATGGAGAAAGATGTGCAAATGAGATGGAGTAATTTTGGTGGTCGAACCAACCGCTCGTCGAGTTGCCCAGGTAAGTCGGGCCCGACTTGGGTAAGTCGGTCCATGACATCGGTCCACGTCGGTCGGGTGTTGAGGAGATACCCATTTTACCCTTTGACCTAAGAATTGTCTTTTCCCCATTTAATCCCCTTCCCCTTACCTACCTACTACCTTCTTCATAACCACCACACCCAAAATACCCATCTCCCTTCAAAACCCCTCAAAACCGGCCCCCTCTTTCCCTCACTCGATCCATCCTCGTTGCCCTTCCTTCATCTCGATCCAACACAACAAGCCTTCCCCAACTTCAAAACCAAAGAGAAATCTCAAGATCGACATTGTTCTTCACTCCACATCTTGACCTAGGTTGAGATTATTTGAGTTCTAAGTTGATTTGTTGCTTAAAGGCTGAAATCTCTTCAATTTCGGTATGTGCAACTCGATCTCTATCTATTTCTTTGAGAATTGTGTGCTTTCATTGCATAGATTGAGTATTACCATGTTTGATTGAGATTGAAGCTTAAGCAACAATCGTGGATTTGCATGAATAGTGAAATTGCTCTTCAATGTTGTTTATGCATGCTTGGATCCCTTTAGAACTTCAATTAGGGATGATAGATGGTTGAAATTGGATTTTAGGTGCATGATAGATTGATTTGGGTTGATTTGTTGAAGTAGACGAAGCATGAACAGGACCGAGTTACCCAGGTACCTCGGGCCCGACTTGTGGAAGTCGGTCCGACTTAGTGGACCGAGATTGGAAGTGTGTCGGTCCCGATGTCTTGAGCAAGTCGATCCTTTAGTTTTTGCTTTCTACTTGTGATGTCATGAGGATTCATGTGTTTGATTGTTGGTTATGGCTTGATCATGATATGATATATTCATTAGCTTATCCATTATTTAGGAATTCCTCGATTATTCATGTTGGATTTTGTGAGATGTGTGTGTCTAGAGCCTAAGTATGGGGTAGTTTTTGTGAGTTGAGTTGTGAGTTGTATATATGTGTGATGTTGTTGAGATTGTATGGATCTTATCTTGTAGCCTTTTGCTTGATTTGAGTGTGTGTAGGTACGATGGAGACCCGTTCATCCTCATCTCATGCGGAAAGGCCCTCAAAGAAGTCGAAGAAGTCAAGGAGAGAGCCTAAGATGGATGATGTTCGGCTTGACAATGATGATGTAGCCGAGAGTTATGCAAGGTACAAGGAGCTAGCTCACCACACTAGGTGGCTAGATTGAGAGCCCGTAAGGAAGATGGGAATGGAGGTAGCCCTCCCTCGATGCTACTCCTACATAGGCCTCAATGGAATGTTGAGGTGGGACAATCCACATTATCCCGCCTTGACATCGGAGTTCATGGCCATGTTCAATTGCACATATGACGACGTGGAGGACGATGAAGGCGCCATCACTTTCCAATTGGGCAATGAGACACACGAGCTCACCCTTAGGGATTTGGCAACCTACTTCGGGTTCCCTTTTCCAAGAGAGGAGGCCGGTGTGGATAATGAGAAAGTGAACTATGTATGGAAGCATGTGGCGGGGAGGAGTGAAATGAGGAAAGGAGCTTCCACGACCGAGATTGCTAGCCCTCTATTCCGAGTCATGGTGCGCATCTTGGGGTGTGCCATCTATGCACGCCATGAGTTGAGCAAACCCATGAAGGAGGAGGCGATGTTGCTCCACGAGATGCTCTTCCACACCGACAAGCCCTTGAACCTCACTTGGGAGTGGGTCAAGATGGTGCGAGACTTCCAAAGCACCTCTTGGGTCTACTTTGGTGGGATGATAGCTCGTCTTGCCATGCGCCTTGAGGTCGACCTCACCAAGTACACTCCGGCTCCCAATGGCGTGGAGTACATGAACATCAAGTACTTCAAGAAGGCAAACATCATCAAGGAGAAGATTAGCATCACCTCTTTGGCTCCTCACTCAAACTTCAATGGAGTGGCTATCCGGTTGGGTCTCAACCTCTACGATCTATCAAAGTACCACAATTGGTACCAAGTGTGGGCCGGAAAGCCACATTCATTTGGTGATCCGGAAGGTTCTAGAGAAGGTCGTCAACAACCTCAACACATTCGTTTCACCTCTCTCTCAACCACACCGGATTCCGATCAAGAAAACTTTGAGTTTGCAAGACGAGGCGAAGACATGGACACTGACCGAGACCCGGAAGAGGATGAGCGCTTCCAAGGTTTGCTAGCTAACCTCCGAGCAAGGCAACAAGCTCCAACATTGCTGGACCGAGATACAGAGCACATCGGGCCCGACTTTCACCAAAGTCGGTCCGGTGCGTTTCTTCCCGATTCGTTCCTGAGGCACTATGAGCAAGGTGAAGGGAGCGGAGCTAGGCAAGAGCAGCCTCAATTTGGTGGATATGAGGGCTACGCTCAATGGTACGGCCCCGGCATGGTCTTTCCCGAGAGGCAACAACCGGTAGACATGACGTTTTTGGCCAATCAAATGTCCCATCTTCAAATCCAACAAGAGAGTGTGCTCCAAGAGGTCCATCAAGTCAACCTTCAACAACAATTCATGTATCAACAACAACAACAACTCCTCCAACAACAAAGTGTCTACCAAGCCCAACAAGAAGAGATGAACCGGAACCTTGGCTACACTAGGCGTGAGGTGGATGACCTTAGGACGGTGGAAGATCAAAAGAGGCAAGTCCAAGAGAGTTTCAACAATTGGATGAGCGGGAATTATCCTTCTCGAGAGGATCCAGGGACACGCCCAGCGCCTCAACTTCAACCACCGACCCAAGATTTCTTCCAAGAGCAAGTGTATGAAAGGGAAAGGCAAGCAACGCTCCAACGAGGATATCGGCGGGAGCATCCCTTTGAGTAATCTAGACATGCCATTGAAGAATAAGAAATTGTGAGCTTTTCGAACTCTTCTCTCTTACTTTGAGTTTTGGTTTCCTTGTTTGATGGGGACATCAAAATTTGAAGTATGGGGTGGGGGTTAGTTGCTCATAGTTTCATGTATTTGTTTCTTGTGTTTGTTTTGAAGATGTTTGTTCTTAGTTTGTGTTTGGAATGTTTGCTTTTGGATAGTGGTTTGTTGATGAAAGACAAGAATGATTGAACTTGATTTGGCTTGAATGGATGAGTTTTTGTTTTTGGTTTTGTTTGAGAATTTTTTTTGCAAAAATCCATAAAAATTTGAAAATTTTTGTGTGAAAACAACAAAAAGATTTTGTTTTTGGACTAGGAATCCCCATCTTAGATGTCCAGATGAAAGTTAGCTAGTGATGATGCGAGCATGTAAATTCCTTTGCATATTTTTGGATGGTTTAGCCTCTAAATGGATGTTGCTTTTGATGTGATCATGATATCTTGCTTGATTTTATTGAACATGTGAGTTCTAGGATGAGTCTTTATGCAACTAAGTATGAGTGACCCTTGTGAGATTGTTTTTTGGCCATTTTAGGGATGCTTGTTCATATTTGCATATCCCTCATGTTTCTTGTGTGATTAGCTCATGCATGCTTAGTAAAACTTGTTATTGCGGTGTTTATCTATTTTCCAAGACCGTCATGAGATTTGTCTTAGCATTGTCGCATTGATTTTGAACTTTATTCATTTAGTCACATAAATGTTCCATATCCTACCTTGAAGTTAATCCTTTGTTTGTAGCCCCGTTTTAGCCTAAGCCTTTGTTTAAAACTCCTCAAAAATATGATTCCTAGCCTTATATGACTTGACCCTTATGGGTTGGACTTTAGAGGAGAGGTTTGGAGTGTATTTGAAGAGTTGAGATTCTCTTGGGTTTAAGAGCAAAGAATGGAGTTAAAAATCATGTGGGTAGTGCATCTTTGTTGGGCATGAAAAGAAAGAAAGAAAATGTTGGAAAAAGGAAATGGATTGAAAGTAAAGAGCTTAAGTGAAGAAAGTGGTCCGACCGAGTTCAAGAGGACATCGGGCCCGAGTTGTAGTGTAAGTCGATCTAGTGAGCAAAAGTGTGAAAAATCCAACAAAAAGCCTAAGTGCAAAGATGAAGTGGAATGTTAAGTGAAAGTTGTGGGTTAAGAAGAACAAATTTAAGTCTTTGGATGAGTGTGAAAGTTTATTGTGGAATTATTGGTGAAGTTGGTGAGAGATTAGGAAGTTCAATCCCCATTGTAAGCACCACAAGACCAAAATGATTCCCACCTTGAGAAATACCAAAAGCCCCATTACAACCCGGCCGAATGGAACCTCTTTGAGGACCTCCATTGAGCCAAGTTCATATTCTTTGTGTGCATTGTAATAGACATCTCTAGGTGGAGGAATTAGTGATATTAGCTTCAATAGTAAAGTCTTTACTTGCATGATGTTTGAGTTTGAGTGTTCATTGCTATATCTATACATATGATGAGTGATACACATTTACATATCCCTAAAGTGAGGCTTAGTTGCATAGACTTTATTCCTATGAACACTTGATCATGTGTGATGATGTAATCTTGCTTGAATATCAATCACTTGTGCTTGAATGTGTTTTCATACGAGGCTTTACTTGAAGATTATGTTTCGGTCTTGCTTACATTGTTATTGCTTGAGGACAAGCAAGTTTAAGTATGGGGTATTCTGATGTCTCTCAAATTGGTGGTGTTTTATAGGTTATTTTCCCTTGTAAATATGTGTCTTTTGTCCCTTTTCTTGTGTGTTTTGCCCCTTTTTAGCTTGGATTCCGATATTCTATGAGATTCGGAGACTATGCGATTTTTGTGTATTTTGTAGGTGTTTTTGGCATGATTCGAGGATGTTTAGAAGGAGACCCGAAGAAGGAGCAAGACACGAGTCAAGGAGCGGAAGAGCGGGGCAACCCATGAAGAGAAGCAAGAGAAGAGCCAAGAAGAAAAGGTGGCCAGAGGACAGGACCGAGTTCCAGCGACATCGGGACCGAGATCGACTTTCGACCTCGGACCGAAGTGCCAGCACATCGGGCCCGACTTGGCTCCGTGTCGGTCCGAGTCGGTTGGACGAGGATTGGGCTCTAAGGCAAACAAATGTGATCTACCACTTTTGCCCCTCTTCTATTTTAGGCATTCTTAGCTTCTAATTAGAAGGAGGAAGACAATTACCCACACACACAACACTAATCACCTCTCAAAGGCTCTAGGGAGACTTGGAGAGCAAGGAGAAGAAGAAGAGAGGGAGAAGAAGAGAAATCGGTGGAGGAGAAGGAGAGATTACGAGATAGTTAGTGAGTTTGTCTTTGTTTTGCTTTGCTATTGTGGATTTGGATTGGTATTTGTGGATTTCCTTTGTTTGGTTAATGAGATTTGGATTTGAATTGAGTTTGATGATTGAGATTGCTTTGCTTTGTGTTTTGATTGCTTGTTACTCTAGCCATATGGAGTAGATTCCATTGATCTTGGGCTATGGGGGAAACCTCTAGCTAGATTGGGTTTGAACCCCCAATTCCATAGCCTTGAGTGCTTGATCTAGGAACCCACTCTACATAGAGCTACAATTCCTTGTGGAAGCAAGGGATCAAGGGCTTGTGGTTGGCAAGAGTGAACGGAAGTGATCAATTGCCCATCACAACACCTTGCATCGAAAGGGAGGTCAAATTCCCTATGGGTCGATGTGTAGAAGTGGCGGGAACGAGGCGAACAACCTCGATCCTATGAGGATCAACACTTATTGCTTGAATTGGGGTGGAATAGCCCACATCTACTAGAGGAGGAACCCAAAAACCCGAGATCTATCTCTCCAATTTGAAGTTCGACATACCCAGCAACCTCGGGCCCAACTTTGTCCGTGTCGGTCCCGACTCCCTTTCTCGTCGATCCACCTCGGGCCCGACGTGACCTAGTGTCGGTCCCGAGCGATTTCTTTTGTTTTCTTTCGTTTTATCTTCTCTTTTCCGTTATCAAGTCTTCTAGGTGCATCAAACGACAAAACTCCCGAGTGTTCGACACCCATCACGTGCTACAACGGGATCAGGTTATAAATTGTATTCTTGAGACCCTCGCGATCCACACCGATCAACGGCAAGATTAAAATTTTCAACATCTCGGAAGCCAAGCCCGTCCCTATTCTTTGGCAAGCATAACTTCTTCTAATTGAGCCAATGCACAACCCCTCGACCATTTCCATCCCCCCACCAAAACTTGCATATGAGCTGCTCAATCTCCCTACAAAGCTCAAACGGAAATCGAAAGCAACTCATGAAATATGACGAAATGGCCTAGACTATCGATTTAATAAGAACCTTACCCGCCCTCGACAAATCCTGTTCCTTCCATCCACTTAGCTTCTTCATCACTCTTTCTTTGATGCTTCCATACAATGCCTTCTTGGAGCTCCCAACCACCGTCGGGAGCCCCAAATACTTATCATGTTTCTCAACCTCTCTCACACTCGTAATGCCCCCGATCTTCTCCCTTCTTCTTACATCCACATTCTTGCTAAACGACAACTCTGACTTAGCAAAGTTGACCCGTTGTCCCGACACTACTCCATATTCATGGAGGATCTTAACAATTTCATTGCTCTGTTGACACATCGCCTTTGCAAAAATCACACAATCATCTGCAAAGAACAAGTGAGAGACTCTAGGCGCCGATCTAGCCACTGCAATCCCCTGAATTAACCGTCTTTGTTCACTATCCCGAAGCATCCTAGAAAGACCTTCCGTGCATAAGAGGAACATGTACGGGGATAGAGGATCCCCTTGCCTAAGCCCCCTTCCTGGTTTGAAGCTACCCGACGGCAGCCCATCCATGAGACCCAAGAAGGAAACCGATCGGACGCACCGCATGACCAGCTCCACCCATCGAACCTTAAACCCCAGCTTCTTCATCATGACCTCGAGAAAATCCCACTCTACCCGGTCATAAGCCTTAGCCATGTCCAGCTTGAGCGCCAAGTAACCCTACTACCCTTCCTCTTCGTCTTCATGTAATGAAACAACTCAAAGGCCGCAAGAACGTTATCAGTAATCAACCGTCCCGGAACAAAAGCACTCTGACACTAAGAAATCAGCTTTCCAAGGCAATCTTTCATCCTGTAAACAATAACCTTTGACACGATTTTGTAGAGAGCATTGCAGAGACTTATCGGTCTTAGGTATTTCATCTTGTAGGGCTCATTAATTTTTGGAATCAAAGTAATAAAGGTGTGATTTACAGAACTAGGGAATTCAGCACCCTCCAAAACCCCCAACACAAAGGAAGTGATATCAGGCCCTACAGTATCCCAACACCTTTGATAGAAAAAGGTTGGCATACCATCGGGCCCTGGAAATTTCATAGGGTGCATAGAGAAAAGAGCAGCTTTTACCTCCTCTAGAGTAAAGGGACGAAGCAGCTCAAGATTATCCTCCACCGTCAATAAAGGCTTGATTCCACTAAGTTGTCTAAATCTTTTCTATTTAATGTTATGTAATTATTAGTTTTTGATTTTTATTGGGAACATATATTTTTATAGTTGTTTCTAAAAATTTATTATTTCATTGAAATTCGTTAAATTTTCCACTGGTCCAAGTCGGGATCAGAGACAAATATTCTCTTATATTATTTATTAATTTATTGAGTATTAATTTGTAGAGGTTCTATTATATCTTTCCCACATCATTCATACAAAAAAACCATAAGGCACAATATCATCTAGTGAATCGGATTTGTTAGATAAATCATTTAAGAAAATTCATCCATCGAGTCATATTTTTCTGTTGAACCTTATGAAGTGAGTTCGAAAACATATTTGGAGGAGGAGTTACAATCGTTGGGAAAAGGAGGAGAATTAGAAGAAGAAAAAGAAATAAACGAGGTATGCTTAGTCTCCTCATACCCTAATTCTCCGCACTCAAAAACCTTTCTTTTCTACACTCTTCTCCGTCCTCCCTCAGGTTTCCCACCACCCACTCAACGAGATGCCTCAACCATTATACATTAATAAATACTATAAAATAATATTTTTCTCCGGTACCAACTTGGGTAAGTGCAAAATTTAATGAATTTCAATAAGATAATAAGACAATAAGACAATACATTTCTAGAAAAAAACTACAAAAATGTATAGTCCCATTAAAATCATAAATTAATACTTCCCAACTTGGGAAAATGTAAAATTGTATGAATTTTGATAAAAAATGATACTAGTTTTTTGGAAAACCACTATATAAATATAAGGTCTCATTAAAACCATAAGTTAACAATTTATATACATAATTTAGAAAGCTTAGTGAAATAGGATTATAGTGTTAGTGTTTGTTTTTTCTTAAAATTAAAGCCTCTATTAAGTTTATCTTTAACTTGTCTTATTGCATTCAAAATTTCAATTTCTTGTAAGTTTTGAACCTCCAAACATGTACATTTTTCACGTAGATAATCCATTAAGTTATCAACAACCATTTTATTGTGATATCTGAGACTGTTAATCATGAGCTTAAGTTTAGGAATATCGTTTTCACAAGTGTCATTTCAAAAAAAATACTACTATTTACGTAAAATTATTTAGATTTATAAATATTAATTTATTATTTAATTCGTCTCTATAAATTAATAAAATATAACGATTTTGACTTATTAATTTTTAGAGGTTTAATTGTAATTATATAGACATGGTTAAGCTAACTTAGTGCAATATGGTTCTAGGGTGTTTCTTTTTTCATAAATTAAAGTCTATTTGGAGTTTGTCTCTAACTAGCCTTATTGCAATCAACATTTTAATTTTTTTTTAAAGTTTTGAACCATTAAATATGTATCATTTTCACTTGGATAATCGAATAAGCTATTAATAATCATTTTATTGTGATAAATGAGACTAGAGCTATCGAAACCTGACGCGACCCGAAAAACCTTTCCAAACTGCCAAAAAATTTTAGGGTTGAAAACCCAACCCAAATAGTAGCAAGCAAAGAAAAAAACCAAACCCGATTGACCCAAAATCGATTGGGTTGAAACCAGAACCCGACCCGACCGACTTGATTATATATAAGAATAGACATATTTTCTTTTAGATATTATAATATATTTTATTATAAAAACTATTAAACATAACATTTTATTATTAAATGTTATTGTTTCATCATAACATTATTATAATAATCATTAAAAGTTTAAATTCATTATCTGTTAGGTTGATCCGAACCTACATAATAACCTGTTAAGACCTGACCCACACCTCTAACCAGATTGAACCGAACCCGCATTTAACCTGAACTCGAAAAGACCGAACACAAACCCGCTAAAATTGACTCGTTTGACACATCTAGTTGAGACCGTTAAGCATGAATTTATATTTATAAGTATCGTTTTTACAAGAGTCTCTCTATAAAAAAAATTCTACTATTTACATCAATTTCTTTAAATTATTAGATTATGAAAAAAATTTCGTCCTCACGCTAGACATGTCAAATGGGTAGGGCGGGCAGGTTTAGGTTGTTCCGGATTTAAGTCGAGTTCAAGTCAACTAGGTCATGGGTCAACTTAGATCGGGTCATGACGGGTTAGCAGATGAGTTGAGGTTGATCAATAGGTCAAGAGTATCAATTTTCTTGCAATTATCGAAATAAAATATTATTTAAATACTAAAATATAGTAGCGAAATAATATTTAAATAATAAATATATTATATCAATATATTATAATATAAATTCCATTATAAATTTTTTATATTCTAAAATATAATAAATCGGGTCAACCCAACTAGTTACGGTTTCAAACTGGGTCACGAGTCTAAATTTTTGGGTTGAAACATAAAAATTTCTGATCGACTTAGCCTTTCACAAGTCTACCCGACACTATTAATTTATAGAGGTTTAACTATATTGGTATCATAATCATAACTATATACTAAAGCGGAGGTTAAGTATGATAATTATCACGACATGTGTCAACTCCGTACATATTGGATCGCATCATCCATCTTTAATAAAACAACACAATTGATTGAAATTTCATTGGTGATCCCATATTAGAAATTTTTATATCTATTGATTTTCATTTTAGTTTTTTTTCCAAATAAAAAAAATAAAGTTTAATTTTAGTTTTTTTTTATACATAATTTTTCTAGAAATCTTCTTATCTAGTAATTCCCATTTTGATTTTTTGCAAAAATATTTAAACTTTAATGTTTATACATAATTTTTCTAGAATTATTCTTATCTACTGATTTTAGTTTCAATTCAAATAGATTATTTTAATAAAATATCTTAATTTCCTACAAATCCAACCACATAATCATTTGTTGACACTTAATTGACTTATATGACAAAATTATAAAATAAAAATATTTTTCACATTGCACTTAATCATTTGTTGACACTCAAATCTAAAGCACATGTGCTTTAGATTTGATATTTTTCCAAAATAACTATAAAATAAAAATATTAATTACAAAATAAGTAAACTTATTGATAAAAACAAGTATTCAGTCCTTATATGACAAAATTATAATAAGTAAATCTTTGTTCAATTAAAATAATGTAATATGACATAAATAATGTATCACTAAAATAAATCCCATAAAAAGCAAAGTATATAAAAAAAATTTGGCGGAAACCACCCGTATGATAGGCCATATTTCACTAAACCACCCGGATGTTTGGATGTTATTTTGGACCACCTATATGATGGTCTCCATTAACAAAAAACCATCGCACCCCATATATCGTTAAAAAAACCGTCAGCTGTGCGTGGCCACATGGTATTTTAATATTTCTTATTTTCTTTTACACATTTTAACACTTAAAAAATACCAAAAAACCCAAAAAAAAATTTGAAATTTTTATTTTCTTTTATTCCGTTTATATAATTCTTTTTGTTTTTTTTTTATTTTTAATCTTTAAAATTTTGAAAACTCCATTTTCACCAAAAAAATAAGATAAAATCCTTTTCACCAAAAAAATAAAACCCAAAACACCCGACACCTTGACCGACACCAGCCTCTTGGCCCCGTCCTGCGATGACAACGAAGATCTTGAGGCGCGACCCGAGGGCGGCGGATCCGGATTTGAGAGAGTAGCACCACCGAGGTCTAAGTAGAGTAAACGCCTTGGTCGCCGACTCGCCGCCCAAACCTTCGACATGGTGTCCCTGAGGAAAACAAGGACCGCCGTTCGCGACTTCGCGGCCCGCAAATCCCTCTTCCCTCACCCCAGCCACAGCCTTGCTCACTCCACCTCCATCCCGATTCCTCCTAAGCCCTTCTCGTTCGTGCCCCCTCCCCCGGTTAAAATGAAAAAGAAATCAAAATTTTAAATATTAAAAATGAAAAAAGAAAAAGAAAATAAGTTATTTAAACGGAATAAAAGAAAATAAAAATTTCAAATTTTTTTCTTGGGTTTTTTGGTATTTTTTAAGTGTTAAAATCTATAAAAGAAAATAAAAATCATTAAAATGCCACGTGGCCACGCGCAACTGACGGTTTTTTAACAGAATATGGAGTGGGGTGGTTTTTTGTTAACGGAAGTCATCATACATGTGGTCCAAAATAATATCCAAACATCCGGGTGGTTTAGCGAAATATGGCCTATCATATGGGTGGTTTCCGACAAATTTCTCTTATATAAAATAATACAAGATTTTATAAAAAGTTATTTTTTTGAATAACTTTATATAGTATGTTTTTAGTTAAATCAAATCGTGACTTTAAGGCACAGGGACTGATACTAATTATAATCTAAATCAAAATATATAAAGATCATAAGAATAAAATATGAATTAATTTTTCATGAAGCTTGAAGCTCCGGGCTTTGTGAAGCTTGAAGCTTCATAAAGCGTGGAGCTTCTTGAATCTTAAAGCTTCACAAAATGTTAGCTTTCGTGTGTACGAGGTTTTTTTTTTCTATGTGCACAAAGATTTGCTTTTAATTACAAAAAAATATGGAAAAAAGGACAAGCCATCCTTTCTTTACGATTGCACAAGATCACCCTTTATAATTTTTTTTGCACAAACTCACCCGCTATTGGTATTTGTTTGTAGTAAACCACCCATTATAATTTTTTTTGCATAAAACCACTTGTAGATAGAGGTGGAATTCGGGCCCTTCGGGTCGGTTTCGGTTTGGGCCGTTTAGGTTCGGGTCATTTCGGTTAGGGTCATGTTTCGGTCCAATTCAATTTTGGTTCGGGTCAGTTCGGTTCGGGCCGATTGAGTTTGTGTCAAATTTGGGTTTATATCGGTTTGGGTTATTGCGGGTCGGGTTGTGTTCAGGTTTGGGTTAGCGCCATTAGAGCGGGTCGGGTTATAGTTAGTATAAATTAAGCTGTGTTTGGGTTTTAATGACTCTCCTTGTTCGACATGTTAATACGTTATGTTGGAGTTTGAATTAGAGTAATTAGCTAGAACTATGTTCGAGATTTTAGTGGGTTAGAGTGGATCGAATTGCATCATTTTAGTTAGTGTGTTTCATTTGTTTTGCGGATTTAGTTAATATTGATGGAGATTTTGATAGTTTATAATTGTATTCATTAGTTGGTTTTACTTGATTGGTAAGACTTTATGTTTAATAAACTATGTAATACAAAATTATCAATTAAAATGTACTTTAGAAATGTCATTTTATATTTTATTTTCATTAATTAGTTGATCAGGCCTTTTTCGGGTTCAGGTCATTTTGGGTTCGGGTCATTGTGGGTTCGGACCATTTTGGGTTCGCGCCATTTCAGGTTCGGTTCCAATTTCGGTTCGATCTTAATTGGGTTGGGTCAGTTCGGTTTTCGGGTTGTGTATTTCACTAACTTTTCGGTTTCGGTTTGGGTTTCGGTTTGGGTTTGGGTTTTGTTCGGTTAATTCCACCTCTACTTGTAATCTCACATGTTTGTGAACAACCACCCACGTCTTGTATCGTTAATTAGTTTCAATTAAAATAAATATACAAAAATAAAATCAAAATGTCCTTATTTTTATAATATTTTCTATTATTTATGGTGTACTCGTATTCAAACAAAAAAAATCAATTCCAAACGTATTAGATCAATATATTTAAGTTAAACAGAAAAATACTAAAGTAACATATATTAATATGACTACATATATATTAAATTTTCCAGAAACAAAAAAAATAAACCTCATAATTTAACAACTACTCTGTCAATTAAATATTTTAAAACAAAAGAGGTTAATATTTTTGAATCAAACAATAAATTTAAAATTCTTGTATTAATATTTTTCATTTGATATGGAATCAACTACAACAAGATTAAAACCAAGGCCGAATGACCGAAAACCACCAGTATAATATGTCATATTTCTCCAAACCACCCTTTTACTACATATTTACCGACAACCACCCTTATCTCCACCTCCGTTTTAAAAAACAACCACCCCATCTGAATTTTCCGTTAAATATCTGTCTATACGCGCGTGCGGTACGTCTTTATACTACGATTTCAATTTTTTCAACTTTTTTTTATTTGTTAGATCCTAGAACTCAATTAGCCTTCTATTGAAACTTTTGATAAAATCCCTACTTTCCTCTACTCCTTTGTGGACACCTTCGTTGATTTATCCATCTCCAACGGGATATATTTTACTCCCTCCGTAGCTGTTGAATCCACTATCGGTGTCAGAATCTCCTTTACTCCGAATTCATGGCTTCGAGACTCTGATTTCTTCCCCTTTTTGGTCCAAAATACAGAGTTGGTCACTCGGTACCCTTTACTAAAGCGTCTAGTCGCCGTCGGCGACGTCCATAGAGACCGTGAGAAGCTCAAGGTATCGCTTTGTCTCGCCGGCCTCATCGATTCCTCCGATCGGTGGTCCGGTGGCCCTGCCACCTTAGTCCAGGTTGGCAACGTTCTAGGTCGAGGCGGAAACGAGATCAATATTCTCTACTTCCTCGAGAAATTGAGGCGGCAGGAAGTCATAAGCGGAGGAACGATCATCACGATGAACAACAACCACGAGATCATGAACATTGACGCCGATTTCAGGTATGTGACAGCTGAGGGGTTTGAGGAGTTCAAAAATTGGGGGTTTTGGTATCAGATCGGGATTTCCATGAAAGGTCTCTATTCTAGTGGGATTGATTTTCTTGTAGATCCATTCGAGGGGGTGTCATATGAATTCAAATGGATTAAGAAGCAATACCACGAAGGAATTAGGGCTAGAATCGCACCTTTATGCCCAAATGGTCCTATCAGTACTCGGTTTTTGTAGCTTTACGATGAAAAACAACGAAGGTTTCAACCGAAGGCAAATTGAATTTTCTTCCTTCTTCTTTCTCCTGGATGGCTTGGTACCGACCCCTCTTGGGTCGGTAACGAGGTGGCCTTGACTACATTTTCTTCTCTTCTTTTCTTGCTCTTCAACTCGTGTAAGCTCAATACGAGGCTTTCTAGGCTCAAAAGTCTTCACTTTTAGCTTCATCATTCTTCTCTATACCTCGTACGGTTTTGATCTTTGTCCTTATGTCACTTTATTTGTCCTCTTGATTGTCCTCTCTGCTTCATTGCCTCTCCATCACCCTCTTCACACCAATTAACCTCCTCGAGCTCCAAAACCGCTCCTTAAAGCTTCAAAACCTACAAAAACTCAAACAACACGTGCATAGATTCCGAATCTCGAAAGAATACTAAAACCAATGCAAATAACTCACAAAACTACTAAAAACGACTCAATCTAACCAACAAACACCCTATTCAATAATTATTTCACGAGCAAGTATAAAAGAGAAATTGGTTTGTTTACATCTATTAAAATTATTGATTTTTTTTTATATAAATTAGTTTTTGCAAGACCAAATATTCTATTTGTCTTAAAATAACAAATTTCTTTATCAAGTTTTAATAAATTAAATTTGTCAATGTATCTTATAACTTATGTTATTCTTCTTCGATCACTTAATTATGTATTTATGTATGCATAAAAAGTTAGTATATTAATAGAATATTCTTCTCATACTTTATATAAAATATTTGATGATATATAGATAATATGTAATTTTATAATGTAAACGATGAGTGTCATTTCAAAATGAAGTAGACATATGATAATATATCTATCGATTATAGTCAATTTAGATAAACAATGATTAATAACTAGTTTAACCCCCGTACCCATGTACGGGTAATGCGATTATAAACCCAATCTAATTAGATATGTAACGTGAATGGGATAAGATTATATGAGATTCTAACTATCTAGTTTATATAAAGGAGGGCCCAGCTAATTATTTTTATCAAATCATATATATTTATCTTTCTATTATGATTAGTGTTTTTTTATATACGCAAGGGTCTGGTTGATTATTTTATTAAAGATATGACACGTGGTGCAATTTTCTGTGAAGACTTTGTCTCCGCTTTATACTATAGACATTATAGATTAGATAGTACTCTCGTACAAGGTAAGGGTCATATCCTAATACAACATAAAGCGAAACCTAAATCTTTTTTAAACTTTACGCTACGTCATCCCGACTGAATAACATAATGATTTATTTTTTCTCACTTTTATGAAGATTCTAGATAATTAATTATAATAATGTATTTCATAATTAAAATGATTGTATTTTGTTTGTTAATAGATATATAGACATAAGCATATCACTAAATATAGATATAATAAATTTTTGCAAAAAAATAATTTCAATAGATATAATGTTATCAAATTCATTGAAATCATTTATTTATAGATAAAAAATAAAAAATAAACATTGTTAAATAAGAATAAATTCTTCACCAATTAAGTTTATAACTTATTTTAATAAATTTGACAATTCTTGAAAATACCTAATCTAATAAGATATTAGACGTGTCAATTAAGTCGATCCAATCGATTGGAGTTAAATCATTTGAGGTTTGCATGTCTAGGAGCTCAACACAATCAAATTAGTAGTTAAACCGGATCGAGTTATAGAAGATTCTCATATGAGGTCAGTTCGACCAACAGGTTAATGACGTAATTTAAAAAATTCAATTACCCTAAAATTATTAAATAAAAAAATATTAATATTGGTTAAAATTATTTTAAAACTAAACATATATTAATATATAAATAAATAATACATATATAGGTTGATCAATAGGTTCAGATTTTATCTATTGATTTTGGGTTGCACATTCTAGAGTAAAAAGCAGGCTTGGGTCAAAATATCATCTTAGATCGATTAAGTGGAGTTTATATTCATATTATTCATACATGGTACGCGATTACTACTAGTCATCCATTTATTTTTGTGCGGGTCATCTAGTTCATTTTAAAAACGATTTTTCTAATATGGTCACACTATAAGATGATACTATTAGAAAGGTTTGATAAATCATAAATTTGATTTTTTTTTTTTTTGACGGGTTCACTATTTCCTCTATAGAGTTTAGTTTCCCTATTTAGTACATTTATAATGTGCACTTGGGGCACACATTAAATAAACCTTATCAAAAATAGTAGTAAGTTTTTAGGGTTGTTGTATCCCTCCAAATGTTTCTTCATAATTTATAACAATTTTTCGTTCGTTATTATCTATCTATTTCCTAATTTTATTTGGTATAAAAGATTGTCTATCTCATTTCAAAAAAGAAAAAATAACTTCAAATAATACCAAGGAGTTTACGCCAACAATAGTACGATCTTTATAAATAACAAAAGGATGGCCAAATTACCATCTTTTATACTAAAAACAATATAAGATGAACTTGCAATCAAGATTCCAACCAATGGACTGATATGGCAGTTTGGAGATGTAACTGGGCTTTCTATTTGTCAAAAAATGACATGTGTGTAATCTCATTTTTATTTTTTGGTTGAAGTGTGTAATCTCATATTTAATTAGAAGAGAAAATGGTTTGCGTATATTTGCAAGTGAAAATCAAAATCGAATCTTTTCAATTCCTATCCAAAGGATGAAACCTATTCTAACATGGCTCTCTAATTAAAACTTCTTTTCATCATCCCTGCCTTAGATCCTCAGTTTCCTCATCGAGTTCTCCCCTCCCCCCATTGCTTAATCTTGTAGCTCGCGTACCAACCTACTTTAATTTCCTAAATCCATTCCCAACGAATGGTACTTAAAGTTATCATCATCATCATGTATGCGGGGGTTGAAGAGCCCTGTCATGATAATAGATGTTTGTAAGATAAAAACCTAGTCTCAAACAATACGTCTATTAGGTCAAGAACTTAGGATTGGAAGATGAAACATATCGATTCGGATTAGAGAGGAATATAGTAAATAATTCAAATATATATGAAATAATGTTTGATTTAAACGTCATTTGTGGTGAATATTTTGGATTATGAGAAAGGTTGAACTCAATAGGCAGAGAGAAGCGGCGCACCGTTGATGTTTGAAGGGAGGGGAGAGTAAAGCGCCCAACATCTTGTCCAAGATGGAGGAGGCGACATAGTGGTCTTCTAGGATTCCGAGCATCTTGTTTAAGAGGTAGACATAAGAGCTACGCGTCCGGTTCTTTTTAAAGGTTTATATTGATATAAAAATAGTTTTGCTATTGTTCAGTTATATATAAAATCCATATTATTTGTAGTCTAAAATCGATACTTTGTATTATTTGAAGTCGGTTTTCTTTTAAAAGAGTCAATACATTTTAAAGGGTGTGATATATGCGCTTGGTAGTACACATCGTAGACCGGCAATTTCTTCGAATTGATGGAAAAAAAGTACTTCATAAAGATGAAAAAAAGAGCTAAATTATCTTAATTTGGAAAGATACATGTATAAAGGATCCGAGCACCTAAGACGTACATGTATAAAGGATCCTACCTAATTAGGTAGGTAACTAGTAGTTAGTTGGTAGCTAGTATATAGGCAGTTGCTCTCCGGTACAGGCCCCCGCGCAAAGCAGGTTTTGGTTACCGCAGTTAGCGATGCAAAGCAAGACCGCGACGGCCGCCCCATTTGTGGCGCAGTAGTTTGCGCACCTGACGATCTGCTGCCCGCAACCGGCTAGGCATGTCGGAAGCGCCCTTATGCTGCCCCCCTCGTCATCTGCCCGGGCATGGTACGCCAGACTAAGAATAAGTGATATCATTACAACAACGGTGGCTTTCATGGATCCATCCATGATATCTTTAAGTTTCAATCTGCACCTTCAAATATGTTGTATCATCATAGGAATGTGTATATACACACACACACCATATATATGGTCATGAGTAATGATCAAATGTTTATTAAGTTGTTAGTTTGTTTTGATCATGCCGGATCTGTGAAATCAATTTGTTAAGGATGCATATATGTAGCAACAATTTGCATATTTTCGCAAGTGTACAGGCTGTTTTTAACTAACTCATAAATAATCTAACTATTAGATCAATTCTAATGTTTTTTTATGTATACATCAAGATCGAGTTTATATATAACTTATTTTTGTTTATATGTATGTATATAAACGTACTTAACTTTAACACACAAGTTTTATGGGTGACATGAGCGGGTAAATAATAATTAAATATTATTATTTTTAGAAAAGGATTTACTTAAAAAAGTATTTTAATTATTATGTTGTTTTCTTATCAAATCACTATTTATTAAGGTAGTTTTACTTCTGTAAGTATGGTATTACATTGCAATAATGAACAATTCTATCTTAGTCGGAAAAAAATATCCGTGTAGATTGGGGAGTAAGAAACCACTTGATGGGCTTTTGTGTATAATTGGCCAGGCCTAGCGGGATTTTGGATCCTCCTCTCTCCTTTTCTTCCATTAATAATACATGTCATCGTCATGTATCGGTAAATACGAACTATTTTGGCACGCTAGTATGGCCTTCGAGTTACCTTGTACAATCAAATTGATAGAGCATCTCTTTTGACTTGGACATCGGAGATGGATTAGGGGGACCCCACCCCTTTGTCCATTGCATTGTAGGTTTTAGGTTAAGGAGACGAGCAAGGAGGAGAAATAACGAGGAGCATTAATTGTTGCATAAAGGGGAATCTTTATGCACTAAAATCTGGGGCCATGCGCCAGGAACGAGTAATTGATTCACAAATCATGACATTGGATTTTGACCCTCGAGGATCAAAAAGAGAACTTTCTTCGTCCTAAGGAAACACTAAAATCGCAAGCCTTAGCCATAGGTGATTCTAACCGTAGGATTGTTGATGTCTCTCATTTTGGTGGTGTTTTAGTGGTTAAATTCCCTTGTAAATAGGTGTCTTTTGTTCCTTTTCTTGTTAGTTTTGTTCCTTCTTAGCTTAGATTCCGATTTTCTATGAGATTCGAAGACTATGCGAATTTGTTGCATTTTGTAGGTAATTTGGCGTGTTTTGAGGAGCTTTTGGAAGGAGACTCAAAGGAGGAGCAAGGCATGAGCACAAAGGAGCGGAAGAGCCACGCGATCAATGAAGAGGAGCTCAAGAAAAGCCAAGAAGAAGAGTGGACCGACGCCAGGACCGAGTTGCCCAGCAACTAGGGCCCGAGATCGACTCTAGGACATCGGACCGAGGTGCCAGCACATCGGGCCCGAGGTACACCCGTGTCGGTCCGAGTCGGCGGAATTGTGGATTGGGTATCAAGGCATACAAATGTGATCTACCACTTTTGCCCTCTTCCATTTTTGGATATTCTTGGCCCCTAATTAAAAGGAGAGAAGACAATTAGAGGATTATCCAACTTTAGACACATCTAATCACTCTCAAAGGCTCAAGGAAGACTTGGAGAGCAAGGAGAAGGAAAGGAGAGGAGAAGAAGAGGAAATCGGTGGAGAAGGAGTAGATGTAGGGAAGAATTGTGAGTTCGTCTTTGTTTTGATTTGCAATTTGTGGATTTGGATTTGGATCTTGTGATTTCCCTTTGCTTTGAATGAAATTTGGCTTTGCTCTGATTTGGATGATTGAGACTTGTTTGCCTTGTGATTTGATTGCTTGTTACTCTAGCCTTATGGAGTAGATTCCATTGGTCTTGGGCTATGGGGGAAACCTCTAGCTAGGTTTGGGTTTGAACCCCCAATTCCATAGCCTTAAGTGATTGATCTAGGAACCCACTCTACATAGAGCTACAATCTCTTGTGGAAGCAAGGGATCAAGGGCTTGTGATTGGCAAGAGTGAACGGAAGCGATCTTTTGCCTATCACTTGACCTTGCATCGAAAGGGAGGT
Organism: Polygonum maritimum; assembly: GCA_963924305.1. Taxonomy (NCBI): domain Eukaryota; kingdom Viridiplantae; phylum Streptophyta; class Magnoliopsida; order Caryophyllales; family Polygonaceae; genus Polygonum; species Polygonum maritimum. Next base: position 26,662,820 of record OZ002732.1, on the reverse strand, counting down.
AAAATTCCCTAGGGTCGATGCGTAGAAGTGGTGGGGCCGAGGCGGACAACCTCGGTCTCACGAGGATCAACACTTATTCGCTGAATTGGGGTGGGATTACCCACATATAGTTGGAGAAGGAACCCAAAAACCCAAGACCTATCTCTCCATTTTTGCTCAGTTCGACTTACCCAGACCTCGGGCCCGACTTACAACTGTGTCGGTCCCGTGGAATTCTTCGTCGATCCATCTCGGGCCGAAGTGACTGTTGGGCCTCTTTAACAATCGGCTCAATGTTATATCTAGAAGCGGCCCAGTGGGAGTGGTTAAAGACTATCTAGCGCAAGCAGCTAGTAAGAACCGTGGAGAAGACGCGTTGGATCGTTAACATCTATCGAGTCCTATGGAAGATATATCCGTCGAAGATTCTTTTTATCTTATATAGGCGAAATTATATCGAATTCAAGAATGTTATATCTTTTACGATTTATATCTATCTAGTTATCTAGTCTATCTTGTAACGATATATCTTTTAGGCCCCTATATATACATAGAGGGCCATACGTTGCATCATTCACGCAGATACACATTCATACATTAATACAATACATACGAGTTTAGTACAATTTTCGCATCTTTCTTATTTGATTCCGAGTTCGTATTGCTTAGTTCAAGCCTGATCTAGGCTAAGGGGTCACCAATCTCGCTTGGTTGATTTCTAGCTCTAACAATTTGGCGCCCACCGTGGGGCACATAATTTGGCAAATTACGAATGAAGAATCGCTTGTTGTCCAAGTTTCCCATCTTAGACAATGTCAGAATCAGGAGAATTCGTGCCAGGGAAGAACGACGCCACCCAACAAGAAGAAATCTTGTCCAAACAGTGAGAAGACGAGATGGCGGACGTTCGGCGTCGCATGGAGCTTCTCCAGAAAGAACTCGAGCAGCAAAAAGGCTTCTTTGAAGCCAGCATGGAACGTTTGACTAACGAAAACAACCAGCTTAGGAGCCAGAATTAGTTATTGACTACGGCCAGACAACCCGCCAACGTCACTAGAAACACTGAGGGTCTGGCGACTCGGCTGAATTTCGATTCCGGAGAGGGAACTTCGGGGGGTAACAATGGGAAAGACACCCAAGGTGGAGTCTTGAACACTCAACAAACACCCGCCCCCGAGAATAATCGCGAGCAGGCCGCGAACAGGGAGGTCCCCGGGATCCAAGTGACTCCTCCGGGTAATACCTACCGAACCCGCTCCGGAAACGTATGGATAGCTGAGAATGCTTACATTGAAAGACACCAGGAGGTGGACCTAGATGCCCTCATCAGGAAGAAAGTCATAGAGCAGATTGGGGCCATCTCCGATCAGGTTGTCAGAAGTCACGCCGGATACCAGCCGGTGCAACCAGAGGCCCAAGATGGATACGACGAATCACCATTCGTCCCCAGGATTGCCCGGGCCGAAATTCCAAGGAAAGTCACTATTCCCACAATGAACCCCTACAATGGCACCACGGACCCTAACGAGCACATAGCCATCTACAAGCAAAAGATGATGACTAGCTCGGTTCGCAGCCACTCAAAGGAATCCGTGATGTGTAAGGGGTTTGGAACAACCTTGACTGGACCGGCCCTCACCTGGTTCATCGGTCTACCCAGGGGAAGCATCAAGTCTTTCGCCGACCTCTCAGACACCTTCCGGAGCCAGTTCGCGAGCAGCAGCAAGTTTGAGAAGCAGTCTAGTGACCTTTACCGGGTCAAACAGAAAAATCATGAAACCACAAGGGCGTACCTAGATCGCTTCAACAAGGAGAAGGTAACTATCCCAAACTGCGATACCACGACTACAATCGAGGCCTTCCGGCAAGGAATCATACCGGATGGAGGATTGTACCAGGAGTTAACCAAGCACCCATGTGCTACCTTCGAAGAAGTCCAGTCCAAAGCGCTAGCACACGTACGGTTGGAGGAAGACAGATCTCTCCGAAGAAGGTCGGCCGAACCTAGAAACTCCGACAGGAGAAACGGCAATGATCGCAAGAGGGAATATCCAGAGCGAAGGCGGTCACCCTTCGACCAGAGAAGGGGCAGGCGTGATCGATCCTACGATAGACACCCAGCCAAACGGGTTAACGTAGCACGCAACAAGCCGCCAATGGAGAAAGAGCGGGACCCTTGCCACCGCCTCTGGAGGACTACAACCTCAAAATCTCACCATCACAACTGGTGAAGAACCTCTCCAAGATGGGAGACCTAGTCAGGTGGCCTAGAAAAGACAAAGCACCCAAGGCAGGGGCCGACGAGAACAAGTGGTGTGAGTTCCACGATAACCACGGCCATTGGACCAAGGATTGTATCATGCTAAGGAGGGAGGTGGCACACTTAATCTCTAAAGGCAAGATCCGGGAAGTGGCTCCAGATGCCAGAGTCCCTCGTGACCTTCTAGATAATCCCTACCGGAGCAAGACGAGCAAGAGAACACCTCCTACTCCAGAAAAGGTAGTAAACGTGATAACCGGAGGATTAAGCGTGTGTGGCCTTACTTACTCAGTAGCCAAGAGGCACGCACGAGAGGGGTACCTAGGAAAACCTACCCACCTTGAGAGGCGACCTAGACAACCCACCGGGTTAGCAATAGTCTTTGACGACTCCGACATTGAAAATTAGGTTGGTCCTCATCACGACGGACTGGTGATCTCCTTACACATAGGAAACGTCCTTATGAGGAGGATACCGGTCGACACCGGTAGCTCCACAAACCTCATAACACTCACCGCCCTCAAAGAGATGGGTTTGTCCGAAAACAACATCCACAAGCAACCCGTCCCCCTCGTGGGATTCAGTGGAGAAGTGAAGTACACCACGGGAAACATAACTCTACAAACCTTCGCCAAAGGAGTGAACTTGCAAGTGGAATTCATGGTGATAGACTGCCCATCTAGCTACAACGTAATCTTGGGTCGCCCCTGGTTACACGACATGAAGGCGGTGGCTTCCACCTATCACCAGACGGTGAAGTTCCCTACACCTAGGGGAATAGAGGAAATTCGAGGAGATCAGAGGCTAGCTAGAGAATGCTGCAAGACTACTCTAAAGCCTACGGCCACTGGGCCGCAGACATAGCAATTACAGAGCGCTACCCCTCTTACCCAGACCCGAGAAGAAGAAGAAGAAGAAGAAGTGGAGGAGGTAGCAATAGGGGAAGGACGGATTGTTCGGCTGGGTATCGGGCTAGACACGTCCATCAAAGCAGAACTTGTGTCCTTTCTAGAGAAACACCAGAAATGCTTCGCGTGGAGCCACGAGGACATGACTGGAATCGACCCAGAGGTAATCACACACAAACTTAACACCGATCCTAGCTTCCCCCCCCGTGAAACAAAAGAGAAGAAGATTTGCCCCGGAACGAATCCAGGCAGTTGATGAAGAAGTAAGGAAGCTACTAGACACAGAGAAGATCCGAGAAGTGAAATATCCAGAGTGGCTAGCCAACGTGGTGGTTGTCCCAAAGAAGAATGGGAAGTGGAGGGTTTGCGTGGACTTCACCGACCTGAACAAGGCTTGTCCTAAAGACTCTTTCCCACTCCCGCACATAGACACGATGGTTGATGCCACCGCTGGGCATGAAAACCTAACGCTCATGGACGCCTTTAGCGGCTACCACCAGATCCAGATGCACCCCCAAGACCAAGAAAAGACGTCCTTCATAATAGGACAAGGAACTTACTGTTATCAAGTTATGCCCTTTGGCTTGAGAAACGCTGGTGCGACCTACCAGCGGCTCGTTAACCAGATGTTCCAAAACCAAATCGGGAAAACCATGGAGGGATACATTGATGATATGGTGGTCAAGAGCACGGCGGCAGCTCAACACCAACAGCACCTCGAGGAAGCTTTCAACATTCTCGAAAAATTCAATATGAAGCTTAATCCTCAAAAGTGCACGTTCGGAGCTCAGTCTGGAAAATTCCTAGGTTATATCGTGACTAAAAGGGGGATTGAGGCCAGTCCCGACCAGGTAAAAGCAATAGCCTCCCTGAGATTGCCCAAGAACATCAAGGAAGTACAGAAGCTTGCAGGGAAAATCGCCGCCCTTAACAGGTTCATATCCAAGTCAGCCGACAAGTGTCGTTTGTTCTACGATATACTCAAGAAAAACAAAAGTTTCCAGTGGGACGAACGACACGAGAAGGCTTTCCAGGAGCTCAAGGGCTATTTCTCCAATCCATTGTTGCTAGCCAAGCCGGTGCCAGGAGAAATCCTGCAACTATACCTAGCAGTATCAGGAAGCACACTGATGGGGGTCGTCCGGATCGGATGATATCAAAATTTAAACTTATAAACCGAACCCCAATTGTAGTATAAGGGTAGGGTGTCGAACACACGGGAGTTCGTGCGTTGAGTGTACCAAAAAGACTAAAAAGGGGAAAAGAAAGGCAAAAACAAGGAAAATCAAAGGGAACAACCCGGACCGACTTTGGTCACTTCGGTCCGAGGTTGGATCGATGCGAGTTTGGCCGGGACCAACATTGGGAATGTCGGGCCCGATGTACTGGGTAACTCGAACTAGGCAAATATGGTAGATCGGTCTTGGGTTTTTGGGTTCCTTCCCTAACTAGACTTGGATGATTCCACCCCATTTCAGCCAATAAGTGTTGATCCTTATGAGATCGAGGTTGTTTGCCTTCGATCCCTCCACTCTACACTTCGACCTTAGGGAGTTTTCACTCTCCTTCGATGCTAGGTCTAGTGACGGGCTTGAGATCGCTTTCGCTTACTCTTACCAACCACAAGCCCTAGATCTCTTGTTCTCACAAGAGAATTGAAGCTCAATGTAGAGAGGATTCATAGATCAAGCACTCAAGGCTATGGAATTGGGGGTTCACACCCAATCCTAGCTAGGGGTTTCCCCCATAGCCCAAGACTATGGAATCTACTCCATCAAGTAAGAGTAAAAAGCAATCAAATAGCAAAGCAAGCAAATCTCAATCATCAAACTCAATTCAAAGCCAAATTGCATTCAAATCAAAGGGGTTCACAATATCCAAGTCTCAAATCCACTAAACAAACGCAACACAAGTTCAAACTCACTAATCTCTCCTAGAACTCCACCAATTTCTCTCCTCTTCTCCTCTTCCTTCCTCCTCCTTGCTCTCCCAGTCTTCCTTTGAGCCCTTTGAGAGTGATTAGATGTCTCTCCCCCTTGTTAGTTGTTTTCTCTCTCTAATCTCCCTCTAATTATCCTCTCCTTTGATTGGGGACCAAGGAATTCCAAAATTAGAAGAAGGGAAAAAGTGGAAGATCACCATAATGTGCCTTGGAGCCCAATCCTCTTCTAGTCGACTCGGACCGACACGCTTAGACCTCGGGCCCGACGTTGCCAACGTCGGTCCTAGCCTCAAATGCTCTAACTCGGGCCCGATGTGCTGGGCACGTCGTTCCTGGGTCTCGATCCTCTTCTTTTCTTGGTTTTCCTTGAGTTCCTCTTCGTTCCTTGCATGGCCTTTCCGCTCCTTTGCTCCCTAGCTTGGCTCCTCCTTAGAAACTCCTTCAAAACGTCCTCAAACGCGCCATTTTACCTACAAAACACAACAAACTTGCATAGTCTCCGAATCTCATAGAAAATCGGGAACTAAGCTAAAAAGGGACAAAACTAACAAAGAAAGGAACAAAAGACACATATTTACATAGGAAATTAACTACTAAAACACCACCAAAATGAGAGACATCAGAATACTCCATACTTAAACTTGCTTGTCCTCAAGCAATAACAATGTAAGCAAGACCGAAGCATAATCTTCAAGTAAAGCCTCATATGAAAACACCATTAAGCACAAGTGATAGATATGCTAGCAAGATTACGTCATCACACATGATCAAGTGTTCAAGGAAATAAAGTCTAATGCAACCGAGCCTCACTTTAGGTATGTGAAAATGTGTATCACTCATCATGTGTTTAGGTATAGCAATGAACACTCATACTCAACAATCATGCAAGTAAAGACTTTACTATTGAAGCTAATATCACCAATTCCTCCACCTAGAGATGCCTATTACTATGCACACAAAGAATATGAACTTGGCTCAATGGAGGTCCTCAAAGAGGTTCCATTCGGCCGGTTTGTAATGGGGCTTTTGGTATTTCTCAAGGTAGGAATCATTTTGGTCTTGTGGTGCTTATAATGGGGATTGAACTTTCTAGTCTCTCACCAACTTCACCAAGTTATTCCACTTTCAACTTCACTCATCCAAAAGACTTTGATTTTCTTCTTTTCTTTCAACTTTCAACCCACTCTCACTTAACATTCCACTTCATCTTTGCACTACACTTTTTGTTGAATTTTTCTCATTTTTTTCCACTTGGATCGACTTGCACTATAACTCGGGTCCGAGGTCCTTTTGAACTCGGTCGGGACCCTTTTCTTCACTTAAGCACTTTGCTTTCAATCCACTACTTGTTTCCAACATTTCTTTCTTTTCTTTCTGACTTTAACTCAACAAAGATGCACTGCCCACTTGGTTTATAACTCCATTTCTTGCCCTTCACCAAAGAGAATCTCAACCCTCCAAATATTCATCCAAAACCTCTCACTAAAGTCCAATCCCATAAGGGTCAAGTCATATAGGCTAGGAATCATATTTTTGAGGAGTTTCAAACAAAGGTCTAAGGCTAAAACGGGGCTACAAACAACGGTTTATCTTCAAGGTAGGATATGGAATATTTTGTGACTAAATGAAACAAAGTTCAAATCAATGTGAGAATGCATAGAGCAATTCTCATATTGGTCTTGGAAAATAGATTAACACCTCAATAGCAAGTTATACTAAGCATGCATGAGCTAATTCACACAAGAAAATGAGGGATAAGCAATATGAACAAAGCATCCCTAAAATGGCCAAAAATCATCTCACAAGGTTCACTCTAGCTTAGTTGCATCAAAACTCATCCAAGAACTCATGTGCTCAATAAAAACATGCAAGATATCACATCACATCAAAAGCAACATCCATTTAGAGGCTAAACTATCCAAAAATATGCAAAGGACTTTACATGCTCACATCATCATTAGCCTTCTTTAGACATCTAAAATGGGAATTCCTAGTCCAAAAGCAAAATCTTTTTATTGTTTTTCACACAATTTTTCAAATTTTTATGGATTTTTGCAAAATTTTCTCAAAAACAAAACAAACTCATCCATTCATGCCATCAAATTCAATCATCATCCATTCATCACAACATGCCACTATTCAAAAGAAAACATCCCTTAACAAAACAAGAACAAACACAAGAAACCTACACATGAAACTATGAGCTACTAACCCACCCCATACTTAAAATTTTGATGTCCTCATCAAAACAAAGAAATCAAAACTCAAAAGTAAAAGAGAAAGGTCAAGAAAGCTCACAATTCCTTATTCTTGAATGGCATGTTGAGGCTTAGTTTGGAGGGTGTCCTCGGCGGCGTCCCCTTTGGAGCGGTGCGGGCCTCTCTCTCTCTCTCTCTCTCTCTCTTACACATGGGCATGGAAAAGGTCTTGACTTGGCGGTTGAAGTTGAGGTGCGGGGCGCGTCCATTGGTCCTCGCGGGAAGAGTAGTTCCCGGTCATCCATTCATTGCAGCTCTCTTGAACGCTCCATCTTTGGTCCTCGACCGCTCTCAAGTCTTCCACATCACGCCTCGTGTAAGCAATGTTGCGGTTCACTTCTTCAAATTGGGTTTGGAAGTCTTCTTGTTGGTGGGAAAGTTGTTGTTGTTGAAAGTTCAAGTGTTGTTGTTGAAGGTTGAGTTGGTGTGCCTCTTGTAGCATGCTTGATTGTTGGAGTTGAAGGTGAGCCAATTGGTTGGCTAGGAAGTTCATGTCCACCGATTGTTGAGGTTCGGGGAAGACCATTCCGGGCCCATACCATTGGGCATACCCTTCGTACCCTCCATAGCTTGGTTGCTCTTGCCTTGCTCCACTTCCCTCTCCTCTCTCATAAGCACTAGGAACCGGATCGGGCAAATAGGTGTCGGACCGACGTTGATGGACGTCGGGCCCGAGGTGGCTTGCATCTCGGTCCAAAAGAGTTGGAGCTTGGTCGGTGAGCAATTTGCGGTATCTGCCATCTTCTTCTTCGGGAGGTGAGTCAACATCCATGGCCTCCCTCCTTGCAAACTCAAATTGGTTGGGCTCTTCATCTTCGGTGTCCGGGGAAGATTGAGGGGTAGTGAAATGAATGTGTTGTGCTCGTCTTCTACACTCAAGTGTCCTCTCCGGCTCTCCAAAAGGATTCTCCTTGCCCGCCCACACTTGGAACCAATTGTAGTAACTTGTGAGGTCAAAGAGGCGTGGCCCCAAAGGAATGTGCACCTTGTCAAAGTTGGAGTGAGGCGCTAGATAGGTGGTGGCACCGGTTACTTGCTTCTCCTTGATGATGTTAGCTTTCTTGAAATACTTAAGATCCATGAACTCTACACCATTCGGGGCCGGCGTGTAGGTGGACAAATCGACCTCAAGACGATGAGCCAAGCGGGCTATCATCCCTCCAAAATAAATCCATGAGGAACTTTGGAAATCCCTCACCATCTTCACCCATTCCCATGTGAGGTTCATCGGCTTATCATTGTGGAACAACATCTCATAGAGCAACATGGCTTCTTCCTTCATCGGCTTGCTCAACTCGTGCCTAGCAAAGATGGCACAACCCAAAGCTCGGATCATGACTCGGAAGAGTGGACTTGCTATCTCATTTGTTGAGGCGCCTTTCCTCATCTCACTCCTTCCGGCTACATACTTCCAAAGATAGTCCACCTTCTCGTTGTCCACAAAAGCTTCATCTCTCGGAAAAGGAAATCCAAGGTAATGTGCCAAGTTCCGGAGAGAGAGCTCTTGCAACTCATTGCCCATTTGGAAGGAGATCATGCCCTCACTCTCAACTCCTTCATATGTGCACTTGAATGACGCCATAAACTCGGACGTTAAGGCGGGATAATGAGTGTTGTCCCACCTTAGCATCACGTTGAGCCCAATGTGAGAGTAGCATCGAGTAAGAGCCTCATCCATGCTCATCTTCGTTATAGACTCCCAATCTAACCACCGAGTGTGGTGAGATAGACCCATGAGTCGCTCATATTCTCGAGCCACATCATCATCCTCAAAGCGCACATCATCCATCCTTTGCACCCTCTTTGACGACTTCTTGGACTTCTTTGTTGATTTCTCCATTCTTGAAGAAGATGCTCGGGTTGTCATGGTACCTACACACAATCAAAGCAAGGAACTACAAGATAAGATCTATACAACCATAACAAGATCACATGCTTTCACAACTAACAACTTATCACACAAGAAAATGACCTCATACTTGTCTTCTAGACACTCAATCCACAAAATCCAACATGTATGAACAAAGAATTACACCACAATGGTCAAGCTACAAGATATATCATGATAAACAAGCCTTAACCAACATTCAAGCTCATGAATCCTAAAGCCCACACAAGAGAAAGCCAAATTGAATTAGGACCGACCAACACAAGACGTCGGGCCCGAGGTTCTCAACCTCGGTCCGAGTCTTGGACCGACTTCGAAACATCGGTCCCGAGATTCTGGGCATCTCGGTCCGATCCTAAAATCGACTTCTCTACCTATTTCACCCAAAAATCACTCTATCATGCTCCTAAAATCCAAAATCAACCATTTCTCATCATCAATCGAAGTTCCAAGTAGGTTCCAACATGCATGATCAACAATTAAGCACAAATTCCACTATACATGCAAATCACCACGGATGCTCAAGGTCTAAGCTCTTTCAATCATGGCAAATCTCAATTTTAGCAATGAAAGCATGAAATTCACAAGGAATCAAGTAGAGATTGAGATTCACATACCAAATTTAAAGAAACAAAGACTTCTAGCAATCAAACTCTTAGAACTCAAATTCTCCTCTAGATCTAGAAGAGGGATGAAGAACAATGGAACTTTGTGGGGATTTTTAGCCTTTGGATCGATTTTTGGGGATGGCTAGGGTGTTGGATCGAGATTGTAGTGAAGTGTGCTTGGGGATCGAGAGTGATGGAGGTGTGGATCGATTTGGGGGTTTTGAGAGGAGCTTGGTATTTTGGGAAGGTGGTTATGAAGGTAATGGGTGGTAGGTATGGGAAAGAAGGCTTAAATTGGGTAAGAGACAAAGTTAGGTCGGAAGGGTATAATGGGCATTTCCACAAAATCAAGACCAAGATTGACCGGCCAAGTCGGACCGACGTTGCCAACGTCGGGCCCGAGGTCCTGGGTACCTCGATCCGGCTCGGTTTGGCTTCCTAAAATTCCCTCTTCTTGGCAATTCTCTTCCCACAAGTCCATGCATTATTTTCACCACTACCACACACAATCATGAAGCTCACACAACACGCAATTCCACAAAACACATGCTAAGGAGAGATTAGAAAGAATCTAAGCTAAGACAAAGAAACTAAACTAGAGACTGCGAAAATGAACCTACTAAGCTCGGGTTGCCTCCCGAGGAGCGCTTCTTTTAAGTCACTAGCTTGACTTCTAACCTCTACCCTTCACGGGGGGTGAAAAATGGTGAATTGATCATCGTTGTCATGTCCATCTCCACGCCCCTCATAGCCATAGAACCACCATTTGTGATTGACGAAAGTGTGGCCTCCAAATTCTCCTTCACCTTTCTCCTTTAAAGTGTAAGTTTGCACTTCTTGCTCCTTCTCAACTTGATCTTAATTCCCTACACCAAAAACATCTAGAGAATTTCTAGGGGACTCAATGACATTATAGCTCAAATCTTCTTTCAAATCACTCAAACATATGAAACTATCCTCTAGATCCTCTTTCAAGTCACTCAAACAAATATAAGAGTCTCCCACATCAAAAGGATACGAAGAAGGATACTCTTCATGGCTTCTCGGGCTATCTCCACCTCTTGACTCCTCATGGTTCTCAATTGGATTTAACAACTCTCTTTCTTGCTCTTGAACATTGACCATGTCATGATTCCTCAAAGGTGCTTCTTCCTCTCTTGTGGGTTCCATCTCCTCTCTCTTACGCTTGGCACTTTCCTCCAATTTCAAAATCGCCAAAGCATCCGGTTCATTAAGAGCTTTGTTGAAATGGAACTCTACCTTATCCTCGCCAATCTCGAAAGTCACCTTTCCATTTCTCACATCAAATTTGGCACCCGCTGTGGCTAGAAACGGCCTTCCAAGAATAATGGGCACCAACGGATCTTCTTTCATGTCAAGGATCACAAAATCATCGGGAACAAAATACCTCCCAACTCTAACCGGGGACGTCATCCAAGAT